>CAMRHE010000551.1:0-657500 GCA_947044405.1 Leptodactylus fallax | reverse complement strand
TTACCGTATATACATCACTGGTGAGAGGTCACCTAGAGTATAGCGATCAGTACTACACACCAGATCACCAGGATATAGAGCAGTGATATTACCGTATATACATCACTGGTGAGAGGTCACCTAGAGTATAGTGATCAGTACTACACACCGGATCACCAGGACATAGAGCAGTGATATCACTGTATATACATCACTGGTGAGAGGTCACCTAGAGTATATAGTGATCAGTATTACACACCAGATCACCAGGACATAGAGCAGTGATATCACTGTATATACATCACTGGTGAGAGGTCACCTAGAGTATAGTGATCAGTACTACACACCAGATCACCAGGACATAGTGATATTACCGTATATACATCACTGGTGAGAGGTCACCTAGAGTATAGCGATCAGTACTACACACCAGATCACCAGGACATAGAGCAGTGATATCACTGTATATACATCACTGGTGAGAGGTCACCTAGAGTATAGTGATCAGTACTACACACCGGATCACCAGGACATAGAGCAGTGATATCACTGTATATACATCACTAGTGAGAGGTCTCCTAGGGTATAGTGATCAGTACTACACACCAGATCACCAGGACATAGTGATATTACCGTATATACATCACTGGTGAGAGGTCACCTAGAGTATAGTGATCAGTACTACGCACCAGGACATAGAGCAGTGATATTACCGTATATACATCACTGGTGAGAGGTCACCTAGAGTATATAGTGATCAGTACTACACACCAGATCACCAGGACATAGAGCAGTGATATCACTGTATATACATCACTGGTGAGAGGTCACCTAGAGTATAGTGATCAGTACTACACACCAGGACATAGAGCAGTGATATCACTGTATATACATCACTGGTGAGAGGTCACCTACAGTATAGTGATCAGTACTACACACCGGATCACCAGGACATAGTGATATCACTGTATATACATCACTGGTGAGAGGTCACCTAGAGTATAGTGATCAGTACTACACACCGGATCACCAGGACATAGAGCAGTGATATCACTGTATATACATCACTGGTGAGAGGACACCTAGAGTATAGTGATCAGTACTACACACCAGATCACCAGGACATAGAGCAGTGATATCACTGTATATACATCACTGGTGAGAGGTCACCTAGAGTATAGTGATCAGTACTACACACCAGATCACCAGGACATAGAGCAGTGATATCACTGTATATACATCACTGGTGAGAGGTCACCTAGAGTATAGTGATCAGTACTACACACCGGATCACCAGGACATAGAGCAGTGATATCACTGTATATACATCACTGGTGAGAGGTTACCTAGAGTATAGTGATCAGTACTACACACCAGATCACCAGGACGTAGAGCAGTGATATCACTGTATATACATCACTGGTGAGAGGTCACCTAGAGTATAGTGATCAGTACTACACACCAGATCACCAGGACATAGAGAGCAGTGATATCACTGTATATACATTACTGGTGAGAGGTCACCTATAGTGATCAGTACTACACACCAGATCACCAGGACATAGAGCAGTGATATCACTGTATATACATCACTGGTGAGAGGTCACCTATAGTGATCAGTACTACACACCGGATCACCAGGACATAGAGCAGTGATATCACTGTATATACATCACTGGTGAGAGGTCACCTATAGTGATCAGTACTACACACCAGATCACCAGGACATAGAGAGCAGTGATATCACTGTATATACATCACTGGTGAGAGGTCACCTAGAGTATAGTGATCAGTACTACACACCAGATCACCAGGACATAGAGCAGTGATATCACTGTATATACATCACTGGTGAGAGGACACCTAGAGTATAGTGCTCAGTACTACACACCGGATCACCAGGACATAGAGCAGTGATATCACTGTATATACATCACTGGTGAGAGGTCTCCTAGGGTATAGTGATCAGTACTACACACCAGATCACCAGGACATAGAGCAGTGATATCACTGTATATACATCACTGGTGAGAGGTCACCTAGAGTATAGTGATCAGTACTACACACCAGATCACCAGGACATAGAACAGTGATATCACTGTATATACATCACTGGTGAGAGGTCTCCTAGGGTATAGTGATCAGTACTACACACCAGATCACCAGGACATAGAGCAGTGATATCACTGTATATACATCACTGGTGAGAGGTCACCTAGAGTATAGTGATCAGTACTACACACCGGATCACCAGGACATAGAGCAGTGATATCACTGTATATACATCACTGGTGAGAGGTCACCTAGAGTATAGTGATCAGTACTACACACCAGATCACCAGGACATAGTGATATCACTGTATATACATCACTGGTGAGAGGTCACCTAGAGTATAGTGATCAGTACTACACACCAGGACATAGAGCAGTGATATCACTGTATATACATCACTGGTGAGAGGTCACCTAGAGTATAGTGATCAGTACTACACACCAGATCACCAGGACATAGAGCAGTGATATCACTGTATATACATCACTGGTGAGAGGACACCTAGAGTATAGTGATCAGTACTACACACCAGATCACCAGGACATAGAGCAGTGATATCACTGTATATACATCACTGGTGAGAGGTCTCCTAGGGTATAGTGATCAGTACTACACACCAGATCACCAGGACATAGAGCAGTGATATCACTGTATATACATCACTGGTGAGAGGTCTCCTAGGGTATAGTGATCAGTACTACACACCAGATCACCAGGACATAGAGCAGTGATATCACTGTATATACATCACTGGTGAGAGGTCTCCTAGGGTATAGTGATCAGTACTACACACCAGATCACCAGGATATAGAGAGCAGTGATATCACTGTATATACATCACTGGTGAGAGGTCACCTAGAGTATAGTGATCAGTACTACACACCGGATCACCAGGACATAGAGCAGTGATATCACTGTATATACATCACTGGTGAGAGGTCACCTAGAGTATAGTGATCAGTACTACACACCGGATCACCAGGACATAGAGAGCAGTGATATCACTGTATATACATCACTGGTGAGAGGTCTCCTAGGGTATAGTGATCAGTACTACACACCAGATCACCAGGACATAGAGCAGTGATATCACTGTATATACATCACTGGTGAGAGGTCAACTATATAGTGATCAGTACTACACACCAGATCACCAGGACATAGTGATATCACTGTATATACATCACTGGTGAGAGGTCTCCTAGGGTATAGTGATCAGTACTACACACCAGATCACCAGGACATAGAGCAGTGATATCACTGTATATACATCACTGGTGAGAGGTCACCTAGGGTATAGTGATCAGTACTACACACCAGATAACCAGGACATAGTGATATCACTGTATATACATCACTGGTGAGAGGTCACCTAGAGTATAGTGATCAGTACTACACACAGGATCACCAGGACATAGAGAGCAGTGATATCACTGTATATACATCACTGGTGAGAGGTCACCTACAGTATAGTGATCAGTACTACACACCAGATCACCAGGACATAGAGAGCAGTGATATCACTGTATATACATCACTGGTGAGAGGTCACCTAGAGTATAGTGATCAGTACTGCACACCAGATCACCAGGACATAGAGCAGTGATATCACTATATATACATCACTTGTGAGAGGTCTCCTAGAGTATAGTGATCAGTACTACACACCAGATCACCAGGACATAGAGCAGTGATATCACTGTATATACATCACTGGTGAGAGGTCACCTAGAGTATAGTGATCAGTACTACACACCGGATCACCAGGACATAGAGCAGTGATATCACTGTATATACATCACTGGTGAGAGGACACCTAGAGTATAGTGATCAGTACTACACACCGGATCACCAGGACATAGAGCAGTGATTTTACCGTATATACATCACTGGTGAGAGGTCACCTAGAGTATAGTGATCAGTACTACACACCAGATCACCAGGACATAGAGCAGTGATATTACCGCATATACATCACTGGTGAGAGGTCACCTAGAGTATAGTGATCAGTACTACACACCAGATCACCAGGACATAGAGCAGTGATATCACTGTATATACATCACTGGTGAGAGGTCACCTATAGTGATCAGTACTACACACCAGATCACCAGGACATAGAGCAGTGATATCACTGTATATACATCACTAGTGAGAGGACACCTAGAGTATAGTGATCAGTACTACACTCCAGGACATAGAGCAGTGATATCACTGTATATACATCACTGGTGAGAGGTTACCTATAGTGATCAGTACTACACACCAGATCACCAGGACATAGTGATATCACTGTATATACATCACTGGTGAGAGGACACCTAGAGTATAGTGATCAGTACTACACACCAGGACATAGAGCAGTGATATCACTGTATATACATCACTGGTGAGAGGTTACCTATAGTGATCAGTACTACACACCAGATAACCAGGACATAGTGATATCACTGTATATACATCACTGGTGAGAGGTCACCTAGGGTATAGTCATCAGTACTACACACCGGATCACCAGGACATAGAGAGCAGTGATATCACTGTATATACATCACTGGTGAGAGGTCACCTATAGTGATCAGTACTACACACCAGATCACCAGGACATAGAGCAGTGATATCACTATATATACATCACTGGTGAGAGGTCACCTACAGTATAATGCTCAGTACTACACACCAGATCACCAGGACATAGAGCAGTGATATCACTGTATATACATCACTGGTGAGAGGTCACCTAGACTATAGTGATCAGTACTACACACCGGATCACCAGGACATAGAGCAGTGATATCACTGAATATACATCACTAGTGAGAGGTCACCTAGAGTATAGTGATCAGTACTACACACCAGATCACCAGGACATAGTGATATCACTGTATATACATCACTGGTGAGAGGCCACCTATAGTGATCAGTACTACACACCAGATCACCAGGACATAGAGCAGTGATATCACTGTATATACATCACTGGTGAGAGGTCACCTAGAGTATAGTGATCAGTACTACACACCAGATCACCAGGACATAGAGCAGTGATATCACTGTATATACATTACTGGTGAGAGGTCACCTAGAGTATAGTGATCAGTACTACACACCGGATCACCAGGACATAGTGATATCACTGTATATACATCACTGGTGAGAGGTCACCTAGAGTATAGTGATCAGTACTACACACCGGATCACCAGGACATAGTGATATCACTGTATATACATCACTGGTGAGAGGTCACCTAGAGTATAGTGATCAGTACTACACACCGGATCACCAGGACATAGTGATATCACTGTATATACATCACTGGTGAGAGGTCACCTAGAGTATAGCGATCAGTACTACACACCGGATTACCAGGACATAGAGCAGTGATATCACTGTATATACATCACTAGTGAGAGGTCACCTAGAGTATAGTGATCAGTACTACACACCAGGACATAGAGCAGTGATATCACTGTATATAGATCACTGGTGAGAGGTCACCTAGAGTATAGTGATCAGTACTACACACCGGATCACCAGGACATAGAGCAGTGATATCACTGTATATACATCACTGGTGAGAGGTTACCTAGAGTATTGTGATCAGTACTACACACCAGATCACCAGGACGTAGAGCAGTGATATCACTGTATATACATCACTGGTGAGAGGTCACCTAGTGTATATAGTGATCAGTACTACACACCAGATCACCAGGACATAGTGATATCACTGTATATACATCACTGGTGAGTGGTCACCTAGAGTATAGTGATCAGTACTACACACCAGATCACCGGGACATAGTGATATCACTGTATATACATCACTGGTGAGAGGCCACCTATAGTGATCAGTACTACACACCAGATCACCAGGACATAGAGAGCAGTGATATCACTGTATATACATCACTGGTGAGAGGTCACCTAGAGTATAGTGATCAGTACTACACACCGGATCACCAGGACATAATGATATCACTGTATATACATCACTGGTGAGAGGTCACCTAGAGTATAGTGATCAGTACTACACACCGGATCACCAGGACACAGAGCAGTGATATCACTGTATATACATCACTAGTGAGAGGTCACCTAGAGTATAGCGATCAGTACTACACACCGGATCACCAGGACATAGAGCAGTGATATCACTGTATATACATCACTAGTGAGAGGTCACCTAGAGTATAGTGATCAGTACTACACACCAGATCACCAGGACATAGTGATATCACTGTATATACATCACTGGTGAGAGGTCACCTAGAGTATAGTGATCAGTACTACACACCAGATCACCAGGACATAGAGCAGTGATATCACTGTATATACATCACTGGTGAGAGGTTACCTAGAGTATAGTGATCAGTACTACACACCAGATCACCAGGACGTAGAGCAGTGATATCACTGTATATACATCACTGGTGAGAGGTCACCTAGTGTATATAGTGATCAGTACTACACACCAGATCACCAGGACATATTGATATCACTGTATATACATCACTGGTGAGAGGTCACCTAGAGTATAGTGATCAGTACTACACACCAGATCACCGGGACATAGTGATATCACTGTATATACATCACTGGTGAGAGGCCACCTATAGTGATCAGTACTACACACCAGATCACCAGGACATAGAGAGCAGTGATATCACTGTATATACATCACTGGTGAGAGGTCACCTAGAGTATAGTGATCAGTACTACACACCAGATCACCAGGACATAGTGATATCACTGTATATACATCACTGGTGAGAGGTCACCTAGAGTATAGTGATCAGTACTACACACCAGATCACCAGGACATAGAGCAGTGATATCACTGTATATACATCACTGGTGAGAGGTCACCTAGAGTATAGTGATCAGTACTACACACCAGATCACCAGGACATAAAGCAGTGATATCACTGTATATACATCACTGGTGAGAGGACACCTAGAGTATAGTGACCAGTACTACACACCAGATCACCAGGACATAGAGCAGTGATATCACTGTATATACATCACTGGTGAGAGGTCACCTAGAGTATAGTGACCAGTACTACACACCGGATCACCAGGACATAGAGAGCAGTGATATCACTGTATATACATCACTGGTGAGAGGACACCTAGAGTATAGTGACCAGTACTACACACCAGATCACCAGGACATAGAGCAGTGATATCACTGTATATACATCACTGGTGAGAGGTCACCTATAGTGATCAGTACTACACACCAGATCACCAGGACATAGAGCAGTGATATCACTGTATATACATCACTGGTGAGAGGTCACCTATAGTGATCAGTACTACACACCAGATCACCAGGACATAGAGCAGTGATATCACTGTATATACATTACTGGTGAGAGGTCACCTAGAGTATAGTGATCAGTACTACACACCGGATCACCAGGACATAGTGATATCACTGTATATACATCACTGGTGAGAGGTCACCTAGAGTATAGTGATCAGTACTACACACCGGATCACCAGGACATAGTGATATCACTGTATATACATCACTGGTGAGAGGTCACCTAGAGTATAGTGATCAGTACTACACACCGGATCACCAGGACATAGTGATATCACTGTATATACATCACTGGTGAGAGGTCACCTAGAGTATAGTGATCAGTACTACACACCGGATCACCAGGACATAGTGATATCACTGTATATACATCACTGGTGAGAGGTCACCTAGAGTATAGCGATCAGTACTACACACCGGATCACCAGGACATAGAGCAGTGATATCACTGTATATACATCACTGGTGAGAGGTCACCTATAGTGATCAGTACTACAAACCAGATCACCAGGACATAGAGCAGTGATATCACTGTATATACATCACTGGTGAGAGGACACCTATAGTGATCAGTACTACACACCAGATCACCAGGACATAGAGCAGTGATATCACTGTATATACATCACTGGTGAGAGGTCACCTAGAGTATAGTGATCACTACTACACACCGGATCACCAGGACATAGAGCAGTGATATCACTGTATATACATCACTGGTGAGAGGTCACTTATAGTGATCAGTACTACACACCAGATCACCAGGACATATGATTTTGTAGATTCTCATGATCTGATCTTTCTCTGGTATTAGTGGCGGTGGTGAATGTCGCTGCCTTGCGTGTAGTCGATGAGTTGGAGGACCGTCTCACTGTTCTTGACCAGCCAGTCGATGAGGTCAGTTTCAGTAGTATCTTGTCTCTTATATATATAAAAATGAGTTTCTGTCTGCCTATCTGTCTGTTCTTTATGCGCGACCAAACGACTGGACCGATCCTCACCAAATTTGGCACACATGTACATCAGGTGCCCGGGAATATTTTAGACTGGGTCTCAGCTCTCTATGACGTACCGTTCCTGAGATACAGTATTCCCAATAAATGACCAGAATTAGCTAATACAAGCCTGCAAGTCTTTCACTCATATTCCAACTGACATACACATGGTCACATGTCCCTTATCAGCCAATAGAAGCTCGAAGACACTTACTCTCCTCAGGCACACAGGTTTCCATAGCAACCAAGCTATTTATGACCTGTATTAGTCAATAGCAGTTCGCAGGTCCTTAAATATTAAGTCATATGATGTGTATTAGCCAATATAAGTTCACATTTAATTTACCAGGTTTCCATAACAACACAGCCATAAATAGACTGTACCTATTTTAGACTCAGTGGCGTAACTAGGAATGGCTGGGCCCCAAGGCGAACATTTGACAGGGGAGCCCACCCCGGCAACCGCCCCCCTGCACAAACTGCATTCCTACACACAGTATTCTGCCCCATAGTGGCCCCTTCATATAGTATTATGCGCACTTCCCGCTACCTCTTCAATGTTGGACCAGATGTTACGTGAGTCAGGCGTGTATCACAACGCATAATGACTTCGGACTGGCCCACCGACGTCTGGGACATCACCAAAGAGGCATGAAGCCTGCTGGAGTGCAGGAGAGGTAAGTAACAGTGTTTTTTATGTTCCTTCAACTTCTCGGGGCCTCCGATCATTATACTCTGGGGTCTGAAAAGACCCCAGAGTTTAATGATAGCAGTGTTTGTGTGGTTCATGGCCCGCAGGCCTTACTTACTGATCCCTGCTCCTGCTCACAGCCGCCTCTGTATAAGGTGAAGCGCAGGCAGCCATGAGCAGGAGCAGGGATCGGTAAGTAAATAGGGCCCGTAACCTGCTGATGTTACACCAGCAGGAAATGGCCTATTAAACAAAAAAAACATCAGAGGCCCGCCAGGACCCCTAATGTCCCCGGCCCTGTGGCAGCCGTTACCACTGCTTCCCCCGGTATGTACGCCACTGACTGGACTGCCATACTGGATGTCAGCATTCTTATAAATTGAAACGTTTTTAAAATACTCATGTCCCCTGCACCAAAATGCATGGCTGCTGCTCGAGCTAATGAAAACTCTCAGCAGACCCAAGCCTGTCTCCAATCTGACAAGGCATTGTCAGCCACATGCACACAGCTGCACTCCATGTTTCCTTAACAATCCAGCCAATTTTCTTCACTGCTGTAGGTCAGCTTTAAAGGGGCAGGGCGCTGTGGATGACACTGTTGCACAAGGTCACATACACACAGCTTTACTCCAGGTTTTCCATAACAACCGATCGCAGATCTTTCACTGATATCCAAACTGAGATACACATGATCACATGACGCTTATGGACCAATGGAAAATCGCAGGTTCTTCAGTCTTGACATACACACAGCTTTACACCAGGTTTCCATAGCGACCAAGCTATTTATAAACTGTATGAGTCAATAGTTTTTCGTAGGTCCTTAAATATTCAGTCATATGACGTGCATCAGCCAAAATAAGTTCACATTTCATGTACCAGGTTTCAATAGCAACACAGCCATAAATAGACTATACCTATACTGGACTGCCATACTGGATGTCAAGTGCAAAACTGTCCAATTCTTATTGGGCCACTACACAAACAAAAAATGAAATGTACCCGTGCGAAGCCGGGTCCTTCTGCTAGTACCTTATATATGTGTTGATATATAATTCTGGTCACTAGATGTCTGTATCTCATTAGCGCCCCCTTGTGATGGTATTACTGAGTGTCCTGTAGTGTTAATGTGCACTAATCTTGTGACCTCTTGTAGGTGGTATCAGATGTCTACAAGCAGGTGGTGAGCGGTGTGAGTGAGGTGAGGGCCTGGGTGATGGGCCGGGCACAGGACATGCTGGACAGGACCCAGACTATGCTCACTGATGTCTATGAAGCTGCATCTTTAGGTGTCCTCTCACTGGGGAGCCTGGGGGCCCGGGAACTGGTGAGACTGGGAGCTGAACTGGTCCTAACCCAGGCAGAGGAACTGGTCAATGTCTACTTACCTGAGGAGCATCAGGAGGAAGGAAAGGCAACAGGTGAGATATAATGTCCTGTATGTCATGTTATATCATGTGTGATACTGTCTGCTGAGCTGTGTATCTAATCCTATCATGTGTGGTACTGTCTGCTGAGCTGCGTATCTAATCCTATCATGTGTGGTACTGTCTGCTGAGCTGCGTATCTAATCCTATCATGTGTGATACTGAGCTGTGTATCTAATCCTATCATGTGTGGTACTGTCTGCAGAGTTGTGTAACTAATCCTATCACGTGTGATATTGTCTGCAGAGCTGTGTATCTAATACTATTATGTGTGATACTGTCTGCTGAGCTGTGTATCTAATCCTATCATGTGTGATACTGTCTGCTGAGCTGTGTATCTAATCCTATCATGTGTGATACTGTCTGCAGAGCTGTGTATCTAAACCTATCACGTGTGATATTGTCTGCAGAGCTGTGTATCTAATCCTATCATGTGTGATATTGTCTGCAGAGCTGTGTATCTAATCCTATCATGTGTGATATTGTCTGCAGAGCTGTGTAACTAATCCTATCATGTGTGATACTGTCTGCAGAGCTGTGTATCTAAACCTATCATGTGTGATACTGTCTGCAGAGCTGTGTATCTAATCCTATTACGTGTGATACTGTCTGCTGAGCTATGTATCTAATCCTATCATGTGTGATATTGTCTGCAGAGCTGTGTAACTAATCCTATCACGTGTGATACTGTCTGCTGAGCTGTGTATCTAATCCTATCATGTGTGATACTGTCTGCTGAGCTGTGTATCTAATTCTATCATGTGTGATACTGTCTGCAGAGCTGTGTATCTAAACCTATCATGTGTGATACTGTCTGCAGAGCTGTGTATCTAATCCTATTACATGTGATACTGTCTGCTGAGCTGTGTATCTAATCCTATCATGTGTGATACTGTCTGCAGAGCTGTGTATCTAAACCTATCACGTGTGATATTGTCTGCAGAGCTGTGTATCTAATCCTATCATGTGTGATATTGTCTGCAGAGCTGTGTATCTAATCCTATCATGTGTGATATTGTCTGCAGAGCTGTGTAACTAATCCTATCACGTGTGATACTGTCTGCTGAGCTGTGTATCTAATCCTATCATGTGTGATACTGTCTGCTGAGCTGTGTATCTAATCCTATCATGTGTGATACTGTCTGCAGAGCTGTGTATCTAAACCTATCATGTGTGATACTGTCTGCAGAGCTGTGTATCTAATCCTATTACGTGTGATACTGTCTGCTGAGCTGTGTATCTAATCCTATCATGTGTGATATTGTCTGCAGAGCTGTGTAACTAATCCTATCACGTGTGATACTGTCTGCTGAGCTGTGTATCTAATCCTATCATGTGTGATACTGTCTGCTGAGCTGTGTATCTAATCCTATCATGTGTGATACTGTCTGCAGAGCTGTGTATCTAAACCTATCATGTGTGATACTGTCTGCAGAGCTGTGTATCTAATCCTATTACATGTGATACTGTCTGCTGAGCTGTGTATCTAATCCTATCATGTGTGATACTGTCTGCTGAGCTGTGTATCTAATCCTATTATGTGTGATAGTGTGTGCTGAGCTGTGTATCTAATACTATTATGTGTGATACTGTCTGCTGAGCTGTGTATCTAATCCTATTATGTGTGATACTGTCAGTTGAGTTCTGTATCTAATTCCATCATGTGTGGTACTGTCAGTTGAGCTGTGTATCTAATCCTATCATGTGTGGTACTGTCAGTTGAGTTGTGTATCTAATCCTATCATGTGTGGTACTGTCAGTTGAGCTGTGTATCTAATCCTATCATGTGTGGTAATGGCAGTTGAGTTGTGTATCTAATCCTATCATGTGTGGTAATGGCAGTTGAGTTGTGTATCTAATCCTATCATGTGTGGTAATGACAGTTGAGCTGTGTATCTAATCCTATCATGTGTGGTAATGGCAGTTGAGTTGTGTATCTAATCCTATCATGTGTGGTAATGACAGTTGAGTTGTGTATCTAATCCTATCATGTGTGGTAATGGCAGTTGAGCTGTGTATCTAATCCTATCATGTGTGGTAATGGCAGTTGAGTTGTGTATCTAATCCTATCATGTGTGGTAATGACAGTTGAGTTGTGTATCTAATCCTATCATGTGTGGTAATGGCAGTTGAGTTGTGTATCTAATCCTATCATATGTGGTAATGGCAGTTGAGTTGTGTATCTAAGCCTACTTTATGTGATACTGTGAGTTGATTTATAAAACAGTTTACAGCACTTGTGCTCTATGTTGCCCCTAGCAACCAATCACAACGCGGCTTTCATATTGAACTGCCAAATATATAATGAAAGCTGTGATATGATTGGTTGCTAGGGACAACAGAGACGGTTTCCCTTTCAGGTTCATAAATCTCCCCCATAGTATCTAATCCAGTCATGTGTGAAATTGGCTGTATCTAAGCCTCCCTCCTGTGATACTTAGTATAAAGCAGTCAGTCTGATAGGTGGCCCTTGTCATACGTCTCAGTTATCATTGGGCTCAGCGCCCTTCCTGACGTGTGTCATCCATTACTGACAGGCTCTCCATAGTGCAGAGCGGTGACCTGTGTACTACACTCTCCATACACTCTCCATAGAGCTGCTTTACCATCTCCGGGCCATATTCACATGTCTAGCACACATCTGTGACACGTATGTAGCCCGCAGCTCTGTCTATGTCTTCTCCCATGTCAGGCTCA
Source organism: Leptodactylus fallax (assembly GCA_947044405.1). Taxonomy (NCBI): domain Eukaryota; kingdom Metazoa; phylum Chordata; class Amphibia; order Anura; family Leptodactylidae; genus Leptodactylus; species Leptodactylus fallax. The sequence goes on along the minus strand of CAMRHE010000551.1, from coordinate 644,325 downwards.
TCCTCTACATGACGTGTGTGACACTAGAGTAATAATATCTCATCACCACAATGGCGTGCATTACTGGTCAGGACCACCAGGGGGCAGGAAAGGATCACACTTCTATTAGTCACTGACAGGTATAGACTACAAGGAAGTGAATGAGTCCTGATATGTAAGTGGACAGTGTATGAGGAAGCGGGACAGGGTGAAATTTACTCATCATGGAACGTGATGTCACAATGTCATTATATTATATCAGTGATGTAACAGGGGGCGGGGCTGTGACAACCTCTCAGACATGATATATACAGCTGGTTGTCAGTAGTAATAGATGAATAGCTGTACTGTAGTATAAGGTGTGCGGATCTCATGTCTGATCACATGTCATTATATCAGTGATGTCAGTAACAGGGGGCGGGGCTGTGACAACCTCTCAGACATGATATATACAGCTGGTTGTCAGTAGTAATAGATGAATAGCTGTACTGTAGTATAAGGTGTGCGGATCTCATGTCTGATCACATGTCATTATATTATATCAGTGATGTAACAGGGGGCGGGGCTGTGACAACCTCTCACACATGATATATACAGCTGGTTGTCAGTAGTAATAGATGAATAGCTGTACTGTAGTATAAGGTGTGCGGATCTCATGTCTGATCACATGTCATTATATCAGTGATGTCAGTAACAGGGGGCGGGGCTGTGACAACCTCTCAGACATGATATATACAGCTGGTTGTCAGTAGTAATAGATGAATAGCTGTACTGTAGTATAAGGTGTGCGGAGCTCATGTCTGATCACATGTCATTATATTATATCAGTGATGTCAGTAACAGGGGGCGGAGCTGTGACAACCTCTCAGATATGATATATACAGCTGGTTGTCAGTAGTAATAGATGAATAGCTGTACTGTAGTATAAGGTGTGCGGAGCTCATGTCTGATCACATGTCATTATATTATATCAGTGATGTCAGTAACAGGGGGCGGGGCTGTGACAACCTCTCAGACATGATATATACAGCTGGTTGTCAGTAGTAATAGATGAATAGCTGTACTGTAGTATAAGGTGTGCGGATCTCATGTCTGATCACATGTCATTATATTATATCAGTGATGTCAGTAACAGGGGGCGGGGGCTGTGACAACCTCTCAGACATGATATATACAGCTGGTTGTCAGTAGTAATAGATGAATAGCTGTACTGTAGTATAAGGTGTGCGGATCTCATGTCTGATCACATGTCATTATATCAGTGATGTCAGTAACAGGGGGCGGAGCTGTGACAACCTCTCAGACATGATATATACAGCTGGTTGTCAGTAATAATAGATGAATAGCTGTACTGTAGTATAAGGTGTGCGGATCTCATGTCTGATCACATGTCATTATATCAGTGATGTCAGTAACAGGGGGCGGGGCTGTGACAACCTCTCAGACATGATATATACAGCTGGTTGTCAGTAGTAATAGATGAATAGCTGTACTGTAGTATAAGGTGTGCGGATCTCATGTCTGATCACATGTCATTATATCAGTGATGTCAGTAACAGGGGGCGGGGCTGTGACAACCTCTCAGACATGATATATACAGCTGGTTGTCAGGAGTAATAGATGAATAGCTGTACTGTAGTATAAGGTGTGCGGATCTCATGTCTGATCACATGTCATTATATTATATCAGTGATGTCAGTAACAGGGGGCGGGGCTGTGACAACCTCTCAGACATGATATATACAGGTGGGTGTCAGTAGTAATAGATGAATAGCTGTACTGTAGTATAAGGTGTGCGGATCTCATGTCTGATCACATGTCATTATATCAGTGATGTCAGTAACAGGGGGCGGGGCTGTGACAACCTCTCAGACATGATATATACAGGTGGGTGTCAGTAGTAATAGATGAATAGCTGTACTGTAGTATAAGGTGTGCGGATCTCATGTCTGATCACATGTCATTATATCAGTGATGTCAGTAACAGGGGGCGGGGCTGTGACAACCTCTCAGACATGATATATACAGCTGGTTGTCAGTAGTAATACATGGAGTGTTATCTGTAATGATATATCCTTTCTCCTCTGTATACAGGTCAGGAGGTCGGTGTCAGTCAGGAGGCTGATGATGTGGAGGTCGCTGACTCTGGACTGTTCTCCCGTCTCGGGGCGTTGCTCGGCACCATATCTAAACGAGGCTCCAGCAGACTGCTCTCCTCCCTCTCCCCGGTCTGGTCGTTCCTCCATGGCGCCCTCACCCTTGTGTCTGGTATTCCCGCACAGGTAATGCAGGTTCTATATTTTACCTTCGGTCACTGCACTTCACCAGTCTCATTGGTGGCAGTCAGGGCATGCTGGGAGTTGTAGTCTTACAATTGCTGATAAGCCACTGTTCGGAGATCACTGCAGTGACGTCACCATTTATATGTGATATCTCTGCCCCCAGGGGTCACATGCCAGCATTGCTCCACCCCCTGGACTCATTATAGGCTGGAATTTTAGAAGGAGTCCTGCTGTGTGTCACATGATGCCAGTCAGAGCTACTGATTGGCTGAGAGGGTGACATATATTACTATATATATATATTACTATATATATTCCGGTGCCTGGCGCCTCCCTGAGGTCACATGGTGAATACGCTATATACAGAGGATATATTCGCTCTTTTATCACCCTGGGACCCACATCTTACACACCTCACATTACTTCTGTCACAATATACTGAGTTTAGTGATTATATTCAGCCTGGACATGGAGGTATCAATCTGGTCCCTGAGTCGTACACTGAGCGGGGGATGCCTCTTACCTCTCCAATAATGTGACCGCCTGGGGCGCCCTGTCCAGTAACCCCCGCACCTACCATATGGCGCCACTTATATAGAGATTAATGGTGACATCATGAGCGGTTACCATGGTGATAGTGCCAGGGGCGGGCTCTGTCATCATAGCATGATTGTTAGCTCCTCAGACAAGAGGACTGGGCAGGTGCAAAAAAGAAAACAGATGGATGCCAAGAAGACGCTCAACCCTTAAATGACAGAAAAGGTATCTAATCTTTATTTTACGCATATCATTGTTAGAAGCGCGCCACCTATAGGCAGGGCAGGGACTTGTATTCTCAGGGGTAATAATAATTATCATTTAAGGACTGAGCGTCTTCTTGGCATCCATCTGTTTCCTTTCTTGCATTGGACCACTTCACTATGGCCATGACGCCCCCTTTTTGTATATTTAGTGGGGCCCACATAAAGCATTGTTAGTTACAAGAGGACTGAGCAGGACATGACTGTGCCCTGTAGATAGATGGATAATATAATGTATGTTATATGGCAGTACACACCACTAGGAGGCGCTGGCTTCATGGTTATTACTAGTATACAGTGTTATACAGCGCTATATCCACCATCATCAACTGGTACCCAACATATTACTGCCAGCTGCTGAGCAGTGTATCTAATCCTATCATGTGTGATACTGTCTGCTGAGCTGTGTATCTAATCCTATCCTGTGTCATACTGACTGCTGAGCTGTGTATCTAATCCTATCATGTGTGATACTGTCTGCTGAGCTGTGTATCTAATCCTATCCTGTGTGATACTGTCTGCTGAGCTGTGTATCTAATCCTATCCTGTGTGATACTGTCTGCTGAGCTGTGTATCTAATCCTATCATGTGTGATACTGTCTGCAGAGCTGTGTATCTAATCCTATCCTGTGTGATACTGTCTGCTGTGCTGTGTATCTAATCCTATCCTGTGTGATACAGTCTGCTGAGCTGTGTATCTAATCCTACCATGTGTAATACTGTCTGCAGAGCTGTGTATCTAATCCTATCCTGTGTGATACTGTCTGCTGTGCTGTGTATCTAATCCTATCCTGTGTGATACAGTCTGCTGAGCTGTGTATCTAATCCTATCCTGTGTGATAGTCTGCTGAGCTGTGTATCTAATCCTACCATGTGTGATACTGTCTGCAGTGCTGTGTATCTAATCCTTTCATGTGTGATACTGTCAGCTGAGCTGTGTATCTAATCCTCTCATGTGTAATACTGTCTGCTGAGCTGTGTATCTAATCCTATCCTGTGTTATACAGTGTTGTGAGCTGTGTATCTAATCCTATCCTGTGTGGTACAGTGTTATGAGCTGTGTATCTAATCCTATCCTGTGTGAACCGAGAGCAAGGCAGGTGGTTTGGTCTCCGCAACCAGAAATGAACGCACACGCGGTAGTTCAAGAAAAAAATATATATTTACTGTAAGTTAATAAAGGCTAGTTAAAGGTAAAATGACAGGGCTAAAGACAAGCAAAATATACAATATAGCATGAACAATTTCAAGGCAAATTCTGCAATGGTTTCTACTTTTACTCTGTCCACTTCTGCAGTATGGACACTGAATGAACAATATACTCAAAACTATCCCTAACTGACCCTGACATCACATTTGGGTGCACCCCCTTTTCCCCAGTGGTCCAGGTGGACCGCTTACAGTCCGTAGAAGCGCGTGGTGGGGCCCAAAGTCGGTCCTTTCTTTTATAGTGAAGCGTCCTCTCCTCACGGTTATCAGGATCTTGGGAGAAATGAAGTCCTCTTTAACAGACAGGGAAACCAAGTGAATGCAATGTAATCCAACAGCAGATTCCACTCAGCACACTGACAGTCCTGCCGAATCCATACACTGAGCTGGGATGTAAAGCGGGATTTAGCAGGTGCCGTCCAGTACATCAACAGCACTGCGAGTCTCTATCTGTGGTATCCATATACACAGTCACAATGTCAGTCTCACTGATCAGCCACTGAGCACAGTTCCTTTCACGTGGACTCACTAGTCCTGTTGTCTCTTTACACTCTGTTTGTCTCTGGACCAAGATACAGCTTAGCTGTACAGAAAAATCTCCACACCAGTTCAATACAACACTTGCCAAGATGGCTGCTGCTCTCTGTCTCGTCACTTCCTGCTTCTCTGCTCACACTCTGTCTGCAGAACAGGCAGGCTGACATAAAAGGGGGGGGTCTCACTCCAGCATCATGTCACAATTACAATGGCTGCTGTCTTAAAGGAACAGAATCACAGAAATACATTCAACATTAACAGTTTATACAGACAAATGAAGCTTAAGACAACATTGGCTGTCTCTTACACCTGTGTGGTACAGTGTTATGAGCTGTGTATCTAATCCTATCCTGTGTGGTACAGTGTTATGAGCTGTGTATCTAATCCTATCCTGTGTGATACAGTGTTGTGAACTGTGTATCTAATCCTATCCTGTGTGATGCAGTATTTTTAGCTGTGTATCTAATCCTATCCTGTGTGGTACAGTGTTATGAGCTGTGTATCTAATCCTATCCTGTGTGATACAGTGTTGTGAGCTGTGTATCTAATCCTATCCTGTGTGGTACAGTGTTATGAGCTGTGTATCTAATCCTATCCTGTGTGATACAGTGTTGTGAACTGTGTATCTAATCCTATCCTGTGTGATGCAGTATTTTTAGCTGTGTATCTAATCCTATCCTGTGTGGTACAGTGTTATGAGCTGTGTATCTAATCCTATCCTGTGTGATACAGTGTTGTGAGCTGTGTATCTAATCCTATCCTGTGTGGTACAGTGTTATGAGCTGTGTATCTAATCCTATCCTGTGTGATACAGTGTTGTGAGCTGTGTATCTAATTCTATCCTGTGTGGTACACTGTTATGAGCTGTGTATCTAATCCTATCCTGTGTGATACAGTGTTGTGAACTGTGTATCTAATCCTATCCTGTGTGATGCAGTATTTTTAGCTGTGTATCTAATCCTATCCTGTGTGGTACAGTGTTATGAGCTGTGTATCTAATCCTATCCTGTGTGATACAGTGTTGTGAGCTGTGTATCTAATCCTATCCTGTGTGGTACAGTGTTATGAGCTGTGTATCTAATCCTATCCTGTGTGGTACAGTGTTATGAGCTGTGTATCTAATCCTATCCTGTGTGATACAGTGTTGTGAACTGTGTATCTAATCCTATCCTGTGTGATGCAGTATTTTTAGCTGTGTATCTAATCCTATCCTGTGTGGTACAGTGTTATGAGCTGTGTATCTAATCCTATCCTGTGTGATACAGTGTTGTGAGCTGTGTATCTAATCCTATCCTGTGTGATACAGTGTTGTGAGCTGTGTATCTAATCCTATCCTGTGTGGTACAGTGTTATGAGCTGTGTATCTAATCCTATCCTGTGTGATACAGTGTTGTGAGCTGTGTATCTAATTCTATCCTGTGTGGTACACTGTTATGAGCTGTGTATCTAATCCTATCCTGTGTGATACAGTGTTGTGAACTGTGTATCTAATCCTATCCTGTGTGATGCAGTATTGTGAGCTGTGTATCTAATCCTATCCTGTGTGGTACAGTGTTATGAGCTGTGTATCTAATCCTATCCTGTGTGGTACAGTGTTATGAGCTGTGTATCTAATCCTATCCTGTGTGATACAGTGTTGTGAGCTGTGTATCTAATCCTATCCTGTGTGGTACAGTGTTATGAGCTGTGTATCTAATCCTATCCTGTGTGATGCAGTATTGTGAGCTGTGTATCTAATCCTATCCTGTGTGATGCAGTATTTTTAGCTGTGTATCTAATCCTATCCTGTGTGGTACAGTGTTATGAGCTGTGTATCTAATCCTATCCTGTGTGATACAGTGTTGTGAGCTGTGTATCTAATCCTATCCTGTGTGGTACAGTGTTATGAGCTGTGTATCTAATCCTATCCTGTGTGATACAGTGTTGTGAACTGTGTATCTAATCCTATCCTGTGTGATGCAGTATTTTTAGCTGTGTATCTAATCCTATCCTGTGTGGTACAGTGTTATGAGCTGTGTATCTAATCCTATCCTGTGTGATACAGTGTTGTGAGCTGTGTATCTAATCCTATCCTGTGTGGTACAGTGTTATGAGCTGTGTATCTAATCCTATCCTGTGTGGTACAGTGTTATGAGCTGTGTATCTAATCCTATCCTGTGTGATACAGTGTTGTGAACTGTGTATCTAATCCTATCCTGTGTGATGCAGTATTTTTAGCTGTGTATCTAATCCTATCCTGTGTGGTACAGTGTTATGAGCTGTGTATCTAATCCTATCCTGTGTGATACAGTGTTGTGAGCTGTGTATCTAATCCTATCCTGTGTGGTACAGTGTTATGAGCTGTGTATCTAATCCTATCCTGTGTGATACAGTGTTGTGAGCTGTGTATCTAATTCTATCCTGTGTGGTACACTGTTATGAGCTGTGTATCTAATCCTATCCTGTGTGATACAGTGTTGTGAACTGTGTATCTAATCCTATCCTGTGTGATGCAGTATTGTGAGCTGTGTATCTAATCCTATCCTGTGTGGTACAGTGTTATGAGCTGTGTATCTAATCCTATCCTGTGTGGTACAGTGTTATGAGCTGTGTATCTAATCCTATCCTGTGTGATACAGTGTTGTGAGCTGTGTATCTAGTCCTATCCTGTGTGGTTGGTGTATCTAATCTTCCCTGCTGTCAGAGGAGTCTTCCTCCTTTCTCAGTAGTCGGCACATTTCCTGTGTACCACATACGGGCTCCTCTCCCGGGCACTCTTAGATGTCTCCTCAGATATGGCGGCCTCTGGAGATCTGGGATTCTAATTGTCTGGTAATTGGTATACAGTACACTGCTTCTGGTCTTTAGTGCTGCGGACGTGCAGGGCGCTCCTGGGGTGATCGCTATATCTGCAGTGACCCCCGTGTATATACACAACCACCCCCCCATTCCCAGGCTGTCCCTTCTCACAGACAATTAGCCTCGGCCAGACACTTTGTACACTACGTGCTGCCCGGCAGTTCCCGTCACGCCAGCCAGAACATCAGAGAGGAATAGCAAGTAATTCACAATATAAGATTAGATACATGAGATTATATTACCATACATAGAGCCAAGTAATCCACTGTCCTTACAGGGTATGTCCATATTATACAGCACATATACTGTATACTATACAAGTCGCTGTGTACGTGCTTTACATCACTGATACTGTATTATACTCCAGAGCTGCACTCACTATTCTGCTGGTGCAGTCACTGTGTACATATATTACATTACTTATCCTGTACTGATCCTGAGTTACATCCTGTATTATACTCCAGAGCTGCGCTCACTATTCTGCTGGTGCAGTCACTGTGTACATACATTACATTACTTATCCTGTACTGATCCTGAGTTACATCCTGTATTATACTCCAGAGCTGCGCTCACTATTCTGCTGGTGCAGTCACTGTGTACATACATTACATGACTTATCCTGTACTGATCCTGAGTTACATCCTGTATTATACTCCAGAGCTGCACTCACTATTCTGCTGGTGCAGTCACTGTGTACATACATTACATTACTTATCCTGTACTGATCCTGAGTTACATCCTGTATTATACTCCAGAGCTGCGCTCACTATTCTGTTGGTGCAGTCACTGTGTACATACATTACATTACTTATCCTGTACTGATCCTGAGTTACATCCTGTATTATACTCCAGAGCTGCGCTCACTATTCTGCTGGTGCAGTCACTGTGTACATACATTACATTACTTATCCTGTACTGATCCTGAGTTACATCCTGTATTATACTCCAGAGCTGCGCTCACTATTCTGCTGGTGCAGTCACTGTGTACATACATTACATTACTTATCCTGTACTGATCCTGAGTTACATCCTGTATTATACTCCAGAGCTGCACTCACTATTCTGCTGGTGCAGTCACTGTGTACATACATTACATTACTTATCCTGTACTGATACTGAGTTACACCCTGTATTATACTCCAGAGCTGTGCTCACTATTCTGCTGGTGCAGTCACTGTGTACATACATTACATTACTTATCCTGTACTGATCCTGAGTTACATCCTGTATTATACTCCAGAGCTGCGCTCACTATTCTGCTGGTGCAGTCACTGTGTACATACATTACATTACTTATCCTGTACTGATCCTGAGTTACATCCTGTATTATACTCCAGAGCTGCGCTCACTATTCTGCTGGTACAGTCACTGTGTACATACATTACATTACTTATCCTGTACTGACATCCTGTATTATACTCCAGAGCTGCACTCACTATTCTGCTGGTGCAGTCACTGTGTACATACATTACATTACTTATCCTGTACTGATCCTGAGTTACATCCTGTATTATACCCCAGAGCTGCGCTCACTATTCTGCTGGTGCAGTCACTGTGTACATACATTACATTACTTATCGTGTACTGATACTGAGTTACACCCTGTATTATACTCCAGAGCTGTGCTCACTATTCTGCTGGTGCAGTCACTGTGTACATACATTACATTACTTATCCTGTACTGATCCTGAGTTACATCCTGTATTATACTCCAGAGCTGCGCTCACTATTCTGCTGGTGCAGTCACTGTGTACATACATTACATTACTTATCCTGTACTGATCCTGAGTTACATCCTGTATTATACTCCAGAGCTGCGCTCACTATTCTGCTGGTGCAGTCACTGTGTACACACATTACATTACTTATCCTGTACTGATCCTGAGTTACATCCTGTATTATACTCCAGAGCTGCACTCACTATTCTGCTGGTGCAGTCACTGTGTACATACATTACATTACTTATCCTGTATTATACTCCAGAGCTGCGCTCACTATTCTGCTGGTGCAGTCACTGTGTACATACATTACATTACTTATCCTGTACTGATCCTGAGTTACATCCTGTATTATACTCCAGAGCTGCGCTCACTATTCTGCTGGTGCAGTCACTGTGTACATACATTACATGACTTATCCTGTACTGATCCTGAGTTACATCCTGTATTATACTCCAGAGCTGCACTCACTATTCTGCTGGTGCAGTCACTGTGTACATACATTACATTACTTATCCTGTACTGATCCTGAGTTACATCCTGTATTATACTCCAGAGCTGCGCTCACTATTCTGTTGGTGCAGTCACTGTGTACATACATTACATTACTTATCCTGTACTGATCCTGAGTTACATCCTGTATTATACTCCAGAGCTGCGCTCACTATTCTGCTGGTGCAGTCACTGTGTACATACATTACATTACTTATCCTGTACTGATCCTGAGTTACATCCTGTATTATACTCCAGAGCTGCGCTCACTATTCTGCTGGTGCAGTCACTGTGTACATACATTACATTACTTATCCTGTACTGATCCTGAGTTACATCCTGTATTATACTCCAGAGCTGCACTCACTATTCTGCTGGTGCAGTCACTGTGTACATACATTACATTACTTATCCTGTACTGATACTGAGTTACACCCTGTATTATACTCCAGAGCTGTGCTCACTATTCTGCTGGTGCAGTCACTGTGTACATACATTACATTACTTATCCTGTACTGATCCTGAGTTACATCCTGTATTATACTCCAGAGCTGCGCTCACTATTCTGCTGGTGCAGTCACTGTGTACATACATTACATTACTTATCCTGTACTGATCCTGAGTTACATCCTGTATTATACTCCAGAGCTGCGCTCACTATTCTGCTGGTACAGTCACTGTGTACATACATTACATTACTTATCCTGTACTGACATCCTGTATTATACTCCAGAGCTGCACTCACTATTCTGCTGGTGCAGTCACTGTGTACATACATTACATTACTTATCCTGTACTGATCCTGAGTTACATCCTGTATTATACCCCAGAGCTGCGCTCACTATTCTGCTGGTGCAGTCACTGTGTACATACATTACATTACTTATCGTGTACTGATACTGAGTTACACCCTGTATTATACTCCAGAGCTGTGCTCACTATTCTGCTGGTGCAGTCACTGTGTACATACATTACATTACTTATCCTGTACTGATCCTGAGTTACATCCTGTATTATACTCCAGAGCTGCGCTCACTATTCTGCTGGTGCAGTCACTGTGTACATACATTACATTACTTATCCTGTACTGATCCTGAGTTACATCCTGTATTATACTCCAGAGCTGCGCTCACTATTCTGCTGGTGCAGTCACTGTGTACACACATTACATTACTTATCCTGTACTGATCCTGAGTTACATCCTGTATTATACTCCAGAGCTGCACTCACTATTCTGCTGGTGCAGTCACTGTGTACATACATTACATTACTTATCCTGTATTATACTCCAGAGCTGCGCTCACTATTCTGCTGGTGCAGTCACTGTGTACATACATTACATTACTTATCCTGTACTGATCCTGAGTTACATCCTGTATTATACTCCAGAGCTGCGCTCACTATTCTGATGGTGCAGTCACTGTGTACATACATTACATTACTTATCCTGTACTGATCCTGAGTTACATCCTGTATTATACTCCAGAGCTGCACTCACTATTCTGCTGGTGCAGTCACTGTGTACATACATTACATTACTTATCCTGTACTGATCCTGAGTTACATCCTGTATTATACTCCAGAGCTGCGCTCACTATTCTGCTGATACAGTCACTGTGCACATACATTACATTACTTATCCTGTACTGATCCTGAGTTACATCCTGTATTATACTCCAGAGCTGCGCTCACTATTCTGCTGGTGCAGTCACTGTACATACATTACTTATCCTGTACTGATCCTGAGTTACGTCCTGTATTATACTCCAGAGCTGCGCTCACTATTCTGCTGGTGCAGTCACTGTGTACATACATTACATTACTTATCCTGTACTGATCCTGAGTTACATCCTGTATTATACTCCAGAGCTGCACTCACTATTCTGCTGGTGCAGTCACTGTGTACATACATTACATTACTTATCCTGTACTGATCCTGAGTTACATCCTGTAGTATTATACTCCAGAGCTGCACTCACTATTCTGCTGGTACAGTCACTGTGCACATACATTACATTACTTATCCTGTACTGATCCTGAGTTACATCCTGTATTATACTCCAGAGCTGCGCTCACTATTCTGCTGGTGCAGTCACTGTGTACATACATTACATTACTTATCCTGTACTGATCCTGAGTTACATCCTGTATTATACTCCAGAGCTGCACTCACTATTCTGCTGGTGCAGTCACTGTGTACATACATTACATTACTTATCCTGTACTGATCCTGAGTTACATCCTGTATTATACTCCAGAGCTGCACTCACTATTCTGCTGGTGCAGTCACTGTGTACATACATTACATTACTTATCCTGTACTGATCCTGAGTTACATCCTGTATTATACTCCAGAGCTGCGCTCACTATTCTGCTGGTGCAGTCACTGTGTACATACATTACATTACTTATCCTGTACTGATCCTGAGTTACATCCTGTATTATACTCCAGAGCTGTGCTCACTATTCTGCTGGTGCAGTCACTGTACATACATTACATTACTTATCCTGTACTGATCCTGAGTTACATCCTGTATTATACTCCAGAGCTGCGCTCACTATTCTGCTGGTACAGTCACTGTGCACATACATTACATTACTTATCCTGTACTGATCCTGAGTTACATCCTGTATTATACTCCAGAGCTGCGCTCACTATTCTGCTGGTACAGTCACTGTGCACATACATTACATTACTTATCCTGTACTGATCCTGAGTTACGTCCTGTATTATACTCCAGAGCTGCGCTCACTATTCTGCTGGTACAGTCACTGTGTACATACATTACATTACTTATCCTGTATTATACTCCAGAGCTGTGCTCACTATTCTCCTGGTGCAGTCACTGTGTACATACATTACATTACTTATCCTGTACTGATCCTGAGTTACATCCTGTATTATACTCCAGAGCTGCGCTCACTATTCTGCTGGTGCAGTCACTGTGTACATACATTACATTACTTATCCTGTACTGATCCTGAGTTACATCCTGTATTATACTCCAGAGCTGCGCTCACTATTCTGCTGGTACAGTCACTGTGTACATACATTACATTACTTATCCTGTACTGATCCTGAGTTACATCCTGTATTATACTCCAGAGCTGCGCTCACTATTCTGCTGGTGCAGTCACTGTGTACATACATTACATTACTTATCCTGTACTGATCCTGAGTTACATCCTGTATTATACTCCAGAGCTGCGCTCACTATTCTGCTGGTACAGTCACTGTGTACATACATTACATTACTTATCCTGTACTGATCCTGAGTTACATCCTGTATTATACTCCAGAGCTGCGCTCACTATTCTGCTGGTACAGACACTGTGCACATACATTACATTACTTATCCTGTACTGATCCTGAGTTACATCCTGTATTATACTCCAGAGCTGCGCTCACTATTCTGCTGGTGCAGTCACTGTGTACATACATTACATTACTTATCCTGTACTGATCCTGAGTTACATCCTGTATTATACTCCAGAGCTGCGCTCACTATTCTGCTGGTGCAGTCACTGTACATAAATTACATTACTTATCCTGTACTGATCCTGAGTTACATCCTGTATTATACTCCAGAGCTGCGCTCACTATTCTGCTGGTGCAGTCACTGTACATACATTACATTACTTATCCTGTATTGATCCTGAGTTACATCCTGTATTATACTCCAGAGCTGCGCTCACTATTCTGCTGGTACAGTCACTGTGTACATACATTACATTACTTATCCTGTACTGATCCTGAGTTACATCCTGTATTATACTCCAGAGCTGCACTCACTATTCTGCTGGTACAGTCACTGTGTACATACATTACATTACTTATCCTGTACTGATCCTGAGTTACATCCTGTATTATACTCCAGAGCTGTGCTCACTATTCTGCTGGTGCAGTCACTGTGTACATACATTACATTACTTATCCTGTACTGATCCTGAGTTACATCCTGTATTATACTCCAGAGCTGCACTCACTATTCTGCTGGTACAGTCACTGTGTACATACATTACATTACTTATCCTGTACTGATCCTGAGTTACATCCTGTATTATACTCCAGAGCTGCACTCACTATTCTGCTGGTACAGTCACTGTGTACATACATTACATTACTTATCCTGTACTGATCCTGAGTTATATCCTGTATTATACTACAGAGCTGCACTCACTATTCTGCTGGTGCAGTCACTGTGTACATACATTACATTACTTATCCTGTACTGATCCTGAGTTATATCCTGTATTATACTACAGAGCTGCGCTCACTATTCTGCTGGTGCAGTCACTGTGTACATACATTACATTACTTATCCTGTACTGATCCTGAGTTACATCCTGTATTATACTCCAGAGCTGCGCTCACTATTCTGCTGGTGCAGTCACTGTACATACATTACATTACTTATCCTGTACTGATCCTGAGTTACATCCTGTATTATACTCCAGAGCTGCGCTCACTATTCTGTTGGTGCAGTCACTGTGTACATACATTACATTACTTATCTTGTACTGATCCTGAGTTACATCCTGTATTATACTCCAGAGCTGCACTCACTATTCTGCTGGTGCAGTCACTGTATACATACATTACATTACTTACTGTGGTTGGTTACTGTGCGCTGTGATTGGTTGCTATGTGCTGTGGTTGGTTGCTATGTGCTGTGATTGGTTACTGTGTGCTGTGATTGGTTGCTATGTACTGTGGTTGGTTGCTATGTGCTGTGATTGGTTACTGTGCACTGTGATTGGTTGCTATGTGCTGTGATTGGTTGCTATGTGCTGTGATTGGTTACTGTGTGCTGTGATTGGTTGCTATGTACTGTGGTTGGTTGCTATGTGCTGTGATTGGTTACTGTGCGCTGTGATTGGTTGCTATGTGCTGTGGTTGGTTGCCATGGGCATCTAAGACAGTTTTGATTTTAGACAATTTTGATAAATCTGCCCCAGGTTTGTTTTAAGGAGATTTTTTTTCTCTCCCCCAGTATTCATAAAGTCCACTTAAAGGGGTGCTCCATTTTTGGATACAATTCCTCTTAGCGATGGGTCGCTCTATGTGCCTTCTCTTTGAAGTGAATGAGGAGTCAGCTCCCACCCCCTTAATGACAAACTCCGCCCCCTCAATGGAAACTCCTTCCCCTATGTGGCTAACCCCGCCTCCGAATGGGTCACAGCCTCATTTTAAGCTAATATTGAGGTCCTGTGGCTCACAGCAGCCAGGGGACATAATATTAGGGTAATGAGGCGAGTCTGACAGTCTACACATGGTAGACGGCATTTATCTACTAATTATTTAAGGATCTGTTCGGGATCCAGCGGATCCAAATGATCCAGCTCACCAAATAGAGCCGAAGTCCCCATCACTATTTCCTCTAATGCACAAAGTGGGAGAGGGGAGTCCTGTGTAATGGAGAGGAGTATTCCCAGGCCTGACCAGCCGCTCCCCGAGGGATTCTAATCTACACCCTGCACAGGAGGCGGCACTACACGTACCACACTGCTGTGCTACCGGCACTCCAGCCAACCTCACTGAGGCTGAGATACACTAGGGCTGTATCGTAGATATGAGGCTGAGATACACCAGGGCAGTATAATACATAAGAGGCTGAGATACCCCAGGACAATATAATACATAAGAGGCTGAGATACCCCAGGACAGTATGATGCATAAGAGGCTGAGATACACCAGGACAGTATGATGCATAAGAGGCTGAGATACACCAGGACAGTATGATGCATAAGAGGCTGAGATACACCAGGACAGTATTGTACGTATGAGGCTGAGATACACCAGGGCAATATAATACATAAGGGGCTGAGATACCCCAGGACAATATAATACATAAGAGGCTGAGATACCCCAGGACAGTATGATGCATAAGAGGCTGAGATACACCAGGACAGTATCTCACATAACAGTCTGATATATAACAGATTAGTATTATACGTAAGAGGCTGAGATGTAGTATCACACATGTTCGGCTTAGATACAGCAGCTCACCAGACAGTAGCACATGTGATAGGATTAGATACAGTACCTTAGCAGACAGTATCACACACAATAGGATTAGATAATGATGGGGTTTGTACTTCTGTATCTCCCTGGATCGTCCTGTTTTTGGAACTCTGGAGTCTATGTGGCAGAGCTACATTATGAAGCCTATTCTGTCTTTTCTTCCTCTTCGGCTTCATCTTCTGTTTCTTCTTCTTCCTCTTATGTTTTTTCTTCCTCTTCTCACTCTTCTGCCTCTTCTCACTGTTTGGATTCTTTTTCTGCTTCATCTTCCTCTTATTCTTCTTCCTCCTCTTCTGCTTATTCTTCCTCTTCTTCCTAGTCCTCCTTTTCTTCTTCTGTCTCTTTTGCCTCCTTTTCTTCATCCTCTGCTGCTCATTCTTCCTCATCTACCTCTTCTTACTTTTTGTCCTCTTCTATGTCTTCCTCCTCTTCTGCGTCTTTTATTCCTCTACGTCTGCTTATTTCTCCTCTTCTTTGTCTTCCTCCTCTTCTGCTTATTCCTCTTCTACCTCTTATTCCTCCTGTCTTCCTCTTCCTTCACTTCTGCTTATTCTTCCTCTTCTGCCTCTTATTCCTCCTCTTCTTCCTCTTCCTTCACTTCTGCTTATTCCTCCTCTTCTTCATCTTCCACCTCTTCTGCTTATTCTTCCTCTTCTGCATCTTATTCCTCCTCTTCTTCTTCATCTTCCTCCACTTCTTCCTCTTATTCCTTCTCTTCTTCATCTTCCTCTTCTGCCTCTTATTCCTCCTCTTCTTCATCTTCCTCCACTTCTGCTTATTCTTCCTCTTCTGCCTCTTATTCCTCCTCTTCTTCATCTTCCTCCTCTTCTGCTTATTCCTCCGCTTCTACCTCTTATTCCTCCTCTTCTTCGTCTTCCCCCACTTCAGCTTATTCTTCCTCTTCTGCCTCTTATTCCTCCTCTTCTTCGTCTTCTTCCACTTCTGCTTATTACTCCTCTTCTACCTCTTATTCCTCCTCTTCTTCGTCTTCCTCCACTTCTGCTTATTCCTCCTCTTCTACCTCTTATTCCTCCTCTTCTTCGTCTTCCTCCACTTCTGCTTATTCCTCCTCTTCTATCTCTTATTCCTTCTCTTCTTCATCTTCCTCCTCTTCTGCTTATTCTTCCTCTTCTTCCTCGTATTCCTTCACTTAGGGCTTATTCTTCCTCTTCTGCCTCTTATTTCACCTCCTCTTCGTCTTCCTCCTCTTCTTTCTCGCTCTGTCCTGTCGCTCGATGACAATTAGATTTATTCTGTTCCAGGGAACTGTCCAGAGAACAAAGCGTCTGACATCGCTGACACCGTGTCCTGAGAACCAGAGATGAGCGTTAACCCCTCTGTGTCTGTAATGAGAATGTGACAGGTCATGGACCAGGGTCTATTCAATGGGATAACTAGGGCAAGAGGGTCCCTCTAGGGACCCTCATAGACCACAGCCACAGCTTCAGAACCACTGTGATTTCCTACAATGCCATGCACCGCCCCAACCTGGTTCATGAATAGAATGCCAGAGCTACAGTGAAGACTGACATGGCAGGTGGAAATGTAACAGCTATGCAGGCTCTGTGTGTGGGATTGGTCATTTATATTGTATTTAGACTCTATGTATAGGTGGTGAGGAGTTCGCCGTCAGTACGTGACCTCCCTGTTCACACATGGCCGCCGGGTCGGGATTCCCTGTTCTCACTGTATTGAATTATCAGACTGGGATTTCATTTCCCTTATAATATGAAGAAGCGGTAATTGTATTTCGCCCTAGACGGACGTCAGTGGTAGAGGGGGCGACATCTCCCTGTCAGAAGACAAGCCTACGGCCTTAAAGGGACAGATTTATTAAAATGATCCAAAGCAAAACTGTCTTAGTTGCCCATAGCAACCAATCGTGTGGTGTGCGAGGCTGCACGCCTGCCGCAGGTGACCAGACCGGTGATGTCTGTGGAGCTCTCAGTCTCCTCATGTGCGGCAGCTACACAACATACAGCGGTGTGCGAGGCGAGCGTGCTCCTGAAATAGCCCTGACAACAATGGCAGCCGTCCCTGAGATACACACTCCTCTCCGCCACTTCATTGTCCTACCGCTGAGACACACAATGGCGAGCGAGGCTTCACATGTGACACTGTGTAAAGTGACAGTCTCACCACACACGAGCTCCACAAAGGGTTAAGCATCCTTACATAACTGGTGTGTCCTGCTGTATATACAGTACACACCCGGGGTATGTTATGTGCCCCCTGCATTGTGCTGGTGGGGTCAGACATTCCCGGGCGGTGTGGTCACACAGGTGACGTCCTCTGTCCTGTGGCCGCCATTATGTGACATTCCTGAGATTCCAGACATTGCAGTAATACCTACCTCTAGTGACAGCTCAGGACTCACCTGGGAGGGGGGTTATTACTCTATGTGGTCACTAGAGCGCGCCAGTATTATTGCCCCCGCTGCTGACGGCTTCATATACACTATATCTAGTACATTCCTCATTGTAGATCCTGATAGTCGTGTCCTCAGCTGGATTAACTCTTTATATCCCACCGTGGTGGGCACTAGTCTCATCTCTTGTGGTCTGATCCCTGGATACTTTGATGATCTATCTGTAGTTTCCTTATGTCTTTGATAGTTAAATCACTTGAGGATCCTTGGTGATCCACTATAATGATGATCTTCAGTTTCCTCATGATCTGTAGTACTGTATGATCCTTGGTGGTCCAGTAGTCTGATAATGTCCAGTTTCCTGATGATCTGGAGTATAATCCCTGGTGATCCAGTGTTTTGATGGCCTCCAGTTTCCTGGCGCTCTTCAGTATAATCCCTGGTGGTCCAGCAGTTTGATGATCTGCAGTTTCCTAGTGATCTGGAGTATAATCCCTGGTGGTCCAGTAGTATAATGATCTCCAGTTTCCTGATTATCTGCAGTATAATCCCTGGTGGTCCAGCAGTCTTCTGGCGTCTTCCTGGTGATCTTCAGTATAATCGCTGGTGGTCAAGTAGTCCTATGGTCTTCAGTTTCCTAGTGATCTGTAGTATAATCCCTGGTGGTCCAGTAGTCATATCATCTTCAATTTCCTAGTGATCTGGAGTATAATCCCTGGTGGTCCAGCAGTCCGATGGCCTGCAGTTTCCTGGTGATCTTCAGTATAATCCTTGGTGGTCCAGCAGTTTGATGATCTCCAGTTTTCTAGTGATCTGGACTACAATCTTTGGTGGTCCAGTAGCCTGATGATCTCCAGTTTTCTAGTGATCTGGACTACAATCTTTGGTGGTCCAGTAGCCTGATGATCTCCAGTTTCCTGATTGTCTTCAGTATAATCCCTGGTGGTCCATTGGACTGATGGCCTCCAGTATCCTGTTGGTCTTCAGTATAATCCCTGGTGGTTAAGTAGTCCTATGTTTTCCATTTTCCTAGTGATCTGGAGTATAATCCCTGGCGGTCCAGTTGTCTGAGGATCTCCAGTTTCTTGGTGATCTTCAGTATAATCCCTGGTGGTCCAGTAGTCCTATGGTCTTCAGTTTCCTGATGGTGTGATAGTTGAGTATCTTGATGATCCCTGGTGGTCCAATAGTCTGATTTTATTTTCTCTATTGCACTTACTAATATTTCTACATCTGATGAGGTAGATGGCAGTAGCTTTCAGTGGATCGGTCATTTGTGGGCTCCTGAGAGCATTGATATATCATATATACAGTTGGAGCATATATGAAGTGGACTTATGTACAGTAGATACAATAGTGAATATTCCACGAGGCCTCCGGCTGCGTCTGACTAATGTTTCCTGTAATTGCTGGATGAGAAGGTGAAGGACGGGAACATGACAGTGTGTATGAGACACGTTTCTGCCAGTCATCGATTTACTGGTGACTACTAAGCCCCAGGCCTTGTCATGAGCAGTAAATGCAGCAATCTCCTCCACGTCTCACTACTAATCTGATCATCCATGATCTCATGGTGCCATATGAAAGGAGACGGGAGGCAGATTAGAAGAACCCCTCGAACTACACAACACTACTCATGGGCGGAGGGTTCACTGATATAGGGAGCCACGAGATACTAATATAGGGGGACACAAGACACTAATATAGTGAACCAAGAGACGCTAATATAGAGACATGAGACACTAATATAGTGAGACATGAGACACTAATATAGTTAGACACAAGACACTAATATAGTGAGCCATGAAACACTAATAATATAGTGTTTATAATATATTAATATAGTGAGCTACAAGAAACTAATATAGTGACCCGTGAGCCATGAGACACTAATATAGTGAGCCACGAGACACTATTATAGTGAGACATGATACACTATTATAGTGAGCCACGAGACACTATTATAGTGAGCCACGAGACACTAATATAGTGAGTCACTAGACACTAATATAGATAGACACGAGACACTATTATAATGAGACACTATTATAGTGAGCTATGAGACACTAATATAGTTAGACACGAGACACTATTATAGTGAGCCATGAAACACTAATATAGTGAGCCACGAGACACTAATATAGTGAGCCATGATACACTATTATAGTGAGCCACGAGACACTATTATAGTGAGCCACGAGACACTAATATAGTTAGACACGAGACACTATTATAGTGAGCTATGAGACACTAATATAGTTAGACACGAGACACTATTATAGTGAGCCATGAAACACTAATATAGTGAGCCACGAGACACTAATATAGTGAGCCATGATACACTATTATAGTGAGCCACGAGACACTATTATAGTGAGCCACGAGACACTAATATAGATAGACACGAGACACTATTATAATGAGACATGAGACACTAATATAGTGAGACATGAGACACTAATATAGTGAGCTAAGAGACACTAATATAGTGAGCTACGAGACACTAATATAGTGAGCCAAGAGACACTAATATAGTGAGCCAAGAGACACTAATATAGTGAGACGTGAGACACTAATATAGTGAGCCACGAGACTTTATTATAGTGAGACATGAAATACTAATATAGTGAGCTATAAGACACTAATATAGTTAGATACGAGACACTAATATAGTGAGCCATGAGACACTAATATAGTGAGCCATGAGACACTAATATAGTGAGCCATGAGACACTATTATAGTGAGTTACGAGACACTAATATAGTGAGACATGAGACACTAATATAGTGAGCTATAAGACACTAATATAGTGAGCTACGAGACACTAATATAGTGAGCTACGAGACACTAGTATAGTGAGACATGAAACACTAATATAGTGAGCTATAAGACACTAATATAGTTAGACACGAGACACTAATATAGTGAGACATGAGACACTAATATAGTGAGCCACGAGACACTAATATAGTGAGCTATAAGACACTAATATAGTGAGCTATGAGACACTAATATAGTTAGACATGAGACACTAATATAGTGAGCCACGAGACACTAATATAGTGAGCTACGAGACACTAATATATTGAGACATGAGACACTAATATAGTGAGCTACGATACACTAAAATAGTGAGCTACGAGACACTAATATAGTGAGACATGAGACACTAATATAGTGAGCCATGAAACACTAATATAGTGAGCCATGAGACACTAATATAGTGAGCGATAAGACACTAATATAGTGAGCTACGAGACACTAATATAGTGAGCCATGAGACACTAATATAGTGAGCGATAAGACACTAATATAGTGAGCTACGAGACACTAATATAGTGAGACATGAGACACTAATATTGTGAGCCACGAGACACTAATATAGTGAGCTACAAGACACTAATATAGTGAGACATGAGACACTAATATAGTGAGCTACGAGACACTAAAATAGTGAGCTACGAGACACTAATATAGTGAGACATGAGACCCTAATATAAGGAGCCATGAGACAATATTATAGTGAGACACAAGACACTAATATAGTGAGCCACGAGACACTAATATAGTTAGACACGAGACAGTAATATAGTGAGCCATGAGACACTAATATAGTTAGACACGAGACACTAATATAGTGAGCTATAAGACACTAATATAGTGAGACAAAACACACAAATATAGTGAGCCACGAGACACTAATATAGTGAGCTATAAGACACTAATATAGTTAGACACGAGACACTAATATAGTGAGCCATGAGACATTAATATAGTTAGACACGAGACACTAATATAGTGAGCCATGAGACACTATTATAGTGAGACATGAGACACTAATATAGTGAGCTATAAGAAACTAATATAGTGAGACAAAACACACAAATATAGTGAGCCATGAGACACTAATATAGTGAGCCACGAGACACTATTATAGTGAGACATGAGACACTATTATAGTGAGACATGAGACACTAATATAGTGAGCTATAAGACACTAATATAGTGAGCTACGAGACACTAATATAGTGAGCCTCATCACTGTTCATCCCTGATATGTAATTTTCTTTGGTTCTCATTGTTTGCACTTTTGTACCTAAGATTCTCTGCATGCTATTTCCATAATGTGTACTGGACTCTACACATTGACCCACAGCTCTCTCTGCGTCCATATTACCTCCCATGAAGCTAGGCGGCCGACGCTCAAGTCAACCATGGACACAGCCAAATTCCTGGCAGCTTAAATATTGACCAAGAGTTTACATGGAAAACTACAAAGAGCGCTGCGGGAGGGGAGAGGAGGGTCCTGTCCATACTAACACAAGAAGGAGGAGAATAAGAATGTAGATGTGTGACTATTAGTGACGGATAGGCTGTATTCTCAGTGATGTCACCGCCACTCTCTAGTATACGGATAGGCTGTATTCTCAGTGATGTCACCGCCGCTCTCTAGTATACGGATACGCTGTATTCTCAGTGATGTCACTGCTCTCTAGTATATGGATAGGCTGTATTCTCAGTGATGTCACTGCTCTCTAGTATATGGATAGGCTGTATTCTCAGTGATGTCACCGCCGCTCTCTAGTATACGGATAGGCTGTATTCTCAGTGATGTCACCGCCGCTCTCTAGTATACGGATAGGCTGTATTCTCAGTGATGTCACTGCTCTCTAGTATATGGATAGGCTGTATTCTCAGTGATGTCACTGCTGCTCTCTAGTATATGGATAGGCTGTATTCTCAGTGATGTCACTGCTGCTCTCTAGTATATGGATAGGCTGTATTCTCAGTGATGTCACCGCCACTCTCTAGTATATGGATAGGCTGTATTCTCAGTGATGTCACTGCTCTCTAGTATATGGATAGGCTGTATTCTCAGTGATGTCACTGCTGATCTCTAGTATATGGATAGGCTGTATTCTCAGTGATGTCACCGCCACTCTCTAGTATAAGGATAGGCTGTATTCTCAGTGATGTCACTGCTCTCTAGTATATGGATAGGCTGTATTCTCAGTGATGTCACTGCTGCTCTAGTATATGGATAGGCTGTATTCTCAGTGATGTCACCGCCGCTCTCTAGTATATGGATAGGCTGTATACTCAGTGATGTTACCACCGCTCTCTAGTATAAGGATAGGCTGTATTCTCAGTGATGTCACTGCTCTCTAGTATATGGATAGGCTGTATACTCAGTGATGTCACTGCTGCTCTAGTATATGGATAGGCTGTATTCTCAGTGATGTCAATGCTGCTCTCTAGTATATGGATAGGCTGTATTCTCAGTGATGTCACCGCCGCTCTCTAGTATATGGATAGGCTGTATTCTCAGTGATGTCACTGCCGCTCTCTAGTATATGGATAGGCTGTATTCTCAGTGATGTCCCCATCACTCTCTAGTATATGGATAGGCTGTATTCTCAGTGATGTCACCGCCACTCTCTAGTATATGCATAGGCTGTATTCTCAGTGATGTCACTGCCGCTCTCTAGTATATGGATAGGCTGTATTCTCAGTGATGTCACTGCCGCTCTCTAGTATATGGATAGGCTGTATTCTCAGTGATGTCACTGCTCTCTAGTATATGGATAGGCTGTATTCTCAGTGATGTCACTTCTCTCTAGTATATGGATAGGCTGTATTCTCAGTGATGTCACCGCCGCTCTCTAGTATATGGATAGGCTGTATTCTCAGTGATGTCACTGCCGCTCTCTAGTATACGGATAGGCTGTATTCTCAGTGATGTCACTGCTGCTGATCTCTAGTATATGGATAGGCTGTATTCTCAGTGATGTCACTGCCGCTCTCTAGTATATGGATAGGCTGTATTCTCAGTGATGTCACCGCTGCTGATCTCTAGTATATGGATAGGCTGTATTCTCAGTGATGTCACTGCTGCTCTCTGGTATATGGATAGGCTGTATACTCAGTGATGCCACCGCTGCTGATCTCTAGTATATGGATAGGCTGTATTCTCAGTGATGTCACTGCTCTCTAGTATATGGATAGGCTGTATTCTCAGTGATGTCACTGCTGCTCTCTGGTATATGGATAGGCTGTATTCTCAGTGATGTCACTGCTGCTCTCTAGTATATGGATAGGCTGTATTCTCAGTGATGTCACTGATCTCTAGTATATGGATAGGCTGTATTCTCAGTGATGTCACTGATCTCTAGTATATGGATAGGCTGTATTCTCAGTGATGTCACTGCTCTCTAGTATATGGCTAGGCTGTATTCTCAGTGATGTCACTGCTCTCTAGTATATGGATAGGCTGTATTCTCAGTGATGTCACTGATCTCTAGTATATGGATAGGCTGTATTCTCAGTGATGTCACTGCCGCTCTCTAGTATATGAATAGGCTGTATTCTCAGTGATGTCACTGCTGCTCTCTAGTATATGGATAGGCTGTATTCTCAGTGATGTCACTGCTGCTCTCTAGTATATGGATAGGCTGTATTCTCAGTGATGTCACTGCTGCTCTCTAGTATATGGATAGGCTGTATTCTCAGTGATGTCACTGCCGTTCTCTAGTATATGGATAGTCTGTATTCTCAGTGATGTCACTGCTCTCTGGTATATGGATAGGCTGTATTCTCAGTGATGTCACCGCCGCTCTCTAGTATATGGATAGGCTGTATTCTCAGTGATGTCACTGCGCTCTAGTATATGGATAGGCTGTATTCTCAGTGATGTCACTGCGCTCTAGTATATGGATAGGCTGTATTCTCAGTGACGTCACCGCTGCTCTCTAGCATATGGATAGGCTGTATTCTCAGTGATGTCACTGCTCTCTAGTATATGGATAGGCTGTATTCTCAGTGATGTCACTGCCGCTCTCTAGTATATGGATAGGCTGTATTCTCAGTGATGTCACCGCCACTCTCTAGTATATGGATAGGCTGTATTCTCAGTGATGTCACCGCCGCTCTCTAGTATATGGATAGGCTGTATTCTCAGTGATGTCACTGATCTCTAGTATATGGATAGGCTGTATTCTCAGTGATGTCACTGCCGCTCTATAGTATATGGATAGGCTGTATTCTCAGTGATGTCACCGCCGCTCTCTAGTATATGGATAGGCTGTATACTCAGTGATGTCACTGCCGCTCTCTAGTATATGGATAGGCTGTATTCTCAGTGATGTCACTGCTCTCTAGTATATGGATAGGCTGTATTCTCAGTGAGGTCACTGCCGCTCTCTAGTATATGGATAGGCTGTATTCTCAGTGATGTCACCGCCACTCTCTAGTATATGGATAGGCTGTATTCTCAGTGATGTCACTGCTCTCTAGTATATGGATAGGCTGTATTCTCAGTGATGTCACCACCGCTCTCTAGTATATGGATAGGCTGTATTCTCAGTGATGTCACTGCCGCTCTCTAGTATATGGATAGGCTGTATTCTCAGTGATGTCACTGCTGCTCTCTAGTATATGGATAGGCTGTATTCTCAGTGATGTCACCGCCACTCTCTAGTATATGGATAGGCTGTATTCTCAGTGATGTCACCGCCGCTCTCTAGTATATGGATAGGCTGTATTCTCAGTGATGTCACCGCTGCTCTCTAGTATATGGATAGGCTGTATTCTCAGTGATGTCACTGCTCTCTAGTATATGGATAGGCTGTATTCTCAGTGATGTCACTGCTCTCTAGTATATGGATAGGCTGTATTCTCAGTGATGTCACTGATCTCTAGTATATGGATAGGCTGTATTCTCAGTGATGTCACTGCTCTCTAGTATATGGATAGCCTGTATTCTTAGTGATGTCAGGATCAGGTCAGTGTGCATGAGCACAGTGGTACCAGTAATGGCAGACATATTGGTTATCACCCAGCTTTCCCAGTCAGCAGGTTTCATCTCCTGCACTTGTGACTATATATTCAGATACAATTCACACACAGGGCAGACTCTGAGCACTGTATATAATGACTTCCCTGAAGACACGGACTGGTATTGTGTGGACCATCTGACATAAGTGCCGGCAGCTGGCACAGTATGTGGTCGCTGTGTGTGGGCCATGTGCTGCCATTCACCACCGCCATTGTCATGTCCTCCATCCTGACCCAATTACATGAAGATGTGCTGCACAGAGGGAGCGTCCTGTAGTGTATCACCGAGAGCCTGTCCGATACCGCCAATCAGATCACATAATACCGTGTCTATATATATAGATCCACATGTCCCCCCTCCCCCGATATTTCCTCCTATCAATTCTTAAAATGGATTTTTCAGAGATTAATAGATTTCTAAATATAAATCACATCGACCCGAAAACACAAACCCAGCGTCACCCCGTACCGAGGGGTCAGCGTATGTGTATAGTGCTAGATGTATATGTAGGTGTAATAGTCTGCAGAATAGATCACTATGTATCAGAGAGGACAGAGCGATGTTCTGCAGATCTGTAGAGAGGTCAGTGGTGTAATACTCTGCAGGATAGATCACTATGTATCAGGAGGTAGAGAGGACAGAGCGATGTTCTGCAGTAGAGAGGTCAGTGGTGTAATACTCTGCAGGATAGATCACTATGTATCAGGGAGAGGACAGAGCGATGTTCTGCAGTAGAGAGGTCAGTGGTGTAATACTCTGCAGGATAGATCACTATGTATCAGGAGGTAGAGAGGACAGAGCGATGTTCTGCAGATCTGTAGAGAGGTCAGTGGTGTAATACTCTGCAGGATAGATCACTATGTATCAGGAGGTAGAGGACAGAGCGATGTTCTGCAGTAGAGAGGTCAGTGGTGTAATACTCTGCAGGATAGATCACTATGTATCAGGAGGTAGAGAGGAAAGAGCGATGTTCTGCAGATCTGTAGAGGGGTCAGTGGTGTAATACTCTGCAGGATAGATCACTATGTATCAGGAGGTAGAGGACAGAGCGATGTTCTGCAGATCTGTAGAGAGGTCAGTGGTGTAATACTCTGCAGGATAGATCACTATGTATCAGGAGGTAGAGAGGACAGAGCGATGTTCTGCAGATGTGTAGAGAGGTCAGTGGTGTAATACTCTGCAGGATAGATCACTATGTATCAGGGGGTAGAGAGGACAGAGCGATGTTCTGCAGATCTGTAGTGAGGTCAGTGGTGTAATACTCTGCAGGATAGATCACTATGTATCAGGGGGTAGAGAGGACAGAGCGATGTTCTGCAGATGTGTAGAGAGGTCAGTGGTGTAATACTCTGCAGGATAGATCACTATGTATCAGGGAGAGGACAGAGCGATGTTCTGCAGATCTGTAGAGAGGTCAGTGGTGTAATACTCTGCAGGATAGATCACTGTATCAGGGAGAGGACAGAGCGATGTTCTGCAGTAGAGAGGTCAGTGGTGTAATACTCTGCAGGATAGATCACTATGTATCAGGAGGTAGAGAGGACAGAGCGATGTTCTGCAGATCTGTAGAGGGGTCAGTGGTGTAATACTCTGCAGGATAGATCACTATGTATCAGGAGGTAGAGAGGACAGAGCGATGTTCTGCAGATCTGTAGAGAGGTCAGTGGTGTAATACTCTGCAGGATAGATCACTATGTATCAGGGGGTAGAGGAGCGATGTTCTGCAGTAGTGAGGTCAGTGGTGTAATACTCTGCAGGATAGATCACTATGTATCAGGAGGTGCGATGTTCTGCAGATCTGTAGAGAGGTCAGTGGTGTAATACTCTGCAGGATAGATCACTATGTACCAGGAGGTAGAGAGGACAGAGCGATGTTCTGCAGCAGAGAGGTCAGTGGTGTAATACTCTGCAGGATGTATCACTATGTATCAGGGGGTAGAGAGGACAGAGCGATGTTCTGCAGCAGAGAGGTCAGTGGTGTAATACTCTGCAGGATAGATCACTATGTATCAGGAGGTAGAGAGGACAGAGCGATGTTCTGCAGATCTGTAGAGAGGTCAGTGGTGTAATACTCTGCAGGATAGATCACTATGTATCAGGAGGTAGAGAGGACAGAGCGATGTTCTGCAGATCTGTAGAGAGGTCAGTGGTGTAATACTCTGCAGGATAGATCACTATGTATCAGGAGGTAGAGAGGACAGAGCGATGTTCTGCAGATCTGTAGAGGGGTCAGTGGTGTAATACTCTGCAGGATAGATCACTATGTATCAGAGGGTAGAGAGGACAGAGCGATGTTCTGCAGTAGAGGGGTCAGTGGTGTAATACTCTGCAGGATAGATTACTATGTATCAGGGGGTAGAGAGGACAGAGCGATGTTCTGCAGATCTGTAGAGAGGTCAGTGGTGTAATACTCTGCAGGATAGATCACTATGTATCAGGAGGTAGAGAGGACAGAGCGATGTTCTGCAGGTCTGTAGAGAGGTCAGTGGTGTAATACTCTGCAGGATAGATCACTATGTATCAGGAGGTAGAGAGGACAGAGCGATGTTCTGCAGATCTGTAGAGGTCAGTGGTGTAATACTCTGCAGGATAGATCACTATGTATCAGGAGGTAGAGAGGACAGAGCGATGTTCTGCAGATCTGTAGAGAGGTCAGCGGTGTAATACTCTGCAGGATAGATCACTATGTATCAGGAGGTAGAGAGGACAGAGCGATGTTCTGCAGATCTGTAGAGAGGTCAGCGGTGTAATACTCTGCAGGATAGATCACTATGTATCAGGAGGTAGAGAGGACAGAGTGATGTTCTGCAGATCTGTAGAGGGGTCAGTGGTGTAATACTCTGCAGGATAGATCACTATGTATCAGGAGGTAGAGAGGACAGAGCGATGTTCTGCAGGTCTGTAGAGAGGTCAGTGGTGTAATACTCTGCAGGATAGATCACTATGTATCAGGAGGTAGAGAGGACAGAGCGATGTTCTGCAGATCTGTAGAGAGGTCAGTGGTGTAATACTCTGCAGGATAGATCACTATGTATCAGGAGGTAGAGAGGACAGAGCGATGTTCTGCAGATCTGTAGAGAGGTCAGTGGTGTAATACTCTGCAGGATAGATCACTATGTATCAGGAGGTAGAGAGGACAGAGCGATGTTCTGCAGATCTGTAGAGAGGACAGAGCGATGTTCTGCAGATCTGTAGAGAGGTCAGCGGTGTAATACTCTGCAGGATAGATCACTATGTATCAGGAGGTAGAGAGGACAGAGCGATGTTCTGCAGATCTGTAGAGGGGTCAGTGGTGTAATACTCTGCAGGATAGATCACTATGTATCAGGAGGTAGAGAGGACAGAGCGATGTTCTGCAGATCTGTAGAGAGGTCAGTGGTGTAATACTCTGCAGGATAGATCACTATGTATCAGGAGGTAGAGAGGACAGAGCGATGTTCTGCAGATCTGTAGAGAGGTCAGTGGTGTAATACTCTGCAGGATAGATCACTATGTATCAGGAGGTAGAGAGGACAGAGCGATGTTCTGCAGATCTGTAGAGGTCAGTGGTGTAATACTCTGCAGGATAGATCACTATGTATCAGGAGGTAGAGAGGACAGAGCGATGTTCTGCAGATCTGTAGAGAGGTCAGTGGTGTAATACTCTGCAGGATAGATCACTATGTATCAGGAGGTAGAGAGGACAGAGCGATGTTCTGCAGGTCTGTAGAGAGGTCAGTGGTGTAATACTCTGCAGGATATAGCACTATGTATCAGGAGGTAGAGAGGACAGAGCGATGTTCTGCAGATCTGTAGAGAGGTCAGTGGTGTAATACTCTGCAGGATAGATCACTATGTATCAGGGAGAGGACAGAGCGATGTTCTGCAGGTCTGTAGAGAGGTCAGTGGTGTAATACTCTGCAGGATAGATCACTATGTATCAGGAGGTAGAGAGGACAGAGCGATGTTCTGCAGATCTGTAGAGAGGTCAGTGGTGTAATACTCTGCAGGATAGATCACTATGTATCAGGAGGTAGAGAGGACAGAGCGATGTTCTGCAGATCTGTAGAGAGGTCAGTGGTGTAATACTCTGCAGGATAGATCACTATGTATCAGGAGGTAGAGAGGACAGAGCGATGTTCTGCAGATCTGTAGAGAGGTCAGTGGTGTAATACTCTGCAGGATAGATCACTATGTATCAAGAGGTAGAGAGGACAGAGCGATGTTCTGCAGATCTGTACAGAGGTCAGTGGTGTAATACTCTGCAGGATAGATCACTATGTATCAGAGAGGACAGAGCGATGTTCTGCAGATCTGTAGAGAGGTCAGTGGTGTAATACTCTGCAGGATAGATCACTATGTATCAGGAGGTAGCGAGGACAGAGCGATGTTCTGCAGATCTGTAGAGAGGTCAGGGGTGTAATACTCTGCAGGATAGATTACTATGTATCAGGAGGTAGAGAGGACAGAGCGATGTTCTGCAGATCTGTAGAGAGGTCAGTGGTGTAATACTCTGCAGGATAGATCACTATGTATCAGGGAGAGGACAGAGCGATGTTCTGCAGATCTGTACAGAGGTCAGTGGTGTAATACTCTGCAGGATAGATCACTATGTATCAGGAGGTAGGACAGAGCGATGTTCTGCAGATCTGTAGAGAGGTCAGTGGTGTAATACTCTGCAGGATAGATCACTATGTATCAGGAGGTAGAGAGGACAAAGCGATGTTCTGCAGGTCTGTAGAGAGGTCAGTGGTGTAATACTCTGCAGGATAGATCACTATGTATCAGGGAGAGGACAGAGCGATGTTCTGCAGATCTGTAGAGGTCAGTGGTGTAATACTCTGCAGGATAGATCACTATGTATCAGGAGGTAGAGAGGACAGAGCGATGTTCTGCAGATCTGTAGAGGGGTCAGTGGTGTAATACTCTGCAGGATAGGTAGCGGAAGGAGGAGGAGCCTATACCATGAGCTCCTATAGGTAGTGGGAGGAGGAGTCTATACCATAAGCTCCTATAGGTAGGAGGAGGAGGAGCCTATACCATGAGTACCTATAGGTAGCAGGAGGAGGAGGAGCCTATATGATGGGCTCTTATAGGTAGCAGGAGGAGGAGGAGGCTATACCATAAGCTCCTATAGGTAGCGGGAGGAGGAGGAGCCTATACCATGGGCTCTTATAGGTAGCAGGAGGAGGAGGAGGCTATACCATGAGCTCCTATAGGTAGCAGGAGGAGGAGGAGCCTATACCATGGGCTCTTATAGGTAGCGGGAGGAGGAGGAGCCTATACCATAAGCTCCTATAGGTAGCAGAAGGAGGAGGAGCCTATACCATGAGCTCCTATAGGTAGTGGGAGGAGGAGTCTATACCATAAGCTCCTATAGGTAGCGGGAGGAGGAGCCTATACCATGAGCTCCTATAGGTAGGAGGAGGAGGAGCCTATACCATGGGCTCGTATAGGTAGCAGGAGGAGGATTAGCCTATACCATGAGCTCCTATAGGTAGCAGGAGGAGGAGGAGCCTATACCATGGGCTCTTATAGGTAGCGGGAGGAGGAGGAGCCTATACCATGGGCTCCTATAGGTAGTGGGAGGAGGAGGAGCCTATACCATGGGCTCCTATAGGTAGCAGGAGGAAGAGTCTATACCATGAGTTCCTATAGGTAGCGGGAGGAGGAGGAGGAGCCTATACCATGAGCTCCTATAGGTAGCAGGAGGGGGAGGCCTATACCATGAGTTCCTATAGGTAGCGGGAGGAGGAGGAGCCTATACCATGAGCTCCTATAGGTAGCGGGAGGAGGAGGAGCCTATACCATGAGCTCCTATAGGTAGCAGGAGGAGCCTATACCATGGGCTCGTATAGGTAGCGGGAGGAGGAGGAGCTTATACCATGAGTTCCTATAGGTAGCAGGAGGAGGAGGAGCCTATACCATGGGCTCCTATAGGTAGTGGAAGGAGGAGCCTATACCATGAGCTCCTATAGGTAGCGGGAGGAGAAGGAGCCTATACCATGGGCTCCTATAGGTAGTGGGAGGAGAAGCCTATACCATGAGCTCCTATAGGTAGCAGGAGGAGCCTATACCATGGGCTCCTATAGGTAGCGGGAGGAGGAGGAGCCTATACCATGAGCTCCTAGAGGTAGCAGGAGAAGCCTATACCATGGGCTCCTATAGGTAGCAGGAGGAGGAGGAGCCTATACCATCAGCTCCTATAGGTAGCAGGAGGAGGAGGAGCCTATACCATGAGCTCCTATAGGTAGCAGGAGGAGGAGGAGCCTATACCATGAGCTCCTATAGGTAGCAGGAGGAGGAGGAGTCTATACCATCGGCTATTCCCCAGCCCTAATAGTCACTGTGGGAGGATATCGGGTAGCAGGGATTGATCAGGGCACTTTAGGGTGTATCCTGGTGATAGGTGCCCTTTAAGACACTCAGCAAAAATACCTGATGATTTCTCATTCCCATTGTTCCTGGCTCACAAAAGATGGACGTGTCCTTTAAGGAAACACTGGCGTCAATATTCTAGATTCTAATGTATTAAACTAGATCAGCGCTTGCACAATATTTAGGACATGTAATGGCCGCCGCTACTTCAGCGTCTTTTCAGACAAACACATTTGGGGTGAAGTGTGCCCCGCGGCATTGTGGGAGTCCATTAGCTGCCAGTACTAGTGCAGCTCCTGACATTGCACTCAGCACCATTGACCTGACTTAGACATCCCGACCTTACCGCGGCTTCTAGGAAAAGGCGGAATTTAAAGAACATGGCACGTGTCTTAAAGGGCCACTCCACATGTAGACGAATACAATCTATTGCTCTCTATTATCAGCCATTTCAGTTCTATGTGAGTGTTTATTAATATGGCCACACTTATGGCTCCCGCTTGGCTTTTTCATGCTGGTAGGCCGCATCTGGTGACCGGGTGACCAGACGCATCAGCTCTGTTGTTTCCAAAATGGCTGCCCGTGGTAGCTTCTTCCTAACGGAGCACAAAGTGTTAATCTCTGTCTCCGCAGCCAATACTGTGGAGGACAGGTCACATTATTTCATATCAAGCTCTCATTATGTGATACTGTATCCGAGCCGCTAATAACCGGAGGAAATGAAAGTCGCCTAATCCTTCCTGCCCAATTATCACCTCAGTCATGGAAAAGTCCAGAAGTCACCGCCGGCGGCCATCACTGCCTGTACTGAGGGATCGGAAAATTCCCAACCTGATATATGTCCTGCTCTGCTAAAGCCCCACCCCCTGCGACTACGACAGGCACAAGGCGAGGAGCCCCAATATAGTGACCACTAATGCTGCACTGCATCATGGGAGCCGGAGCTGCGATGTCTACTCCATGACACATACATAGTGATCTATCCTGCAGAGTATTACACCACTGACCCCTCTATGGTATAGGCTCCTCCTCCTCCCGCCACCTATAAGAGCCCATGGTATAGGCTCCGCCTCCTCCTGCTACCTATAGGAGCTCATGGTATAGCCTCCTCCTCCTCCTGCTACCTATAAGAGCCCATCATATAGGCTCCTCCTCCTCCTGTTACCTATAGGAGCTTGTGGCATAGGCCTCCCCCTCCTGCCACCTAGACTACCTCATTGTATAGACTCCTCCTCTTCCTTTTACCTATAGGAGCTCATAGCATAGGCTCCTCCCCTCCTGCCACATAGATTACGTTATTGTATAGGCTCCTCCTCTTCTTCTTTCCACCCAGAAAAGCCTATCATATAGGCTCCTTTCCTTCCTGCCACCTATAATAGCTTATCATATAGGCTCCCCCCCCCGTCACCTTGAATAGCTCATTATATATTTGACAGGAAGAGTTAAGAGTATAGTATACCTCCCAACTTTCAAAGGACAGAAAGAGGGATAAGATATGCAGTGCGCTATGCGCACCGCGGCAAATTTAGCTCCACCCACTTCTACGTTGACTCCTCCCATTCTCATCTATTTTTCCATGTGCCTCCACACAGTATAATGCTCCTACAGTCACCCTAACATTATATGCCCCGACATTATAATGCTCCCCTCCAACTGCCCCACAGTATTAAGTCCCTCTCCTCGTGCCCCAGTTTAAACTGGTGGAAACTAGAGGGGGACACTAATTTGGGGCAGCTGGAGGGGGACATTAAACTGTGGGGGTAGTTGGATGGGGACATTAAACTGGGGGCTGCTGGAGGGGAACATTAAACAGTGGGGGTAGTTGGAGGGGGACATTCAACTAGGAGCAACTAAAGGCAGACATGTCCTCCTCCAGCTACCTCCCACGGTTTAATGTCCTCCTCCAGTTGCCCCCAGTTCCCCTTCATCTGCCACCAATTTAATGTCCCCCTTCATCTGCCTTCAGTTTAACTGCCCCCTATATCTGCCTTCAGTTCCCCCCTCTTGCTCACACATGCTGTCTCTTCGATCACTCTCTGTTCCCAGCTTTCTGTGTAACACCGCACAGTCCCGCAGTATCCAGAATAGCTCCGCCCACACGATTCTGATCATATGGTCATGACGTCATCAAAGGTCCTTTAGCCACTAGGATTTAGCATCTACCATTTAGCCTTTACCTGACCCTAATAAAGTTTGTTAACAGCAAAACACTTCAGGGGCCTAGCGGGACAAACTGTAAGCTATGCGGGACCGCGGGACAGCAGTGTAAAATCGTTACTGTCCCGCCAGATGCGGGATGGTTGGGAGCTATGGTAGAGTCCTAGGAGTTCTATGGTGACCGGGTGACAGTGATATTAGCCACATGGTAGCCACCATGGCTGATTGGAATTAGCTTTTTGTGTCGCAGATCTGTGGTGTCGGCTTTATCAGTTGTCACCCACCTTGCCAAAATCCAATGTATCCAAGTCTTCTTGAGCTTCTAACCATGTTTTTCTTGCAGCTGAGACAATTTTCTGACGCCATCATGGCGGCTCTGACTGTACATAACACCTCCAAGGAAGGAGCAAAGCCAAAGGTGACCCCGAAGAAGAAGCAGTCAGAGCCTTCCTCAGGACCAGCTCCCACCAGGAGACACCTGGTAACCTCTCCACAAAGCGGCTCATCCATCTTCAGAGTCTTCAGCCATGACAGGCGAGTCCTCGGTGATACAGGAAGAGGAAGAGTCCGAGGCCTGGTCAGGAGATGTCAGAGTGTGGACGGCGCCCTCTACCCCTCTCAGATCCAGGAGGACTAGGTGTGTCTGTGGGTGGTGGTGACTACCAGTGTTACCGGCCACCCCGCAGTCCTGTTCATGTGGCTTCATGTAGATGGGGACATTTATTGGACCCTCTGACCCACCAGGCTTAATAATTGATGACCGATTGTTAGGATAGGTCATCAATATCAGATCGGCAGTGATCGGTCACCCAGCACCCCCAGCGATCAACGACATCCTCACTACCTACCAAACACAGCGCCCTACATAGAATAGCGGCTGTGCTTGGTATTGCGGCTTAGACTCTCCCTGGAATGGGACTGAGCCACAAACAGTCCATGTGACCGAGGAAGGTGACGTCATTGGTCTGTAAAGCATCTAATTGGTGTCAGACCCCCATCGATCTGATATTGATGGCCTATCCTAAGGACTTATTTGCCAACTATCCCAGAATATCCAGGAGGGGTGACCCCCCCATACTCCGGGAAGAGATGGCAGATCTCTCAGCCCCCTCCATTATGGGATTGGGTGGGGTCAGGAGCTGAGAGCCCTGGTGGCAATGATGAGTCAGGATTACAAGTGGAGCTCCCCTTTATCTGCTGATATATGTCTATGGTGTCCGCAGCGCTCTGAGCAATAAGCACCCTCAGATAACTCTGCCTGTCAGAGACTGATAACACGAGGATATTGTGGGAGGACCAGAAGGCTATATGTATAGCTATATGTCCTTGTTGCCCATAGCAACCAACCAGTGTCACATTCCAGCTCTCCAGTGCAATTAAGAAAATGAAAGCTGATCCCTGATTGGTCGCCTGGAGGACTGGAGATGGATGACAATGTCGCCTTCCTGTACAGTGGCGGGTCTATCTGCCTCCGATTATTGGAATGACTTCCTCTGAAAAACCACACAAAATACACCGTATATATACAGTATATACATGCTAAAAGTATATGGTGATATACATAGACTATATATAGTTACAGGTCATGTGCAAAACATACTATATACACACACGCCACATATACTATATATAGTTATAGCATCGGGCGGGCGCATATACAAACCTACATGGGAATAAACTATATATACATACATACACACACATGTAAGTAGACTATATACAGTTATAGCATCAGGTGGGCATATATACTAAACCTACATGGGTATATAGAATATAATATATATATACATACACACATGTACATAGACTATATATAGTTATAGGTCACATGTGCGAAACATGCTATACACACACACACCACATATACTATATATAGTTATAGCATCAGGTGGGCACATATACAAACCTACATGGGAATAAACTATATATATATATATATATATATATATATATATATATATATATATACACACACACAGACACACACACATGTACATAGACTAGATACAGTTATAGCATCAGGTGGGCATATATACTAAACCTACATGGGTATATAGAATATAATATATATATACAGTATACACACACGTAGACTATATACAGTTATAGGTCACATATACTAAACCTACATGGGAATACACTCTATATATATATATATATATATATATATATATATATATATATATATACACACACACACACACACACACACACCACATGTATATAGACTATATACAGTTATAGCATCAGGTGGGCATATACACTAAACCTACATGGGAATATACTATATATACACCACATGTACATAGACTATATATAGTTATAGGTCACATGAGATAACAGCAGTCTCCATTCCTCTCTGCTTGGTCTGTATCTCTATATAGAACATTTGGGGGACCGCCTCTGCCCCCCATTGTGCCGCCATTGTGCAGTGGGGGCGCTCCTGTATCTAGTACAGACCACAGCTGTAAGTATGGGCATGATGGGAGTTGTAGTTCTGGGATAGGTGAGATCCTCTGGCCTAGAAGGAATAGTAGGGGGTAGAGCAGCTGAGGGGCCCGCACTCTGTGCTCCCCATAGAAGCCCAAACTGACCTGTATGTTATATACAGAGGTAGCCTCTACCCCCCCAGGCCCGCCTGTCCATTATCCCTGGCCCTCCGGCTCTCTAGTGTGTGTATACGGAGGACTCTGCTTATATGTAACTCAGTTTTTGGCTACAGCAGGTCTTATCCTCCAGTCACATCCAGAGCTGCAGTCACAATTTTCTCCTTGTAATTGTTTGGCACCCCCGTTGGCCACAGCAAAAACACATTTTTAATTTGAAATATTTTATTTGCAGAAGACAAAAATGACAATTTCAGAAATGGCGTAAAAAATAAATATCTGTAAACAGCGTCGCCCGGCTCCTCCTATAAGTTATATCTTCACCTATATATATATATATGCACAGCCTCTGCCTGGGCACGCTGAGCAGAGCAGCTACAAACACAAGGGGTTAACAATGTGTCCCCTATATTCCCCTGGAGGCAGTGACGTAACACAAAGCCCCGCCCCCGAGGATTACACCAATCGTCACCTCTGAACCCGTAGAGGAACTTTTTGCTAATCTGAATTTAGGAGCGGTTCTGAAGGCGGGGCAGGACGCCCCCTAGAGGGGGAGCCCATTCTCCCACATAGTGCAAGTAACACTCCTAAACTACCCACCCCAGAGGAGCCAGCCCTTTATAGTCCCCTCCCCACAGTGCATGGTGGGATTGGCATGTCCCCCAGCAGGTGGCAGCACAAACCCTTTCAAAAAGTTGCATAACAGTCCGGCTATGGCACAATGTAAACAGCCATGACAGCAGGGCGCAGCAGGCACCCCCGCTCATGTCCAGCAGTGCCCCTCGTATAGTCCATGAGCGAGCACCAGACCTCAGCCAAGACTTCACGACAATCACCCTCCATGATAATCCTGGGCCCTCACTCGGTTCTCCTCTTCCCGAAGACGGCGGACATGCTCCTGACGATGCCCTTGATGCCGGCGCTCTTCTTGCTGGAGCTGCGGTTCTCCCTCACCGTCTCCAGCAGTTGGTGGAAGACCACCAAGGAGCCGTGATAGGTCTCCGCCGCCGAGGTCTCAAAGAAGTCACAGTCTGAGGAGATGGCGAGCAGGCGGCCCTCCTCGCTGGAGATCTCGCGCCGGTGCTGGAGGTCACGCTTGTTGCCCACGATGATGATGGGCGCCGAGCCGTGCCGCTTCTTCAGCTGGTGGATTCGCTGCAGCTGTTGTCGCACCACGTTAAAGCTGTCGCGGTCACAGATGCTATAGACAAGAATAAAACCATCGGCCCAGCGCAACTGCTCTTCACTGACACAGGTCTGAAGGCTCGGGTTCTGTGGAGAGACGGAGGACATGTCTGTTAGATGTCTGATTCTGGGAAAGCTGGGTGGCAAACAGTATGGCAATGACATCTGACACCAGTTTAGACACAAAGCAGGTAGTGAGCGATGTTCTGCAGGTCTGTAGAGGGGTCAGTGGTGTAATACTCTGCAGGATAGATCACTATGTATCAGGAGGTAGAGAGGACAGAGCGATGTTCTGCAGTAGAGAGGTCAGTGGTGTAATACTCTGCAGGATAGATCACTATGTATCAGGAGGTAGAGAGGACAGAGCGATGTTCTGCAGTAGAGAGGTCAGTGGTGTAATACTCTGCAGGATAGAGCACTATGTATCAGGAGGTAGAGAGGACAGAGCGATGTTCTGCAGATCTGTAGAGAGGTCAGTGGTGTAATACTCTGCAGGATAGATCACTATGTATCAGGAGGTAGAGAGGACAGAGCGATGTTCTGCAGATCTGTAGAGAGGTCAGCGGTGTAATACTCTGCAGGATAGATCACTATGTATCAGGAGGTAGAGAGGACAGAGCGATGTTCTGCAGATGTGTAGAGAGGTCAGTGGTGTAATACTCTGCAGGATAGATCACTATGTATCAGGAGGTAGAGAGGACAGAGCGATGTTCTGCAGATCTGTAGAGAGGTCAGCGGTGTAATACTCTGCAGGATAGATCACTATGTATCAGGAGGTAGAGAGGACAGAGCGATGTTCTGCAGGTCTGTAGGGAGGTCAGTGGTGTAATACTCTGCAGGATAGATCACTATGTATCAGGAGGTAGAGAGGACAGAGCGATGTTCTGCAGATGTGTAGAGAGGGCAGTGGTGTAATACTCTGCAGGATAGATCACTATGTATCAGGAGGTAGAGAGGACAGAGCGATGTTCTGCAGATGTGTAGAGAGGGCAGTGGTGTAATACTCTGCAGGATAGATCACTATGTATCAGGAGGTAGAGAGGACAGAGCGATGTTCTGCAGATCTGTAGAGGGGTCAGTGGTGTAATACTCTGCAGGATAGATCACTATGTATCAGGAGGTAGAGAGGACAGAGCGATGTTCTGCAGATCTGTAGAGAGGTCAGTGGTGTAATACTCTGCAGGATAGATCACTATGTATCAGGAGGTAGAGAGGACAGCGCGATGTTCTGCAGGTCTGTAGAGAGGTCAGTGGTGTAATACTCTGCAGGATAGAGCACTATGTATCAGGAGGTAGAGAGGACAGAGCGATGTTCTGCAGGTCTGTAGAGAGGTCAGTGGTGTAATACTCTGCAGGATAGATCACTATGTATCAGGAGGTAGAGAGGACAGAGCGATGTTCTGCAGATCTGTAGAGAGGTCAGTGGTGTAATACTCTGCAGGATAGGTCACTATGTATCAGGGGGTAGAGAGGACAGAGCGATGTTCTGCAGATCTTAGTGGTGTAATACTCTGCAGAATATTTCAGTATACTCTTACCTGTGGACACACAGAGTCCCAGATGCTGAAGGTGGTCTCTCTCCCATCCACTATGATGTTGTGGGTGTAGATGGACTCTGTAATATACAGGGTTGGAGGATTACTATTAGTATAATATATACCGTACATTATATAGGGATTAGTATAATATATACCGTACATTCTATAATATATATAGGGGATTAGTATAATATATACCGTACATTATATTATATATATATATGGGGATTAGTATAATATATACCGTACATTATATAGGGATTAGTATAATATATACCGTACATTCTATAATATATATAGGGGATTAGTATAATATATACTGTACATTATATTATTACCGCCCTCCCTCTTACCTGTGGCAACATATTCTCCGATAAATCTTCGTGTCAGGAAGCGAACCGTCAGAGCTGCGGAGGACGAGAGGACGGTGAGAATTACACAAGAAGAGACTGAACGGAAAGCTATAGATTACAGGTTTAACCCATTACTGTTAGGAGCAGTCAGAACTACTGACTACCACCCGGACACCACCGTACAGCCGACTACCACCCGGACACCACCGTACAGCCGACTACCACCCGGACACCACCGTACAGCCGACTACCACCCGGACACCACCGTACAGCCGACTACCACCCGGACACCACCGTACAGCCGACTACCACCCGGACACCACCGTACAGCCGACTACCACCCGGACACCACCGTACAGCCGACTACCACCCGGACACCACCGTACAGCCGACTACCACCCGGACACCACCGTACAGCCGACTACCACCCGGACACCACCGTACAGCCGACTACCACCCGGACACCACCGTACAGCCGACTACCACCCGGACACCACCGTACAGCCGACTACCACCCGGACACCACCGTACAGCCGACTACCACCCGGACACCACCGTACAGCCGACTACCACCCGGACACCACCGTACAGCCGACTACCACCCGGACACCACAGTACAGCCGACTACCACCCGGACACCACAGTACAGCCGACTACCACCCGGACACCACAGTACAGCCGACTACCACCCGGACACCACAGTACAGCCGACTACCACCAGGACACCATAGTAAGATATATAATGTGCACTTACCGGACTTGCCCACGTTCTCGGCTCCTAGCACCAGGACATTGGCTTCCACTTTCTGCTGCTGCTGGCCAATCTCAGACATCTTGGTGTGCGGCTGGAGGCTGCTGCGGATTTGTACGACCATTTGTAATCCGGGCTCAGACTGCAGGATAGAAGGACAGGCAGAGGTGTGAGGAGGCAGCAGGGGCAGCCGCATATATAGCAGGGGGGCAGGCACAGCCTGCAGGAGTGACAGCAGCAGCAGCCAATCACAGGAGACCTCATGGGGTGTGATGTTTATTGAGCCCTGCAGGGGGTCTGTCATGTAGATGGCACTGCCAGCCTAATATCATCAATCAGGACCGCCCCATAAAGGAATCAATGTGTAATATACAAAATATACAGTGTCTACTCTCTGTATAGTATCTATCTATTGTATATATCTATAGTATCTAGCTATTGTATGTATTGTATCTGTCTATCTCCTATCTATCTATCTCATATCTATCTATCTCATATCTATCTATCTATCTCCTATCTATCTATCTCATATCTATCTATCTCCTATCTATCTATCTATCTATCTATCTCATATCTATCTATCTCATATCTATCTATCTATCTATCTCATATCTATCTATCTATCTCATATCTATCTATCTATCTCC
Source organism: Leptodactylus fallax (assembly GCA_947044405.1). Classification (NCBI taxonomy): domain Eukaryota; kingdom Metazoa; phylum Chordata; class Amphibia; order Anura; family Leptodactylidae; genus Leptodactylus; species Leptodactylus fallax. The sequence continues at coordinate 602,648 of CAMRHE010000551.1, read as the reverse complement.
TATCTATCTATCTCATATCTATCTATCTCCTATCTATCTATCTATCTATCTATCTATCTCATATCTATCTATCTCATATCTATCTATCTATCTCCTATCTATCTATCTCATATCTATCTCATATCTATCTCCTATATATCTATCTATCTCATATCTATCTATCTATCTCATATCTATCTATCTCATATCTATCTATCATATCTATCTATCTATCTATCTCCTATCTATCTATCTATCTATCTATCTATCTATCTCATATCTATCTATCTATCTATCTCATATCTATCTATCTATCTATCTATCTCATATCTATCTATCTATCTATCTATCTATCTCATATCTATCTATCTATCTCATATCTATCTATCTATCTCATATCTATCTATATCTATCTATCTATCTATCTCATATCTATCTATCTCATATCTATCTATCTATCTATCTCATATCTATCTATCTATCTATCTCATATCTATCTATCTATCTATCTATCTATCTATCTATCTATCTATCTCATATCTATCTATCTATCTCATATCTATCTATCTATCTCATATCTATCTATATCTATCTATCTATCTCATATCTATCTATCTCATATCTATCATATCTATCTATCTATCTCATATCTATCTATCTCCTATCTATCTCCTATCTATCTATCTATCTATCTATCTCATATCTATCTCATATCTATCTCCTATATATCTATCTATCTCATATCTATCTATCTATCTATCTATCTATCTCATATCTATCTATCTCATATCTATCTATCTCCTATCTATCTATCTATCTATCTATCTATCATATCTATCTCATATCTATCTATCTATCTCATATCTATCTATCATATCTATCTATCTATCTATCTATCTATCTCCTATCTATCTATCTATCTATCTCATATCTATCTATCTATCTCATATCTATCTATCTATCTATCTATCTATCTCATATCTATCTATCTCATATCTATCTATCTCCTATCTATCTATCTATCTATCTATCTATCTATCTCATATCTATCTATCTCATATCTATCTCCTATCTATCTATCTATCTATCTATCTATCTATCTATCTATCTCCTATCTATCTATCTATCTATCTATCTATCTATCTCATATCTATCTATCTATCTCATATCTATCTATCTATCTATCTATCTCATATCTATCTATCTATCTATCTCATATCTATCTATCTATCTATCTATCTATCTCATATCTATCTATCTATCTCATATCTATCTATCTCATATCTATCTATCTATCTATCTATCTCATATCTATCTATCTCATATCTATCTATCTATCTCATATCTATCTATCTCATATCTATCTATCTCATATCTATCTATCTATCTATCTCATATCTATCTCCTATCTATCTATCTCATATCTATCTATCTATCTATCTATCTATCTATCTCATATCTATCTCCTATATATCTATCTATCTCATATCTATCTATCTATCTATCTATCTCATATCTATCTATCTCATATCTATCTATCTCCTATCTATCTATCTATCTATCTATCTATCTATCTATCTATCATATCTATCTATCTATCTCATATCTATCTATCTATCTCATATCTATCTATCATATCTATCTATCTATCTCATATCTATCTATCTCCTATCTATCTATCTATCTATCTATCTCATATCTATCTATCTATCTCATATCTATCTATCTATCTATCTATCTCATATCTATCTATCTCCTATCTATCTCCTATCTATCTATCTATCTATCTATCTATCTCCTATCTATCTATCTATCTCCTATCTATCTCTCATATCTATCTATCTCATATCTATCTATCTATCTATCTATCTCCTATCTATCTATCTATCTCATATCTATCTATCTATCTATCTATCTCATATCTATCTATCTCATATCTATCTATCATATCTATCTATCTATCTCCTATCTATCTATCTATCTATCTATCTATCTATCTCATATCTATCTATCTATCTCATATCTATCTATCTAATATCTATCTATCTATCTATCTATCTATCTCATATCTATCTATCTCCTATCTATCTCCTATCTATCTATCTATCTATCTCATATCTATCTCATATCTATCTATCTATCTCATATCTATCTATCTAATATCTATCTATCTATCTATCTATCTATCTATCTCATATCTATCTATCTCCTATCTATCTCCTATCTATCTATCTATCTATCTATCTCCTATCTATCTATCTATCTCATATCTATCTATCTATCTCATATCTATCTATCTCATATCTATCTATCTATCTATCTATCTATCTATCTCATATCTATCTATCTATCTCATATCTATCTATCTATCTATCTCATATCTATCTATCTCATATCTATCTATCTATCTATCTCATATCTATCTATCTATCTATCTATCTATCTCCTATCTATCTATCTATCTATCTATCTATCTCATATCTATCTATCGATCTATCTCATATCTATCTATCTATCTCATATCTATCTATCTCCTATCTATCTATCTCATATCTATCTATCTATCTATCTATCTATCTCATATCTATCTATCTCCTATCTATCTCATATCTATCTATCTATCTATCTATCTATCTCCTATCTATCTATCTATCTCATATCTATCTATCTATCTCATATCTATCTATCTATCTCATATCTATCTCATATCTATCTATCTATCTATCTATCTATCTCATATCTATCTATCTATCTCATATCTATCTATCTATCTATCTCATATCTATCTATCTATCTCATATCTATCTATCTCATATCTATCTATCTATCTATCTCATATCTATCTATCTATCTATCTATCTCCTATCTATCTATCTATCTATCTATCTATCTATCTATCTCATATCTATCTATCGATCTATCTCATATCTATCTATCTATCTATCTCATATCTATCTATCTCCTATCTATCTATCTCATATCTATCTATCTATCTATCTATCTATCTCATATCTATCTATTTCATATCTATCTATCTATCTATCTATCTATCTCATATCTATCTATCTACCTCATATCTATCTCATATCTATCTATCTCATATCTATCTATCTATCTATCTCATATCTATCTCCTATCTATCTATCTCTCATATCTATCTATCTATCTATCTATCTATCTCATATCTATCTATCTATCTCTCATATCTATCTATCTATCTCATATCTATCTATCTATCTATCTATCTATCTATCTATCTATCTCCTATCTATCTATCTATCTCTCATATCTATCTATCTATCTATCTATCTATCTATCTCATATCTATCTATCTATCTATCTATCTATCTCATATCTATCTATCTATCTCCTATCTATCTATCTATCTATCTATCTCCTATCTATCTATCTATCTCATATCTATCTATCTATCTCATATCTATCTAACTATCTCATATCTATCTCATATCTATCTATCTATCTATCTATCTATCTATCTATCTATCTATCTATCTCATATCTATCTATCTATCTCATATCTATCTATCTCATATCTATCTATCTATCTCATATCTATCTATCTCATATCTATCTATCTATCTATCTCATATCTATCTATCTATCTATCTATCTCCTATCTATCTATCTATCTATCTCATATCTATCTATCGATCTATCTCATATCTATCTATCTATCTATCTCATATCTATCTATCTCCTATCTATCTATCTCATATCTATCTATCTATCTATCTATCTATCTATCTATCTATCTCATATCTATCTATTTCATATCTATCTATCTATCTATCTATCTCATATCTATCTATCTACCTCATATCTATCTCATATCTATCTATCTCATATCTATCTATCTATCTATCTCATATCTATCTCCTATCTATCTATCTCTCATATCTATCTATCTATCTATCTATCTATCTATCTATCTATCTATCTCATATCTATCTATCTATCTCTCATATCTATCTATCTATCTCATATCTATCTATCTATCTATCTATCTATCTATCTATCTCCTATCTATCTATCTATCTCTCATATCTATCTATCTATCTATCTATCTATCTATCTCATATCTATCTATCTATCTATCTATCTCCTATCTATCTAATATATATATCTATGTATATCTCTGGGTGTGATACCTTTGTGCTGTACATTACAATGATGATACCAATCATTTTGAAGGTCACTGATCTCCTGGGTGACAATAATATGTATATTGTATCCTCTCTATACACAATACTGCATATGTATGCACAGTATCGTATACACTGTATATGTAGGTGCAGGTATCCTGGTGATTGATGTGCACAGCACCCCCCACAGAGCAGTATTCACATTACCAGATAATTCTATAGATGAAAGGCCTGTACTAGTCTATGTACATATATTCACACCTATCACTACTTCAGCGCCACCCAGTGTCAGCAGCAGTATCACCAGAAACTGATACATAGTGATCTATCCTGCAGAGTATTACACCACTGACCTCTCTACAGATCTGCAGAACATCGCTCTGTCCTCTCCCTGATACATAGTGATCTATCCTGCAGAGTATTACACCACTGACCTCTCTACTGCAGAACATCGCTCTGTCCTCTATACCTCCTGATACATAGTGATCTATCCTGCAGAGTATTACACCACTGACCTCTCTACACATCTGCAGAACATCGCTCTGTCCTCTCCCTGATACATAGTGATCTATCCTGCAGAGTATTACACCACTGACCTCTCTACAGACCTGCAGAACATCGCTCTGTCCTCTCTACCTCCTGATACATAGTGATCTATCCTGCAGAGTATTACACCACTGACCCCTCTACAGATCTGCAGAACATCGCTCTGTCCTCTCTACCTCCTGATACATAGTGATCTATCCTGCAGACTATTACACCACTGACCTCTCTACAGACCTGCAGAACATCACTCTGTCCTCTCCCTGATACATAGTGATCTATCCTGCAGAGTATTACACCACTGACCTCTCTACAGATCTGCAGAACATCGCTCTGTCCTCTACCTCCTGATACATAGTGATCTATCCTGCAGAGTATTACACCACTGACCCCTCTACAGACCTGCAGAACATCGCTCTGTCCTCTCTACCTCCTGATACAGTGATCTATCCTGCAGAGTATTACACCACTGACCTCTCTACAGATCTGCAGAACATCGCTCTGTCCTCTCTACCTCCTGATACATAGTGATCTATCCTGCAGAGTATTACATATTACACCACTGACCTCTCTACAGATCTGCAGAACATCGCTCTGTCCTCTCTACCTCCTGATACATAGTGATCTATCCTGCAGAGTATTACACCACTGACCTCTCTACAGATCTGCAGAACATCGCTCTGTCCTCTCTACCTCCTGATACATAGTGATCTATCCTGCAGAGTATTACACCACTGACCTCTCTACAGATCTGCAGAACATCGCTCTGTCCTCTCTACCCCCTGATACATAGTGCTCTATCCTGCAGAGTATTACACCACTGACCTCTCTACTGCAGAACATCGCTCTGTCCTCTCTACTTCCTGATACATAGTGATCTATCCTGCAGAGTATTACACCACTGACCTCTCTACACATCTGCAGAACATCGCTCTGTCCTCTCCCTGATACATAGTGATCTATCCTGCAGAGTATTAAACCACTGACCTCTCTACAGATCTGCAGAACATCGCTCTGTCCTCTCTACCTCCTGATACATAGTGATCTATCCTGCAGAGTATTACACCACTGACCTCTCTACACATCTGCAGAACATCGCTCTGTCCTCTCTACCTCCTGATACATAGTGATCTATCCTGCAGAGTATTACACCACTGACCTCTCTACAGACCTGCAGAACATCACTCTGTCCTCTCTACCTCCTGATACATAGTGATCTATCCTGCAGAGTATTACACCACTGACCTCTCTACAGATCTGCAGAACATCGCTCTGTCCTCTCTACCTCCTGATACATAGTGATCTATCCTGCAGAGTATTACACCACTGACCTCTCTACAGATCTGCAGAACATCGCTCTGTCCTCTCTACCTCCTGATACATAGTGATCTATCCTGCAGAGTATTACACCACTGACCTCTTTACAGATCTGCAGAACATCGCTCTGTCCTCTCTACCTCCTGATACATAGTGATCTATCCTGCAGAGTATTACACCACTGACCTCTCTACTGCAGAACATCGCTCTGTCCTCTCTACCTCCTGATACATAGTGATCTATCCTGCAGAGTATTACACCACTGACCTCTCTACAGATCTGCAGAACATCGCTCTGTCCTCTCTACCTCCTGATACATAGTGATACATCCTGCAGAGTATTACACCACTGACCTCTCTACAGATCTGCAGAACATCGCTCTGTCCTCTCTACCTCCTGATACATAGTGATCTATCCTGCAGAGTATTACACCACTGACCCCTCTACAGATCTGCAGAACATCGCTCTGTCCTCTCTACCTCCTGATACATAGTGATCTATCCTGCAGAGTATTACACCACTGACCTCTCTACAGATCTGCAGAACATCGCTCTGTCCTCTATACCCCCTGATACATAGTGATCTATCCTGCAGAGTATTACACCACTGACCTCTCTACAGATCTGCAGAACATCGCTCTGTCCTCTCTACCTCCTGATACATAGTGATCTATCCTGCAGAGTATTACACCACTGACCTCTCTACAGATCTGCAGAACATCGCGCTGTCCTCTCTACCTCCTGATACATAGTGATACATCCTGCAGATTATTACACCACTGACCCCTCTATAGATCTGCAGAACATCGCTCTGTCCTCTCTACCCCCCTGATACATAGTGATCTATCCTGCAGAGTATTACACCACTGACCTCTCTACAGATCTGCAGAACATCGCTCTGTCCTCTCTACCTCCTGATACATAGTGAGCTATCCTGCAGAGTATTACACCACTGACCTCTCTACAGATCTGCAGAACATCGCTCTGTCCTCTCTACCTCCTGATACATAGTGAGCTATCCTGCAGAGTATTACACCACTGACCTCTCTACTGCAGAACATCGCTCTGTCCTCTCTACCTCCTGATACATAGTGATCTATCCTGCAGAGTATTACACCACTGACCTCTCTATAGATCTGCAGAACATCGCTCTGTCCTCTCTACCTCCTGATACATAGCTATCCTGCAGAGTATTACACCACTGACCTCTCTACAGATCTGCAGAACATCGCTCTGTCCTCTACCTCCTGATACATAGTGATCTATCTATCTCTCTATTCTGCAGACTATTACTCCATGTATGTAGCTATCCTGAGCTGGTGATGTACATCAGATGTGGGTTACGGGGACAAATAATGTCCTGGTTTATCAGCTATATAACAGGCAGATGACATGGTGACCCGATTGTGTTGAGTCTCTGATGATAATTCCTCCAGTCTCGTTAATTATTAATGGTGTCTGCAGGATTGTATAAATCCCTCCTCACGTGTACCGAGCCGGTCAGCCGCAGTCACGTGGACCAGAGAGTTGGCCATGAATGGTACATTACAGGTCTGATATACATGTGTAATGTCTGCTCAGGCTCTACAGTCACACATTATACACATTATATACACATACACATCTTATCTACACATTATATACACCTTATACACATTATACACACATATACACATTATACACACATATACAGCAGTTGTCAGGACTGGAGCACTGGAGTCTCTGTACCAAATGTTCTAGTAATAACACCAAAAGCTAGAGCCTATGATGTGCAGGCAACTGCCAGGGCAAAGACAGGGAGTAAAACAAATGATTTTGGTTCACATAGTGTAAGGTTTCTCCGGGGTTTTCATCAGAGCCCGACACAAGGCAGGACAGACTTGGCTGCTTCGGGACCCAGGTAGTAACCCCAGGACAAGGTGTCATTATTCAGGTGCACTTGCAGACTAAGAGCCAAACTAGAAAGCATATTGCAGCAAGAGAGTATACACGAGCCAGGACGAAAACATGGGAATACAGGAACATAAAACACACAGCAGAGGAATATCGGAGTCCAAGCCAGGCTCAAGTCCAGGAGTTCACGGGAAAAGCCAAATCGGCAACAGATCAGAGAACCAGGAATGGGAGCCAAAATCAGTAGCCAAGGATTCGGCAGAAAGCGGGGTCAGTTCTGAGAACATAGAGCCAGAAAACTCATGGAATCACAGGCACGTGAGACGTCTCAGATCAATGCTATCTTTAACCCCTTCCCGCCACAGCCATTTCTCGATTTTCGTTTTTTTACTCCCCGTCTTCCAAACCCCATAACTCTTTTATTTTTCCTTTCACAGAGCCGTATGAGGGCTTCGTTTTTGCAGGACAAATTATAAAGGTCCCTTATACTGTTCCATATAATGTACCGGGAATCATTTTTACTGGGCTAAATGAAAGAGTTAATGCCCGTAATCAAAATATTTAAAACAACACATATTCGGCAGGTACGGCACCCCCTTTGCTTTGGAGCCATATTTAAAGACCCAACGTCTGCCGTAATAGTTTGATAGATGTCGGAAAGGGGTTAAGTAACCCGCCTCAGCTCAGGATTGGAAAATGAGGCAGCAGCCTGCATATTGCTGTATGCTGTAGACCCAGCCAGAGTGTGACTGGTAGGCATAAGAACTTAACAAGGCCAGAGCCGAGGCAGCATCTACCATACTTGCATCTTCTACTTCATCTTAGATAGACCAATATGGCCGCCATTGCTGCTCCAAACTTCTGCAGGGAAATTCCATGTTGCGCCCCCTTCAGTGAGGTATTATACGGCATTAGGGGCGGCGCAGATCATGTGACCTTATTGGCGAGACCTTCTAGACAGTGAATACATGGGCTTCTCTGTGATGAGACGCAGGAATGAACCTTCATTGTTCTAGATGTTTCTCCCGGAGGCTTTTCCATGAATGTTCGCGCCGCCCGGCTGTAATCGCTTTCTAAGAATCCCTGGCGCGGTGTTTACCGGAGCAGCAATCCCACAATGCATCACTGCACGGCTTGGGGGGCTTCAGGTTATAACCTGTCAGAACTGTAAGCTCTTTATGTGAAAAGTGAGACTTGTAGGGTGTAAGGACATAGATTTAAAGGGCTGGTAATGCCATTGTTTTATAGTACAGGGGCGCTATAAGGGACACGTATGACTAAAAAAATCTCTTCCTACTAAAATCTGAGTTTATACTGACACCTAGTGGTGAAAATGGGGAAGTAATTTAGATTTTTTCACATCAACTGAATATTTACTTTTCGAGAGATTCCCCATCTAGTAGCTTTTGGACCCCCTGGTAAGGCAAACATATAACTACAGGTATGAGAGGACCCAGAGTGCACCCAGTAAACCATCCCCCCCCACCATTATGTCCCCTCCACCAGGCTGACAGGAATCTGGACGTATCTGACCAAAGAATGCTCAGCGGGGCCGGTGTTAGGGGAGGTCACACTGGGAATTGTCCAGGACCCCCATCCCCAGGAGGGCCTTCTAGGCTTCTGCCCTGTTCTCTGCATTCCCAGGTCTCCACCAGATATATCCACGTCCTGCTATTCTATAGGCAGGATCACACGCAGGACGTCATTCTGGGAAGCTGACCTCAGAGCCCTCAGCTGCTCCTCATGGCAGGGGATTGTGGTGAAGGGATTAGTACTTTTATTATTTTCTTCAAGGGGACACATTCTGGCTGTGAGGGGCAGTATCTTACTATTTAGGGGGCACATTCTGGCTGTATGGGGCAGTATCTTACTATTTAGGGGGTACACTCTGGTTTTGAGGGGCAGTATTACTATTTAGGGGGCACATTCTGGCTGTGAGGGGCAGTATCTTACTATTTAGGGGACACATTCTGGTTGTGAGGGGCAGTATCTTACTATTTAGGGGGCACACTCTGGCTGTGAGGGGCAGTATCTTACTATTTAGGGGGCACACTCTGGCTGTGAGGAGCAGTATCTTACTATTTAGGGGGCACATTCTGGCTGTGAGGGGCAGTATCTTACTATTTAGGGGGCACACTCTGGCTGTGAGGGGCAGTATCTTACTATTTAGGGGGCACACTCTGGCTGTGAGGGGCAGTATCTTACTATTTAGGGGGCACATTCTGGCTGTGAGGGGCAGTATCTTACTATTTAGGGGACACATTCTGGCTGTGAGGGGCAGTATCTTACTATTTAGGGGGCACATTCTGGCTGTGAGGGGCAGTATCTTACTATTTAGGGGGCACATTCTGGCTGTGAGGGGCAGTATCTTACTATTTAGGGGGCACATTCTGGCTGTGAGGGGCAGTATCTTACTATTTAGGGGACACATTCTGGCTGTGAGGGGCAGTATCTTACTATTTAGGGGGCACACTCTGGCTGTGAGGGGCAGTATCTTACTATTTAGGGGACACATTCTGGCTGTGAGGGGCAGTATCTTACTATTTAGGGGACACATTCTGGCTGTGAGGGGCAGTATCTTACTATTTAGGGGGCACACTCTGGCTGTGAGGGGCAGTATCTTACTATTTAGGGGGTACACTCTGGCTGTGAGGGGCAGTATCTTACTATTTAGGGGGCACATTCTGGCTGTGAGGGGCAGTATCTTACTATTTAGGGCACATTCTGGCTGTGAGGGGCAGTATCTTACTATTTAGGGGGCACATTCTGGCTGTGAGGGGCAGTATCTTACTATTTAGGGGGCACATTCTGGCTGTGAGGGGCAGTATCTTACTATTTAGGGGGCACACTCTGGCTGTGAAGGGCAGTATCTTACTATTTAGGGGGCACACTCTGGCTGTGAGGGGCAGTATCTTACTATTTAGGGGACACATTCTGGCTGTGAGGGGCAGTATCTTACTATTTAGGGGGCACATTCTGGCTGTGAGGGGCAGTATCTTACTATTTAGGGGGCACATTCTGGCTGTGAGGGGCAGTATCTTACTATTTAGGGGCACATTCTGGCTGTGAGGGGCAGTATCTTACTATTTAGGGGGCACACTCTGGCTGTGAGGGGCAGTATTACTATTTAGGGGGCACATTCTGGCTGTGAGGGGCAGTATCTTACTATTTAGGGGGCACATTCTGGCTGTGAGGGGCAGTATCTTACTATTTACGGGGCACACTCTGGCTGTGAGGGGCAGTATCTTACTATTTAGGGGGCACACTCTGGCTGTGAGGGGCAGTATCTTACTATTTAGGGGGCACACTCTGGCTGTGAGGGGCAGTATCTTACTATTTAGGGGGCACATTCTGGCTGTGAGGGGCAGTATCTTACTATTTAGGGGGCACATTCTGGCTGTGAGGGGCAGTATCTTACTATTTAGAGCACATTCTGGCTGTATGGGGCAGTATCTTACTATTTAGGGGGCACATTCTGGCTGTGAGGGACAGTATCTTACTATTTAGAGCACATTCTGGCTGTGAGGGGCAGTATCTTACTATTTAGGGGGCACATTCTGGCTGTGAGGGGCAGTATCTTACTATTTAGGGGGCACATTCTGGCTGTGAGGGGCAGTATCTTACTATTTAGGGGGCACACTCTGGCTGTGAGGGGCAGTATCTTACTATTTAGGGGGTACACTCTGGCTGTGAGGGGCAGTATCTTACTATTTAGGGGGCACATTCTGGCTGTGAGGGGCAGTATCTTACTATTTAGGGCACATTCTGGCTGTGAGGGGCAGTATCTTACTATTTAGGGGGCACATTCTGGCTGTGAGGGGCAGTATCTTACTATTTAGGGGGCACATTCTGGCTGTGAGGGGCAGTATCTTACTATTTAGGGGGCACACTCTGGCTGTGAAGGGCAGTATCTTACTATTTAGGGGGCACACTCTGGCTGTGAGGGGCAGTATCTTACTATTTAGGGGACACATTCTGGCTGTGAGGGGCAGTATCTTACTATTTAGGGGGCACATTCTGGCTGTGAGGGGCAGTATCTTACTATTTAGGGGGCACATTCTGGCTGTGAGGGGCAGTATCTTACTATTTAGGGGCACATTCTGGCTGTGAGGGGCAGTATCTTACTATTTAGGGGGCACACTCTGGCTGTGAGGGGCAGTATTACTATTTAGGGGGCACATTCTGGCTGTGAGGGGCAGTATCTTACTATTTAGGGGGCACATTCTGGCTGTGAGGGGCAGTATCTTACTATTTACGGGGCACACTCTGGCTGTGAGGGGCAGTATCTTACTATTTAGGGGGCACACTCTGGCTGTGAGGGGCAGTATCTTACTATTTAGGGGGCACACTCTGGCTGTGAGGGGCAGTATCTTACTATTTAGGGGGCACATTCTGGCTGTGAGGGGCAGTATCTTACTATTTAGGGGGCACATTCTGGCTGTGAGGGGCAGTATCTTACTATTTAGAGCACATTCTGGCTGTATGGGGCAGTATCTTACTATTTAGGGGGCACATTCTGGCTGTGAGGGACAGTATCTTACTATTTAGAGCACATTCTGGCTGTGAGGGGCAGTATCTTACTATTTAGGGGGCACATTCTGGCTGTGAGGGGCAGTATCTTACTATTTAGGGGGCACACTCTGGCTGTGAGGGGCAGTATCTTACTATTTAGGGGACACATTCTGGCTGTGAGGGGCAGTATCTTACTATTTAGAGCACATTCTGGCTGTGAGGGGCAGTATCTTACTATTTAGGGGGCACATTCTGGCTGTGAGGGGCAGTATCTTACTATTTAGGGGGCACACTCTGGCTGTGAGGGGCAGTATCTTACTATTTAGGGGACACATTCTGGCTGTGAGGGGCAGTATCTTACTATTTAGGGGACACATTCTGGCTGTGAGGGGCAGTATCTTACTATTTAGAGCACATTCTGGCTGTGAGGGGCAGTATCTTACTATTTAGGGGGCACATTCTGGCTGTGAGGGGCAGTATCTTACTATTTAGGGGACACATTCTGGCTGTGAGGAGCAGTATCTTACTATTTAGAGCACACTCTGGCTGTGAGGGGCAGTATCTTACTATTTACGGGGCACACTCTGGCTGTGAGGGGCAGTATCTTACTATTTAGGGGGCACACTCTGGCTGTGAGGGGCAGTATCTTACTATTTAGAGCACACTCTGGCTGTGAGGGGCAGTATCTTACTATTTACGGGGCACACTCTGGCTGTGAGGGGCAGTATCTTACTATTTAGGGGGCACATTCTGGCTGTGAGGAGCAGTATCTTACTATTTAGGGGCACATTCTGGCTGTGAGGGGCAGTATCTTACTATTTAGGGGGCACATTCTGGCTGTGAGGGGCAGTATCTTACTATTTAGGGGCACATTCTGGCTGTGAGGGGCAGTATCTTACTATTTAGGGGGCACATTCTGGCTGTGAGGGGCAGTATCTTACTATTTAGGGGGTACACTCTGGCTGTGAGGGGCAGTATCTTACTATTTAGAGCACATTCTGGCTGTATGGGGCAGTATCTTACTATTTAGGGGGTACATTCTGGCTGTGAGGGGCAGTATCTTACTATTTAGGGGGCACATTCTGGCTGTGAGGGGCAGTATCTTACTATTTAGAGCACATTCTGGCTGTGAGGGGCAGTATCTTACTATTTAGGGGGCACACTCTGGCTGTGAGGGGCAGTATCTTACTATTTAGGGGACACATTCTGGCTGTGAGGGGCAGTATCTTACTATTTAGGGGCACATTCTGGCTGTGAGGAGCAGTATCTTACTATTTAGAGCACACTCTGGCTGTGAGGGGCAGTATCTTACTATTTACGGGGCACACTCTGGCTGTGAGGGGCAGTATCTTACTATTTAGGGGACACATTCTGGCTGTGAGGGGCGGTATCTTACTATTTAGGGGGCACATTCTGGCTGTGAGGGGCAGTATCTTACTATTTAGGGGGCACATTCTGGCTGTGAGGGGCAGTATCTTACTATTTAGAGCACATTCTGGCTGTATGGGGCAGTATCTTACTATTTAGGGGCACATTCTGGCTGTGAGGGGCAGTATCTTACTATTTAGGGGCACATTCTGGCTGTGAGGGGCAGTATCTTACTATTTAGGGGGCACATTCTGGCTGTGAGGGGCAGTATCTTACTATTTAGGGGGGGCACACTCTGGCTGTGAGGGGCAGTATCTTACTATTTAGGGGGCACATTCTGGCTGTGAGGGGCAGTATCTTACTATTTAGGGGGCACATTCTGGCTGTGAGGGGCAGTATCTTACTATTTAGGGGGCACATTCTGGCTGTATGGGGCAGTATCTTACTATTTAGGGGCACATTCTGGCTGTGAGGGGCAGTATCTTACTATTTAGGGGGCACATTGTGGCTGTGAGGGGCAGTATCTTACTATTTAGGGGACACATTCTGGCTCTGAGGGGCAGTATCTTACTATTTAGGGGGGCACATTGTGGCTGTGAGGGGCAGTATCTTACTATTTAGGGGCACATTCTGGCTGTGAGGAGCAGTATCTTACTATTTAGGGGGCACATTCTGGCTGTGAGGGGCAGTATCTTACTATTTAGGGGGCACATTCTGGCTGTGAGGGGCAGTATCTTACTATTTAGGGGGCACACTCTGGCTGTGAGGGGCAGTATCTTACTATTTAGGGGGCACACTCTGGCTGTGAGGGGCAGTATCTTACTATTTAGGGGGCACATTCTGGCTGTATGGGGCAGTATCTTACTATTTAGGGGGCACATTCTGGCTGTGAGGGGCAGTATCTTACTATTTAGGGGGCACATTCTGGCTGTGAGGGGCAGTATCTTACTATTTAGGGCACATTCTGGCTGTGAGGGACAGTATCTTACTATTTAGGGGGCACATTCTGGCTGTGAGGAGCAGTATCTTACTATTTAGGGGGCACATTCTGGCTGTGAGGGGCAGTATCTTACTATTTAGGGCACATTCTGGCTGTGAGGGACAGTATCTTACTATTTAGGGGGGCACACTCTGGCTGTGAGGGGCAGTATCTTACTATTTAGGGGGCACATTCTGGCTGTGAGGGGCAGTATCTTACTATTTAGGGGGCACATTCTGGCTGTGAGGGGCAGTATCTTACTATTTAGGGGGCACATTCTGGCTGTATGGGGCAGTATCTTACTATTTAGGGGGCACATTCTGGCTGTGAGGGGCAGTATCTTACTATTTAGGGGACACATTCTGGCTGTGAGGGGCAGTATCTTACTATTTAGGGGGGCACACTCTGGCTGTGAGGGGCAGTATCTTACTATTTAGGGGGCACACTCTGGCTGTGAGGGGCAGTATCTTACTATTTAGGGGGCACATTCTGGCTGTGAGGGACAGTATCTTACTATTTAGGGGGCACATTCTGGCTGTGAGGGGCAGTATCTTACTATTTAGGGGGCACATTCTGGCTGTGAGGGGCAGTATCTTACTATTTAGGGGCACATTCTGGCTGTGAGGAGCAGTATCTTACTATTTAGGGGGCACATTCTGGCTGTGAGGGGCAGTATCTTACTATTTAGGGGGCACATTCTGGCTGTGAGGGGCAGTATCTTACTATTTAGGGGCACATTCTGGCTGTGAGGAGCAGTATCTTACTATTTAGGGGGCACATTCTGGCTGTGAGGGGCAGTATCTTACTATTTAGGGGGCACATTCTGGCTGTGAGGGGCAGTATCTTACTATTTAGGGGGCACACTCTGGCTGTGAGGGGCAGTATCTTACTATTTAGGGGGCACACTCTGGCTGTGAGGGGCAGTATCTTACTATTTAGGGGGCACATTCTGGCTGTATGGGGCAGTATCTTACTATTTAGGGGGCACATTCTGGCTGTGAGGGGCAGTATCTTACTATTTAGGGGGCACATTCTGGCTGTGAGGGGCAGTATCTTACTATTTAGGGGGCACACTCTGGCTGTGAGGGGCAGTATCTTACTATTTAGGGCACATTCTGGCTGTGAGGGACAGTATCTTACTATTTAGGGGCACATTCTGGCTGTGAGGGGCAGTATCTTACTATTTAGGGGCACATTCTGGCTGTGAGGGGCAGTATCTTACTATTTAGGGGGCACATTCTGGCTGTGAGGAGCAGTATCTTACTATTTAGGGCACATTCTGGCTGTGACGGGCAGTATCTTACTATTTAGGGGGCACACTCTGGCTGTGAGGGGCAGTATCTTACTATTTAGGGGGCACATTCTGGCTGTGAGGGGCAGTATCTTACTATTTAGGGGGCACATTCTGGCTGTGAGGGGCAGTATCTTACTATTTAGGGGGCACATTCTGGCTGTATGGGGCAGTATCTTACTATTTAGGGGGCACATTCTGGCTGTGAGGGGCAGTATCTTACTATTTAGGGGGCACATTCTGGCTGTGAGGGGCAGTATCTTACTATTTAGGGGGCACATTATGGCTGTGAGGGGCAGTATCTTACTATTTAGGGGGCACACTCTGGCTGTGAGGGGCAGTATCTTACTATTTAGGGGGCACACTCTGGCTGTGAGGGGCAGTATCTTACTATTTAGGGGGCACATTCTGGCTGTGAGGGGCAGTATCTTACTATTTAGGGGACACATTCTGGCTGTATGGGGCAGTATCTTACTATTTAGGGGGTACACTCTGGCTGTGAGGGGCAGTATCTTACTATTTAGGGGGCACATTCTGGCTGTGATGGGCAGTATCTTACTATTTAGGGGGCACATTCTGGCTGTGAGGGGCAGTATCTTACTATTTAGGGGGCACATTCTGGCTGTGAGGGGCAGTATCTTACTATTTAGGGGGCACATTCTGGCTGTGAGGGGCAGTATCTTACTATTTAGGGGCACATTCTGGCTGTGAGGAGCAGTATCTTACTATTTAGCGGGCACATTCTGGCTGTGAGGGGCAGTATCTTACTATTTAGGGGGCACATTCTGGCTGTGAGGGGCAGTATCTTACTATTTAGGGGGGCACACTCTGGCTGTGAGGGGCAGTATCTTACTATTTAGGGGGCACACTCTGGCTGTGAGGGGCAGTATCTTACTATTTAGGGGGCACATTCTGGCTGTATGGGGCAGTATCTTACTATTTAGGGGGCACATTCTGGCTGTGAGGGGCAGTATCTTACTATTTAGGGGGCACATTCTGGCTGTGAGGGGCAGTATCTTACTATTTAGGGCACATTCTGGCTGTGAGGGACAGTATCTTACTATTTAGGGGGCACATTCTGGCTGTGAGGAGCAGTATCTTACTATTTAGGGGGCACATTCTGGCTGTGAGGGGCAGTATCTTACTATTTAGGGCACATTCTGGCTGTGAGGGACAGTATCTTACTATTTAGGGGGGCACACTCTGGCTGTGAGGGGCAGTATCTTACTATTTAGGGGGCACATTCTGGCTGTGAGGGGCAGTATCTTACTATTTAGGGGGCACATTCTGGCTGTGAGGGGCAGTATCTTACTATTTAGGGGGCACATTCTGGCTGTATGGGGCAGTATCTTACTATTTAGGGGGCACATTCTGGCTGTGAGGGGCAGTATCTTACTATTTAGGGGGCACATTCTGGCTGTGAGGGGCAGTATCTTACTATTTAGGGGGCACACTCTGGCTGTGAGGGGCAGTATCTTACTATTTAGGGGGCACACTCTGGCTGTGAGGGGCAGTATCTTACTATTTAGGGGGCACACTCTGGCTGTGAGGGGCAGTATCTTACTATTTAGGGGGCACATTCTGGCTGTGAGGGACAGTATCTTACTATTTAGGGGGCACATTCTGGCTGTGAGGGGCAGTATCTTACTATTTAGGGGGCACATTCTGGCTGTGAGGGGCAGTATCTTACTATTTAGGGGCACATTCTGGCTGTGAGGAGCAGTATCTTACTATTTAGGGGGCACATTCTGGCTGTGAGGGGCAGTATCTTACTATTTAGGGGGCACATTCTGGCTGTGAGGGGCAGTATCTTACTATTTAGGGGGCACACTCTGGCTGTGAGGGGCAGTATCTTACTATTTAGGGGGCACACTCTGGCTGTGAGGGGCAGTATCTTACTATTTAGGGGGCACATTCTGGCTGTATGGGGCAGTATCTTACTATTTAGGGGGCACATTCTGGCTGTGAGGGGCAGTATCTTACTATTTAGGGGGCACATTCTGGCTGTGAGGGGCAGTATCTTACTATTTAGGGGGTACACTCTGGCTGTGAGGGGCAGTATCTTACTATTTAGGGCACATTCTGGCTGTGAGGGGCAGTATCTTACTATTTAGGGGGCACATTCTGGCTGTGAGGGGCAGTATCTTACTATTTAGGGGGCACATTCTGGCTGTGAGGGGCAGTATCTTACTATTTAGGGGCACATTCTGGCTGTGAGGGGCAGTATCTTACTATTTAGGGGCACATTCTGGCTGTGAGGGGCAGTATCTTACTATTTAGGGGGCACATTCTGGCTGTGAGGAGCAGTATCTTACTATTTAGGGCACATTCTGGCTGTGACGGGCAGTATCTTACTATTTAGGGGGCACACTCTGGCTGTGAGGGGCAGTATCTTACTATTTAGGGGGCACATTCTGGCTGTGAGGGGCAGTATCTTACTATTTAGGGGGCACATTCTGGCTGTGAGGGGCAGTATCTTACTATTTAGGGGGCACATTCTGGCTGTATGGGGCAGTATCTTACTATTTAGGGGGCACATTCTGGCTGTGAGGGGCAGTATCTTACTATTTAGGGGGCACATTCTGGCTGTGAGGGGCAGTATCTTACTATTTAGGGGGCACATTATGGCTGTGAGGGGCAGTATCTTACTATTTAGGGGGCACACTCTGGCTGTGAGGGGCAGTATCTTACTATTTAGGGGGCACACTCTGGCTGTGAGGGGCAGTATCTTACTATTTAGGGGGCACATTCTGGCTGTGAGGGGCAGTATCTTACTATTTAGGGGACACATTCTGGCTGTATGGGGCAGTATCTTACTATTTAGGGGGTACACTCTGGCTGTGAGGGGCAGTATCTTACTATTTAGGGGGCACATTCTGGCTGTGATGGGCAGTATCTTACTATTTAGGGGGCACATTCTGGCTGTGAGGGGCAGTATCTTACTATTTAGGGGGCACATTCTGGCTGTGAGGGGCAGTATCTTACTATTTAGGGGGCACATTCTGGCTGTGAGGGGCAGTATCTTACTATTTAGGGGCACATTCTGGCTGTGAGGAGCAGTATCTTACTATTTAGGGGGCACATTCTGGCTGTGAGGGGCAGTATCTTACTATTTAGGGGGCACATTCTGGCTGTGAGGGGCAGTATCTTACTATTTAGGGGGCACACTCTGGCTGTGAGGGGCAGTATCTTACTATTTAGGGGGCACACTCTGGCTGTGAGGGGCAGTATCTTACTATTTAGGGGGCACATTCTGGCTGTATGGGGCAGTATCTTACTATTTAGGGGGCACATTCTGGCTGTGAGGGGCAGTATCTTACTATTTAGGGGGCACATTCTGGCTGTGAGGGGCAGTATCTTACTATTTAGGGCACATTCTGGCTGTGAGGGACAGTATCTTACTATTTAGGGGGCACATTCTGGCTGTGAGGAGCAGTATCTTACTATTTAGGGCACATTCTGGCTGTGAGGGGCAGTATCTTACTATTTAGGGGCACATTGTGGCTGTGAGGAGCAGTATCTTACTATTTAGGGGGCACATTCTGGCTGTGAGGAGCAGTATCTTACTATTTAGGGCACATTCTGGCTGTGAGGGGCAGTATCTTACTATTTAGGGGGCACATTCTGGCTGTATGGGGCAGTATCTTACTATTTAGGGGGCACATTCTGGCTGTGAGGGGCAGTATCTTACTATTTAGGGGGCACATTCTGGCTGTGAGGGGCAGTATCTTACTATTTAGGGGGCACATTGTGGCTGTGAGGGGCAGTATCTTACTATTTAGGGGGCACACTCTGGCTGTGATGGGCAGTATCTTACTATTTAGGGGGCACATTCTGGCTGTGAGGGGCAGTATCTTACTATTTAGGGGCACATTCTGGCTGTGAGGGGCAGTATTACTATTTAGGGGGCACATTCTGGCTGTGAGGGGCAGTATCTTACTATTTAGAGCACATTCTGGCTGTGAGGGGCAGTATCTTACTATTTAGAGCACATTCTGGCTGTGAGGGGCAGTATCTTACTATTTAGAGCACATTCTGGCTGTGAGGGGCAGTATCTTACTATTTAGGGGGCACATTCTGGCTGTGAGGGGCAGTATCTTACTATTTAGGGGGCACACTCTGGCTGTGAGGAGCAGTATCTTACTATTTAGGGGGCACACTCTGGCTGTGAGGGGCAGTATCTTACTATTTAGAGCACATTCTGGCTGTGAGGGGCAGTATCTTACTATTTAGGGGGCACATTCTGGCTGTGAGGGGCAGTATCTTACTATTTAGGGGGCACATTCTGGCTGTGAGGGGCAGTATCTTACTATTTAGGGGGCACACTCTGGCTGTGAGGGGCAGTATCTTACTATTTAGGGGGCACATTCTGGCTGTGAGGGGCAGTATCTTACTATTTAGGGGGTACACTCTGGCTGTGAGGAGCAGTATCTTACTATTTAGGGGGCACACTCTGGCTGTGAGGGGCAGTATCTTACTATTTAGGGGGCACATTCTGGCTGTGAGGGGCAGTATCTTACTATTTAGGGGGCACATTCTGGCTGTGAGGGGCAGTATCTTACTATTTAGAGCACATTCTGGCTGTGAGGGGCAGTATCTTACTATTTAGGGGGCACACTCTGGCTGTGAGGGGCAGTATCTTACTATTTAGGGGACACATTCTGGCTGTGAGGGGCAGTATCTTACTATTTAGGGGCACATTCTGGCTGTGAGGGGCAGTATCTTACTATTTAGGGGCACATTCTGGCTGTGAGGGGCAGTATCTTACTATTTAGGGGGCACATTCTGGCTGTGAGGGGCAGTATCTTACTATTTAGGGGGCACACTCTGGCTGTGAGGGGCAGTATCTTACTATTTAGGGGGCACATTCTGGCTGTGAGGGGCAGTATCTTACTATTTAGGGGGCACATTCTGGCTGTGAGGGGCAGTATCTTACTATTTAGGGGGCACATTCTGGCTGTATGGGGCAGTATCTTACTATTTAGGGGCACATTCTGGCTGTGAGGGGCAGTATCTTACTATTTAGGGGCACATTGTGGCTGTGAGGGGCAGTATCTTACTATTTAGGGGACACATTCTGGCTCTGAGGGGCAGTATCTTACTATTTAGGGGGCACATTGTGGCTGTGAGGGGCAGTATCTTACTATTTAGGGGCACATTCTGGCTGTGAGGAGCAGTATCTTACTATTTAGGGGGCACATTCTGGCTGTGAGGGGCAGTATCTTACTATTTAGGGGGCACATTCTGGCTGTGAGGGGCAGTATCTTACTATTTAGGGGGCACACTCTGGCTGTGAGGGGCAGTATCTTACTATTTAGGGGGCACACTCTGGCTGTGAGGGGCAGTATCTTACTATTTAGGGGGCACATTCTGGCTGTATGGGGCAGTATCTTACTATTTAGGGGGCACATTCTGGCTGTGAGGGGCAGTATCTTACTATTTAGGGGGCACATTCTGGCTGTGAGGGGCAGTATCTTACTATTTAGGGCACATTCTGGCTGTGAGGGACAGTATCTTACTATTTAGGGGGCACATTCTGGCTGTGAGGAGCAGTATCTTACTATTTAGGGGGCACATTCTGGCTGTGAGGGGCAGTATCTTACTATTTAGGGCACATTCTGGCTGTGAGGGACAGTATCTTACTATTTAGGGGACACACTCTGGCTGTGAGAGGCAGTATCTTACTATTTAGGGGGCACATTCTGGCTGTGAGGGGCAGTATCTTACTATTTAGGGGGCACATTCTGGCTGTGAGGGGCAGTATCTTACTATTTAGGGGGCACATTCTGGCTGTATGGGGCAGTATCTTACTATTTAGGGGGCACATTCTGGCTGTGAGGGGCAGTATCTTACTATTTAGGGGGCACATTCTGGCTGTGAGGGGCAGTATCTTACTATTTAGGGGGCACACTCTGGCTGTGAGGGGCAGTATCTTACTATTTAGGGGGCACACTCTGGCTGTGAGGGGCAGTATCTTACTATTTAGGGGGCACATTCTGGCTGTGAGGGACAGTATCTTACTATTTAGGGGGCACATTCTGGCTGTGAGGGGCAGTATCTTACTATTTAGGGGGCACATTCTGGCTGTGAGGGGCAGTATCTTACTATTTAGGGGCACATTCTGGCTGTGAGGAGCAGTATCTTACTATTTAGGGGGCACATTCTGGCTGTGAGGGGCAGTATCTTACTATTTAGGGGGCACATTCTGGCTGTGAGGGGCAGTATCTTACTATTTAGGGGGCACACTCTGGCTGTGAGGGGCAGTATCTTACTATTTAGGGGGCACACTCTGGCTGTGAGGGGCAGTATCTTACTATTTAGGGGGCACATTCTGGCTGTATGGGGCAGTATCTTACTATTTAGGGGGCACATTCTGGCTGTGAGGGGCAGTATCTTACTATTTAGGGGGCACATTCTGGCTGTGAGGGGCAGTATCTTACTATTTAGGGCACATTCTGGCTGTGAGGGACAGTATCTTACTATTTAGGGGGCACATTCTGGCTGTGAGGAGCAGTATCTTACTATTTAGGGCACATTCTGGCTGTGAGGGGCAGTATCTTACTATTTAGGGGCACATTGTGGCTGTGAGGAGCAGTATCTTACTATTTAGGGGCACATTCTGGCTGTGAGGGGCAGTATCTTACTATTTAGGGGGCACACTCTGGCTGTGAGGGGCAGTATCTTACTATTTAGGGCACATTCTGGCTGTGAGGGACAGTATCTTACTATTTAGGGGCACATTCTGGCTGTGAGGGGCAGTATCTTACTATTTAGGGGCACATTCTGGCTGTGAGGGGCAGTATCTTACTATTTAGGGGGCACATTCTGGCTGTGAGGAGCAGTATCTTACTATTTAGGGCACATTCTGGCTGTGACGGGCAGTATCTTACTATTTAGGGGGCACACTCTGGCTGTGAGGGGCAGTATCTTACTATTTAGGGGGCACATTCTGGCTGTGAGGGGCAGTATCTTACTATTTAGGGGGCACATTCTGGCTGTGAGGGGCAGTATCTTACTATTTAGGGGGCACATTCTGGCTGTATGGGGCAGTATCTTACTATTTAGGGGGCACATTCTGGCTGTGAGGGGCAGTATCTTACTATTTAGGGGGCACATTCTGGCTGTGAGGGGCAGTATCTTACTATTTAGGGGGCACATTATGGCTGTGAGGGGCAGTATCTTACTATTTAGGGGGCACACTCTGGCTGTGAGGGGCAGTATCTTACTATTTAGGGGGCACACTCTGGCTGTGAGGGGCAGTATCTTACTATTTAGGGGGCACATTCTGGCTGTGAGGGGCAGTATCTTACTATTTAGGGGACACATTCTGGCTGTATGGGGCAGTATCTTACTATTTAGGGGGTACACTCTGGCTGTGAGGGGCAGTATCTTACTATTTAGGGGGCACATTCTGGCTGTGATGGGCAGTATCTTACTATTTAGGGGGCACATTCTGGCTGTGAGGGGCAGTATCTTACTATTTAGGGGGCACATTCTGGCTGTGAGGGGCAGTATCTTACTATTTAGGGGGCACATTCTGGCTGTGAGGGGCAGTATCTTACTATTTAGGGGCACATTCTGGCTGTGAGGAGCAGTATCTTACTATTTAGGGGGCACATTCTGGCTGTGAGGGGCAGTATCTTACTATTTAGGGGGCACATTCTGGCTGTGAGGGGCAGTATCTTACTATTTAGGGGGCACACTCTGGCTGTGAGGGGCAGTATCTTACTATTTAGGGGGCACACTCTGGCTGTGAGGGGCAGTATCTTACTATTTAGGGGGCACATTCTGGCTGTATGGGGCAGTATCTTACTATTTAGGGGGCACATTCTGGCTGTGAGGGGCAGTATCTTACTATTTAGGGGGCACATTCTGGCTGTGAGGGGCAGTATCTTACTATTTAGGGCACATTCTGGCTGTGAGGGACAGTATCTTACTATTTAGGGGGCACATTCTGGCTGTGAGGAGCAGTATCTTACTATTTAGGGCACATTCTGGCTGTGAGGGGCAGTATCTTACTATTTAGGGGCACATTGTGGCTGTGAGGAGCAGTATCTTACTATTTAGGGGGCACATTCTGGCTGTGAGGAGCAGTATCTTACTATTTAGGGCACATTCTGGCTGTGAGGGGCAGTATCTTACTATTTAGGGGGCACATTCTGGCTGTATGGGGCAGTATCTTACTATTTAGGGGGCACATTCTGGCTGTGAGGGGCAGTATCTTACTATTTAGGGGGCACATTCTGGCTGTGAGGGGCAGTATCTTACTATTTAGGGGGCACATTGTGGCTGTGAGGGGCAGTATCTTACTATTTAGGGGGCACACTCTGGCTGTGAGGGGCAGTATCTTACTATTTAGGGGGCACATTCTGGCTGTGAGGGGCAGTATCTTACTATTTAGGGGCACATTCTGGCTGTGAGGGGCAGTATTACTATTTAGGGGGCACATTCTGGCTGTGAGGGGCAGTATCTTACTATTTAGAGCACATTCTGGCTGTGAGGGGCAGTATCTTACTATTTAGGGGGCACATTCTGGCTGTGAGGGGCAGTATCTTACTATTTAGGGGGAACATTCTGGCTGTGAGGGGCAGTATCTTACTATTTAGGGGGCACACTCTGGCTGTGAGGAGCAGTATCTTACTATTTAGGGGGCACACTCTGGCTGTGAGGGGCAGTATCTTACTATTTAGGGGGCACATTCTGGCTGTGAGGGGCAGTATCTTACTATTTAGGGGGCACATTCTGGCTGTGAGGGGCAGTATCTTACTATTTAGGGGGTACACTCTGGCTGTGAGGGGCAGTATCTTACTATTTAGGGGGGCACACTCTGGCTGTGAGGGGCAGTATCTTACTATTTAGGGGGCACATTCTGGCTGTGAGGGGCAGTATCTTACTATTTAGGGGACACATTCTGGCTGTGAGGGGCAGTATCTTACTATTTAGGGGACACATTCTGGCTGGGAGGGGCAGTATCTTACTATTTAGGGGACACATTCTGGCTGGGAGGGGCAGTATCTTACTATTTAGGGGGCACACTCTGGCTGTGAGGGACAGTATCTTACTATTTAGGGGACACACTCTGGCTGTGAGGGGCAGTATCTTACTATTTAGGGGGCACATTCTGGCTGTATGGGGCAGTATCTTACTATTTAGGGCACATTCTGGCTGTGAGGGGCAGTATCTTACTATTTAGGGCACATTCTGGCTGTGAGGGGCAGTATCTTACTATTTAGGGGCACATTGTGGCTGTGAGGAGCAGTATCTTACTATTTAGGGGGCACATTCTGGCTGTGAGGAGCAGTATCTTACTATTTAGGGCACATTCTGGCTGTGACGGGCAGTATCTTACTATTTAGGGGGCACATTCTGGCTGTGAGGGGCAGTATCTTACTATTTAGGGGGCACACTCTGGCTGTGAGGGGCAGTATCTTACTATTTAGGGGGCACATTCTGGCTGTGAGGGACAGTATCTTACTATTTAGGGGCACATTCTGGCTGTGAGGGGCAGTATCTTACTATTTAGGGGGCACATTTTGGCTGTATGGGGCAGTATCTTACTATTTAGGGGGCACATTCTGGCTGTGAGGGGCAGTATCTTACTACTTAGGGGGCACATTCTGGCTGTGAGGGGCAGTATCTTACTATTTAGGGGGCACATTCTGGCTGTGAGGGGCAGTATCTTACTATTTAGGGGGCACATTCTGGCTGTGAGGGGCAGTATCTTACTATTTAGGGGGCACACTCTGGCTGTGAGGGGCAGTATCTTACTATTTAGGGGGCACACTCTGGCTGTGAGGGGCAGTATCTTACTATTTAGGGGGCACATTCTGGCTGTGAGGGGCAGTATCTTACTATTTAGGGGCACATTCTGGCTGTGAGGGGCAGTATTACTATTTAGGGGGCACATTCTGGCTGTGAGGGGCAGTATCTTACTATTTAGAGCACATTCTGGCTGTGAGGGGCAGTATCTTACTATTTAGGGGGCACATTCTGGCTGTGAGGGGCAGTATCTTACTATTTAGGGGGCACATTCTGGCTGTGAGGGGCAGTATCTTACTATTTAGGGGGCACACTCTGGCTGTGAGGGGCAGTATCTTACTATTTAGGGGGCACATTCTGGCTGTGAGGGGCAGTATCTTACTATTTAGGGGGTACACTCTGGCTGTGAGGAGCAGTATCTTACTATTTAGGGGGCACACTCTGGCTGTGAGGGGCAGTATCTTACTATTTAGGGGGCACATTCTGGCTGTGAGGGGCAGTATCTTACTATTTAGGGGGCACATTCTGGCTGTGAGGGGCAGTATCTTACTATTTAGAGCACATTCTGGCTGTGAGGGGCAGTATCTTACTATTTAGGGGGCACACTCTGGCTGTGAGGGGCAGTATCTTACTATTTAGGGGACACATTCTGGCTGTGAGGGGCAGTATCTTACTATTTAGGGGCACATTCTGGCTGTGAGGGGCAGTATCTTACTATTTAGGGGCACATTCTGGCTGTGAGGGGCAGTATCTTACTATTTAGGGGGCACATTCTGGCTGTGAGGGGCAGTATCTTACTATTTAGGCGGCACACTCTGGCTGTGAGGGGCAGTATCTTACTATTTAGGGGGCACATTCTGGCTGTGAGGGGCAGTATCTTACTATTTAGGGGGCACATTCTGGCTGTGAGGGGCAGTATCTTACTATTTAGGGGGCACATTCTGGCTGTATGGGGCAGTATCTTACTATTTAGGGGCACATTCTGGCTGTGAGGGGCAGTATCTTACTATTTAGGGGGCACATTGTGGCTGTGAGGGGCAGTATCTTACTATTTAGGGGACACATTCTGGCTCTGAGGGGCAGTATCTTACTATTTAGGGGGCACATTGTGGCTGTGAGGGGCAGTATCTTACTATTTAGGGGCACATTCTGGCTGTGAGGAGCAGTATCTTACTATTTAGGGGGCACATTCTGGCTGTGAGGGGCAGTATCTTACTATTTAGGGGGCACATTCTGGCTGTGAGGGGCAGTATCTTACTATTTAGGGGGCACACTCTGGCTGTGAGGGGCAGTATCTTACTATTTAGGGGGCACACTCTGGCTGTGAGGGGCAGTATCTTACTATTTAGGGGGCACATTCTGGCTGTATGGGGCAGTATCTTACTATTTAGGGGGCACATTCTGGCTGTGAGGGGCAGTATCTTACTATTTAGGGGGGCACATTCTGGCTGTGAGGGGCAGTATCTTACTATTTAGGGCACATTCTGGCTGTGAGGGACAGTATCTTACTATTTAGGGGGCACATTCTGGCTGTGAGGAGCAGTATCTTACTATTTAGGGGGCACATTCTGGCTGTGAGGGGCAGTATCTTACTATTTAGGGCACATTCTGGCTGTGAGGGACAGTATCTTACTATTTAGGGGACACACTCTGGGTGTGAGGGGCAGTATCTTACTATTTAGGGGGCACATTCTGGCTGTGAGGGGCAGTATCTTACTATTTAGGGGGCACATTCTGGCTGTGAGGGGCAGTATCTTACTATTTAGGGGGCACATTCTGGCTGTATGGGGCAGTATCTTACTATTTAGGGGGCACATTCTGGCTGTGAGGGGCAGTATCTTACTATTTAGGGGGCACATTCTGGCTGTGAGGGGCAGTATCTTACTATTTAGGGGGCACACTCTGGCTGTGAGGGGCAGTATCTTACTATTTAGGGGGCACACTCTGGCTGTGAGGGGCAGTATCTTACTATTTAGGGGGCACATTCTGGCTGTGAGGGACAGTATCTTACTATTTAGGGGGCACATTCTGGCTGTGAGGGGCAGTATCTTACTATTTAGGGGGCACATTCTGGCTGTGAGGGGCAGTATCTTACTATTTAGGGGCACATTCTGGCTGTGAGGAGCAGTATCTTACTATTTAGGGGGCACATTCTGGCTGTGAGGGGCAGTATCTTACTATTTAGGGGGCACATTCTGGCTGTGAGGGGCAGTATCTTACTATTTAGGGGCACATTCTGGCTGTGAGGAGCAGTATCTTACTATTTAGGGGGCACATTCTGGCTGTGAGGGGCAGTATCTTACTATTTAGGGGGCACATTCTGGCTGTGAGGGGCAGTATCTTACTATTTAGGGGGCACACTCTGGCTGTGAGGGGCAGTATCTTACTATTTAGGGGGCACACTCTGGCTGTGAGGGGCAGTATCTTACTATTTAGGGGGCACATTCTGGCTGTATGGGGCAGTATCTTACTATTTAGGGGGCACATTCTGGCTGTGAGGGGCAGTATCTTACTATTTAGGGGGCACATTCTGGCTGTGAGGGGCAGTATCTTACTATTTAGGGCACATTCTGGCTGTGAGGGACAGTATCTTACTATTTAGGGGCACATTCTGGCTGTGAGGGGCAGTATCTTACTATTTAGGGGCACATTCTGGCTGTGAGGGGCAGTATCTTACTATTTAGGGGGCACATTCTGGCTGTGAGGAGCAGTATCTTACTATTTAGGGCACATTCTGGCTGTGACGGGCAGTATCTTACTATTTAGGGGGGCACACTCTGGCTGTGAGGGGCAGTATCTTACTATTTAGGGGGCACATTCTGGCTGTGAGGGGCAGTATCTTACTATTTAGGGGGCACATTCTGGCTGTATGGGGCAGTATCTTACTATTTAGGGGGCACATTCTGGCTGTGAGGGGCAGTATCTTACTATTTAGGGGGCACATTCTGGCTGTGAGGGGCAGTATCTTACTATTTAGGGGGCACATTCTGGCTGTGAGGGGCAGTATCTTACTATTTAGGGGGCACACTCTGGCTGTGAGGGGCAGTATCTTACTATTTAGGGGGCACACTCTGGCTGTGAGGGGCAGTATCTTACTATTTAGGGGGCACATTCTGGCTGTGAGGGGCAGTATCTTACTATTTAGGGGACACATTCTGGCTGTATGGGGCAGTATCTTACTATTTAGGGGGTACACTCTGGCTGTGAGGGGCAGTATCTTACTATTTAGGGGGCACATTCTGGCTGTGATGGGCAGTATCTTACTATTTAGGGGGCACATTCTGGCTGTGAGGGGCAGTATCTTACTATTTAGGGGGCACATTCTGGCTGTGAGGGGCAGTATCTTACTATTTAGGGGGCACATTCTGGCTGTGAGGGGCAGTATCTTACTATTTAGGGGCACATTCTGGCTGTGAGGAGCAGTATCTTACTATTTAGGGGGCACATTCTGGCTGTGAGGGGCAGTATCTTACTATTTAGGGGGCACATTCTGGCTGTGAGGGGCAGTATCTTACTATTTAGGGGGCACACTCTGGCTGTGAGGGGCAGTATCTTACTATTTAGGGGGCACACTCTGGCTGTGAGGGGCAGTATCTTACTATTTAGGGGGCACATTCTGGCTGTATGGGGCAGTATCTTACTATTTAGGGGGCACATTCTGGCTGTGAGGGGCAGTATCTTACTATTTAGGGGGCACATTCTGGCTGTGAGGGGCAGTATCTTACTATTTAGGGCACATTCTGGCTGTGAGGGACAGTATCTTACTATTTAGGGGGCACATTCTGGCTGTGAGGAGCAGTATCTTACTATTTAGGGCACATTCTGGCTGTGAGGGGCAGTATCTTACTATTTAGGGGCACATTGTGGCTGTGAGGAGCAGTATCTTACTATTTAGGGGGCACATTCTGGCTGTGAGGAGCAGTATCTTACTATTTAGGGCACATTCTGGCTGTGAGGGGCAGTATCTTACTATTTAGGGGGCACATTCTGGCTGTATGGGGCAGTATCTTACTATTTAGGGGGCACATTCTGGCTGTGAGGGGCAGTATCTTACTATTTAGGGGGCACATTCTGGCTGTGAGGGGCAGTATCTTACTATTTAGGGGGCACATTGTGGCTGTGAGGGGCAGTATCTTACTATTTAGGGGGCACATTCTGGCTGTGAGGGGCAGTATCTTACTATTTAGGGGGCACATTCTGGCTGTGAGGGGCAGTATCTTACTATTTAGGGGGCACACTCTGGCTGTGAGGAGCAGTATCTTACTATTTAGGGGGCACACTCTGGCTGTGAGGGGCAGTATCTTACTATTTAGGGGGCACATTCTGGCTGTGAGGGGCAGTATCTTACTATTTAGGGGGCACATTCTGGCTGTGAGGGGCAGTATCTTACTATTTAGGGGGCACATTCTGGCTGTGAGGAGCAGTATCTTACTATTTAGGGGGCACACTCTGGCTGTGAGGGGCAGTATCTTACTATTTAGGGGGCACATTCTGGCTGTGAGGGGCAGTATCTTACTATTTAGGGGACACATTCTGGCTGTGAGGGGCAGTATCTTACTATTTAGGGGACACATTCTGGCTGGGAGGGGCAGTATCTTACTATTTAGGGGACACATTCTGGCTGGGAGGGGCAGTATCTTACTATTTAGGGGGCACACTCTGGCTGTGAGGGACAGTATCTTACTATTTAGGGGACACACTCTGGCTGTGAGGGGCAGTATCTTACTATTTAGGGGGCACATTCTGGCTGTATGGGGCAGTATCTTACTATTTAGGGGGCACATTCTGGCTGTGAGGGGCAGTATCTTACTATTTAGGGGGCACATTCTGGCTGTGAGGGGCAGTATCTTACTATTTAGGGCACATTCTGGCTGTGAGGGGCAGTATCTTACTATTTAGGGGGCACATTCTGGCTGTGACGGGCAGTATCTTACTATTTAGGGGACACATTCTGGCTGTGAGGGGCAGTATCTTACTATTTAGGGGACACATTCTGGCTGTGAGGGGCAGTATCTTACTATTTAGGGGACACATTCTGGCTGTGAGGGGCAGTATCTTACTATTTAGGGCACATTCTGGCTGTGAGGGGCAGTATCTTACTATTTAGGGGCACATTGTGGCTGTGAGGAGCAGTATCTTACTATTTAGGGGGCACATTCTGGCTGTGAGGAGCAGTATCTTACTATTTAGGGCACATTCTGGCTGTGACGGGCAGTATCTTACTATTTAGGGGGCACATTCTGGCTGTGAGGGGCAGTATCTTACTATTTAGGGGCACATTCTGGCTGTGAGGGGCAGTATCTTACTATTTAGGGGGCACATTTTGGCTGTATGGGGCAGTATCTTACTATTTAGGGGGCACATTCTGGCTGTGAGGGGCAGTATCTTACTACTTAGGGGGCACATTCTGGCTGTGAGGGGCAGTATCTTACTATTTAGGGGGCACATTCTGGCTGTGAGGGGCAGTATCTTACTATTTAGGGGGCACATTCTGGCTGTGAGGGGCAGTATCTTACTATTTAGGGGGCACATTCTGGCTGTGAGGGGCAGTATCTTACTATTTAGGGGGCACACTCTGGCTGTGAGGGGCAGTATCTTACTATTTAGGGGGCACACTCTGGCTGTGAGGGGCAGTATCTTACTATTTAGGGGGCACATTCTGGCTGTGAGGGGCAGTATCTTACTATTTAGGGGGCACATTCTGGCTGTGAGGGGCAGTATTACTATTTAGGGGGCACATTCTGGCTGTGAGGGGCAGTATCTTACTATTTAGGGGGCACATTCTGGCTGTGAGGGGCAGTATCTTACTATTTAGGGGGCACATTCTGGCTGTGAGGGGCAGTATCTTACTATTTAGGGGGCACACTCTGGCTGTGAGGGGCAGTATCTTACTATTTAGGGGGCACATTCTGGCTGTGAGGGGCAGTATCTTACTATTTAGGGGGCACACTCTGGCTGTGAGGGGCAGTATCTTACTATTTAGGGGGCACACTCTGGCTGTGAGGGGCAGTATCTTACTATTTAGGGGGCACACTCTGGCTGTGAGGGGCAGTATCTTACTATTTAGGGGGCACACTCTGGCTGTGAGGGGCAGTATCTTACTATTTAGGGGGCACATTCTGGCTGTGAGGGGCAGTATCTTACTATTTAGGGGGCACACTCTGGCTGTGAGGGGCAGTATCTTACTATTTAGGGGGCACACTCTGGCTGTGAGGGGCAGTATCTTACTATTTAGGGGGCACATTCTGGCTGTGAGGGGCAGTATCTTACTATTTAGGGGGCACACTCTGGCTGTGAGGGGCAGTATCTTACTATTTAGGGGGCACATTCTGGCTGTGAGGGGCAGTATCTTACTATTTAGGGGGCACATTCTGGCTGTGAGGGGCAGTATCTTACTATTTAGGGGGCACATTCTGGCTGTGAGGGGCAGTATCTTACTATTTAGGGGGCACATTCTGGCTGTGAGGGGCAGTATCTTACTATTTAGGGGGCACATTCTGGCTGTGAGGGGCAGTATCTTACTATTTAGGGGGCACATTCTGGCTGTGAGGGGCAGTATCTTACTATTTAGGGGCACATTCTGGCTGTGAGGGGCAGTATCTTACTATTTAGGGGGGCACATTCTGGCTGTGAGGGGCAGTATCTTACTATTTAGGGGGCACATTCTGGCTGTGAGGGGCAGTATCTTCTTTTTTGGGGCACATTCTGGCTGTGAGGGGCGGTATCTTACTATTTAGGGGGCACATTCTGGCTGTGAGGGGCAGTATCTTACTATTTAGGGGGCACATTCTGGCTGTGAGGGGCAGTATCTTACTATTTAGGGGGGCACACTCTGGCTGTGAGGGGCAGTATCTTACTATTTAGGGGGCACATTCTGGCTGTGGGAGGGGCAGTATCTTACTATTTAGGGGGCACATTCTGGCTGTGAGGGGCAGTATCTTACTATTTAGGGGGCACATTCTGGCTGTGAGGGGCAGTATCTTACTATTTAGGGGGCACATTCTGGCTGTGAGGGGCAGTATCTTACTATTTGGGGGGGCCTGGGGCGGTGGGGGCGGTTTTTCCTAAGGGGGCCCCTCCTGCCCCCCGGGGGCGGTGTTTTTTTTTTTATATAACTGTAATTTTATTGAAAAATTTTTCATTAACAAGGAATAAAGAAAAAACAAAAAAACAATAATAATCAAACAAACAGGAAGCATTGAGGTAAATAGAGGCTATCTGCCTCCTCCCCCTTAAGCAATATGCATTTAAATTAAGCAGTGAACAAGGGAGGGGGGAATGGAGGGGTTAAGAAGACAAGGGTAGGACCAAAGGGAAGGGGGGGGAGGGAAGGAGAGGACTAGAGATCAGAGACCCTGTGATGTACAATACATGTCCCAGGGTGCCCAAATAGCCCCAAAGGCTTCCCGTGAATTATGTAGGCCAGCAGTCAGGTATTCAAGACTCCTCACATCCTTCATTCTAGCCACAAGCTCAAGACTAGATGGGGGACTCACCTTCTTCCAGTTTCTAGCTATGAGAGTTTTAGCTGCAGTACAAAGATGCAAGAAAAGCCTGGATGACTTATTGCTCAGGTGTCTGGGGGGAAGGTTCAGGAGATAAAGAAGAGGGTCAAGAGGAACCTCTTGCAAAAAGAGAGCAGTCGTCAGAGTCCTGACCTCCCTCCAAAAACCGAGGATGAGAGGGCA
The DNA here is from genome assembly GCA_947044405.1 of Leptodactylus fallax. Lineage (NCBI taxonomy): Eukaryota > Metazoa > Chordata > Amphibia > Anura > Leptodactylidae > Leptodactylus > Leptodactylus fallax. Next base: position 569,157 of record CAMRHE010000551.1, on the reverse strand, counting down.
CGTCCAAAAGATATGGTGCAGGGTACCCACCGCAGCTCCACAGCGCCAGCACCATGGGGGAACTAATGGGTTTAAAGTATGAAGGAGAGCCGGAGTATGATACCAATGCATCAACAGCTTATACTGCGTTTCCCTAAACGTAATGCACTGAGATGATTTCTGGGCCCGAGACCATACAATCCGCCACTGTTCCTGGGAGATGGGTTTACCCACCGCCTCCTCCCATTTAAGCATATAGCGATGATTAACAGGAGAGCCTGTAGTTTGTGAGTTAAGAAGTTGGTAAATAGAGGATATAAAGCCCCTAGTGGACGTGCCTGCACGGCAAATCTTTTCAAAAGCGGTGGGGAGTGACACCTTAAGAGACCCATGGAGGGAGCGGACAAAGTGAACCACCTGCAAGTAATGGAACCATTCAGTACTTGGCAGGTTTTGATTAGCTGTAAGATAAGCAAAGGACCTGAGTTCCAAGGTTCCAGGGTCAACCATGTCAGCAATCCGGTAAAGGCCAGCTTCAGACCACACTTTAGTCATGGCAGAAGTCAGGCTCTCTGGGAGAAGGGGGTTGTATAGTATGGAGACCATAGATGAGCGCGGGGACATCAGGGAGAATCTAGCACAACAGGTAGACCAGATAGATCTAGTAAACCGAATGGGGCCCAACAGGTACGAGGCAGGGGGGTGGGGGGGGGAGCTGACCCACAGAAGCGCGTTAGGATGCATGGGTGCCAGCCATAGCTTCTCTATCTGCACCCATCTGGTGTATGCTGGCATAGCCGCCCAGAATGGGATATGGCGTAAGTGGGCCGCCCAGTAATAATGTAACAGATGTGGGACAGCCATACCCCCAGACCCCCTATCCGCCAGCATAACAGATCTAGGTATTCGGTGTCGTTTTGCTTTCCAGATAAACTGGAAGATAGCTTTCTGTAGGTTCCGTAATTCTCCCCGCGGTATCGCGACTGGGAGCGTCTCGAAAAAATACAGTAGCTTCGGGAGGAGAGTCATCTTGACCGCAGCAATTCTCCCCAAAAGGGAGATAGGCAAGGGTTGCCATTTGTCCAATAGGGCTCTTAGCTCACAAAACAACCGCGGGTAGTTTGCCGAGTAGAGGGTCGCATAGGAGGTGGATATATGGACTCCCAGGTAGCGGATAGAGGACTCCCGCCACTGGAAATCGTAATTACTGCGGAGGAGAAGGAGAAGGTCCCGTGGGATGTTGAGTGGGAGTGCCTCAGTCTTCGCGGGGTTCACCTTATACCCTGAGAGATCACCATAGGTCTCTAGCGAGCGCAGCAAGTTTGGAAGGGTAGTATGAGGGGAGGTGAGAGTGAGGAGTACATCGTCCGCAAAGAGAGATATCTTAAATTCCTTATCTTGGACCATGATGCCCTTGATATTAGGGTCTCGCCTAATCTTGGCCGCTAGCGGTTCAATGCAGAGGGCAAATATGATGGGTGACAGGGGGCAACCCTGCCTAGTGCCATTTCGAATAGGGAAGAAGGGCGAAGATGCATGGGGAAGCTTAATTGCTGCTGAGGGTAAGGAGTAAAGGGCCTGGATAGCTGTGAGAAACGGTCCCGTAAGCCCGAACGCCTTAAGCGTAGTATGCATAAACGACCAATTTATGCGGTCAAAAGCCTTTTCAGCGTCCAGGCTCAAGAGAAGGGCCGGGGTAGAATAATGATTGGCCACCTCCACCAAATCCACAGTCCTCCTGGTGTTGTCACCACCCTGACGACAGGGGATGAATCCCACCTGGTCCTTATGGACAAGCAGAGGGAGCCAAGCATTCAGTCTATTGGCTAAGAGTTTGGTGAAAAGTTTCAGGTCCGTGTTCAGCAAAGCAATCGGTCGGTAGTTAGCACAATCCTGCAAGTCCTTACCCGGTTTAGGGACCAATGTGAGTAGTGAAGAGAGCATAGTCGGGGGTATAGGGGAACCTGAAAGGAAGGAATTGAAGAGGGACAATAGATGAGCAGAGAGTTCACCCTGGAAAACCTTATAATAATTGTAAGTGAACCCATCTGGGCCTGGGGCTTTCCCATTTGGGAGGTCCCTCAGGACCCCTTCTAGTTCCTCCCTGGTGATGGGGGTGTTCAGGGAGGTTAGGGCCTCAGGAGGAAGGCGTGGGAGACAACAATCCTTTAAATAGTCTTCCAGTAGTGTTGAGTCATCCCCAGGGAGTAGTGCTCGTGGGGGGGGTAAGTCATACAGCTTAGAGTAGTAAGAGTGGAACGCCAGCGCCACAGCATCAGGGTGATGTTGAAGAGTACCCGCGGGGTCACGGACAGAGTGTGGTGTGGAAGAGGCCCGATGATCCCTGAGGGTTCCTGCCAGGAGGGTATGAGATTTATTACCTCGTTCAAAAAACCTCTGACGGGTATAAAGGAGAAGTCGTTCCACATGGCGGGTCTCCAAATCACGGAGGTCCGCCCGGGCCAGGACCAAACGGCGAAGAACCCCCAGGGATGGATGCGCTGCCAAAGTCGTCGTAAGGGACCGAATACGGGCTTGGAGGAGCTGTTCCTGGACCTGTCTGTCCCTTTTAAGCCTAGAAGCCAATGCGATACAGCATCCTCTCATGACCGCCTTATGGGCTTCCCAGAGAATGGCAAGAGAGTCTACCGAGCCTAAGTTGTCCCTAAAATAATCTATCAAGTGTGTGCGCAGGGTCTCGAGGGAGGTCGGCGAATTGAGCAGTGTTTCGTTAAGACGCCAATGACATTGGCGAGTAGGCACTGGAGTCGTAGATAAGGTAACCACGACTGGGGCATGATCAGACCAGGTGAGAGGGCCAATGTTCGTGTCCCTAAGCAAACGAAGAGCGGGAGCATTTCCAAAGAAGTAGTCAATGCGGGTGTGAGTGTTATGAGGGTGAGAAAAGAAGGTGTAGGAGCGCGCCGTAGGATTGTCCACTCGCAAAAGGTCATACAAAGAGTGGGCGCGGATCAGCCTGCGGAACTCCCTTGCAAGTTGGGCCAACCTATGGGGGGTTGGGCCCTGGGGTAACGCCAGACGATCCGCCCGTTCAGAGAAGACCATGTTAAAGTCTCCCCCCACCAGCCAAGCTGATGGTGGGAGAGAGCGCAGACGGGAGAATACCCGGCGCAAGAACGGGATCTGTGCTGAATTGGGGGCATAGACATTGCATAAAACAATCGGGGCACCATAAAGGAGCCCCTCCAAGATAACAAACTGGCCACCTGGGTCTATGTGGGAAGTCGTCACTGTAATTGGGCAGGATCGAGAAAGAAGGATAGCCACCCCAGCTCTGCGTCGATTGTGGAAGGCCGAAAAAGCTACGGGAAAATAATGCTTAGCGAAGGCAAAAGTACCAGCGCGGTCAAAATGAGTCTCCTGAAGAAACGCCACATCCGCTCGTAAGGAGCGGAGTTCTCTAAGGACATGGCGCCTTTTAATGTTGGAACCCAGGCCCTTGACATTAATTGTCACGCACCTAACCATTGGGACCCAGGATTGGAGGACAGTGGCTGATTGCAATAAGCTCACCCATCTCACATGACGCTGGCAAGTTTCCCTCGGAGAGGCAAAAGGGCAATCCACAAACAGGAACCCAAAGTCGAGGCAGGGTCTCTAGATCAGGGAGGGGGGGGGGAAAGAGAAGGAGGGAGGGGAGGCAAAAGACATCATAAATGACAAAGTAAAAATAAAAACAGTTAAACAATACTTTGTGGGCGAGGCTAAGTCACTCGCCTGGGGACCAATGAGGGCAGCCAGAGGTCCAATCAGGATCAATGGCCGCACAGTCCAAGTATCCCCTTAGGGGGGAGAGCGTGGACAGGAGGTCGGAGGGGAGGCGGTGGATCCCCAACCACCAGTAAAAAGAAGGAAGGAAGGGGAGTCACCGGAACCCCACCCCCGCCCCACTCCGCTAAAACAATCCAATAATAAGCATAATAGATGAGACCCGTAGACCTAAAAAAGAAAAAAAGAGAAGCAAACATAACATTAAGGCATGCAGATTCCAAAGCACCACCGAGAAAAGGGAGAACGTCTCAAGGGGGGGGCAGCCTCCTCAGGGATCAGTCTCCAGCCGGGGCCTCCGAGTGGTCACCACCGCGGAGGATGCATGACGTCGTCTGGGCTCCAATCGTTGCCAAACCGGTGGTGGGGGAGGGGGTGGAGAGAATAGCTCCCAGTCTGTTAAATCCGGCAGGGGAACATCCAATAGATCACAGAAGAGAGGCAAATCCGCAAAGGAGCGAAGCGTAGCGGAGCGACCATCCCTACGAGCAATGAGAGCAAACGGAAATCCCCACCGGTAAGGAATTTGGTGCTCCTGAAGAATCTGGAGGAGGGGTCGGAGATGGCGGCGTTTCTGGAGGGTGATTAGCGACAGATCCTGATAGAATTGTAGTGGAGCTCCCTGAAACTCGAAGTCTTTGAGTTTGCGCACTTTGCTCATTATAGCCTCTTTAAGGGTGAAGTCGTGGAGGCAGCAGATGACATCACGGGGTGTGGCGGAAGATCCTCTGGGTCGAAGGGCTCGATGTGCCCTATCAAACTTAATTTTGTGGGATGGGGGCTCCTGCAGTATAGTGTTGAAGACAGCCTCCAGCAGAACAGGCAGATCCTCAGATTGGTCAGCCTCTGGGAGTCCCTTGATGCGTATATTGTTGCGCCGGCCCCTGTTGTCAAGATCCTCCAAGTGGCGTTGCATGTCCCGTATAGCTGAACCCTGTTCAGTGGTAGTATCATGCAGTGAGGCAACATAGTCCCTGGTAGTGTCATGGTCATTCTCCAGCGTGTCCATTCGGTAAGCAATGGAGTGTAAATCAGTGCGGAGGGTAGCAATTTCAGATCGGAAGGATGCTGTGATTTCCGCAACCATACTTTTAAGGTCTTGTTTAGTAGTAAGTTGAGGAAGAAGGTCCGCCATGGATGATGGTGCTGAAGATGGGCCTGGAATGCAGCTCTGGGGGTACAGGACTGGAGGGGGGGAGCCATAATCCTTGGGAGTGCGGGGCAGAGAAGCCCCTACGCCAGAGCCTTCCACCGCGCCATCCCCCTCTGAGCCATGGAGGGGGGGGGCGATGGGGGAAGATAGTAGGTGGGGGGCCACAGAGACCAGCTCTGTGGCCACAGGCTGCAACTCATCAGCGGTGTAGGAGGGAGCAGAGCCACTGACCTCAGAACTCCTTGAGAAGCTGGAAACATCCGGGGTCCTCTCATGCCGCTCTGCCAGGAGTGCTGGTGAAGCAGAATGTAGTTGCTGGGACATCCCAGGGTGAGGAGACTGTGGGAGTACTCGTGCTGGGGAAACTCTGGGTTGCCCAGGCGCCGACAGGGATCTCTGTTGAAGCGGCGCTCCGCTGGCTGACATTGGGAGCGCGGGAGGAGAGAAGCTGCGCTGCGACCCCTGTGCCTGGAGAGCGGAGGAAATCCAAGATGGCCGCCCCGCAGCAGCCTGGCCCGGTAGAGAAGGCCTCTGGGCCAGAAAGGCGTCCAGGGTGGCCCCCCCAGACCTCTCCACGGGCGCTGGGGTGCCCGGGGCCACCTTCCTCGGTAAGCGCTTGCCCATACTGCGCCTGCTGAGGGGTCCACGGGTCTCAGTAGCGAGCGGAGGAGCGGAGAAGGACCTGCGCGCGTGCTACTCCATGCGCGTCCAGGCCACGCGTTTTGGGGGCCCCCCCCCCCCGCCCCCCGGCACCTTCCTTTTTAGGGGCCCCCCCCCCCCCGGGTGGGCCGGCTCCTTCCTTTTTGGGGGCCCCCCCCCCCCCCGAGGGGCAGTATCTTACTATTTAGGGGGCACATTCTGGCTGTGAGGGGCAGTATCTTACTATTTAGGGGGCACATTCTGGCTGTGAGGGGCAGTATCTTACTATTTAGGGGGCACATTCTGGCTGTGAGGGGCAGTATCTTACTATTTAGGGGGCGGTACACTCTAGCTGTGAGGGACAGTATCTTACTATTTAGGGGGCACATTCTGGCTGTGAGGGGCAGTATCTTACTATTTAGGGGCACATTCTGGCTGTGAGGGGCAGTATCTTACTATTTAGGGGGCACATTGTGGCTGTGAGGGGCAGTATCTTACTATTTAGGGGGTACACTCTAGCTGTGAGGGACAGTATCTTACTATTTAGGGGGCACATTCTGGCTGTGAGGGGCAGTATCTTACTATTTAGGGGGCACATTGTGGCTGTATGGGGCAGTATCTTACTATTTAGGGGGCACATTCTGGCTGTGAGGGGAAGTATCTTACTATTTAGGGGCACATTGTGGCTGTGAGGGGCAGTATCTTACTATTTAGGGGCACATTCTGGCTGTGAGGGGCAGTATCTTACTATTTAGGGGGCACATTGTGGCTGTGAGGGGCAGTATCTTACTATTTAGGGGCACATTCTGGCAGTGAGGGGCAGTATCTTACTATTTAGGGGGCACATTCTGGCTGTATGGGGCAGTATCTTACTATTTAGGGGGCACATTCTGGCTGTGAGGGGAAGTATCTTACTATTTAGGGGCACATTGTGGCTGTGAGGGGCAGTATCTTACTATTTAGGGGACACATTCTGGCTGTGAGGGGCAGTATCTTACTATTTAGGGGGCACATTCTGGCTGTATGGGGCAGTATCTTACTATTTAGGGGGCACATTCTGGCTGTGAGGGGAAGTATCTTACTATTTAGGGGGCACATTCTGGCTGTGAGGGGCAGTATCTTACTATTTAGGGGACACATTCTGGCTGTGAGGGGCAGTATCTTACTATTTAGGGGACACATTCTGGCTGTGAGGGGCAGTATCTTACTATTTAGGGGGCACATTCTGGCTGTGAGGGGCAGTATCTTACTATTTAGGGGGCACATTGTGGCGGTGAGGGGCAGTATCTTACTATTTAGGGGGCACATTCTGGCTGTGAGGGGCAGTATCTTACTATTTAGGGGGCACATTTTGGCTGTGAGGGGCAGTATCTTACTATTTAGGGGCACATTCTGGCTGTGAGGGGCAGTATCTTACTATTTAGGGGGCACATTCTGGCTGTATTGGGCAGTATCTTACTATTTAGGGGGCACACTCTGGCTGTGAGGGGCAGTATCTTACTATTTACGGGGCACACTCCGGCTGTGAGGGGCAGTATCTTACTATTTAGGGGGAACATTCTGGCTGTGAGGGGCAGTATCTTACTATTTAGGGGGCACATTCTGGCTTTATGGGGCAGTATCTTACTATTTAGGGGCACATTCTGGCTGTGAGGGGCAGTATCTTACTATTTAGGGGGCACATTGTGGCTGTGAGGGGCAGTATCTTACTATTTAGGGGGTACACTCTGGCTGTGAGGGGCAGTATCTTACTATTTAGGGGGCACATTCTGGCTGTGAGGGGCAGTATCTTACTATTTAGGGGGTACACTCTGGCTGTGAGGGGCAGTATCTTACTATTTAGGGGGCACATTCTGGCTGTGAGGGGCAGTATCTTACTATTTAGGGGGCACACTCTGGCTGTGAGGGGCAGTATCTTACTATTTAGGGGGCACATTCTGGCTGTGAGGGGCAGTATCTTACTATTTAGGGGGCACATTCTGGCTGTGAGGAGCAGTATCTTACTATTTAGGGGCACATTCTGGCTGTGAGGGGCAGTATCTTACTATTTAGGGGGCACACTCTAGCTGTGAGGGACAGTATCTTACTATTTAGGGGGCACATTCTGGCTGTGAGGGGCAGTATCTTACTATTTAGGGGGCACATTCTGGCTGTGAGGAGCAGTATCTTACTATTTAGGGGCACATTCTGGCTGTGAGGGGCAGTATCTTACTATTTAGGGGGCACACTCTGGCTGTGAGGGGCAGTATCTTACTATTTAGGGGCACATTGTGGCTGTGAGGGGCAGTATCTTACTATTTAGGGGGCACATTCTGGCTGTGAGGGGCAGTATCTTACTATTTAGGGGACACATTCTGGCTGTGAGGGGCAGTATCTTATTATTTAGGGGGCACATTGTGGCGGTGAGGGGCAGTATCTTACTATTTACGGGGCACACTCTGGCTGTGAGGGGCAGTATCTTACTATTTAGGGTGCACATTCTGGCTGTGAGGGGCAGTATCTTACTATTTACGGGGCACACTCCGGCTGTGAGGGGCAGTATCTTACTATTTACAGGGGAACACTCTGGCTGTGAGGGGCAGTATCTTACTATTTAGGGGGCACATTCTGGCTGTGAGGGGCAGTATCTTACTATTTAGGGGGCACATTCTGGCTTTATGGGGCAGTATCTTACTATTTAGGGGGCACACTCTGGCTGTGAGGGGCAGTATTACTATTTAGGGGGCACATTCTGGCTGTGAGGGGCAGTATCTTACTATTTAGGGGGCACATTCTGGCTGTGAGGGGCAGTATCTTACTATTTAGGGGGCACATTCTGGCTGTGAGGGGCAGTATCTTACTATTTAGGGGCACATTCTGGCTGTGAGGAGCAGTATCTTACTATTTAGGGGGCACATTCTGGCTGTGAGGGGCAGTATCTTACTACTTAGGGGGCACATTCTGGCTGTGAGGGGCAGTATCTTACTATTTAGGGGGCACATTCTGGCTGTGAGGGGCAGTATCTTACTATTTAGGGGGCACATTGTGCCTGTGAGGGGCAGTATCTTACTATTTAGGGGGCACATTCTGGCTGTGAGGGGCAGTATCTTACTATTTAGGGGACACATTCTGGCTGTGAGGGGCAGTATCTTACTATTTAGGGGGCACATTGTGGCGGTGAGGGGCAGTATCTTACTATTTACGGGGCACACTCTGGCTGTGAGGGGCAGTATCTTACTATTTAGGGTGCACATTCTGGCTGTGAGGGGCAGTATCTTACTATTTACGGGGCACACTCCGGCTGTGAGGGGCAGTATCTTACTATTTACGGGGCACACTCTGGCTGTGAGGGGCAGTATCTTACTATTTAGGGGGCACATTCTGGCTGTGAGGGGCAGTATCTTACTATTTAGGGGGCACATTCTGGCTTTATGGGGCAGTATCTTACTATTTAGGGGGCACACTCTGGCTGTGAGGGGCAGTATTACTATTTAGGGGGCACATTCTGGCTGTGAGGGGCAGTATCTTACTACTTAGGGGGCACATTCTGGCTGTGAGGGGCAGTATCTTACTATTTAGGGGGCACATTCTGGCTGTGAGGGGCAGTATCTTACTATTTAGGGGGCACATTGTGCCTGTGAGGGGCAGTATCTTACTATTTAGGGGGCACATTGTGGCTGTGAGGGGCAGTATCTTACTATTTAGGGGGCACATTGTGCCTGTGAGGGGCAGTATCTTACTATTTAGGGGGCACATTGTGGCTGTGAGGGGCAGTATCTTACTATTTAGGGGGCACATTGTGGCTGTGAGGGGCAGTATCTTACTATTTAGGGGGCACATTGTGGCTGTGAGGGGCAGTATCTTACTATTTAGGGGGCACATTCTGGCTGTGAGGGGCAGTATCTTACTATTTAGGGGGCACATTCTGGCTGTGAGGGGCAGTATTTTTTATTACTGTTTAGGGGTAGAAAGGGAGTTGCATTTAGCACCCTCCTTTGTGCCCTCACACAATAAAAATGCCCACTTTAATGATTTATGAGGGGGCATGAGGGTTGGCATTTTTACAGTGATTTGGGCACAGAAGGGGAACTACTGTGTTGGAACAGAAAGAGAAGATTATTACTGCCTATGGGCACAACAGAGAGAAATAGTACTAAATATTTCAGCATTTGGGGCCCCAATTATAATTATGCCCATGCCCGTACTTTGTATCCATCCCTGTATATTCGGACATGTTAGTTGGACCCCGATGTTGTATCAAGCTGTGGTTCTCCGCCTGTTAATCCTCATCCCGAGTTATCTCTGTCCACCGCATCGCCTCTAGCTGGATGGTTTTTGCCAATCACCCCGGTATATTCTCCACACTGCCGTCCCAGAAAATCCCACAAGATGGCACTGTATGAATTTCTCCTTCTAATGTGGATTGACACACTCAAACTGATCTATGGAAAACTTGTCACTGGATGTAATACTGCGGTGTCACGTGTCTCATGTCCATACAGGTGTCTCTAATAAAGTGGCCCTTTTATACTCTGATACATTTCTGATATATTACCTCTTTTATAAGGTCAGCATTTTCTCCTGATTAAAAAACATAAACTCAAGAAATAACCTAAAATACCAGAAAATCCTGAAGGTGATAAATATAATAATTATAGGGGGTGTCAGATGCCAAGTAATATTACATGGTCGACATCCTCTATATATATACAGTGTAAGACCCCTTGCACATGCCCTATATTATCTGTGGGCCTTCATGGACCCGTTCATTCAATGAATGGAAGCCATGCAAGCAAGGCCCCAAAACTGGAGAGGAATAGGACCTGACCGGAGTTCTGCAGCCCGGACTGTGGGCCCGCTCACTGATCCTTGTAATACATGGTCATGTGCGTGGGCCGATAGCTATGAATGGGTCAGTGTGCTATGTGAGAAAAACCCAGATAACACACTGAACTAGCCCAGAGCTGTCTGCAAGGGGTCTTACAGGCAGAGCCGGCTCCAGGTTTGTGTGAGCCCTTGGGCGGCAGAGTCCCAGTGGGCCCCTATTGGAGTAACTCATGCACACTGCAGCAAAAAAACAATCGAAATTGGGTGTTATTGCTGAGGTAGACCTACTGGAGCGGAGTGTAATAAAGTCCATTCCATGCAAGTAGATACAACCTGTTCAGACATCGGAAAGTAAAGGGGAATTTGAGGCGGACATCTGCCTCAGATTCTTCTTTATTTTCTGCCCCTGGCTCACGGTGCGGGGTATCAGTATTCTGTTGCGGCTTTCCACCACTGTTTAGGCCCATATGAATGAGTCTACCCAGTGTGGAGTCTCAAGCTGCGGCCTCCAAATCAGCTACGAATCAGCTGTGGCAAGATCCAGCAGGACGTTTTTTTTTCCAGCTTCCTGCTCCAATTAGTTTCAATAGAAGGCAGAATGAGGGAAGAATCTGCTGCAAAATCAGTATCAGATTCCACCGTGTGAACAGGGCCTGATACTGTTAATTGTGCCACTCCATAGTGGCCCCCACACAGTACTATACACTCCACAGTGGCCCCCACACAGTATTATATGCTCCACAGTGGCCCCACACAGTATTATATACTCCACAGTGGCCCCACACAGCATTATATTCCCACAGTGGCCCCACACAGCATTATTTGCTCCGCAGTATCCCCTATACAGCATTATATGCTCCGCAGTGGACTCCACACAGTATTATATGCTCCATAGTGGCCCCCACACAGCATTATATGCTCCGCAGTTGTCCCCACACAGTATTATATGCTCTGCAGTGGCCCCCACACAGTATTATATGCTCCGCAGTGTTCCCCACACAGTATTATATGCTCCGCACTGTTCCCCACACAGTATTATATGCTTTGCTGTGGTGCCCACACAGTATTATATGCTCCACAGTGGCCCCAACACAAAATTATATGCCCCACAGTGGCCCCTACACAGTATTATATGCTGCGCAGTGGCCCCCACACAATATTATAAGCTCCGCAGTGGCCCCCACACAGTATTATATGCTCCGCAGTGGCCCCCACACAGTATTATATGATGCACAGTGGCCCCCACACAGTATTATATGCTGCACAGTGGCCTCCACACAGTATTATATGCTCCGCAGTAGCCCCCACACAGTATTACATGCTGCACAATGGCCCCTACACAGTATTATACACTCCACAATGGCCCCCACAGTATTATATACTCACCAAGACCCCCCCCCTCTCAAAGCTGGTGCTATTATTATACTCTGGGTCTCCTCACTCAGACCCCAGAGTATAATAATCAGAGGCCCAGGGAAAGTGATTAAAAATAACAAATACTTATACTTACCTTACCTTACTATAATACTGCCCCCTATGTACAAGTATATAACTACTATAATACTGCCCCCTATGTACAAGAATACAACTACTATAATACTACCTCCTATGTACAAGAATATAGCTACTATAATACTGCCGCTATGTACAAGAATATAACTACTATAATACTACCTCCTATGTACAAGAATATAACTACTATAATACTACCTCCTATGTACAAGAATATAACTACTATAATACTACCTCCTATGTACAAGAATATAACTACTATAATACTACTCCTATGTACAAGAATATAACTACTATAATACTACCTCGTATGTACAAGAATATAACTACTATAATACTGCCCCCTATGTACAAGAATATAACTACTATAATACTACCTCCTATGTACAAGAATATAGCTACTATAATACTGCCGCTATGTACAAGAATATAACTACTATAATACTACCTCCTATGTACAAGAATATAACTACTATAATACTACCTCCTATGTACAAGAATATAACTACTATAATACTACTCCTATGTACAAGAATATAACTACTATAATACTACCTCCTATGTACAAGAATATAACTACTATAATACTACCTCCTATGTACAAGAATATAACTACTATAATACTACCTCCTATGTACAAGAATATAACTACTATAATACTACTCCTATGTACAAGAATATAACTACTATAATACTACCTCCTATGTACAAGAATATAGCTACTATAATACTGCCGCTATGTACAAGAATATAACTACTATAATACTACCTCCTATGTACAAGAATATAACTACTATAATACTACCTCCTATGTACAAGAATATAACTACTATAATACTGCTCCTATGTACAGGAATATAACTACTATAATACTACCTCCTATGTACAAGAATATAACTACTATAATACTACCTCCTATGTACAAGAATATAACTACTATAATACTGCTCCTATGTACAAGAATATAACTACTATAATACTACTCCTATGTACAAGAATATAACTACTATAATACGCCCCTATGTACAAGAATATAACTACTATAATACTGCTCCTGTGTACAATATAACTACTATAATACTGCCCCTATGTACAAGAATATAACTACTATAATACTACCTCCTATGTACAAGAATATAACTATTATAATACTACTCCTATGTACAAGAATATAACTACTATAATACTGCTCCTATGTACAAGAATATAACTACTATAATACTGCTCCTATGTACCAGAATATAACTACTATAATACTGTCCCCTATGTACAAGAATATAACTACTATAATACTACTCCTATGTACAAGAATATAACTACTATAATACTGCCCCCTATGTACAATAATATAACTACTATAATACTGCTCCTATGTACAAGAATATAACTACTATAATACTGCTCCTATGTACAAGAATATAACTACTATAATACTGCCCCCTATGTACAAGAATATAACTACTATAATACTGCTCCTATGTACAAGAATATAACTACTATAATACTGCCCCTATGTACAAGAATATAACTACTATAATTTAAAATATACCCCTCCTTACAAAAATAAAACCACTATTATACTACTCCCTTTCCCAAAAAAAAAAACACCATAAAACCCCCCCCTATGTACAAGAATATAACTACTATAATTCCGCCTCCTATGTACAAGAATATAACTACTATAATACTGCCCTATGTACAAGAATATAACTACTATAATACTACCTCCTATGTACAAGAATATAACTACTATAATACTGCCTCCTATGTACAAGAATATAACTACTATAATACTACCTCCTATGTACAAGAATATAACTACTATAATACTACTCCTATATACAAGAATATAACTACTATAATACTGCCCCTATGTACAAGAATATAACTACTATAATACTACCTCCTATGTACAAGAATATAACTACTATAATACTGCCCTATGTACAAGAATATAACTACTATAATACTACCTCCTATGTACAAGAATATAACTACTATAATACTGCTCTTAATTTCCTATGTACAAGAATATAACTACTATAATACTACCTCCTATATACAAGAATATAACTACTATAATACTGCCTCCTACGTACAAGAATATAACTACTATAATACTGCCTCGTATGTACAAGAATATAACTACTATAATACTGCCTCCTATGTACAAGAATATAACTACTATAATACTGCCCCCTATGTACAAGAATATAACTACTATAATACTACTCCTATATACAAGAATATAACTACTATAATACTGCTCCTATGTACAAGAATATAACTACTATAATACTGCCCCTATGTACAAGAATATAACTACTATAATACTGCTCCTATGTACAAGAATATAACTACTATAATACTGCCCCCTATGTACAAGAATATAACTACTATAATACTGCCTCCTATGTACAAGAATATAACTACTATAATACTGCCCCTATGTACAAGAATATAACTACTATAATACTACCTCCTATGTACAAGAATATAACTACTATAATACTGCCCCTATATACAAGAATATAACTACTATAATACTACCTCCTATGTACAAGAATATAACTACTATAATACTACTCCTATATACAAGAATATAACTACTATAATACTGCCCCTATGTACAAGAATATAACTACTATAATACTACCTCCTATGTACAAGAATATAACTACTATAATACTGCCCTATGTACAAGAATATAACTACTATAATACTGCCCTATGTACAAGAATATAACTACTATAATACTGCCTCGTATGTACAAGAATATAACTACTATAATACTGCCCCTATGTACAAGAATATAACTACTATAATACTACCTCGTATGTACAAGAATATAACTACTATAATACTGCCTCCTATGTACAAGAATATAACTACTATAATACTGCCCCCTATGTACAAGAATATAACTACTATAATAATACTCCTATATACAAGAATATAACTACTATAATACTGCTCCTATGTACAAGAATATAACTACTATAATACTGCTCCTATGTACAAGAATATAACTACTATAATACTACTATGTACAAGAATATAACTACTATAATACTACTCCTATGTACAAGAATATAACTACTATAATACTACCTCCTATGTACAAGTATATAACTACTATAATACTGCCCCCTATGTACAAGAATATAACTACTATAATACTACCTCCTATGTACAAGAATATAACTACTATAATACTGCCCCTATGTAAAAGAATATAACTACTATAATACTACCTCCTATGTACAAGAATATAACTACTATAATACTGCTCCTATGTACAAGAATATAACTACTATAATACTGCTCCTATGTACAAGAATATAACTACTATAATACTGCTCCTATGTACAAGAATATAACTACTATAATACTGCCCCCTATGTACAAGAATATAACTACTATAATACTGCTCCTATGTACAAGAATATAACTACTATAATACTGCTCCTATGTACAAGAATATAACTACTATAATACTGCTCCTATGTACAAGAATATAACTACTATAATACTGCTCCTATGTACAAGAATATAACTACTATAATACTACTCCTATGTACAAGAATATAACTACTATAATACTACTCCTATGTACAAGAATATAACTACTATAATACTACTCCTATGTACAAGAATATAACTACTATAATACTGCCCTATATACAAGAATATAACTACTATAATACTACCTCCTATGTACAAGAATATAACTACTATAATACTACTCCTATATACAAGAATATAACTACTATAATACTGTCCCTATGTACAAGAATATAACTACTATAATACTACCTCCTATGTACAAGAATATAACTACTATAATACTGCCCTATGTACAAGAATATAACTACTATAATACTGCCCTATGTACAAGAATATAACTACTATAATACTGCCTCGTATGTACAAGAATATAACTACTATAATACTACTCCTATATACAAGAATATAACTACTATAATACTGCCCCTATGTACAAGAATATAACTACTATAATACTACCTCGTATGTACAAGAATATAACTACTATAATACTGCCTCCTATGTACAAGAATATAACTACTATAATACTGCCCCCTATGTACAAGAATATAACTACTATAATACTACTCCTATATACAAGAATATAACTACTATAATACTGCTCCTATGTACAAGAATATAACTACTATAATACTGCCCCTATGTACAAGAATATAACTACTATAATACTGCTCCTATGTACAAGAATATAACTACTATAATACTGCCCCCTATGTACAAGAATATAACTACTATAATACTGCCTCCTATGTACAAGAATATAACTACTATAATACTGCCCTATGTACAAGAATATAACTACTATAATACTACCTCCTATGTACAAGAATATAACTACTAAAATACTGCCCTATATACAAGAATATAACTACTATAATACTACCTCCTATGTACAAGAATATAACTACTATAATACTACTCCTATATACAAGAATATAACTACTATAATACTGCCCCTATGTACAAGAATATAACTACTATAATACTACCTCCTATGTACAAGAATATAACTACTATAATACTGCCCTATGTACAAGAATATAACTACTATAATACTGCCCTATGTACAAGAATATAACTACTATAATACTGCCTCGTATGTACAAGAATATAACTACTATAATACTACTCCTATATACAAGAATATAACTACTATAATACTGCCCCTATGTACAAGAATATAACTACTATAATACTACCTCGTATGTACAAGAATATAACTACTATAATACTGCCTCCTATGTACAAGAATATAACTACTATAATACTGCCCCCTATGTACAAGAATATAACTACTATAATAATACTCCTATATACAAGAATATAACTACTATAATACTGCTCCTATGTACAAGAATATAACTACTATAATACTGCTCCTATGTACAAGAATATAACTACTATAATACTACTATGTACAAGAATATAACTACTATAATACTACTCCTATGTACAAGAATATAACTACTATAATACTACCTCCTATGTACAAGTATATAACTACTATAATACTGCCCCCTATGTACAAGAATATAACTACTATAATACTACCTCCTATGTACAAGAATATAACTACTATAATACTGCCCCTATGTACAAGAATATAACTACTATAATACTACCTCCTATGTACAAGAATATAACTACTATAATACTGCTCCTATGTACAAGAATATAACTACTATAATACTGCTCCTATGTACAAGAATATAACTACTATAATACTGCTCCTATGTACAAGAATATAACTACTATAATACTGCCCCCTATGTACAAGAATATAACTACTATAATACTGCTCCTATGTACAAGAATATAACTACTATAATACTACTCCTATGTACAAGAATATAACTACTATAATACTGCCCCCTATGTACAAGAATATAACTACTATAATACTGCTCCTATGTACAAGAATATAACTACTATAATACTGCCCCCTATGTACAAGAATATAACTACTATAATACTGCTCCTATGTACAAGAATATAACTACTATAATACTGCTCCTATGTACAAGAATATAACTACTATAATACTGCTCCTATGTACAAGAATATAACTACTATAATACTGCTCCTATGTACAAGAATATAACTACTATAATACTGCTCCTATGTACAAGAATATAACTACTATAATACTACTCCTATGTACAAGAATATAACTACTATAATACTGCCTCCTATGTACAAGAATATAACTACTATAATACTGCTCCTATGTACAAGAATATAACTACTATAATACTGCTCCTATGTACAAGAATATAACTACTATAATACTACTCCTATGTACAAGAATATAACTACTATAATACTGCTGCCTTATGTAGATGTAGATGACAGATAGCAGTGCTGTCTACATGTGATATGAGGTATATAGTACATGTGGATGGGCCGGTTCTCTCACTCCCTTGTATATAGGTCTTGGAGCCAATTCTCCTGGTGGTTATATATAGATATTTCTTGTTTTGGCTCTTCTTTTACTTTCTTTTAATAGCTACCTATAAGTTTAGAGGCAGAGATTGTAGAGTTGGGTTTCTAAATATCTTTTTCCTGGGTTGTTGTGATGTGCGACTCTCCAAGTCAGTATCACACCTGATGGGCTTAGATACAGCTAATCAGCAGATCATATCACATGACAGTGCTGGCTGTATAGTTCTCTCACACATACATACATATGTGACACAGCACAGCAGTAGATACACATGTGAACAAAATTGTTGGTACTTGAATATGACAAAAGTTATTTGCCAAACTACATGTTGACAAGCCACAAAGCTTCTGGGAGAATGTCCTATGGACAGATGAGACAAAAATCAAAATTTTTGGCAAGGCACATCAGCTCTATGTTCACAGACGGAAAAATGAAGCATATCTTCTGTGAAAAATGGAGGCGGCTCTGTTATGTTCTGGGGCTGCTTTGCTGCATCTGGCACAGGGTGTCTTGAATCTGTGCAGGGTACAATGAAATTTCAAGACTATCAAGGGATTCTAGAGAGAAATGTGCTGCCCAGTGTCAGAAAGCTTGGTCTCAGTCGCAGGTCATGGGTCTTACAACAGGATAATGACCCAAAACACACAGCTAAAAACACCCAAGAATGGCTAAGAGGAAAACATTGGACTATTCTGAAGTGGCCTTCTATGAGCCCTGACCGAAATCCTATTGAGCATCTTTGGAAGGAGCTGAAACATGCCGTCTGGAAAAGGCACCCTTCACACCCGAGACAACTGGAGCAGTTTGCTCATGAGGAGTGGCCAAAATCCCTGCTGAGAGGTGCAGAAGTCTCATTGACAGTTACAGGAATCGTCTGATTGCAGGGATTGCCTCAAAAGGTTGTGCAACTAAATATTAAGTTAAGGGAACCCTCATTTCTGTCCAGGCCTGTTTCATGAGGTTTCTTTTTTAAAAAATTCTGTTGAAGTCTGGTTGGAAAGCAATGTCTGACTTTCATTTGTTCATTTTCATAGAATTTTTATATATTATTACTTTTGTCAGATTCAAGTTATTTCTGTGACCATTGTGGGGTTTTTCTTTCATTAAACGAGGGAGGGGACCAACAGTTTTGTTCACGTGTGTATGTCACAGAGGGTCATAATCCCAATGGGTCAAAAATCACAGTAATGACAGTAATAAATTGTGATAGATAAAATAATCTCAGGACGGCCACTACACATACAACATTCAGGAGCTGATGGTCAAAAATCTCCTAATATGTAGTCATGGGATATTCGTATATCGTAGTTATTATTAACCCCACATTATATATTAGTTATATACAAGGGTCCTGCGTCTTCACCAAGTCATAATAATGCCCAAAGTCACAGTCTGGTATTTTGTATCTTTGGCTACTTCGCATATGTGGTGCATGAAGATAGATGTCTATAATATCCAAGGGTATTCATCCCCAAGGTCTCCCATAAACTCAGGGGTATCAATAAAAAAGTAACCGCTTGAGTCTCGGGATCCAGCAGGTAAAACTGTTACCACTACATCAATTCCTTAATAAAATAGTCAACAAAAAGTGTCGGTAACAGGTAGAAGATACTCATACGTGATCTATATACAGTATACTGTTATATACAGTATATTGTTAGATTGTTAGATTAAAGCCTATTATATTATATTATGTCACATTATAATATAGGGTATATTATATTTATATATGTTACTTCTTTTGGGTATATTATGTTATGTCACATATTATATCTTTTTATAGCTATATTTGCATCTATTACTATAGTTTTTCATAGTTACATGATATTATAATTTGTTGATATAGTTATTTTACGGTACACTGTAGCATATTGTTATGTCATATTATATTATATATTATACATTACATAGCTTATGTTATATTTTACATTATATTGGTATTGTTATGTTGATGTAATTTTTTTTTTAACAAGGTTTTTTAAATATTATTCTATATCATGTGGTATGGGGGTGTTTCACATTATATAATCATATTATATTGGAGTGTTACTTTATACTATATTTTTTGTAAATTTTACCTTGTACCTTTACCTTGTCTATATTATATTAGGGTACATTATATTAAGGTACATTATATTATATTATTAGGGTACATTATATTAGGGTACATTATTATATTAAGGTACATTATATTACATTATTAGGGTACATTATATATTAGGGTACATTATATCAAGGTACATTATATTATTAGGGTACATTATATTATATTAGGGTACATTTATATTATATTAAGGTACATTATATTATATTATTAGGGTACATTACATTATATTATGGTACATTATATTATATTATGGTGCATTATATTATATTAGGGTACATTATATTATATTTTTGTATTATATTATGGTACATTATATTATATTATGTATGTTTGTATATTTTTATACCAGGATATTTCACATGATATAATTCTATGTTATGTTATATTGGGATATATCACATTATATAACCACACTATATTGGGGTATATCACATTATGTAATCTCATTGGCACATTCATTATTAAGTGACAGAGGCTTCATAATAATTCTGGTGTATCTTGGAAACTGAAGTAGACGGAGGAGGTTTCGGGAGTTACTTACACCAATAAACTGGTAGAAATAATCTTGACTATGTTGGGCTGTCAAGGCTCCGCCCCTCACTGGCCGTCTCCGGCTATGTTATCCTTTAAAAAGTGGCGTGAGTGGTGGAAAAATGAAGATCTGCCGTGTGCCAAAAATTGTGCCATATCCCTCGCAGACTGTTTGATAGCTATTCTCCATTATGTAGATATTTGTACTCCTTCCCACCACAGAGGTGACATGTCACAGAGATAATCCCCCCACATAGTGTGTCTGCTCCATTCCAGAATTAGTACACAGTATCACACATGGTAGGATTAGATACACAGCTCAGCAGACAGTATCACACATGATAGGATTAGATACACAGCTCAGCTGGTAAATGATATACAGTTCTGTCACAATAGGTGCTGGAGAGGGTTTTGTGTGTGTCTCTGGCTATGAATGGGTTAATTTTCTGGGCTGGGATGATGGGAGTGGCAGTCCTCCAGCTCAGGGGCCTCTGATTACTGGAGGCTGGAGGACGGTGAGGATGTAGTAGCAGTGAGTCCAACAGCAGCAGGAGCAGGGGCAGCAGGAGCTCGGGGTCCTCCAGTCTGGGGGTGAGTACACAGATTTACTCCAGGTACACACCTGGTGTCTCAGGACACGGCGCTCTGCCATACTCTGTATACTGCCGCTCTCCGAGCTGTGTCAGCATGTTGGAAGTTATAGCTGTAAATCCATCATTTATAATACACAGATTCTGGTGCTGTATATTATATGTGTATAATGGTGGAGCTCCGTGCCATCGCCCCCGATACGGTACAGAACACACATTAGATTTCTCCTCCGATTCTGTACTGTACACACGTTACACATCTCCTCCGCTTCTGTACTGAACGCGCGTTACACATCTCCTCCGGTTCTGTACTGTACGCGCGTTACACATCTCCTCCGGTTCTGGACTGTACGCGCGTTACACATCTCCTCCGGTTCTGGACTGTACGTGTTACACATCTCCTCCGGTTCTGGACTGTACGCGCGTTACACATCTCCTCCGGTTCTGTACTGTACGCGCGTTACACATCTCCTCCGGTTCTGTACTGTACGCGCGTTACACATCTCCTCCGGCTCTGGACTGTACGCGCGTTACACATCTCCTCCGGTTCTGGACTGTACGCGCGTTACACATCTCCTCCGGTTCTGGACTGTACGCGCGTTACACATCTCCTCCGGTTCTGGACTGTACGCGCGTTACACATCTCCTCCGGTTCTGGACTGTACGCGCGTTACACATCTCCTCCGGTTCTGGACTGTACGCACGTTACACATCTCCTCCGGTTCTGGACTGTACGCGCGTTACACATCTCCTCCGGTTCTGGACTGTACGCGCGTTACACATCTCCTCCGGTTCTGGACTGTACGCGCGTTACACATCTCCTCCGCTTCTGGACTGTACGCGCGTTACACATCTCCGGTTCTGGACTGTACGCACGTTACACATCTCCTCCGGTTCTGTACTGTACGCGCGTTACACATCTCCTCCGGTTCTGTACTGTACGCGCGTTACACATCTCCTCCGGTTCTGTACTGTACGCGCGTTACACATCTCCTCCGGTTCTGTACTGTACGCGCGTTACATATCTCCTCCGGTTCTGTACTGTACACGCGTTACATATCTCCTCCGGTTCTGTAGAGATCTTTCTTCGCTAAATCCTGCTCATGGAGATCCTTGCTGGCGGGTGATATAATGGACAGAGCTGTGTGCAGCCACTTGTGGTTGGTTGTAGTTTAGTTTTTCTCTTTTACTTTTTACAGTCTTATATGGGGTGCTGGTGCGGAGAGATGGCAGCACATAAATGGGTCCAACGGTGGGCAGTTTTTTGTATCCACCACTACTAGGTCACATTGATACGAGATGATCCCTATTTCCTATGTTACCCTGTTGTGTATAAATGAGGTGGCTTTTGTCGAGATTCATGGGATGAAAGTCTCACCCGAGCTTTTTCTTGTGTTAATCTCGTCATACAATATAAGGGAACATTCACACGGTGCAGTTAAAACTGCACTGGAAAAAATCCACATGTAGTTCTGATGAAATTTTTGGTGACGTGAAATGTGTCAAATGAATATTTCACTCATAAAATTAAGAAACTGCACAAAAAAAACAAAAAAAAAAAACGATTAAAACTTACAACTTTTTCCAGTGCAGTTTTAAGTTCACTCAACTGCACTGTGTGACTGCACCCAAAGGCTCTATTACCAGGGCTGACCATTACTGGTTTTGGCTGCATTTCACTACACGTGGCCTTAGCCATACATCGACAAAATATCAGAACTGTATTAGGCTGAGGTCTCACGGGACAAAAAGTTGCACATGACTGAAACAAGGCTTGTCTGTGACATGTTGTCCTGCAACTTTTTTAAAGCTGTGATTTTCCTGTAAGTTTTAGACATGTCACGTGCAATGTCCATTGAATTCTATGGTAAAAAAAAAAGTCACAAGCAACCCAAATTCAACAGGTCTGGATTCTCTGAGACTTGCAGTCGTTGCAGTCACATGTTCCAGTACCGTAGAGATACATTGAAATTTTTGTTTTGCGACCTTTTGCTGTGTAGCCCTTTTCATAGTGTGTGGTCCCTTGTGTGTTCTCCTTGTTCACACAGTCCTATCCATATTCAGTGTATTCAGTAAGATGTCCCCCATTTTTCCATAGCAAAAAAAAAAATTCAAAAACAAGTTCTATTGCAGAACTGATGGCCGAAAAAATGGCCGACTCACCCATTTGTACGAACAGTCTATGGTCTCCCCTTTATTCCAGTAGAGCCCTTCCACAGCATGGCGGTCTGCGGTTTCCTGTTTGCAAGCACACATAAGGGTGACAGAGGTTATCAATGCCAGGCTTCATAACCCCAATAAATGAGATGCTCCCTACGCCGAGCTGGGAGCCTGGTGGGAAATCTACGTCAGCTCATAGCTGTGCAGATCCTGGTCCCATAATACTGTAGAACTAGGAACATATTGGTGGCTGCCATATTGCTATGTCACCAGCTTTCCCAGACTCCTGAATAGTGTGTAGGGAACTGCCATTTCTACTAGTATATAATGTATCTGGCTTCTTTGCCCCTGCAGTTTGGCTTCAGAGACCCCAGGCATTTAGTGCAAGTTTTGTTTTGTAAATACAGTGAGTCAGACACATGTGAGGCAGAGCTGCTGGAGGGAGAGATGTGAGCAGAGCTGCTGAGACAGACATGTTATGTCTGGGGGAGTCTAAGAGCCACTGGTTCCTCTTTACTTCACAGTATATAGTTAGGTATGTGTTACCCCCTATATACTCACAGGACCTAGCTAGTAACTGTAGTTAGGGATCCATATATATATATAGTTCAGGGCAGTGATAGGTTAGGCTTCCGAAGGCCAACTAGCTAGTTAGAGGCCCGGTGGCACTAGTAGTTTAGCTGGCAGGTTAAGGACTCAGTGTTAGGGTAGTCAGGCCTGCATCTACTGCCGTCACCGTCGCCCTGTTTGCTGCCTGTGAAGAATCTCACCATCATCATCATCATCTCCTGATCGGCTGTCTGTCATCTCCTGGAAGAATCTGAGGATCCACAGTCATCCACAGGGGCCCCTGCATCTCTTCTGTTGCCTGGAGGTATTGTGCACTGGACTCTTGCTATATATCTATATATATACCCGGGTATATAACCTAAGACGGTTGAGGACTTGCTGGTTGTTGTAGTATTGCTGTGTTCTGAGTATATTTTATGTATGTATTATTACCCTGTTGATTCTTATAAAGCTACTGTTATAACCTTATGTGGTATCTGTATGTATTCTTCAGACTGTGAGATTAGTACAGTGATCCTTGTTAAGGCTACTAACTGTACTTCATGGGTAAGTCCCAGGAAGAGATCCTCCCTGTAATACAGAGGCTCTATCCTGGGTGGAGGCCCCGATATATTTCATATATGTTCCCACTCTTCCCTTCAGCGAAGGCTTCAGGTCCCATTATACACACAGGTCAGCGCCAGAGTCTGTTGCGGGAGGGATAATACTCATACCCCCCCCCCAAATAGGGCTACAAGTGTTTTAACATCTAGGAGCTTTGCCATTCAGTGTGACCCCGTATACCACCATAGTGACACTGTATTGTTATGTATACTAGGTCGGTTTGCCCTGGAGGTTGTGCATGTTGCTAGGCCCGATTTTCAGTGTTGTGTGGAGGACAACAATTTGTGACTGAAAAACAGGCATTTCAGGTTTGGCTTTGACTTGCGGATGTCTCTCGCTGCTGCGGGTTGCTTTGTAGTCGCTCACCACAGATTCTTTTAAAGGATTCCCACCAGGGAGGAAAAGGTTAATGCAGAGATGTGGCGGTGCTAGGTCATGGCTACATAGCACAGGAGTCATGTAGCAGGTGGAGAACATTTCACATTCTTGTCACTTTCACCAAGGCTGCCGCAGACTACAGGAGACCATCGAAAGGGCGAATGATCGTAATGTAATTATATTCTATCAGTGATGTCAGTAACAGGGGGCGGGGCTGTGACAATCTCTCAGATCTGATATACAAGTTGGTTGTTGTATTGCCACCATTTGACCAGTTTCAATCTGGGATGCCATGTCTATTTCTTATTGAAAGTCTTATATTCTGGACTCTGGTTCTATGACGTCTTTTGCTCTTCACAGCTCTAGGTGCCAAATTCTGGATTAAGGTGAAGGCTCCAGATATCCCAATGCACGTACCTCATGACAGAACGCCGGTCACCTGATTCTATGTCTTTCCCTGACGACAATGAGACCCATGATAATGAATTCTGTGGGGTAAGTACTGTGAACGAAGGTGTCTAATGGGCATGCTCCACCATATCTGACATCCAGGAGAGAGTTGCTACGTCCCTTAGAGCAGAGGGGTGGCCAAGGGGTTTCTCCTGGGACAAGGGATAGCCAAAGGGTTCCCTGGAACTAGGGGTGGCCATGGAGTTTTTCTCGGGACTAGTGGTGGCCAAGGGTTTTTTCCCAGGACTAGGGGTAGCCAAAGGGTCTCCTGGGACTAGGGGTGGACAAGACAAGGGGTTTTGCCCAGCTGACAAGAGGTTTATACCTGGACTAGGGGCAGCCCAACCTCCTCTGGGACTAGTGGTGGCAAAGGGGTTTCTGCCTGCACAAGGGCAGCCAAAGATCCACTGAGACTGAGGGTGGCCAAGGAGTTTACCCTGGGACTAGGGAGGAACAAGGACTAGGGTGGAGGTCCCCACCACCAGGAGATCTCCCACTTTTTCATGTCAATTCTAGAGGAGGAAAGCATGCCACCCTGCAGTGGCTGCTCCTCAGACTCCTCGCTGTTTCTCGAGTTAGTTACAAACCGCAGTAGTCATTCTATAGATATCGCTGCTGATCCCTCCTTAAGATGCACTACTGCACATGGAGATTCAGTTCCGTGGCTGGAGTCCTGCATCCTGGAAAACAATCGGTCTGTAATCACAGGTTATACCTGTTCATTGTGGACAAACGTCACAACCCTCCCCACCACGCTCCATCTCTGAAGAGAAGTGCAGTGAGGCCTCCTGCCTGAAATATAAGACTCTTGTCTGAAAAACTTAAGAGTCTTGAAAGTCTTTCATAGTCACCAACTGTCCCAAATTTGCCATAACTGTGGCGAATAGGGGCGTGGTTTACAAAACCCTCAGTCCCACTTGATTTAGGGATGGTACCAAAGCAGTGTGGGGATGCCCCTGGGACGGAGCTTAAACATCCCTATTTTGGGTTCAGTGAGATTGTGTCTACAAGCAGTATCATATATCATAGGATCAGATACATGGCTCATCAGATAGTATCACACATAATAGCCTTAGTGATGGTGACTCAGTAGACTGTATCAAACAAGGTTCGCTTAGATATGCTTACTCAGTTAGAACTTATTTCATATCATTATCCTTTGTGAAGAAAAATCTAATCTTTGTCTTATTTTTCTTATTTTCTATTAGAGAACGATGTGGAGGATTTAGCAATGAATCACCACGATGGCCGATTGTTTTTGCTTCTCGTCTTACTCTTTGGAGTAGTCAAGTTGTTAAAGTCGACATGTGACTTCAGTTCAGATGGGAAATATGCCTACTGCCAAGGAGAAAGCATGGATGATGTTCCTCAGGACTTGCCAGAGGACCTGGAATATCTGGACTTGTCCTATAATAAAATCAACATACTAACCCCGAGCAGTTTTTACCGATATCCCTACTTAGATACCTTAAACCTGAGCTATAATAATATCTCCCGCATAGAGAATGGAACATTCAACACTAGTCTGCTCCTGAGGAACCTGAGTTTATTCAATACCTTCTTGGAGGAGATACCAATTTCAGCTCTGGAACTTCTTACTGGCTTGGAGATCCTTGAGTTGTCCAACAATTTATACACGACCCCCACACTGGGGAAAGGATTCTACAAACTAGTAAATTTGCAAATTTTATCCATCGGAGGCCCTCTGGTTTCTAGTGTTCTTAGAGATGACTTTGCCGTCCTCCAGAATATCAGTCTACAGAAGTTTTCTTTGAAGACAAAGTCAAATTTGGACTACTATGAACCCGGAGCTTTTGCTGTGCTGAACACCAAAGTCTTGTGGCTGGATATCACCCTGGACAACAATGCCAGTTTGTTGAGTGATATATTAAAGGACTTGAACGGGAAAAATTTGACCACTCTACGTTTCCAAAACTTATTTGAGGATTCTGACTATGATAGTCGCTTTGATATATTCTCTTTCTTACCTGCCATTGATGTGAGAAATCTGGTCTTCTTCAGAGGAAAATTTAGCGAGAATCTTCTTCGTCTGGCTTTGGAAAACGTCCAGATTTCTACATTTGAGAACCTTTTACTCCTCTCTGTAGATTTTGATCGTTCCCCAGAGGGCAGTAACACAGATGCGACTGTTAGTAATTTGGTTCTGCAAAATTTGGTCATAAAGGACATCACTGACTCTGATATTGTAAAGTTTGACTGGACCTTCACTTGGTTCAACAAAATCACCCATCTCAGCATCACCAACGTCAACTTTGTTCCCTGTGATGCTTGGGGTGAAATGGCTAATGTTCTTACACTAAACATATCGAATAACCAGCTACTTTCCAAGTACCTAATAAACTTGTTGTGTCCACAGAATGTGCTGCCAAACATTGAGACATTCGTCGTTAGCAATAACCAAGTGGACAGTCTGAAGACCATCTCCTTGCTAACGGCTGAGTGGCCAAAGCTTACGAGGGTGGACCTTTCGAGTAATGCCATTGGAAGCATTAATGAGTCTTGCGTGTGGAACGTCAGCATCAAAACCCTAATCTTAAAGAAAAATATGCTTACAATAGATGTGTTTCAGTGCCTGCCTATAACGCTGGAATATCTGGACATGTCTCATTCCCAGCTGGAACGTTTAGATATGAGTTATTTTGACCAAGCGACAAATCTAACTGAGCTGATTTTAAGAAATAATAAAATTAAGTTCATCCCGACAGGCTGGCAAAACCCCAACCTCCAAGTCCTAGCGCTTGAAGATAACTCTTTTGGAGTCATTGATAAAGGTTCTTTCCAAGACTTGCACCAGTTGAGAGAACTGACTGCTGGGAACAATCCTTTTCATTGTACGTGTGCTCTCAACGCCTTCTTCACAGAGATTCTCAGTCATAAGTCTTTGTCTATCCCTGACTGGCCGGACAACTATTACTGTCATTATCCATCGTATCTGCTGGATACCAAGATTGAAAACTTCAGCCCGGGGAAGCTGCAGTGTGATGTCAGCTTGGTGGTGGCCATTTCGGTCTTGGTGACAGCTTTTGTAGTCATCGTCTGCATGTTGCTTTGCTATAAATTAGATGTCCCTTGGTACTTGAAGGCAACCTGTCAGATAATTCGATCCAAATACCGCTCCAAGAAAGGTCAAGAGACCAGAGTATACACCTATCATGCCTTCATCTCCTACAGTTATTCCGATGCAGATTGGGTAAGGGGAGTGTTACTACCTCATCTAGAGAACTCCAACCCTCCGTACAGAGTTTGTATCCATGAAAGAGACTTCCTTCCCGGGAAATGGATTATTGACAACATCATAGAGAACATTGAGAACAGCCGGAAGATCATCTTTGTCCTGTCTCACAACTTTGTCAACAGTGAATGGTGTAATTATGAGCTCTACTTTGCTCATCAGAGGGCTGTTGGTTATAGCTTCGAAGACATCATTCTGGTGGTCAAAGAGGACATCAGGATGCAGAACCTACCGAAAAGGTTCTGCAAACTGAGAAAAATGCTCAGTACAAAAACTTATCTTGAGTGGCCCGTGGAGGAGAACCGGCAGCCGTTCTTCTGGATCCAACTCAAGAGCATCTTGGGTAAAAGTGAAAAATGCTCTTTGGGACTAGAAAATATTACATTAGT
Source organism: Leptodactylus fallax (assembly GCA_947044405.1). Taxonomy (NCBI): domain Eukaryota; kingdom Metazoa; phylum Chordata; class Amphibia; order Anura; family Leptodactylidae; genus Leptodactylus; species Leptodactylus fallax. The sequence goes on along the minus strand of CAMRHE010000551.1, from coordinate 540,238 downwards.
GAATGAAACTATAAATGTAGGTGTAGATAGCAGCTCAGGGGAACCTATAGCTATGACTACGAAGAGCAACCTAAGCCTACCTTGTGCATAAAGCCACCGATGGGCTGTTTTGTGGTATGTTGAGTTCCACTTCTGAAATAATTTCACGGGTTAATACATATAACCTTTTAGCATTGTTTCAAATCTTCTCTCGTTTAGTTATGCCCTGTTTTATACTACTGTTACATTCAGAACTGAACTCGCAAGGCTGCCGATGTTTACATTATAGTGTCCCCTTCCTCCTGCTGATTCAGTCTCAGGTTTGGTAAGTGGAGGGATATGTCATAGTACGGCCGCATTTGCAGACGATCTTTTAATAATCCTCACCAACCCAACTGTTGCACTACCTCACATAGATACGATCTTTATATCTTCAGTACCCTCTCGAATTTTAAAATTAATACCACAAAATCCAACAAGCATGTTCTGCTGTGGTACATTGTGGGGGAACATGCATTACTGGTGACCAGCTTAACTGTTAGAGGACACAGGGCTTTCCCAATTATGAATGCAGATTTGGATGTGACTGGAGTATTGGGCATGAGGATTTAACCTATAAAATGATGGTGAGATGTGGAGCTGGGCTGTGAGTTTTGGGGATTTTTTCCTGCAGAGGCTGGACAGTTTGTCGTATCTACTGTGAATATCTATACATAAACATATTTTGAAGAGTTTTTATTTAAAATTTCCCATGTTAAAAATAAATATACTATATTGTCAAATTTTCACTCTGACCACTACACCTAATAGATTCATGATTGCCAATTTTGTAGCAGTTTTCATTGCAGCAGTCACTTCATTTACATCACAGACAGGATCACAATAGAAGATAACACCTCTCTAGATAAAGCTACTGTCCGTTACTACATAGCTTAACTACTCCCCCTCCCTATCAGCTCCAGTCTATTGCTGGCTATGGCCATGAGACTGCTGTAAAGCATATCACTAAACGCTGTTAAAAGAGTGGAGGAGATATAAAAAAGATTAGAAAAAAAGTGACAGATTTCACTATTTGGTGTTAATAAATAAAAAAGAAATCACTGTCTGTGCCCATCGGTGGGATTACTTTATTACGTAAATGTCAAGTTTTTAATTTTTTATTCTTTTTGGTTAATATGAAGGAACTTATCTCGACAAGTCGTATGATATTGTGTCAGGTCAGGGACCGGTGGGCTTTCCCCATATAGTGGTAAAATTCCCAGTAAATAGGAGTCCCCGAGGCGTCCTCAGCTGTTCTGTTTCCATTTGCAGGAAAACTGACTACCAATATGGCCACGATGGCTCCTATGAAAATAAGGGCCCATTCAGACAAGTTAGAGTTTCTCATAAAAACATTCTAGCCTGTCTGATACTGAACCAATTATTCAAGTTCAATGTGCAGTTGGAGATTTCCTCGCACAACACTCAAACATCTTGACCCAGAAACATGGTCAGCCTTAAAGAGGCCATAAGAGTCTCTGACCTTTGCCCCCTCCGCCATGTAGACGGGTATTGTATAGTGTTACAGCAAGGTGATATGAAGGACACATCTTCCAGCTAGGATGGTATATGGTATATGTTGATATATCATCTGCTGTTACATGATTGTAATTATATTTATTTTTATAAAAAAATAAAAAAAATTCTCAATACAATGTGTTATCTTTTTGGTTGGATGGGAATTTGGTTCCTTTAGTATATTGGGGTTTAGTGGAGCACAGTTTATAGACTTATAGGAGGAGGACTAGTGGAGCATAGTTTATAGAATTCTAGGAGGAGGACTAGTGGAGCACAGAGTATAGAATTATAAGAGGAGGACTAGTGGAGAATAGTTTATAGACTTATAGGAGGAGGACTAGTGGAGCATAGTTTATAGAATTATAGGAGGAGGACAAGTGGAGCACAGTGTATAGAATTATAGGAGGAGGAGTAGTGGAGTATAGTTTATAGAATTATAGGAGGACTAGTGGAGCACAGTTTGTAGAATTATAGGGGAGGACTAGTGGCACACAGTTTATAGAATTATAGGAGGAGGACAAATGGAGCACAGTGTATAGAATTATAGGAGAGGACTAGTGGAGCACAGTGTATAGAATTATAGGAGGAGGACTAGTGGAACAGAATTTAGTTAGGTATAAACAATTTTAGACATACAGAAAAATCATAGGAATATGGGAGGGAGAATTTGTGCACTGTGATCTGCAGTTTTCACTTTATTACACATACACGGATGGACTACCCTTTCGTTAACCAATATCCTATTTTGTTATTTTTTTTTGCAATAGAGCAAATTTTTTTTGTAATACAGTGTCAGATTTGCCATTGCCCAATACAGAGTTTTGTTAAAAAAAAAAAAATACACACAGTGCCAGAATTGTTGCCAATCATTATTATATAAACAACGCAGTAAAATGATTGGAAAAAAACAGGAAAGGGACAGGCTGAAGTAGGGTGAGGATAAAACACTTGTGGAAGTACTAACAATAAGAATCTGGGTGTCAACAGTGGCCTCTGCTCGCTCCCAGCCCATCTCACTCTGCCAGTGCAAGGGTAAGGAGGAGTAAAAGCAGCAGCATCAGAAACCAGTCATAGCTAGAGTACACCTAAAGTCCATCAGGTACAGTCGTAACTAGAGTGCACCTATAGTCCAGGAAGTACAGTCATACCTAGAGTGCACCTATAGTCCAGCAGGTACAGTCATACCTAGAGTTCACCTATAGACCAACAAGTACAGTCATGGCTAAAGTACACCTATAGTCCAGCAGGTACAGTCGTAAATAGAGTGCACCTATAGTCCAGCAGGTACAGTCATACCTAGAGTGCACCTATAGTCCAGCAGGTACAGTCGTACCTAGAGTGCACCTATGGTCCAGCAGGTACAGTAATACCTAGAGTGCACCTATAGTCCAGCAGGTACAGTCATACCTAGAGTGCACCTATAGTCCAGCAGGTACAGTCGTACCTAGAGTGCACCTATAGTCCAGCAGGTACAGTCGTACCTAGAGTGCACCTATAGTCCAGCAGGTACAGTAATACCTAGAGTGCACCTATAGTCCAGCAGGTACAGTCATACCTTGAGTGCACCTATAGTCCAGCAGGTACAATCATACCTAGAGTGCACCTATAGTCCAGCAGGTACAGTCGTACCTAGAGTGCACCTATAGTCCAGCAGGTACAGTCGTACCTAGAGTGCACCTATAGTCCAGCAGGTACAGTCGTACCTAGAGTGCACCTATAGTCCAGCAGGTACAGTCGTACCTAGAGTGCACCTATAGTCCAGCAGGTACAGTCGTATCTAGAGTGCACCTATAGTCCAGCAGGTACAGTTGTACCTAGAGTGCACCTATACTCCAGCAGGTACAGTCGTACCTAGAGTGCACCTATAGTCCAGCAGGTACAGTCGTACCTAGAGTGCACCTATAGTCCAGCAGGTACAGGCATACCTAGAGTGCACCTATAGTCCAGCAGGTACAGTCGTACCTAGAGTGCACCTATGGTCCAGCAGGTACAGTAATACCTAGAGTGCACCTATAGTCCAGCAGGTACAGTCATACCTAGAGTGCACCTATAGTCCAGCAGGTACAGTCGTACCTAGAGTGCACCTATAGTCCAGCAGGTACAGTCGTACCTAGAGTGCACCTATAGTCCAGCAGGTACAGTAATACCAAGAGTGCACCTATAGTCCAGCAGGTACAGTCATACCTTGAGTGCACCTATAGTCCAGCAGGTACAGTCATACCTAGAGTGCACCTATAGTCCAGCAGGTACAATCATATCTAGAGTGCACCTATAGTCCAGCAGGTACAGTCATACCTAAAGTGCACCTATAGTCCAGCAGGTACAGTCATACCTAGAATGCACCTATAGTCCAGCAGGTACAGTCGTACCTAGAGTGCACCTATAGTCCAGCAGGTACAGTCATACCTAGAGTGCACCTATAGTCCAGCAGGTACAGGCATACCTAGAGTGCACCTATAGTCCAGCAGGTACAGTAGTACCTAGAGTGCACCTATAGTCCAGCAGGTACAGTCGTACCTAGAGTGCACCTATAGTCCAGCAGGTACAGTTGTACCTAGAGTGCACCTATAGTCCAGCAGATAACTCTGACCCCATGGAGTTCTGGGCCAATAGATTAGAGTAATGGAAGGAGCTGAACCAGTTTGCCATGAGAGTTTTATATTGTTCAGTGCAGCCGGTGGCACTGTAACAACTAGAAGTATGGAAATGTCCACAAGTAGCATGGAAAAGATTACTTTTGTCAAAATGAATCAGGCTTTCTCAAACACCCCCATCTGATGTCACCAAATAGACCTGCCTCTGTCTCCCTGTACCATGTTCCATATACTGTACTGCTGATTCTGTATCTTGTATAACACCATGTCTGATGAAGGGAGCTAGTACTCCCGAAAGCTCACTATCAAATATACTCAGCCTTTAAAAGGTATCGCCTGATTTCTTCACTCTGACACTACTTTCAATGGCTAACATGGTACAACATTATACTACTATCTGATACTCCCCAACAGCCAGACATCATTTCTTGCAGCCTGGTCTATCAAATTCTTCCATCCCGTATTGCCACTCATGTTGCCACAACTACCTCCACTGAGAGAGACATGTCCTATGGCCTGGTCCGTCATATTATTCCATAGGCTAGATAGAGAACGAAGAGCCCTGACAGTGTCATACACTATGCTATAAGCCAATTGAAACATTTGACCAAAAACAAATCTTTAGACCGAAACAGCCGATCCAAAAACAAAACAAATTTTCATCTCTATGCAAAAATGATAACCTAAAATACAACTTTATACAACAGTGACTAATATAATATAATAACATAGTAGTAAATAGTAGATAATAATAGATAAGCAATGTATATAGTTGTCTATACAACACTGACACCTAGTGGTCAATATGAAAGGGGAGATAAAAAAAATTTAACTACTATAATACTGCTCCTATGTACAATAATATAACTACTATAATACTGCTCCTATGTACAAGAATATAACTACTATAATACTGCTCCTATGTACAAGGATATAACTACTATAATACTGCTCCTATGTACAAGAATATAACTACTATAATACTGTTCCTATGTACAAGACTATAACTACTATAATACTGCTCCTATGTACAAGAATATAACTACTATAATACTGCTCCTATGTACAAGAATATAACTACTATAATACTGCTCCTATGTACAAGAATATAACTACTATAATACTGCTCCTATGTACAAGAATATAACTACTATAATACTGCTCCTATGTACAAGAATATAACTACTATAATACTGCCCCCTATGTACAAGAATATAACTACTATAATACTGCTCCTATGTACAAGAATATAACTACTATAATACTGCCCCTATGTACAAGAATATAACTACTATAATACTGCTCCTATGTACAAGAATATAACTACTATAATACTGCCTCCTATGTACAGGAATATAACTACTATAATACTGCTCCTATGTACAAGAATATAACTACTATAATACTGCTCCTATGTACAAGAATATAACTACTATAATACTGCTCCTATGTACAAGAATATAACTACTATAATACTGCTCCTATGTACAAGAATATAACTACTATAATACTGCCTCCTATGTACCAGAATATAACTACTATAATACTGCTCCTATGTACAAGAATATAACTACTATAATACTGCTCCGATGTACAAGAATATAACTACTATAATACTGCCCCCTATGTACAAGAATATAACTACTATAATACTGCTCCTATGTACAAGAATATAACTACTATAATACTGCTCCAATGTACAAGAATATTACTATAATACTGCTCCTATGTACAAGAATATAACTACTATAATACTGCTCCTATGTACAAGAATATAACTACTATAATACTGCTCCTATGTACAAGAATATAACTACTATAATATTACCTCCTATATACAAGAATATAACTACTATAATACTACCTCCTATGTACAAGAATATAACTACTATAATACTGCTCCTATGTACAAGAATATAACTACTATAATACTGCTCCTATGTACAAGAATATAACTACTATAATACTGCTCCTATGTACAAGAATATAACTACTATAATACTGCTCCTATGTACAAGAATATAACTACTATAATATTACCTCCTATGTACAAGAATATAACTACTATAATACTACCTCCTATGTACAAGAATATAACTACTATAATACTGCTCCTATGTACAAGAATATAACTACTATAATACTGCTCCTATGTACAAGAATATAACTACTATAATACTGCTCCTATGTACAAGAATATAACTACTATAATATTACCTCCTATATACAAGAATATAACTACTATAATACTACCTCCTATGTACAAGAATATAACTACTATAATACTGCTCCTATGTACAAGAATATAACTACTATAATACTGCTCCTATGTACAACAATATAACTACTATAATACTGCTCCTATGTACAAGAATATAACTACTATAATACTGCTCCTATGTACAACAATATAACTACTATAATACTGCTCCTATGTACAACAATATAACTACTATAATACTGCTCCTATGTACAAGAATATAACTACTATAATACTACTCCTATGTACAAGAATATAACAACTATAATACTGCCTCCTATGTACTAGAATATAACTACTATAATACTGCTCCTATGTACAAGAATATAACTACTATAATACTACTACTATGTACAAGAATATAACTACTATAATACTGCTCCTATGTACAAGAATATGACTACTATAATACTGGTCCTATGTACAAGAATATAACTACTATAATACTACCTCCTATGTACAAGAATATAACTACTATAATACTGCTCCAATGTACAAGAATATTACTATAATACTACTATGTACAAGAATATAACTACTATAATACTACTATGTAGAAGAATATAACTACTATAATACTGCCCCCTATGTACAAGAATATAACTACTATAATACTGCTCCTATGTACAAGAATATAACTACTATAATATTACCTCCTATATACAAGAATATAACTACAATAATACTACCTCCTATGTACAAGAATATAACTACTATAATACTGCCCCCTATGTACAAGAATATAACTACTATAATACTGCCCCTATGTACAAGAATATAACTACTATAATACTGCTCCTATGTACAAGAATATATATAACTACCTATATTCCTCCTCCTATGTACAAGAATATAACTACTATAATACTACTCCTATGTACAAGAATATAACTACTATAATACTGCTCCTATGTACAAGAATATAACTACTATAATACTGCCCCCTATGTACAAGAATATAACTACTATAATACTGCTCCTACGTACAAGAATATAACTACTATAATACTGCTCCTATGTACAAGAATATAACTACTATAATACTACTCCTATGTACAAGAATATAACTACTATAATACTACCTCCTATGTACAAGAATATAACTACTATAATACTGCTCCTATGTACAAGAATATAACTACTATAATACTACCTCCTATGTACAAGAATATAACTACTATAATACTACCTCCTATGTACAAGAATATAACTACTATAATACTGCCCCCTATGTACAAGAATATAACTACTATAATACTGCCTCCTAGCTGTGAGGTTGTGTTTCTGTAGCTCTCCTGAGGCTCCGGATGGGTGGGGCAGCTCCCCTAGCAAGGCCCAGGTTCCAAGGCCTATTCTGGGAAGTAATTCCCACACTCAAAAAATGGATGAAAATCCAAAAGTCTCCAGGAATGGAAGTAATGTCCAGTGTGTGAGCAGTCCCAGTGCAGCAAGCCAAGATGGGAAGAAAGTGATTGCAAGGAAAGCAGTAGCAGAAGCAAGCAGAGGTACGGTGAAACAACCTACCAAAGTAATTGTGCAGCATCCAGACAGATTACCTGATTGTAAGAAGAAGCAAGCCGTGCAGCCTGTGCAGACGCCATTACAGGTTACAGGTGTCCCGTCCACTCCACCCTCCTGCAGACAGAGGAGAACGTCCCTGGAGAAACAGACCATGCTGGAGAACATGCAGCGGCCTGTACTGGTACGGTCTGAATGTACAAGATCTGGCAGTGGGAACTGCAAAACTGTAGTGAAGGCTACGGATGAGACCAAAGTGAGACCAGCAGGAAGGCTTCATGGTACCAGTAGTGCGGTTACTGGGAACAAACTGGAACCCAGTGCCCAACCTGCAGAATGTGGCCCCATGGCAGTGACAACAGCCGCAGCGGGCCAGAAGTCACAGGCTACACCGACCAGAGGCCATACTGTGAGTAACCAGCCTGCAAAACTACCTAATAATGGGCAGACTGTTACAATGGCTGAGCGAGCACCTGATCTGCGCCTGGCAGACGAGATCCCAGCACTGGTCAGGAGAATGGAGACATTGAAGGCAGGTAAACTATCTCTGCAGCGACAGATTGACTGTGCCTACAAAATAAGGGCTGCTAAACCTGGGGTAGAGGCAATACTGGACAAGAAGCTGAGCGCACTGGCGAAAGAGCTTGCCGATAACGTACAGGAGACCGAGACTGTACTGGAGCAAATGGGACCGGTGGGAGAATCGTACAGAAACCAACAGCGATTCCAGGAATACTGGCAGTCACCATCATCTCGCTCGAAAGTTGGATCTGAACCATCTCAAGATGGCGGCCAGCAGTCCCATGCAAAACCCATTCTGCAGCCAGAAAGTTTCCTTTTTAAGGAAGGGAATTTGTATGGGAAAGGAGCAGCTAATGCCAAGCCACAGCAAAGACCTGCAGCAGTTCCTGGCAAGGCACCACAAGTCCCAGCAACCAGCACTTTACAGCAAGATCATGGACCCCTGCCTGAAGTAGCATCTGTGCAGACACCACAAGTCCCAGGAGGCAGGTCATTTCATCAGGACTGTGGACTGTTACCTGAAGGTACTGGGGTAGCAGCACATTCAGGGTCTCAGGTTGTGAGTGTGTGGGACAGTCTGGACTCTGCTGTGCAGGACATAACTGATAGTGACTGTAATAACATTGTGCACTCTGCTGTGCAGGACTCTGCTGCCACTGACTGTCTAATATGTCTGAGGTTATTGATAATCCTGTATATAATAATGGCCCAGCAGGGGAAAGTGTATCTCATTCTGGGGGGGATCTATGACATTAGACCCCTCTACAGTCCGGTCTCTGGAGTCTGGTGATGTCGTAGACTTAGAGGTTGATGGTGGGGCGGACACAGCGCAGTCCAATGTACAGGACTTTCCCCCTCTAGTTACTAATGTAGTAGCAGAACCTCGTAGTACAGGTGCTCAGCAGCCCACACAGCGCCCACAGACACGCCAAGATGGCGGATCAGGCCATACCTCCTCTGGGAATGCCTGGAGCCGCGGTGCTCCATCTTTTACGTCAGGCACGAACTATACAGGCCAGGCTTTCAAGAGGAGTAATGTAGTCAGGTTTAGGCACAGAGGTGCCAAGGAAGATCTGCCTGATAGAAGGTTTGTGGTCAGAGGGCTCCTATGTACCCAGATGGGCTTCCTGCCGACTGACATCCTGGCAGTGATAAATCTTCCTGACCGCCAGGGGTATGATGTCAGCTTTAAGCTGATGTCTGATCTGGACCGTTTCTGGGCTAATGTCACCAGGTTCAGAGATACTGAGGGTTGGAATAAATTCAGCTTCATCCCCATCTCTAGGCCAGATACGGCAAGTGTCACCATTGTATTCTGGAATGAGGCCGTTCCCCCTCAGGACATTGTCATCTGGCTCAGGAGACACTGCGACCTAATGTCCGATCTTACTAAGAACAGGGATGAAGACGGGATCTGGACTGGTGGGTGGAAGGACCTGGTTAAGTTACATCAGCACAACAACGTAACCCAACATCTGCCCAACTCATTCTTTATTGGCCGAGAGAAAGGAGTCTGCTTCTATGCGGGTCAGCCACGCAGATGCTTTAGGTGTGGGAAGGCCGGTCATATAGCGAGTGTGTGCACCATGGTAAAGTGCAGCCTGTGTAATGAAATGGGCCATGTGAGCGCTACCTGCCAAAACATTAGGTGTAACCTGTGTGGTAAGATGGGTCACCCCCACAGGGACTGTCCTGATGCTTGGCACAACATCCGTAGGGATATCCCTGAGGACTTGCTGGCAGCGGCTGATGACATACAGGAGGAGGAGGAGGCGCTGTTGTCAGGGTCAGTAGTCACTGAGTCAGAGCCACAACCTGATACAGGTGATACCACCCAGGGCCAAGCCCAGTCACAACACATTGAGGCGACCATGGAGGTTGTTGGGCAGGTTGTACAACCCTCAGTGGCCATCTCTTCTCCTGCCCAAAAACCCACCAGTACTAAGAGAAGGAAAAAAAGATAGATCCAGCCGTAAGCCTGAGGGTGAGTGGACCACTGTCCAAAAACCAACTAAGATGAGATTGGATAGAACGGGCGATGTTACTGCAACATCAAATAGATTTAGTGTCCTGTCAGAGACCGAAGCAGAAATAGACAGAGAAATCATACGAATGATGGCAGAGTTCGATGATGAACCAGAGGGCGATCCACCCACTAAAAGGAGACCCCGCCGAGCTGAGGTACAGTCTGAATCGGACATGGAAACAGGTGGTCACCAGGACAGCTCTGACTCTGATCTATGACAATGGGGTCCATCTCTCTGTTTCTTGTATTCCTACTTGTTCTGATGGCAGATTTCTATCTTAACATCATCTCCAGTAATGTTAATAGTATCAGAGCGAGGAGGACAAGACACGCAGTCTATGAACATTTGAAATATCTTGATGCAGATGTCTATTTCTTGCAAGAAACCCGTTTAAATAGTCTAGGACTATTACGAGAAGCAGAGAGAATGGCAGTCTGGCCCTTCCTTCTGGTCACTGGCAGTGGAACCTTGTGCTGGGGTTTCTATACTGTTTAACACCAGAGATGTCACCATACATAGATTAACCGAGGTATTGATGGGGAGGTGCTTGATTCTAGAAGTTACTATCCGGGGCAGAAGGCTCCGACTCATCAATATCTATGGTCCTCAGTCAGTGACTGAAAGGGCACATCTGTTTGACGAAGTCAAGCAGTACCTCTTTACATCTGTTCCTGTAGTCATGGCAGGGGACTTTAATGCCACCATGTCATCCAGTGACAGACCTACTGGTAGACCTCTCACCAGGGACTGCAAGGTCTTAAACAGAATTATTTCACAGGCTGGTCTGTCTGATGTGTTTACTCAGGGTGGTAGGAAACCAAAATTCACCTACTCCTGCGCTGGTAGATGCAGTCGGATAGACTTAGCTCTGGTGAGTCCTTCTGAGAATGTTAGTGAGAAAAGTGAAAAGACAGTCCCTTATTCTGACTATCTGGCCTTGTATTTTTGCTTGGGCTCCACGAAACGCCCTGATATTGGGAGAGGCCTATGGAAACTCAATTCCAGCCTCTTAGATGACAACTATGTCCAGAGTTGTGTCCACTCTCTATTTCAGAACCAGCTTGAGAGAGTCGACTTCTATGAAAACATGGCAGACTGGTGGGAGGATGCCAAGGAGGAGATCAGATCCCTCTTAAGGAAACTGTCAGTTAAGAAGGGGAAAAGTAAGTATAGCCAGTATCTCAGGCTGCGGAAAGAATTAGAGTCACTCTATTCGGCGGGCGGGGATAACCAACATGTGATTGACTGGCTGAAATCTGAGCTAGGTCAGTATCAGTACCGCAGGTATACATCCCTGGTTCTTGAACGGGATTATGGGTCCTTAGGGGCGCCTGATCCATTTGAGAATTGCAGGGAGCGGGTGGCAAATAAATCGGTCACAGGTCTCACTGACTCCCAGGGTGTTTTACAGGAATCTCGGGAGGGTATCCTGGGGGTGGTGAGATCTTACTATGCTGACTTGTTTCAGAAGAAGGTTTTGGATAGAGAGAAGGTGGCTCAATTCTTGGAGGCAACTCCAGGTCCTGATACTGATGATTTGGACTTTTCTCCTTTGACAGCAGAATTAACGGTGGAGGAGGTTAAAGAGGCCATAGATAAATTACATCTGAAGAAGGCACCAGGTCCAGATGGTTTAACAGCTGAACTTTATAAGAAATTTAGAGACCTCTTAGCTCCAGTTCTCGTGGATGTCTACGAAACCAGTCTAGAAAATCACCTGATGCCTCCATCCATGAGAGTGTCCTCCTTGATTCTGCTGTCTAAAGGTAAAGAGCCTACTGACATCAAGAACTGGAGGCCGATTGCCCTCTTCAATGTTGACAGGAAGATTCTTGCAAAGATTCTGTTCTCTAGGTTAGTTTGTTTGTCCCCGGCACTGTTGGCAGGCTCTCAGTTTGGCACAGTTAAAGGGCGGGACATCTCTGGAGCAGTTATCTCGATAAGGGAGATGTTTGAGAGATGTAAAGCTCTGGGGTGTGGGAGATATGTTGTGAGTCTTGACCAGGCTAAGGCCTTTGACAGAGTAGACCATGAGTATCTATGGGCCACTTTGACAAAGTACGGAATTCCGGGACAATTTATAGATTGGCTGAGAACTTTGTATTGTGAGGCGGAGAGCTTTCCTCTGATCAATGGGTGGCAGGGTGACACTTTTGGGGTTGAGGCAGGGGTGAGACAGGGTTGCCCACTGAGTCCATTGCTGTATGTGTTTGCCATAGACCCTTTTCTTAGGTCACTGCAGGAGTGTGATTTTCAGGGGGTGCCGGTCCCCCACTGATTGCCTCTGAGAGGTGTTGCCTACGCAGATGATGTGACTGTGGTGATATCTGAGCCTCATGAGGTGGAGATGTTGTCTGCGGCCATCAGAAGTTACTCAGAGGCCTCAGGGTCTCTGGTCAACCTTGAAAAGAGTCAAGCTCTCTGGACGGGTCATACTGATCCTGTGTTTGATCTGCCACAGTTTGCCCAGGCCTTCTCCTATATTAAGATCCTTGGGGTGAAATTTGGGAGGGATGATAATGCCAGATTAAATTGGGAAGACAAGTTGGAATCCGGAAATGCAAAGGTTCAGCGATGGAAGAACTGGAGGCTGACCTATAGAGAAAGGGTTAAAATGTTGAAGACTTACCTGGTCCCTGTCTTCTTGTACGTCTCTGTTGTCTTTCCTTTGCCAGAAGCTTTCTCTGCTAGGCTCTTTAGCCTGTTCTTCCAACTTTTGTCGGGGAACACGTTGAACCCAGTAAAAAGAGGGATAACCTACCTACAGAGGAGAGAGGGTGGGCTGGATATGTTAAATCCAAGGGTGTTTTTTGACTCCATATTTCTAAAAGTAAATTTTGGTTGTCTGGACTCAAACAACAGCTCCCTGTGGGTAAATAGTATCAGGGACTGGATATTGCCTTTTGCAGAATCCTGGGTGCGAGGCGGCAGCCTTAAGAGGGGTCGATTGTCTCATGGCTACCTCCCCCAATATCTGGTCTATGGCCTGAAGTGTGTCAGGACGTGGAAGCTGGAGAAGACTTACATTGAGAGTAAGACCAGGAGAGACATATACTCCAGGGTATGTAAGGCTTTCTTCTATTCCCGTCTTGCTCTAAGAGACTGTCTAACATCCACTCTGCAAGAAAGTCTTAAACTCCTCAATAGCGGAAGACTTCCAGCTAAATTATTTGACATTGCTTGGTTGTCACTACATGGTAAACTCTTTGTCAGGGGAAACTTAAAATTCTTAAGTGTGCTGGATAGGAAGTGCCCCCTGGGCTGTCAGCAGGAGGAGACCATGGAGCATTTCATTACTGAATGCTGGGGAGGGAGGAAGATATGGGAGGAAGTGTCCAGCAGGTTAAACATCTCCATACTAGAAACCCTGACACACCCCGACATAATCTATGGAGTCCCATCCAACAACACTGGTATAGATAGAGGAACCATGTATCTGATCATTACTGTCATCAAATATTATCACTGGCACGCAAGAACCCGAGTCTCCATATTCAGCGAGAATTTTGACCATGAACTCGTAGTCAGACAAATATTATCTGAGCTCAGGTGGATAAAATCACTGGAGATAAAGAGAAACCAGAGAGACAGAAGACTATGGAGGAATGTGGATATGGTTTAAGTTTGGTCATTTATTTTTACCTTGTGTTCTGTTTTTATTTTTTTCCCAACAGGTGTGGACTCTTTAAGTTGATTTTGCTTTAGGTATTTTCTGCTTGATCCTTCTTTATACATACAAAATGTATGAAATAATTGAAAGAATTATTGTTTAATTGTATTTATGTTTTTACTTTAATAAAAATTGCCTCCTATGTACAAGAATATAACTACTATAATACTGCTCCTATGTACAAGAATATAACTTTATTATTATTTTTTTTTTATAAAAAAAATTTATATTTTTATAATTCTTCCCTCAAAAAAAAAATTATAAATATATTAATCCCCCCCCTATAAAAAAATATAATAATTATAATACTCCCCCCCTATACAAAAATATAACTACTATAATACTCCCCCCCCTATACAAAAATATAACTTCTATAATACTACCTCCTATGTACACGAATATAACTACTATAATACTGCTCCTATGTACAAGAATATAACTACTATAATACTACTCCTATGTACAAGGATATAACTACTATAATACTTCCTCCTTTGTACAAGAATATAACTACTATAATACTACCTCCTATGTACAAGAATATAATCACTATAATACTACCTCCCTATGTACAAGATGTCAAGAATATAACAACTATAATACTACTCCTATGTACAAGAATATAACCACTATAATACTACTGCCTATAACCACTATAATCTCTCCTTGTACAAGAATATAACTACTATAATACTGCCTCCTATGTACAAGAATATAACTACTATAATACTGCTCCTATGTAGAAGAATATAACTACTATAATACTGCTCCTATGTACAAGGATATAACTACTATAATACTGCCCCCTATGTACAAGAATATAACTACTATAATATTACCTCCTATGTACAAGAATATAACTACTATAATACTACCTCCCATGTACAAGGATATAACTACTATAATACTACCTCCTATGTACAAGGATATAACTACTATAAAATACTACTCCTATGTACAAGGATATAACTACTATAATACTGCCCCTATGTACAAGAATATAAGTACTATAATACTACTCCTATGTACAAGAATATAACTACTATAATACTACCTCCTATGTACAGGAACATAACTACTATAATACTGCCCCTATGTACAAGAATATAACTACTATAATACTGCTCCTATGTACAAGAATATAACTACTATAATACTGCTCCTATGTACAAGAATATAACTAATAATAAAACATTTTATTTATATAGCGCCAACATATTCCGCAGCACTGTACAATTTGTAGGGTTCAACTACTGACAAAAAAGATACATTACAAAAAAATAGTCAATTCACACACTGGGACTGAGGGCCCTGCTCGCAAGAGCTTACAATCTATGAGGTAGAGGAGGTGACACAGGAGGTAGCAGGGGCGGCAACAGATGTAGCATTGCTTGTACAATGGTCAGACAATTTTAGAATAGAGGTTACTGTCATTACACATATATAAAGCTGTAGGAGCCGTCACCAGTCGTGTCCTTTAACATGCAGATGGTGCCTGGACATATAAAGCTAGTCTGATACAGCATCATATCCTGTGAGGTAATGTTAAAGCATAAACAGAGGAGGGGACGTTTTAGGGATTCTAACTACAGAAGGGTTTACATTAGGAGTTGTGATCGGCCTGTCTGAAAAGATGTGTCTTTAGTTTACGCTTGAAGCTGTGGAAATTGGGGGTTAATCTGATAGTCTGGGATAGAGCATTCCAGAGAAGTGGTGCACCTCGGGAGAAGTCTTGTATACGAGCGTGGGAGGTTCTGATAATAGAGGATGTTAGTCTTAGGTCATTGAGTGAACGCAGAGTACGGGTTGTGTGATAGACAGAGATGAGGGAGGAAATGTAGGGAGGTGCAGCATTATGGAGAGCCTTGTGAATGAGGGGGATAAGTTTATTTTGTATTCTGTATTGAATAGGCAGCCAATAACTACTATAATACTGCTCCTATGTACAAGAATATAACTACTATAATACTACTCCTATGTCCAAGAATATAACTACTATAATACTGCTCCTATGTACAAGAATATAACTACTATAATACTGCTCCTATGTACAAGAATATAACTACTATAATACTGCTCCTATGTACAAGAATATAACTACTATAATACTACTCCTATGTCCAAGAATATAACTACTATAATACTGCTCCTATGTACAAGAATATAACTACTATAATACTGCTCCTATGTACAAGGATATAACTACTATAATACTACTCCTATGTCCAAGAATATAACTACTATAATACTGTTCCTATGTACAAGAATATAACTACTATAATACTACCTCCTATGTACAAGAATATAACTACTATAATACTGCTCCTATGTACAAGAATATAACTACTATAATACTGCTCCTATGTACAAGAATATAACTATTATAATACTGCTCCTATGTACAAGAATATAACTACTATAATACTGCTCCTATGTACAAGAATATAACTACTATAATACTGCTCCTATGTACAAGAATATAACTACTATAATACTGCCCCTATGTACAAGAATATAACTACTATAATACTACCTCCTATGTACAAGAATATAACTACTATAATACTACTCCTATGTACAAGAATATAACTACTATAATACTGCTCCTATGTACAAGAATATAACTACTATAATACTACCTCCTATGTACAAGAATATAACTACTATAATACTGCTCCTATGTACAAGAATATAACTACTATAATACTGCTCCTATGTACAAGAATATAACTACTATAATACTGCTCCTATGTACAAGAATATAACTACTGTAATACTACTCCTATGTACAAGAATATATACTACCGCTCAAAAGTTTGGGGTCACCCAGACAATTTTGTGTTTTCCATGAAAACTCACACTTTTATTTATCAAATGAGTTGCAAAATGAATAGAAAATATAGTCAAGACATTGACAAGGTTAGAAATAATGATTTTTATTTGAAATAATAATTTTCTCCTTCAAACTTTGCTTTCGTCAAAAAATGCTCCATTTGCAGCAATTCCAGCATTGCAGACCTTTGGCATTCTAGCTGTTAATTTGCTGAGGTCATCTGGAGACATTTCCCGCCATGCTTCCAGAAGCCCCTCCCACAAGTTGGATTGGCTTGATGGGCACTTTTTGCGTACCGTACGGTCAAGCTGCTCCCACAACAGCTCAATGGGGTTGAGATGTGGTGACTGCGCTGGCCACTCCATTACAGATAGAATACCAGCTGCCGGCTTCTTCCCTAAATAGTTCTTGTATAATTTGGAGGTGCTTTGGGTCATTGTCCTGTTGTAGGATGAAATTGGCTCCAATCAAGCGCTGTCCACAGGGTATGGCATGGCATTGCAAAATGGAGTGATAGCCTTCCTTATTCACAATCCCTTTTACCTTGTACAAATCTCCCACTTTACCAGCACCAAAGCAACCCCAGACCATCACATTCCCTCCACCATGCTGACAGATGGCGTCAGGCGTCTTCCAGCATCTTTTCAGTTGTTCTGCGTCTCACAAATGTTCTTCTGTGTGATCCAAACACCTCAAACTTCGATTTGTCTGTCCATAACACTTTTTTCCAATCTTCCTCTGTCCAATGTCTGTGTTCTTTTGCCCATATTAATCTTTTCCTTTTATTAGCCAGTCTCAGATATGGCTTTTTCTTGGCCACTCTGCCCTGAAGGCCAGCATCCCTGAGTCGCCTCTTCACTGTAGACGCTGACACTGGCGTTTTGCGGGTACTATGTAATGAAGCTGCCAGTTGAGGACCTGTGAGGCGTCGATTTCTCAAACTAGAGACTCTAATGTACTTGTCTTGTTGCTCAGTTGTGCAGCGCGGCCTCCCACTTCTCTTTCTACTCAGGTTAGAGCCTGTTGGTGCTGTCCTCTGAAGGGAGTAGTACACACCGTTGTAGGAAATCTTCAGTTTCTTGGCAATTTCACGCATGGAATAGCCTTCATTTCTAAGAACAAGAATAGACTGTCGAGTTTCACATGAAAGTTCTCTTTTTCTGGCCATTTTGAGAGTTTAATCGAACCAAAAAGTGTAATGCTCCAGATTCTCAACTAGGTCAAAGGAAGGTCAGTTTTATAGCTTCTCTAACCAGCAAAACTGTTTTCAGCTGTGCTAACATACTTGCACAAGGGTTTTCCACTGCTGATTAGGCCCAAATGAATGAGTCTAACCAGTGCGGAGTCTCAGGCTGCGGCCTCCAAATCAGCTGCAGAATCTGCGGCAAGATCCAGCAGGACGCTTTTTTCCCCCCAGCTTCTTGCTCCAATTAGTTTCAATAGGAGGCAGAATGAGGGAGGAATCTGCTGCAAAATCAGTGCCAGATTCCACCGTGTGAACAGGGCCTGATACTGTTAATAGTGACACTCCACAGTGGCCCCCACACAGTATTATATGATCCACAGTGGCCCCCACACAGTATTATATACTCCACAGTGGCCCCCACGCAGTATCATATGCTCCACAGTGGCCCCCACACAGTATCATATGCTCCACAGTGACCCCCATAGTATTATATGCTCCACAGTGGCTCCCACACAGTATTATATGCTGCACAGTGGCCCCCACACAGTATTATATGCTGCACAGTGGCCCCCACACAGTATTATATGCTTCACAGTGCCCCCCACACAGTATTATATGCTCCACAGTGGCCCCACACAGTATTATATGCTCCTCAGTGGCCCCCACACAGTATTATATGATTCACAGTGGCCCCCTCACAGTATTAGATGCTTCACATTGGACCCCCACAGTATTATATGATTCACAGTGGTCCCCTCACAGTATTATATGTTCTACAGTGGTCCCTTCACAGTATTATATGCTCCACAGTGGCCCTCCACACAGAATTATATGCCCAGCAGTGGCCCCCCACACAGTATTATATGCCCAGTAGTGGCCCCCACACAGTATTATATACTGCATAGTGGCTCCACACCGTATTATATGCCCAGCAGTGTCCCCCCACACAGTATTATATGCTCAGCAGGGGCCCCCACACAGTATTATATGCTCCCAACAGCCCTCCTCCGCTTTGGTGCTATTATTATACTCTGGGGTCTCCTCAGACCCCAGAGCAGGGGTGTAAATACCGGGGCAGTAGTGGTAGCGGCTGCCAC
Source organism: Leptodactylus fallax (assembly GCA_947044405.1). Classification (NCBI taxonomy): domain Eukaryota; kingdom Metazoa; phylum Chordata; class Amphibia; order Anura; family Leptodactylidae; genus Leptodactylus; species Leptodactylus fallax. The sequence continues at coordinate 520,995 of CAMRHE010000551.1, read as the reverse complement.
AGGGCCCAGGACATTAGGGGGCCCGGAGCCATGTGGCAGCCGCTACCGAGAACCCCACAAACACTATCATTATACTCTGGGGTCTTTTCAGAAGTATAGGATTTTTTAATAAGAAAATCAGCTTTGCGGTCCACTGGCTCTCTCAGGAGCACTGAGACTTCAGATGGGAATACAGTCTTTTTGGATAATCTGGCCACTGGTAAATCACCTTGGGGACTGCGTCCCAGCCTTTTGCCACAGAATCATCTAGACTGTAAATAGTTTAGTTTCTTGACCCTGGGTCGGCTTTCTTATCTGCTTTATCCCAGTCTCTCCTCATCCATTCCTCCACCAGAGTGACTTGGGAATGACTTGTGTTTAGAAGCCAGAAAATAAAACCACCTTTGCCTTTTAGGCTCATACTGCACATCTAACACGGTACATTATACTACTGCACATCTAACACGGTACAACATTATACTACTGCACATCTTTGTGAGACTCCACCGTGTCTAACACTTGTAAGTAACTTATTAAGGCTGTCTTTAGACATAAAATAATTTTCTTCAGAATCATCTGAATTAGAGGCCACAGAGGAGGAATCTACTTCAGAGTCTGAAGGTGCAGCGGACTCCTGTATAATCTCATCAGGAGAGGAGGACTCTCTGGCTCTTGTAGTTCCTCGTGCAGATTTAACCCCTGCACTGCCTCTGACATTTGCTGTTTAACCATTTTAAGAGACCACCTGGATCCTCCCTGGATCCTGGAGCTGCAGGAGATCCACAGGTATAACAACAGGCCTCACATGTGTCAGAGATTAGGCCATCAGGCAATGGCTGTCACACTTATTACAGACTGTGTCTTGCTTTATGGGACCTTTCCCTGGAGCTTTCTTGAGAAGATGACATCTAAGACACAGAAACACATGCTTAGTGGCTGCACAGCAAGCAGAAAGCATTACGTATATACATACAAAGTAACATGAGGCAAAACAGCAAATATAGCCTGATAAACAAAGGCTGAAAAGACACAGGACAAACCTCCAAACCCTTCTGGCAGATATAGATTTCTATGAATGACGCTGATATGACATAATAGAGATGAGTATCTACATTACCATTGGCAGTTTAGTCTTGTGTGCTTCCCAGAGTCCGTATCACACCTGATAGGCTTAGATAGAGCCGCTCTGCAGACAGTATCACATGGCCAGCTTAGATACACAGCTCTCTGACACATATTTGTGTGACACGGCTTCCAGCAGGATTCCTCCCTGTATATAGCGGTTAGGTGGATACGGTATTTCCCAGGGTTGGATACGTTTTGAACCATCTGTTATATTGCAATTATTTGTTATCTCTCTGCTCTTATTTTTTCTGTATTTGTGGGCATGAAGTACTTCAGGCATCAGGAGTTATGTACAAGAAGCTGCGTCTATCATGTATCATGTGAACAAGGGCTGATGGTAATCGGGAGGGAGCTAAATATCCAATGTCAGATAGGGAAGGGATGAGATCTGTAATATTATATTATGTAACATTACAATGGGTTGTGTTATACCATGTTATATAGCTTTGTATCTTATATTACAGTCTTACATTTGTCTTTATATTGTGTTATATTATCTTAAATTAAATCTTTATCTCATATAGTACATTATATTATGCTGTTTTAGATTATATCTATGCTATGGTTTATTGTTTTATATTGCTGTATTTGGACCCTTATATGACATTCTATGTGACATTGTTATATTCTTTTATATCATTATATTATGATATATTATATATTTTTATCAGTATATTATGGTATATTATATATTTTATGTCACATTATGTTAGAGTTCATGATATATTCTTTTATTTAGTTATAGTATGGTATATTATATTGCTATGATGTGTCACATTATATTACTTTTATTCTAAAGTACTGAATATGCATATAATATTGTACATATTTTATTTTGTTTTATATAATTTTTTAAGGGTATAATAGTATATTACATTTTATTATTGTTCTTTATATAATTATATTAGGCTTATCATTGGATAGCACATTTTATTATATTATGATATATTAAAGTGTATATCAGATTTTATTATATAGTTTTATATAACCATATTAGGATATATTATACCACATTATATTGTTTTATGTTTAATTTGTGTTCATTATACTATATTGCTATGTCATATTATATATTTATATTGTATATCACATTATATTATGTCATCTTTGTTATTTGGTTACATTATATTATGTGACATTATACTACACTGTTTAATATAGTTATATTCGGGCACATTATATTATTTTAAGTTAGAGTATTTTACGTAAATCGATGTTACATTATGTTGTCATAGCAAATGATATAACAGTATATAATTCTATATTTTTTTCTATATCGGGGTATATTATATTACATTATACTGGTATGTTACATTATATTATGTTGTACATTGTTATAAGAGCATATTTTACATGATATAATTCTATATTATGTTATGGTTTATCACATTATATAATCACACTATATCGGTATATTATATTGTTATACAATGATATTTTACAGTGTATTATTCTATACTATTTTTTCTAGAGCAGGGTATATTATATTATACTGGAACATGATCTTTTATTACATTGTTATAAGAGTATATTGTACATGATATAATTCTATATTATATTGGGGTGTATCATATTATAGAATCACACTATATTGGTACATTATATTGTTGTACATTATTATACCAGGATATTTTACGGTATATAATTTTTTTCTATATTAGGGTATATTACATTATACTCAAAGGTTACATATTACATATAATATGTTGTATATTGTTAGAACTCTGTATGTTACATGATAGAATTCTATGTTATGTTATATGATGATACACCACATTATATAATTACAATATATCGATATGTTACATTATACTGTTATACCAGATATTTTACATTATGTAAATCTATATTTCTTTTATATCAGGGTATGTTACATTATAATATGTTATATACTGTTATAACAGTGTATTTTACTTGATATAATTCTATACTATGTTAGAGTATATAACATTATATAATCCCACTGTATTGGTACGTTACATTATATTATATTGCTATAACACCATATTTTCCATTATATAAGTCTATGTTATGGTATATTACATTGGCTTACATTCATTACACCGATGTTTTATACAGAGGTATTAGTCTTTGGTTGCTGTTGTCAGATACACCACAACTATTAAGCGACAGAGGCTTCTTAATAATACGGGTGTATCTTGGAAGGAGTGAACCCCACAAACTGAAGAAGCTGGAGTAGGGTTCAGGAGTTACTATTGTCAGAAAACTGGCGTAAGTATCTTCAATATGTTGAGTTGTCAAAACTCCGACCCTTCACCAGTTTTCCCCCGACCATGCCATACCTACTAGTTTAGAAAGTGGTGCCCAAAAATGTAACTCTTCCCTCGCAGCCTTAGTTTTATAGCTATGACCCATAGTTGACATTCCCGCTGACGAAAAACAGGAGTTGGTGGGTCCACAGGGCCACTCACTAAGCAATGGCCACCAGCAAATCTTACAGGTTCCCTTTTTTTAAGGTCTGAAGGATTCTCTAATACTTCATTACATTTTTCCATAACAGAACAAGGTGCTCATAGATAATTATAGAAATGATGTGACTGTGCCTTTAAATATCCTAGAACCAGGGAAGGGCAGCAGAATTCTTGAATCCCCTGAAAGTGAAGTATATGCCCTCCCCCTCCATGTGTGCTATATGATGTGTGCACACAGGATGAGAGGTCACAGCTGCAGAGCGTCTCCGCCTCCTCACATTCCTCTACTGCAGATTATCCTCACTGTATATACAGGAGGGGGTATAGAAGATTTACAGCTGGAGGGAACAACACTATGGAAAAATCCAGCATATGTGAGAGACAGGAAGAGAGCGAAAGAGAGCAGAAGATAAACAACAAGATGTGAGAGAGATAAAAATATAGAAAACGTAGGAGCACCCTGTACACAGCACAAAGGTATAAGGAATAGAAAAGCATTACTACTATTGTTACTATAAACTAATATAAACTATACATGCAAATTAGAGGTTCTTTGTTATACACATTTGATCAAACAGTAAGAAGCCACGACAAGGCGACCTCATTCAGATGGGACCCTACACTAAATAAAATGCCTCTCTTGGACCCAGACCAGGTCTACAAATTTCAGGGCAAGTAGGATCCAGAGCTTACTCCTAAGGCAGATGGGGGAATGAAAACGATATATACTCTATTTCAATTAAATAAACCTGTGCAATAGGAGGGGAGTGCTAGTCCAACTATGGAGGGAACCACACAACCCTTGTAATACACAAAAGGAAAATTCAGACTGCACATCCCAATGTGAACAGGTGCTTAATTACAGTGGCAATATAAAAATATAGAAAATTATATTATTATTATGTTAGTTTATAGTAACAATAGTAGTAATGCTTTTCTATTCCTTATACCTTTGTGCTGTGTACAGAGTGCTCCTACTATTCTATATTTTATATTCCATGGTGTTGTACGTTATTATATTAATCCCATGGTGCTGTACATTACTATATTAATCCCATGATGCTCTGTACATTAGTATATTAATACCATGGTCCTGTACATTATTATATTAATCCCATATTCTGTACATTATTATATTAATCCCATGGTGCTCTGTACATTATTATATTAATACCATGGTGCTCTGTACATTATTATATTAATCCCATGGTGCTCTGTACATTATTATATTAATCCCATATTCTGTACATTATTATATTAATCCCATATTCTGTACATTATTATATTAATACCATGGTGCTCTGTACATTATTATATTAATTCCATGGTGCTGTAAATTATTATATTCCATGGTGCTGTACATTTGAGGGTTTACATACAATTCACAAAATACACAACATCAGTAGACCAACTACAGTGGGATAGAGGGCCCTGCCCACGAGGGCTTACAGTCTATGAGGGAAGAGGGATAGAGACAGAAGGTGGGGGTAGAGGCTGTACAGATGGCGGTGTGGTGACAGTAGTGTTATTGGAGGTTGTAGGCCTTCCTGAATAGGTGAGTCTTCAGGGCCTTCTTGAAGCTTGTGACTGTGGGGGTCAGTCGTATGTGTCGTGGTAGTGAGTTCCAGAGTATGGGGGATGCGTGGAAGTGGGGTGATAGGCAGAAATGAGAGATATTCTAATGTTCCTGTGCTGCCAGTTAGTTGGTGAGCTGGCCATTACCACATACTGTACTATAAGGCTGTTAATGCAGTTTGCGGAACAGTCAGCAATTTTTCTTCCATTTTTACTATAAATATCCTTCTCTTTACAGTAATGTGAACATTGTCTGTAGGTCAGCAGTTTCCTCATCCTCTTTTCAATTTCAGCTTTTTTTACAGATGGTGTTCTGTTTGCTTCAAGAATTTGCAGAAATTTCATTGAATCCATTCTTCCCTCTACCTGTGAAATGTTCCCCATGCCATTAGCTGCAACACAACCCCAAAGCATGACTGACCCACCCCCATGCTTAATGGTTGGAGAGATGTTCTTTTCCTGAAATTCTGTGCCCTTTTTTTCTCCAAACATGCCTTTGATCACTGTGGCCAAAGACTTCTATTTTATCCTCATCTGTCCCCAGGACTTGTTTCCAAAATGCATCAGGCTTGTTTAGATGTTTTTTTGGGAACCTCTGATGGTGAATTTTATGGTGAGGACGCAGGAGAGGTTTTCTTCTGATGACTCTTCTATGAAGGCCATATCTGTGCAGGTATCGCTTAACAGTAGAACAATGTACCACAACTCCAGAGTCTGCTAAATCTTCCTGAAGGTATTTTGCAGTCAAGCGAGAATCTGATTTGCCACTCTGGCAATCCTACGAGCAGCTTTCGCCGAAGTTTTTTCTGTTCTTCCAGACCTTGTCTTGACCTCCACTGTTCCTGGTATCTGCCATTTCTTAATTACATTGAGAACTGAGGAAAGGGCAACTTGAAAACACTTTACTATCTTCTTATAGCCTTCTCCAGCTTTGTGGCCTCCACCATTGTCATTCTCAGAGTGCTAGGCAGCTGCTTAGAAGAATTCATGGCTGCTGTTTTTTGGCACAAGGTTAGAGGAGGCTGGGGATTTATACAGCCTTTTCTAAGGATGATAGTGAACCAGCCATAACCCTAACTGGCTAATGAAGGTCTGAGACCTTGGTCAAAGTTATCTGAGCACACAAAGCTACAAGGGTTCACAAACTTTTGCAAGGTGCCCCTTTCCCTTTTTCACTCTAAAATTGTACTCAAACATAATAATACAATGATATTGCTTAAAATTATAGACAAGTGAGTTTAATCTTTAACGTATGCCTTTTATAGATCATTTCATCTTCAACTTGCTTAACTGTTTACAATAGCAGTCATTTTCACCAGGGGTGTCCAAACTTTTGCATGTCATTGTAGATACGATAGATAGATAGATAGATAGATAGATAGATAGATAGATAGATAGATAGATATGTTCCTGTGCTGCCAGTTAGTTGGGGAGGTGTCCATTACCTCATACTGCTGTTTTTGCAGTTTTGAAGGCCAGTCAGCAATTTTTGATTAATTTTTACTTCAAAATTTCTTCACTTTTCCAGGAATGTGAACATTGTGTATGTAGATGAATAGTTTCAGCATTGCACAAGAGGTCACAACGTACCCACACCCAGGGGGCTAACTTCAACTTTCCAACATATGGATAGAGAGGCGATATATAGATATTATGATAGATAGGTAGATGGATAAATATGAGATAGATAGATAAGACAGATGATAGATATGACATAGATAGATATGTTGAATTTCTAGATTCCCAGTGATTCATCACTCCAGGCTGGCCCTTTAAGGCTCCCTCTATATCCTGGTCCCGGGTCAGTAGAGTTGTGTAATGTCAGGCCTGAAGATAAGTGAAGCATGGACAGCAATTCCTGGAAACCTTCCATATAATACATCACTTGTGACCGCAGCACAGTCAGACTTCCTGAAGGTGACCGATAAGTATACACCCCCTGTACACCCAATACTTGTTCTCTGCAGGTCCTTAAGATCAATGTGTGGGTGAGGTGTAAAGACCTAGCTGTGATCAGGACTTCATCTGTACTAGTCTACAATCCACCTCCTATGTCTTCAGAGGCTTAGATGATCCACCATGCTTTATATTGCAGCTTGTTTTGTTAAGATTGGCTGCTATTTATAAGCACCAGCTCAGCAAGAAGTGGCATAATATTATCACCAGGACAGAAGAGAATAGACTACAAGTAATATAAGATCAGGAAACTGCAGGGACCTAAAAACTACAGATGGGTGGGAGGAGTCACATAAACTGGGAGGTACAAAGAAACTGCAGACTAATGGAAAGGGCCACAGAAAATAGGAGGAACCCAGAAAATGTAGAACAATGAGAGGAGCCACAAAAGTGGTAGGAACCTAAAAATATTACTATTATTTTATATCAGTGATGTCAGTAACAGGGGGCGGGGCTATGACAACCTCTCAGACATGATATATACAGCTGGTTGTCAGTAGTAATAGATGAATAGCTGTACTGTAGTATAAGGTGAGCGGATCTCATGTCTGATCACATGTCATTATATTATATCAGTGATGTCAGTAACAGGGGGCGGGGCTGTGACAACCTCTCAGACATGATATATACAGCTGGTTGTCAGTAGTAATAGATGAATAGCTGTACTGTAGTATAAGGTGTGCGGATCTCTTGTCTGATCACATGTCATTATATTATATCAGTGATGTCAGTAACAGGGGGCGGAGCTGTGACAACCTCTCAGACATGATATATACAGCTGGTTGTCAGTAGTAATAGATGAATAGCTGTACTGTAGTATAAGGTGTGCGGATCTCATGTCTGATCACATGTCATTATATTATATCAGTGATGCCAGTAACAGGGGGCGGGGCTGTGACAACCTCTCAGACATGATATATACAGCTGGTTGTCAGTAGTAATAGATGAATAGCTGTACTGTAGTATAAGGTGTGCGGATCTCATGTCTGATCACATGTCATATCAGTGATGTCAGTAACAGGGGGCGGGGCTGTGACAACCTCTCAGACATGATATATACAGGCTGGGTGTCAGTAGTAATAGATGAATAGCTGTACTGTAGTATAAGGTGTGCGGATCTCATGTCTGATCACATGTCATTATATTATATCAGTGATGTCAGTAACAGGGGGCGGGGCTGTGACAACCTCTCAGACATGATATATACAGGCTGGGTGTCAGTAGTAATAGATGAATAGCTGTACTGTAGTATAAGGTGTGCGGATCTCATGTCTGATCACATGTCATTATATTATATCAGTGATGTCAGTAACAGGGGGCGGGGCTGTGACAACCTCTCAGACATGATATATACAGCTGGTTGTCAGTAGTAATAGATGAATAGCTGTACTGTAGTATAAGGTGTGCGGATCTCATGTCTGATCACATGTCAATGTCATTATATCAGTGATGTCAGTAACAGGGGGAGGGGATGTGACAACCTCTCAGACATGATATATACAGCTGGTTGTCAGTAGTAATAGATGAATAGCTGTACTGTAGTATAAGGTGTGCGGATCTCATGTCTGATCACATGTCATTATATTATATCAGTGATGCCAGTAACAGGGGGCGGGGCTGTGACAACCTCTCAGACATGATATATACAGCTGGTTGTCAGTAGTAATAGATGAATAGCTGTACTGTAGTATAAGGTGTGCGGATCTCATGTCTGATCACATGTCATTATATTATATCAGTGATGTCAGTAACAGGGGGCGGGGCTGTGACAACCTCTCAGACATGATATATACAGGCTGGGTGTCAGTAGTAATAGATGAATAGCTGTACTGTAGTATAAGGTGTGCGGATCTCATGTCTGATCACATGTCATTATATTACAACCCCAATTCCAATGAAGTTGGGAAGTTGTTTAAAACATAAATAAAAACAGAATACGATGATTTGCAAATCTTTTCCAACCTATATTCAATTGAATGCACTACAAAGACAAGATATTTAATGTTCAAACAGATAAACTTTATTTGTTTTTTTACAAATATTCACTCATTTTGAATTTGATGCCTGCAACACGTTCATAAAAAGCTAGGCCCGGGTCATGTTTACCACTGTGTTACATCACCTTTCCCTTTAACAACACTCAATAAGCATTTGGGAACTGAGGACACGAATTGTTGAAGCTTTGTAGGTGGAATTCTTTCCTATTCTTGCTTGATGTACAACTTCAGTTGCTCCACAGTCCGGAGTTTCCATTGTCATATTTTGCGTTTCATAATGCGTCGCACATTTTCAATGAGAGACAGGTGTGGACTGCAGGCAGGCCAGTCTAGTACCCGCACTCTTTTACTACAAAGTCACACCATTGTAACACATGCAGAACGTGGCTTGGCATTGTCTTGCTGAAATAAGCAGGGACGTCCCTGAAAAAGACATCGCTTGGATGGCAGCATATGTTGCTCCAAAACCTGTATGTACCTTTCAGCATCAATGGCGCCTTCACAGATGTGCAAGTTAACCATGCCATGGGCACTAACACCCCCCATACCATCAGAGATGTGCCATGGGCACTAACACCCCCCATACCATCAGAGATGTGCCATGGGCACTAACACCCCCCATACCATCAGAGATGTGCCATGGGCACTAACACACCCACATACCATCAGAGATGTGCCATGGGCACTAACATACCCCCCCATACCATCAGAGATGTGCCATGGGCACTAACATACCCCCCCATACCATCAGAGATGTGCCATGGGCACCAACATACCCCCCCATTCCATCAGAGATGTGCCATGGGCACTAACACCCCCCATACCATCAGAGATGTGCCATGGGCACTAACACCCCCCATACCATGAGAGATGTGCCATGGGCACTAACACCCCCCCCATACCATGAGAGATGTGCCATGGGCACTAACACCCCCCCATACCATCAGAGATGTGCCATGGGCACTAACACCCCCCCATACCATCAGAGATGTGCCATGGGCACTAACACCCCCCCATACCATCAGAGATGTGCCATGGGCACTAACACCCCCCCATACCATCAGAGATGTGCCATGGGCACTAACATACCCCCCATACCATCAGAGATATGCCATGGGCACTAACACCCCCCCCATACCATCAGAGATGTGCCATGGGCACTAACACCCCCCCCCATACCATCAGAGATGTGCCATGGGCACTAACACCCCCCATACCATCAGAGATGTGCCATGGGCACTAACACCCCCCCATACCATCAGAGATGTGCCATGTGCACTATCACACCCCCATACCATCAGAGATGTGCCATGTGCACTAATACACTCCCATAACATCAGAGATGTGCCATGGAGATTTCCTTTTCTTCTTTGGCCCGGAGGACACGATGTCCATGATTTCCAAAAACAATGTGAAATGTGGACTGGTCAGACACTTTTCCACTTTGCGTCAGTCCATCTCAGATGCGCTTGGGCCCAGAGAAGCCGGCGGTGTTTTTGGGTGTTGTTGATTATCCATTTGAACATTAAATATCTTGTCTTTGTAGTGTATTCAACTGAATATAGGTTGAAAAGGATTTACAAATTATCGCATTGTTTGTATTTATGTTTTACACAACGTCCCAACTTCAATGGAATTGGGGTTGTATATCAGTGATGTTAGTAACAGGGGGCGGAGCTGTGACAACCTCTCAGACATGATATATACAGCTGGTTGTCAGTAGTAATAGATGAATAGCTGTACTGTAGTATAAGGTGTGCGGATCTCATGTCTGATCACATGTCATTATATTATATCAGTGATGCCAGTAACAGGGGGCGGAGCTGTGACAACCTCTCAGACATGATATATACAGCTGGTTGTCAGTAGTAATAGATGAATAGCTGTACTGTAGTATAAGGTGTGCGGATCTCATGTCTGATCACATGTCATTATATTATATCAGTGATGTCAGTAACAGGAGGCGGGGCTGTGACAACCTCTCAGACATGATATATACAGCTGGTTGTCAGTAGTAATAGATGAATAGCTGTACTGTAGTATAAGGTGTGCGGATCTCATGTCTGATCACATGTCATTATATCAGTGATGTCAGTAACAGGGGGCGGGGGCTGTGACAACCTCTCAGACATGATATATACAGCTGGTTGTCAGTAGTAATAGATGAATAGCTGTACTGTAGTATAAGGTGTGCGGATCTCATGTCTGATCACATGTCATTATATTATATCAGTGATGTCAGTAACAGGGGGCGGGGCTGTGACAACCTCTCAGACATGATATATACAGCTGGGTGTCAGTAGTAATAGATGAATAGCTGTACTGTAGTATAAGGTGTGCGGATCTCATGTCTGATCACATGTCATTATATCAGTGATGTCAGTAACAGGGGGCGGGGCTGTGACAACCTCTCAGACATGATATATACAGCTGGTTGTCAGTAGTAATAGATGAATAGCTGTACTGTAGTATAAGGTGTGCGGATCTCATGTCTCATCACATGTCATTATATCAGTGATATCAGTAACAGGGGGCGGAGCTGTGACAACCTCTCAGACATGATATATACAGCTGGGTGTCAGTAGTAATAGATGAATAGCTGTACTGTAGTATAAGGTGTGCGGATCTCATGTCTGATCACATGTCATTATATTATATCAGTGATGTCAGTAACAGGGGGCGGAGCTGTGACAACCTCTCAGACATGATATATACAGCTGGTTGTCAGTAGTAATAGATGAATAGCTGTACTGTAGTATAAGGTGTGCGGATCTCATGTCTGATCACATGTCATTATATTATATCAGTGATGTCAGTAACAGGGGGCGGGGCTGTGACAACCTCTCAGACATGATATATACAGCTGGGTGTCAGTAGTAATAGATGAATAGCTGTACTGTAGTATAAGGTGTGCGGATCTCATGTCTGATCACATGTCATTATATTATATCAGTGATGTCAGTAACAGGGGGCGGAGCTGTGACAACCTCTCAGGCATGATATATACAGCTGGTTGTCAGTAGTAATAGATGAATAGCTGTACTGTAGTATAAGGTGTGCGGATCTCATGTATGATCACATGTCATTATATCAGTGATGTCAGTAACAGGGGGCGGAGCTGTGACAACCTCTCAGACATGATATATACAGCTGGTTGTCAGTAGTAATAGATGAATAGCTGTACTGTAGTATAAGGTGTGCGGATCTCATGTCTGATCACATGTCATTATATTATATCAGTGATGTCAGTAACAGGGGGCGGGGCTGTGACAACCTCTCACACATGATATATACAGCTGGTTGTCAGTAGTAATAGATGAATAGCTGTACTGTAGTATAAGGTGTGCGGATCTCATGTCTGATCACATGTCATTATATTATATCAGTGATGTCAGTAACAGGGGGCGGAGCTGTGACAACCTCTCAGACATGATATATACAGCTGGGTGTCAGTAGTAATAGATGAATAGCTGTACTGTAGTATAAGGTGTGAGGATCTCATGTCTGATCACATGTCATTATATCAGTGATGTCAGTAACAGGGGGCGGGGCTGTGACAACCTCTCAGACATGATATATACAGCTGGGTGTCAGTAGTAATAGATGAATAGCTGTACTGTAGTATAAGGTGTATAGGATTAGCTTCACAGCTCAGTAGACAGTACCACACATGATAGGATTAGATACACAGCTCAGTAGTCAGTATTACATATGATAGGATTAGATACACAGCTCAGAAGACAGTATCACACATGACCGGATTAGTTACACAGCTCAGCAGACAGTATCACACATGATTGTCTTAGATACACAGCTCAGCTGGTAAATGATATACAGCTCTGTCACAATAGGTGCTGGAGAGGGTTTTGTGTGTGTCTCTGGCTATGAATGGGTTAATGTGCTGGGCTGATGGGAGTGGCAGTCCTCCAGCTCAGGGGCCTCTGATAACTGGAGTCTGGAGGACGGTGAGGATGTAGTAGCAGTGAGTCCAACAGCAGCAGGAGCTCGGGGTCCTCCAGTCTGGGGGTGAGTACACGGATTTACTCCAGGTACACACCTGGTATCTCAGGACACGGCGCTCTGCCATACTCTGTATGCTGCCGCTCTCCGAGCTGTGTCAGTATGTTGGGAGTTGTAGCTGTAAATCTATTATTTATAATACACGGATTCTGGTGCTGTATATTATGTGTATAATGGTGGAGCTCCGCGCCATCGCCCCCGGTACTGTACCGTACGCGCGTTACACATGTCCTCCGCTTCTGTACCGTACGCGCGTTACACATCTCCTCCGCTTCTGTGCCGTACGCGCGTTACACATCTCCTCCGCTTCTGTACCGTACGCGCGTTACACATCTCCTCCGCCACACTGTGTGTCAATGATGCAGCTGCTGTACAGATTCACCGGACTCAATAACTACTGCAGCGTCTTTCTGCTCTCCATCCTTAGCTGGTTTTACTTTATTCTGGGTCCTTCTTGTGTTAAGTTGCACATAAATCTTAAAGGAGTATTCATATAGTGCAGTTAAAACTACACTAGAAAAATATGCATGCAGTTTCAATGCAGGTTTTGGTGCAATTTCTTAATTTTACTGGTGAAACAAGTTATATACATGTGTTTGACGCACAATATTTAAAAATCTGCACCAAAAACTGCATCAAAACAAAAATTAAAAACCTGCACCAAACTGCTTTGTGTGAATGCACCCTAATGGTCTACCACAAGGGCTGATGATTGGTGTTTAATGTGCTCAGACTGACATTTAGGCCCCACGTAGAGCAAACGCAGCAGAAAACAACACAGAACCCGCAAAATGAATGAGATTCTGATTCATCTCAGCCACACACTGTGGGAGAAAAACGATGTGAAAAAGCTGTGTGTTCAAAAACGCAATGTGTCAATTTTAGCTGTGCAAATTTGAAGGTTTTTCCTATAGACTTAATAAGGAAAGTAAAACACAGCAAAAAGGCGATGAAAAGCACTGCGGAAACTTTGTGGAAATAAAGAAACATTGCCAAAAACACAGTTTTTTTTTTTCTTTAGGCTACGGCAACGCATCACGGTTCTTCCCGCAGTGCTTTAGACAGACTTTTTGTTTCAATTATACCTATGGGGAAACCGCGTTTCCGTAGGTATAATTGACATGCTGCGATTTCCAAAACCGCGCCAGTTATGGAAATCAACGCCTGTCTGCAGTGCGGTTTTTACCGCAAAGTGGGCATGGGATTCACTAGAATCCCATCCACTTTGCTCTGACTGTAAATCGTTGCAATTTTTTCCGCAGCATTTACGCCACGTGGGGCCCCGGCCTTAAAGTGTTTTTGAAAAACACATCAATGTAAATTTTTCCTGCTGTTTTTTCCCCATAGTCTTAGGCCTCGTGAAAAAATAGAACAGTGAAAACAGATTTGGATTTTCAGGGATTGGCGCGTTTTTGTCACCATGGAAATACATTGAAATTTTTATTGCGCGATACATTTCGCACGTACACCTGCAGTTCCCTTATCATCAGTTTCACATCCCTGTTTGTACTACCGAACATCGAGCGTCCCGTAGACTACGTTCTATGCAGCGACTTTTCTGACATGACGGCCAAATTGTAGTTCTAAAATGGTTGTGCGACAAATGGTTTTGGTCACTGTCACGGCTCGCTGTTGGGTGACATTGCGCCATGGAAAAGAAAAAGTGTCCCATTTTTGTTTTGATCTCCTCCAGTAAAATGAGGGCGGCTAACAATGGCCGATCCCCTCCCCCTGCCTCCGTATATATTATGACCCGACTCTGTCCCGCATGGAGGTCTGTGCACACAGAGGTTGTGATTAATCTGTAGATATGTGTGAAGAAATCTGCGACTGCTGCAGGTGGAGCCGCCTTGTCTATGACCACCTCAGTTTTCAGCTTTATCTCGCAACGTGGGTGTAAAAACGTGAGACGTTTCTCACTTTCTGCTGGAAATCTGGGGCAGGGTCCAAGAGGCCCTGGATGTGTCTGACTGTCGGTGCCTCACATCCCTGGAGCTGTCTTCTATCTACTAAGTTGTCATGGCTGCTCCTATGTAATATCTAGAAAAACTTGGTGAGAACCACGAGCCATGTCAAGTTTGGCCCGCAATATAATACTGTAGAACTAGGCCCGTAACTCTTTTTCATCCAGCTTACCCCAGACTGCATTGTTATGTATACTAGGTCGGTTTGCCCTGGAGGTTGTGCATGTTGCTAGGCCCAATCTTCAGTGTTGTGTGGAGGGTGACAACTTCTGACTGAAAAACAGGCATTTCAGGTTTGGCTTTGACTTGCGGATGTCTCTCGCTGCTGCGGGTTGCTTTGTAGTCGCTCACCACAGATTCCTTTATAGCATTCCCACCAGGGAGGAAGAGGTTAATGTGGAGAGGTGGCGGTGCTACGTCATGGCTACATAGCAGAGGAGTCATGTAGCAGGTGGAGAACACTTCACATTCTTTTCACTTTCACCAAGGCAGCCACAGATTACAGAATACCACCAAAATGATTGTAACTATATTACTATTATGCTATACCAGTGATGTCAGTAACGGGGAGGGGCTGTGACAAGCTCTCAGACACGATATACTAGTTGGGGTGTGATGTATTGCCACCATTCAGATTCCATTTCCATAGTTTTTATAGTTTATATGGTTGCTATGGTAACACGTCCACCAGATTCATTTTGGGAGGCCATGTCTATATGTTCCTAAATGTCTAATTTTCTGCACTCTGGTTCTATGACGTCTTCTGTTCTTCATAGCTTTAGGTATCAAATTCTGGATTAAGATGAAGGTTCCAGATATCACAACTCACAAACCTCATGAGAGAACGCCGGTCACCTGATTCTATGTCCTTTCTTGACGCCTGTGAGACCCATGAGAATGAATTCTGTGGGGTAAGTACTGTGAATAAGCGTGTACAATGGGTGTTCTCTACTGTATCTGACATCCAGGAGAAAGTTTTTGCTTCCCATAGATAGAGGGTTCCGCTTGGACTAAGGGTGTCCAGTGGGTCTCCTGAGACTAGAGGTGGCCAAGGGATCTATGGCGAAGTAGTTTCCCCTGGGACTCGGGGTGGCCAGCCAATGAGTTTCCCCCAGGACTAGGGGTTGCCAAAGTGTCTACCAGGACTATGTGTGACCATGGAGTTTCGCATGGCACTAGAAGAGGTCATAGGGTTTCCCTGTACTAGGGGAGAGGACAAAAAGTCTCCTGGGACTAGGGGTTAGATCTCCACTTGTCCTCATCAATTCTGAATGCGGATGAATTGCAGAAAAGCTGTCTATCAGACTGGGGATTTGCACACAAGGCGTCATTTTGGTTTCTTTGCCCCCTTCAGTGGCCCCTCCTCAGAATCTTCATGCCTTCTCTAGTTAATAGCAGACAGCAGCACTCAGGATCAGTAAACATCTGCTGAGGCCTCCTCAGACATACTGCTCGATGTGGTTGATGTCCTGCATCCTGGAAAAAACATCAGTCAGTCATCACAGGCTAAACCTAAGTGTGGATAAACGTCACAACCCTCCTCACCACGGCTCCATCTCGGGAGAGAAGAACAGAGAGATCTTCTGCCTCCCAGACCCTTGCCTGAAAACCTTGAGGGGCTTTAAATTCTTTTATAGTTACCAAATGTCCCAAATTTGACAGGACTTTAACAAATTTTAGGGAACAATCCTAGTAAGTTTTGACTTCCTAAAAGGGGCGTTCCTTACAAAACCTTCAGTCCCACTTGGTTTAGTGTCAGTCCCAGGGCAGTTTGGGGATGGTTCCAGGGGTGGGGTTTAAACATTACTATTTTGGATGCACTGAGATTCTATCACACTTCCTATAAGCAGACTGTATCATGGATTACATACAGTCACTCAGTAGACTGCATCAAACAAGATGGGCTTAGAAACTCTAGCTCAGACAGAATTGATTTCATTTCATTATCCTATGCTAATAAAAACTATTTTTTTCTCATTTTCTATTAGAGAGCAACGTGGAGGATTTAGTAATGAATCACCACCATGGCCGATTGTTTTTGCTTCTCTTCTTACTGTTTGGAGTAGTCAAGTTGGAATGTGACATCAGTCCAGATGGGAAATATGCCTACTGCCAAGGAGAAAGCCTGGGTGATGTTCCTCAGGACCTGCCAGAGGACCTGAAATATCTGGACTTGTCCTATAATAAAATCAAGGAACTGACTCCGGGCAGTTTTTCTCGATACCTCTACTTGGATACCTTAAACCTGAGCTACAATAATATTTCTCGTATACAGAATGGATCATTCGAGGCCAACCTGCTCCTGAGGAACCTGAGTTTATTCAATAACTCCCTGGTGGAGATACCAGTGTCATCTCTGGAACCTCTCACAGGCTTAGAGATCTTGGACTTGTCCAACAACTTATACACAGTCCCCACATTGGGGAAAGAGTTCTACAAATTAGTGAATTTGCAAATCCTATCCATCGGGGGTCCTCTGGTTTCAAGTGTTCTAAGAGATGACTTTGTAGTCCTCCAGAATATCAGTCTACAGAAGTTTTCTTTGAAGTCAAAGTCAAGTTTGGACTACTATGAGCCCGGAGCTTTCTCTGTACTGAACACCAAGGACTTGTGGTTGGATATTGCCCTGGACAACAATGCCCATTTCTTAACTGATATGTTAAAGGACTTGAAAGGGAAAAATTTGAGCACTCTCCGTTTCCGAAACTTATTTGAGTTTTATTATTATGTTAATGACTTGGATATATTTTCCTACTTGCCTGCCATAGATGTAAAAGATCTGGTCTTCTACAGAGGAAAATTTAACGAAAATCTTCTCCGTCTGGTCTTGCAGAATGTTCAGATTTCTACATTTCAGAACCTTCTACTCCTCTCTATAGATTTTGCCCGTTCTCCTAACGCCAATAAGACAAACGTGACCATCGATAACTTGGTTTTACAGAATTTGGTCCTAAAGGACATCACTAACCCAGATATCCTGAGATTTGACTGGACCTTTACTTGGTTCAGCAAAATCACCCATCTCAGCATCATCAACGTCAACTTCAACTTTGTTCCCTGTGATGCTTGGGGTCAAATGGCTAATGTTATCACATTAAACATATCGGATAACCGGCTACTTTCCAAGTACCTAATAAACTTGTCGTGTCCACAGAATGTGCTGCCAAACATTGAGACATTCGTCGTTAGCCATAACCAAGTGGACAGTCTGAAGACCATCTCCTTGCTAACGGCTCAATGGGCAAAGCTCACAAAACTGAACCTTGATAGTAATGTTATTGGAAACATCAATGAGTCTTGCGTGTGGAACGTCAGCATTAAAACCCTAATCTTAAGTAACAATATGCTCGCGATGGATGTGTTTCAGTGCCTGCCTATAACGCTGGAATATCTGGACATGTCTCATTCCCAGCTGGAACGTTTAGATATGAGTTATTTTGACCAAGCAACAAATCTAAAAGAACTTATTCTAAGAAATAATAAAATCAAGTTCATCCCAACAGGCTGGCAAAACCCCAACCTCCAAGTCCTGGCGGTTGAAGGTAACTCTTTTGGAGTCATTGATAAAGGTTCTTTCCAAGACTTGCACCAGTTGAGAGAATTGACTGCCGGGAACAATCCTTTTCATTGTACATGTGCTCTCGATGCCTTCTTCATAGACATTCTCAGTGATGAGTCAATATCGGTCCCTGACTGGCCATACAACTACTATTGCCATTATCCATTGTACCTGCTAGACACCAGAATTGATTTCTTTAGCCCGGGGAAGCTGCAGTGTGATGTCAGCTTGGTGGTGGCCATTGCGGTTTCGGTGACAGCTTTTGTAGTCATCGTCTGCATGTTGCTTTGCTATAAATTAAATATTCTCTGGTACTTGAGGGCGACATGTCAGATAATTCGATCCAAATACCGCTCCAAGAAAGGTCAAGAGACCAGAGTATACACCTATCATGCCTTCATCTCCTACAGCTATTCCGATGCAGATTGGGTAAGGGGAGTGTTACTACCTCATCTAGAGAACTCCAACCCTCCGTACAGAGTTTGTATCCATGAAAGAGACTTCCTCCCCGGGAAATGGATTATTGACAACATCATAGAGAACATTGAGAACAGCCGGAAGATCATCTTTGTCCTGTCTCACAACTTTGTCAACAGTGAATGGTGTAACTATGAGCTCTACTTTGCTCATCAGAGGGCCGTTGGTCATGGCTTCGAAGACATCATTCTGGTGGTCAAAGAGGACATCAGGATGGAGAACCTACCGAAAAGGTTCTGCAAACTGAGAAAAATGCTCAGTACAAAAACTTATCTTGAGTGGCCCATGGAGGAGAACCGGCAGCCATTCTTCTGGATTCAACTTCAGAGCATCTTGGGTAAAGGCGACAAAAGCATTTCGGGACTAGATAACATTACATTAGTGAATGAAACTATGTTTGGTGCAGACAGCAGCTCAGGGGAACCTATAGCTATGACTACGAAGAGCAACCTAAGCCTACCTTGTGCGTAATGCCACTGGATGGGCTGTTTTGTGGTATGTTAATATTGAGTTCCATTTCTGAACATCATTTCATGGGTTAAACCTTTAGTAATGTTGCCAATCTTATCTTGTCTTACATCATATTTAATACTGCTTTATACTGTTTAGAGAGCGATTCAATTCGGATTGAACTGTATTCAACTCACATTTTGCAAACTTATCCAAAGCTAAAATGTTTGGGGTTCATCACCTATGAATCACTAGTACACACTGGGATCTAAGTTGAGTCCCAGGGGAGTTGCAGAAACATACTGAACACTTATCCTCATCTTGCTTCACCTCTCCTGGGCTCCCTTGAAGTCATCTTTTGTGATCTTCCAGCCTCCTAGGTGACCTCATTGGGGACTGCTGAGGCCCAACCACACGTGGGGCGCATCACTGTGATGACAAGTTAAATCGTCATGATGTTGGCACGCTCCATGTGACCAGTCCTCATTAGTCCACTGGTCATGTGACGTCAGCCACGAGGCTGGAAGGGGACCCTGACAGAGCATCAGATGCCCATAGGTAGCCCAGGAGAGGTGAGGAAAGGTGTTTATTATGTTTCCACACCCCCCCTGTGCCTCCTCTTTTGGAGTCTAAAGAGACCCCAGAGTCACACCAAATAAGCTCAGCCTGACACAGGCGGAAGACCCCAGGAATATTCGGTGAAATGAATCTCGTGGGGGTCACCTATCTCTAACACTGGTTTGATGTAACTGGAGTATCAAACACGATGTAGAGCAAAGAGTTAACCTATAAAGTGATGGTGAGAAGTGGAGCTGGGCTGTGAGTTTATTGCACTTTTTCCAACGGAGGCCCGGAAGGTCTGCAGATTTAGAATCCATGGGAAAAATCTACTGTGACTCCATGATAGAAAATTACACCACGTGTGATTAGATGTATTTTCCAGAAAATCTAGTTAATGCAGCCGCAGATCAGGTGTCACCTGATGTCTACTGCCAGAGGAGCTGCATGTCTGACAGCCTGTTTGCTAGGGATACACTGGTTGCTAGGGACGTGGATTTGGCTTGTCTATGAGTCAGGGGTTGGAGCCGTCTTAATCTAGAAATTTAAGATAACGGAGATCGCCTTGTTTGGCGATTCTAACCATAACATTGGTGAGACACCCATGAGATGCGAGGCCGGTGGCATCTTATACCTCAAATATCTTACCTTAAGGGCAGTATATTCAAGTGTATTATAGTTTTGATGCAATAAAATCCCTAAATTTCCTGGAAGGAATCCCCGCCTGTGACTGTGGAACCAGACATGGCAGCCGGCAGGGCATTTTATTGAATGATGTACATGTATGGGTTTTAAATTTTTTTTTTTTTTTGGTCACTATGAAGGAACTTGTCTCCATAAGTTGTGAGATATTATGTCAGGGACCAGTGGGCTGGTAACAATAGGAGCCCTAGAGTTGTCCTCAGCTTTTCAGTCCCTGCTTGTTGGAAGACTGGGTGACTACCGATATGGCCAGGACAGCTCCTATGGAAGTAAGGGCCAATACAGACTGAGCGTCGTCTGAATCTGACAGACTGCACGTGGACCCTGGGTCCTGGTCACATTCGCAAACATCTTCTAGCTTCTCGGTCCTTTTAACAGGTGTTCCTGGGGGCAAAAATCAGGATAAAAACAACCTATGGCTGAATGTCACTCGGCTACCCCAGAATCAGCTAGGTATCCATTTTACCTTCCCATTTAGGAGTCTGGAAAAGCTGGGTGTCACATTAGACCAGGTCAGCCTTAGAGAGGCCATAGACAGCCGTAAGAATCTCTGCCCCTTCCCTATATAAGACTCAAATTGTCCAGTATTACAGCGTGGAGACATGAAGGACACATCTCCAGCCTTGTACATGATGTTATATGATGATATTTTACCTGCTGTTACATGATTATAATTATATTTATTTTTATTAAAAAAAAAATGTAAAAAAAATTCTTCACATCACATGTCGTCTTTATGGTTGGATGGGAATTTGGTTCCTTGGTATAATTCATACATACTATTTCTATGTGAGTGGAAAATTGCACAATTTTAAGCTGGTAAATTTTTCCAGAAATGTGTATAGGATCTTCAGGTCTGCAGAATAAACTAGATAGGACTTTGGGTTAGGCTAGTTTGGTTTGCCTGATATGATCCTTTAGTCAGGTTTGCCCAGTATAACAGATGAGCCCTGTATGGTGGTGCCCTGTACAATAAGATGAGGCTGCCCCACATGATTGATTAGCTGGGTCTGCCCTGTATGATTGATTAGTTGGGTCTGTCCTCTGCAATTGTCCCACATGATTGATTAGCTGGGTCTGTCCTCTGCAATCGATTAGCCGGGTCTGACCTGTATTGTGTGCCCTGTACAGTCATCTAGCCGTGGCCGCTCCACATGATTAATTTGCAGGACAGGTCTCTTTTGTGATAGAAAACAACAAGAACTCCTAAAGAATCCTCCTGAGCCGTTTCTGCCCCTCCCTGGCCCCATGCTGTGCAGTGTACAGAGCGGCCCGGGGTGGATATACTCTGGAAGGCGAGGAATGTAGGAAATTATTTGCTTGGGTCGATATTGAGTATACAGTGCCGCTCTCATGTCATTAATGGGACATGTTTCTTATCAATACTCCATTGTTTATTGGCAGGTCCTTACTGGGGCCCCTACAGAGAGGCTCTGCTTTTCCTTTCCACCACTCCTAAGGCAAACAAGCTTATCAGCGATGTCTACATAACACGCAGATGAAATAACGTAACACACACTGGAGAACACTGACAGCTGACCGAGGAGGAGTAGTAGTGCAGTTACTGACATGTATGATGGTGGGGAAATCACTACTACCCCCAGCAGGGGCGCAACTAAAGGCTCCTGGTGCACAGGCTTGGCTTGGGCCCCTCTGCACAACTTCTCTTCACATCCATCAGCCGTGTCCCATCTGTACATTTTAGCACCATTTACATCTCCCTGTGCCTCTCTATCTGGGCCCAGACCACCAAGGTGACTTATTCTTCTCGCTCCAGTGCACCAGAGGGCAGGGGGGATACATTTACAATGCACAGACTGCCGGCTATCAAAGAAGATCAGAAAGGAAATCAAAGAAGTTAACCTGTGCTAGTGTGGGGAGGGGGACCTGTAGGTGCCCCTGACTTCTGTTGCAACTATGACCCCTATAGTTACACCAGTGACCTCCAGTCAGAAGCAAAACAGGCCAGGAACAGGGGTGTTTAATCCTCTAGTGACATGACATAATAGAATAGCACTGTCATCTGGGTGTTAAGGTAAACTGCTGTACTACTACAGTGTCTGAGCAGGTGGCCTTTGGAGTGGGTGCCAGCTTTATCTTGCAGCTAACACCCTGTTCCAGCACTCCCGTTTGGAGCTGAGCTCCGATCATGTGCGTTAATCCCTTAAATGTAGCATTCAGACAGGTCCATGGCTTCTAAAGGGTTTCAGTGGTAATACTGCTCCCCCATTGCCCCTCCCCCGTGGTGTGTTCGGGGTTTGATGATATGTATTTTTGGCAATTAGGGGTCTGACATATTATTTATCCTGCAAAGTGAATGTAGGGGGAAAAAATGCTGTAAGTAATGATTTTTCACCATCTCACGCAATATGGTATAAAATGTGATCAAAAAGTCTTGTGCACCAATAAAAAGCACAGCTCTCCCCACAAAAAACAACCAACTCTGTGAACAAAAAAATAAAAATGTTACACGTCTCAGAAGATGTTGATGTAAAAATAATCGATTTATCCCCAAATGGGTTTTTGTTCTGAAAAACTAGTACTGCATAAAAACCCCCCAATATAAATGAGGTATCGCTGTAATCGTACCGACCCACAGAATAAAGGTAACATGTTACTTATGCTGTACGTTGCATGGCAAAAAAATGAAAAGGTAAAACGCAGTGCCAGAATTGATGATTTTTTTTTTTTCTTTTTTTAATCCACCAAGAAAGAGTTCATAAAATTTAGTCAGAAAATAATAAATACAGCTTGTACAATCTGAAGACAAAAACCCCCCAAATCACCAAATCATTAAAACACAACTGGCTGCGGCAGGAAGGGAACGTATAAGGTGTGCGAGCCTATATCAGGGGACAAACCAGATTTAGACCTTACGAGGGATAATAAACCAGAAGTGACCCCCCCCCCCCCATAATAAGAGCTTCTGGGGAAATAATAGGGTGTACCCAATGTACTCCGCACGGCTTACATATTCACTCTTCACCATCCGCTCTGCAGTCACGTCTGGGATACTAATGCTGGCCCCGCCATGTACCCATACAGCAGATTATGACCACATATGGGGTATTCCCATGTTCAGGAGCAATTGTTTAACAATCTGTGGGGAGCTTTTTCTCCTTTATCCTCTTGTGAAAATGAAAACTTTGGGGATAAAGTGATGTTTTAGTAATTTTTCATTTATATGTCCCAGTGTTAGTAAAATCTGTGAAATGCCCAGTGTCGCTCCTTCCCTTCTATGCACTGCCGTGTGCCCAAACATCAGTTTACACCCACATGTGGGGTGTTTCTGTGCTCGGGAGAAATTGCACAACAAACTGTGAGATGTATTTTCTCCTTTAACCCTTTGTGAATGTGTTAATTTTAGGGCTAAATGAAGGGATTAGTGAAAAAAAAAAATTAAGTGTCTAAATTTCACCTCCATATTGTTTTAATTCTCGTGAAATGCTTAAAGGGTTAACAAACTTCCGAAATGCTGTTTTTAATTATTTGAGGGGTGCAGTTTTGAAAATGGGGTGTTTTATGGAGATTTCTAATATATAGGCCATTATAATCCCCTTTAGAACTGAAGTGGTCCCTAAGAAATTAGTTTGGGAAATTTTCTTGTAAATCTGGAGAATCTCTGTTACACTTGTAAGCTTTATAATGTCCAAAATACATCAAAGGAGGACTAAAAGATGATCTAACATAAAGCAGACATATGGTAGATAATATGTATTTGGGTGGTATGACTATCTGTCTGATTTGCAGAGCATTTCACATTTTGAAAATTGTGAATTTTTGCTAAAATATTCATCAAAGTTTACCACTAAGGATAGGTTCACATCTGCACTGGTGTCTCTGCAGATTATGTCTAAAAGTCCTGCACGGAGGACTATTCTCTCTACCGGTTTCAGTAAAAAACTGGCAGAAACCCGATGGGCACCATGCGGACTGTATTATAGTCTATGGGGTTCACAGGCAACCACTTTTTTAGCGGACAGGCTCTCTGTCTTTTGGGTACACATGAGGACCCAAATGACGGAGAGACGAAAGCTAGTATGAACCTAGTGTATCACAAAGTACAATTTGTAATGAAAAATCGTTTTTAAAACCACTTGTGTAAGTTAAAGCGTCCCAAAGTTATTGCCATATAAAGTGAAAAATTAGGCCTGGTCCTTAAGGGGTTAATGGCAATACCTCAAATGACATTGTCAGCCTGTCATTATCCCGTACCCCCAGTATCATTATCCCGTACCCCCAGTGTCAGCCTGTCATTATCCCGTACCCCCAGTATCATTATCCCGTACCCCCAGTGTCAGCCTGTCATTATCCCGTACCCCCAGTATCATTATCCTGTACCCCTAGTGTCATTATCCTGTACCCCCAGTGTCAGCCTGTCATTATCCTGTACCCCCAGTGTCCGCCTGTCATTATCCTGTACCCCCAGTGTCATTATCCTGTACCCCCAGTGTCAGCCTGTCATTATCCCGTACCCCCAGTGTCCGCCTGTCATTATCCTGTACCCCCAGTATCATTATCCTGTACCCCTAGTGTCATTATCCTGTACCCCCAGTGTCAGCCTGTCATTATCCTGTACCCCCAGTGTCAGCCTGTCATTATCCTGTACCCCCAGTATCATTATCCTGTACCCCTAGTGTCATTATCCTGTACCCCCAGTGTCAGCCTGTCATTATCCCGTACCCCCAGTGTCAGCCTGTCATTATCCTGTACCCCCAGTGTCATTATCCCGTACCCCCAGTGTCAGCCTGTCATTATCCCGTACCCCTAGTGTCATTATCCCGTACCCCTAGTGTCATTATCCTGTACCCCCAGTGTCAGCCTGTCATTATCCTGTACCCTGAGTGTCAGCCTGTCATAGTCCTGTACCCCCAGTGTCAGCCTGTCATTATCCCGTACCCCCAGTGTCAGCCTGTCATTATCCTGTACCCCCAGTGTCAGCCTGTCATTATCCCGTACCCCCAGTGTCAGCCTGTCATTATCCCGTACCCCCAGTGTCAGCCTGTCATTATCCCGTACCCCCAGTGTCAGCCTGTCATTATCCCGTACCCCAGTGTCAGCCTGTCATTATCCTGTACCCCCAGTGTCAGCCTGTCATTATCCTGTACCCCGATTGTCAACCTGTCATTATCCCGTATCCCCAGTGTCAGCCTGTCATTATCCTGTACCCCAAGTGTCAGCCTGTCATTATCCTGTACCCCCAGTGTCAGCCTGTCATTATCCTGTACCCCCAGTGTCATTGTCCTGTACCCCCAGTGTCAGTCTGTCATTATCCTGTACCCCCAGTGTCATTATCCTGTACCCCTAGTGTCATTATCCCGTACCCCCAGTGTCAGCCTGTCATTATCCCGTACCCCCAGTGTCAGCCTGTCATTATCCCGTACCCCCAGTGTCATTATCCCGTACCCCCAGTGTCAGCCTGTCATTATCCCGTACCCCCAGTGTCAGCCTGTCATTATCCCGTACCCCAAGTGTCAGCCTGTCATTATCCTGTACCCCCAGTGTCAGCCTGTCATTATCCTGTACCCCCAGTGTCAGCCTGTCATTATCCTGTACCCCCAGTGTCAGCCTGTCATTATCCTGTACCCCCAGTGTCAGCCTGTCATTATCCCGTACCCCCAGTGTCAGCCTGTCATTATCCTGTACCCCGAGTGTCAGCCTGTCATTATCCCGTACCCCCAGTGTCAGCCTGTCATTATCCTGTACCCCCAGTGTCATTATCCTGTACCCCCAGTGTCATTATCCTGTACCCCCAGTGTCAGCCTGTCATTATCCCGTACACCCAGTGTCAGCGTGTCATTATCCCGTACCCCCAGTGTCAGCCTGTCATTATCCCGTACCCCCAGTGTCATTATCCCGTACCCCCAGTGTCAGCCTGTCATTATCCCGTACCCCCAGTGTCAGCCTGTCATTATCCTGTACCCCCAGTGTCAGCCTGTCATTATCCTGTACCCCAAGTGTCAGCCTGTCATTATCCTGTACCCCCAGTGTCAGCCTGTCATTATCCTGTACCCCCAGTGTCATTGTCCTGTACCCCCAGTGTCAGCCTGTCATTATCCTGTACCCCCAGTGTCAGCCTGTCATTATCCCGTACCCCCAGTGTCAGCCTGTCATTATCCTGTACCCCCAGTGTCAGCCTGTCATTATCCTGTACCCCGAGTGTCAGCCTGTCATTATCCCGTACCCCCAGTGTCAGCCTGTCATTATCCTGTACCCCCAGTGTCATTATCCTGTACCCCCAGTGTCAGCCTGTCATTATCCCGTACACCCAGTGTCAGCGTGTCATTATCCCGTACCCCCAGTGTCAGCCTGTCATTATCCCGTACCCCCAGTGTCATTATCCCGTACCCCCAGTGTCAGCCTGTCATTATCCCGTACCCCCAGTGTCAGCCTGTCATTATCCCGTACCCCCAGTGTCAGCCTGTCATTATCCTGTACCCCAAGTGTCAGCCTGTCATTATCCTGTACCCCCAGTGTCAGCCTGTCATTATCCTGTACCCCCAGTGTCATTGTCCTGTACCCCCAGTGTCAGCCTGTCATTATCCTGTACCCCCAGTGTCAGCCTGTCATTATCCTGTACCCCCAGTGTCATTGTCCTGTACCCCCAGTGTCAGCCTGTCATTATCCCGTACCCCCAGTGTCAGCCTGTCATTATCCCGTACCCCCAGTGTCAGCCTGTCATTATCCTGTACCCCCAGTGTCAGCCTGTCATTATCCTGTACCCCCAGTGTCAGCCTGTCATTATCCCGTACCCCCAGTGTCAGCCTGTCATTATCCCGTACCCCCAGTGTCAGCCTGTCATTATCCCGTACCCCCAGTATCAGCCTGTCATTATCCTGTACCCCCAGTGTCAGCTTGTCATTATCCCGTACCCCGAGTGTCATTATCCTGTACCCCTAGTGTCATTATCCTGTACCCCCAGTGTCAGTCTGTCATTATCCTGTACCCCCAGTGTCAGCCTATCATTATCCCGTACCCCCAGTGTCGGCCTGTCATTATCCCGTACCCCCAGTGTCAGCCTGTCATTATCCCGTACCCCCAGTGTCAGCCTGTCATTATCCTGTACCCCCAGTGTCAGCCTGTCATTATCCTGTACCCCGAGTGTCACTATCCTGTACCCCTAGTGTCATTATCCTGTACCCCCAGTGTCAGTCTGTCATTATCCTGTACCCCCAGTGTCAGCCTGTCATTATCCTGTACCCCCAGTGTCAGCCTGTCATTATCCCGTACCCCCAGTGTCAGCCTGTCATTATCCCGTACACCCAGTGTCAGCGTGTCATTATCCCGTACCCCCAGTGTCAGCCTGTCATTATCCCGTACCCCAAGTGTCAGCCTGTCATTATCCCATACGCCCAGTGTCAGCCTGTCATTATCCCGTACCCCCAGTGTCAGCCTGTCATTATCCCGTACCCCCAGTGTCAGCCTGTCATTATCCTGTACCCCCAGTGTCGGCCTGTCATTATCCCGTACCCCCAGTGTCAGCCTGTCATTATCCTGTACCCCCAGTGTCAGCCTGTCATTATCCTGTACCCCCAGTGTCATTATCCTGTACCCCCAGTGTCAGCCTGTCATTATCCTGTACCCCCAGTGTCATTATCCTGTACCCCCAGTGTCAGCCTGTCATTATCCCGTACCCCCAGTGTCAGCCTGTCATTATCCTGTACCCCCAGTGTCAGCCTGTCATTATCCTGTACCCCAGTGTCAGCCTGTCATTATCCTGTACCCCCAGTGTCAGCCTGTCATTATCCTGTACCCCCAGTGTCATTATCCCGTACCTCCAGTGTCACCCTGTCATTATCCCGTACCCCCAGTGTCAGCCTGTCATTATCCCGTACCCCCAGTGTCAGCCTGTCATTATCCCGTACCCCCAGTGTCGGCCTATCATTATCCCGTACCCCCAGTGTCGGCCTGTCATTATCCCGTACCCCCAGTGTCGGCCTGTCATTATCCCGTACCCCGAGTGTCAGCCTGTCATTATCCCGTACCCCCAGTGTCAGCCTGTCATTATCTCGTACCCCCAGTGTCAGCTCACTGTCATCCTGTCCATCCAAATCCCTGAGATTCGTCCTCTCAACACAATTTCAGGTGTGCTGTTGTCCTGTACCCCAATTGTCAATGTCCTAAACTAGTTTGGTGATAATTGTACATCTCCTTTCCTCCCACTACATTAATTACTCTAAGATTGTCAACAGTAGAGATGGGTGAACCTTTAAGGATTAGTTTTGTTTTGGGCATTTTGGGGACCAAGATTCGTTTTGGGTCGAACATGTTCAGTATAAACCACACCTTAAATTGACTTAAAACATAGTATATGACACTGTCAGGACTCCTAGGACTATATACACATGTGGACAAAATTGTTGTTCCCCTCCCTTGTTTAATGAAAGAAAAACCCACAATGGTCACAGAAATAACTTGAATCTGAGAAAAGTAATAATATATAAAAATTCTATCAAAATGAACAAATGAAAGTCAGACATTGCTTTCCAACCAGGCTTCAACTGAATTGTATCAAAAAGAAAACTCATGAAACAGGCCTGGACAGAAATGATGGTTCCCTTAACTTAATATTTTGTTGCACAACCTTTTGAGGCAATCCCTGCAATCAAACGATTCCTGTAACTGTCAATGAGACTTCTGCACCTCTCAGCAGGGATTTTGGCCACTCCTCATGAGCAAACTGCTCCAGTTGTCTCGGGTGTGAAGGGTGCCTTTTCCAGACGGCATGTTTCAGCTCCTTCCAAAGATGCTCAATAGGATTTAGGTCAGGGCTCATAGAAGGCCACTTCAGAATAGTCCAATGTTTTCCTCTTAGCAATTCTTGGGGGTTTTTAGCTGTGTTTTGGGTCATTATCCTGTTGCAAGACCCATGACCTGCGACTGAGACCAAGCTTTCTGACACTGGGCAGCACATTTCTCTCTAGAATCCCTTGATAGTCTTGAGATTTCATTGTACCCTGCACAGATTCAAGACACCCTGTGCCAGATGCAGCAAAGCAGCTCCAGAACATAACAGAGCTTCCTCCATGTTTCACAGTAGGGACAGTGTTCTTTTCAAGATATGCTTCATTTTTCCATCTGTGAACATAGAGCTGATGTGCCTTGCCAAAAATTTTAGTTTTTGTCTCATCTGTCCATAGGACATTCTCCCACAAGCTTTGTGGCTTATCAACATGTAGTTTGGCAAATTCCAGTCTGTCAGATTCAAGTTATTTCTGTGACCATTGTGGGTTTTTCTTTCATTAAACGAGGGAGGGGGACCAACATAATGTATGACACTGTCAGGGCTCCTAGTACTATATCTATCTAATTTCTAAGGTAAACACAATCAAAGTAATGTCAAAGTGAAAGTGCCCATGTGACCCCTGGTGTATGATGTTACAGGAGAGTGCTGGATGCTTTGAGGACCAAAATCGGTAACAGAAGGTGAGTATGAAGGTTTTTTATGTCTTGTCACCTACCCTGGGCCTCCACCTATTATACTCTGGGGTCTGAAGAGACCTTAGAGTATAATGTGATGGCCATTTTAGTTTGACGGACACGAATCTCCATTTGTTCAGTTTTGTTAAAAAAACAAAGAATTTGGAATATTTGTGTCGAGCCTGGCTCAGTAAGAGTTGGTTTTCTCATCTCTAGTCAGAGTTGCACTTGGTTGTCAGGCCCCTCCTCTTCCTTGTGGTATGGCTGACCCCTATGATTAGAGATGAGCGACTTTCTCAAAAGTTTGATTCACCAGTTTGATTCGAAGTTCCGAAAAAATGTGCTTCGATCCGAATTACTTCGCGGCAAATAAACAGCTATTTCCGGGCTGCAGAGAGCCGGGGTGGGCGGCAAAATGCCGAAAGCCCTTGGATGCCGCGGTCATGTTTCTCTCTCTCTTCAGCACGGACAATTTATATTCATGTGGAAGGATCTGCTAACAAGCAAAGACACGCCTACCCAATCACATCACTAGAGAATATCATGTGACCGTCTGATGTCACAAAGGTCCTTACTAAATATTCGTTACCACGAAGCATCAGGAAATCCGGAATCGTGGTGAATCGAAGATTTCCTGAAATTCGCATCGAATTCCACTTCTGCAGAATCGATTCGCTCATCTCTACCTATGATCACCAGGACAGTGCACATTTACATTCACTACCATCACTAGGACGGGCCATATAACAGGTTTTGCCAGTAGAATAAAATATGTTCCCTGAGAACAAACAGGTGCGGCTTGTCAGTCATGGATATCGCACTCAGCACAACAAGCTCAGGCTAAGGAAGTCGTAAAATGTCTCCAGATGTCAGATGTTCTCCTTCCTCTAGGACTGGATCCCAGTTTAAGACCGGATGTTTTTTTTTACTTGTCTTTGGGACCATTGTCTTCATATTGTCGCTTAAAATACATAAGGTCATGTCATCATAGCTCTGAGACACGAGGATTAGTGATGTCACTGGTCCTAGCCAGGGGCTAACCTTATAAATATCTGACAATACTTCCTTGTGTCACAGGGCGGCTGTCACTGCCTGGGGTAGGAAGGAGGAATCTGCCCTATATCTACAAGTTGTAAATTTCTGCCTGGAGTGATCCAAAAATGTCATGATCTGATCGCCATGATGGAAGAGCTCTGTGCCACCTACTGTTCACTGATGGTACTGCGTGTCCCACCCCAAGCAATGGCACTCTGAAAATTTTGCAGATTTCTTTTCAGGTTTTCATTTTATGGTGTGGTACAAATGTCATGATAACTTACAGGCCTGTACATTGACAGCAGTTTTATGTTCTTTAATATATATCTTCATGGGCCTGCTTTTTGTGAAGCGAGCTGATGTTTTCATTATCAAAAGATATAACACACCAAGATAGAAATGTCAGATTCCTGCAAACCTCTTCCTGCAGTTCTGTCTCAGCAGATGGTTACAGGTGTGGTCTGATCAGACACTGGGGCACCATTTCCAGGCACTTAGCGGAAGGATATTTGGTGTCCCGGAGCCCATTCCATGTCCTGACATTGACAACCAGACACCGTCACCTTCATCTTCAGAGGTGTCGTGAATGAGAGACCTGGCCTGTACAGACTGGAGCCGAATCCTCTATAGTGATGGAGACAGGATGTGTTTGGGATCTGATGATGGGTCGGGTTGGAGTATGCACCAGATTTAGTTCAGTGAATATGCCAGATGTATTACAGTGGTGCATCTTTAGTCACATTGGTCTGACTTTATACCACCTCTTAGTTGTCCTGCTTTGAACCATAATTTTGCATATTTCAAACAAAAACCACTCCCCTTCTCCCTCTAAGCCACACCCCTTTCCTGCTAGAACAACACCCCTTGTAGAACACAGCACATTTTGGTGCACAGCATGTAAGCCAGTTATATTTGGAGCAAATTAAACCACAATTGTGTAACATGTATTGTAGTAAAGCTTTTATCGCTGCTCTTTGCAGAGGTATGGAGCAGCTGACGCTCTGTATTGGGCCAGGTGTGGATCCAGCATCCAATAGGTATTAGAAATGTTTCCCAACAGTTTGGAATTTGCAGAGTAAACATTGTATTCATAAAACTGATATAAAGTGAATGTGCAAACAGAGGAAGGGACAAATGTGCCCTTAATAAATCTGGAACATAGTGTGACCCATGATGTCATGTATCAAGGAAAAGGCAGAGCCAAGACAACCCCTTAGTCATGACCCTGCCTCTACATAGCACAACCATGTAGTCTGTTCTCAAGGAAATGAAAGTTGTTGCTGCAGAATAAATAAGAGACAAATTGGTGACACGATACACAAAATAGCCGCATGAAATCTGGATCAGGATCACACAACAGATCTAAACTGCTAGGAAAACATTCGGTATGGGTTTGACTACTGTATAAATAGAGTTACTAAAAGGCAAAATATAACCGCACAAGTGTGAATATCACCTTATATATAGTATGAAATGATTCCACCTGAGGTTGTTAGAATGCCTCCTGTACAGGTATATAGATAAAAAGACATTCTACGATCGGCCTCTAGTGGTGAGAGAGGTGATTACAATCCTTCCTGTACAGGTATATAGATAAAAGATGTGCTGTTATCTCCCTCTAGTGGTCAGAAAGGTGATTACAATCCATCCTGTACAGGTACAGTACAGACCAAAAGTTTGGACACACCTTGTCATTCCAAGAGTTTTCTGTATTTTCATGACTATAAAAATTGTAGATTCACACTGAAGGCATCAAAACTATGAATTAACACATGTGGAATTATATACTTAACAAAAAAGTGTGAAACAACTGAAAATATGTCTTATATTCTAGGTTCTTCAAAGTAGCCACCTTTTGCTTTGATTACTGCTTTGCACACTCTTGGCATTCTCTTGATGAGCTTCAAGAGGTAGTCACCTGAAATGGTCTTCCAACAGTCTTGAAGGAGTTCCCAGAGATGCTTAGCACTTGTTGGCCCTTTTGCCTTCACTCTGCGGTCCAGCTCACCCCAAACCATCTGGATTGGGTTCAGGTCTGGTGACTGTGGAGGCCAGATCATCTGGCGTAGCACCCCATCACTCTCCTTCTTGGTCAAATAGCCCTTACACAGTCTGGAGGTGTGTTTGGGGTCATTGTCCTGTTGAAAAATAAATGATGGTCCAACTAAACGCAAACCGGATGGAATAGCATGCTGCTGCAAGATGCTGTGGTAACCATGCTGGTTCAGAATAAATCCCCAACGGTGTCACCAGCAAAGCCCCCCCACACCATCACACCTCCTCCTCCATGCTTCACGGTGGGAACCAGGCATGTAGAGTCCATTCGTTCACCTTTTCTGCATCACACAAAGACACGGTGGTTGGAACCAAAGATCTCAAATTTGGACTCATCAGACCAAAGCCCAGATTTCCACAGGTCTAATGTCCATTCCTTGTGTTCTTTAGCCCAAACAAGTCTCTTCTGCTTGTTGCCTGTCCTTAGCAGTGGTTTCCTAGCAGCTATTTTACCATGAAGGCCTGCTGCACACAGTCTCCTCTTAACAGTTGTTGTAGAGATGTGTCTGCTGCTAGAACTCTGTGTGACATTGACCTGGTCTCTAATCTGAGCTGCTGTTAACCTGCGGTTTCTGAGGCTGGTGACTCGGATGAACTTATCCTCCGCAGCAGAGGTGACTCTTGGTCTTCCTTTCCTGGGGCGGTCCTCATGTGAGCCAGTTTCTTTGTAGCGCTTGATGGTTTTGGCCACTGCACTTGGGGACACTTTCAAAGTTTTCCCAATTTTTCAGACTGACTGACCTTCATTTCTTAAAGTAATGATGGCCTCTCGTTTTTCTTTACTTAGCTGCTTTTTTTTTTGCCATAATACAAATTCTAACACTCCATTCAGTAGGACTATCAGCTGTGTATCCACCTGACTTCTGAACAACACAACTGATGGTCCCAACCCCATTTATAAGGCAAGAAATCCCACTTATTAAACCTGACAGGACACACCTGTGAAGTGAAAACCATTTCAGGTGACTACCTCTTGAAGCTCATCAAGAGAATGCCAAGAGTGTGCAAAGCAGTAATCAAAGCAAAAGGTGGCTACTTTGAAGAACCTAGAATATAAGACATATTTTCAGTTGTTTCACACTTTTTTGTTAAGTATATAATTCCACATGTGTTAATTCATAGTTTTGATGCCTTCAGTGTGAATCTACAATTTTTATAGTCATGAAAATACAGAAAACTCTTGGAATGACAAGGTGTGTCCAAACTTTTGGTCTGTACTGTATATAGATAAAATGTTGTGCTGTTAGCTCTCTCTAGTGGTGAGAGAGGGGATTACAATTCCTCCTGTACAGGTATATAAGCTGTTACTACAGTATATAATACATGGATTGCTGAGAGGTCATTTAGACATGTTACAGAGTCTTGTGTTCATTGTCTTTCCGGCTAGAGCTTTCCCATCTCCCTAGGATGGGCACTTAAGGAGGACCTTTCACCACTTCCACCAACTCAAGCTCTTTTCATCCTTTGTTAGGTGCCCTTCCACTGATTCTGGCACAGGTGGAATTTTTTTCTCTAGCGCCACCATTCATTGCAGCAGTTAGTTTTGGTACCTGATATGCTAACTAGACTCCCTAATGTAGAGTGGGTGATATCACGGCCCCCTTGCCTGACACCACCCTCATTACATTAGAGAGTCTAGTTAGCACAGAGAACTTCTCCAATAACTGAGCCAGAAGATCACAGCCAGGACCGCATCAGTAGAAGGAACACGTCACAATGGAGGTAGTGAGCCCAGATGGATAGTGGCCAGGAGGTAAGTATCACTAGATGGAACACAGCACAACAAAGGTAATGGGGTGAATGGTAAGCCGGAGTAACACCTTACACTCACTGAATGATGCAGGTACCGATGAACATCCGAAATAGAACATCCAATGAGAAACAAAGAAAGGTAAATTGGTGCTGAAATTAACCCTATAATAACTCAATAAAATGGTAATGAACAGAAAAAAATACAAATATGCTAAAATGAATATACAATGATATAATAAGATAATATTAATATAAGAGTGGATGTGAATTCATTGCTGTATACAACAGGAGACACCATTCTAAGAATACATAATTCAATGAACCAATTTCTGACAAATATATAATCTATAAAACTGTATGCGCTAAAAAATCTGATCAATGAATACACAATGTAAATGTAATAACAGACAGGTACAGGATAGTTATATCTGCATAAAATGTAAACCTAGTAATACAAAAATCTAAAATGTTACAAAAAATAACCAAAAATATAGTATAATGGTTAAATATGACACCAAATATCGTACATGCTACGTATACATGAACATGTATCTATATATGGGGAAAGAACCTTCATAAACATTATATATAAAACATATATATATATATGTGCTGGAATCAAAAAATTCTCAAATTCTCTCCATGTTGGATAATAGAGCAGCACAAACAACTCCTTCTTCAGCTCTAAAATGTGTTTACACCTCCCCTGAGTGTTTAGCTACACTTCACTTACTGCTTAGTTACCCAAGACACTCTCCCCACCTCCTCGAGTACTTAGCTATACCAGACGCTCTCCCCACCTCGAGTACTTAGCTATACCAGACGCTCTCCCCACCTCCTCGAGTACTTAGCTATACCAGACACTCTCCCCACCTCCTCGAATACTTAGCTATACCAGACGCTCTCCCCACCTCGAGTACTTAGCTATACCAGACGCTCTCCCCACCTCGAGTACTTAGCTATACCAGACGCTCTCCCCACCTCCTCGAGTACTTAGCTATACCAGACACTCTCCCCACCTCCTCGAGTACTTAGCTATACCAGACACTCTCCCCACCTCCTCGAGTACTTAGCTATACCAGACACACTCCCCACCTCCTCGAATACTTAGCTATACCAGACGCTCTCCCCACCTCGAGTACTTAGCTATACCAGACACTCTCCCCACCTCCTCGAGTACTTAGCTATACCAGACACTCTCCCCACCTCCTCGAATACTTAGCTATACCAGACGCTCTCCCCACCTCGAGTACTTAGCTATACCAGACGCTCTCCCCACCTCCTCGAGTACTTAGCTATACCAGACACTCTCCCCACCTCCTCGAGTACTTAGCTATACCAGACACTCTCCCCACCTCCTCGAGTACTTAGCTATACCAGACACTCTCCTCACCTCCTCGAGTACTTAGCTATGCCAGACACTCTCCCCACCTCCTCGAGTACTTAGCTATGCCAGACACTTTCCTCACCTCCTCGAGTACTTAGCTATACCAGACGCTCTCCCCAGCTCGAGTACTTAGCTATACCAGACCCTCTCCCCACCTCCTCGAGTACTTAGCTATACCAGACACCCTCCTCACCTCCTCGAGTACTTAGCTATACCAGACACTCTCCCCACCTCCTCGAGTACTTAGCTATACCAGACCCTC
Source organism: Leptodactylus fallax (assembly GCA_947044405.1). NCBI lineage: Eukaryota > Metazoa > Chordata > Amphibia > Anura > Leptodactylidae > Leptodactylus > Leptodactylus fallax. The sequence goes on along the minus strand of CAMRHE010000551.1, from coordinate 484,290 downwards.
TCCCCACCTCCTCGAGTACTTAGCTATACCAGACGCTCTCCCCACCTCCTCGAGTACTTAGCTATACCAGACACTCTCCCCACCTCCTCGAGTACTTAGCTATACCAGACACTCTCCCCAGCTCCTCGAGTACTTAGCTATACCAGACACTCTCCCCACCTCCTCGAGTACTTAGCTATACCAGACACTCTCCTCACCTCCTCGAGTACTTAGCTATACCAGACACTCTCCTCACCTCCTCGAGTACTTAGCTATGCCAGACACTCTCCCCACCTCCTCGAGTACTTAGCTATACCAGACACTCTCCCCACCTCCTCGAGTACTTAGCTATACCAGACACTCTCCCCACCTCCTCGAGTACTTAGCTATACCAGACACTCTCCCCACCTCCTCGAGTACTTAGCTATACCAGACACTCTCCCCACCTCCTCGAATACTTAGCTATACCAGACGCTCTCCCCACCTCGAGTACTTAGCTATACCAGACGTTCTCCTCACCTCCTCGAGTACTTAGCTATACCAGACACTCTCCCCACCTCGAGTACTTAGCTATACCAGACGCTCTCCCCACCTCCTCGAGTACTTAGCTATACCAGACACTCTCCCCACCTCCTCGAATACTTAGCTATACCAGACGCTCTCCCCACCTCGAGTACTTAGCTATACCAGACGCTCTCCTCACCTCCTCGAGTACTTAGCTATACCAGACACTCTCCCCACCTCCTCGAGTACTTAGCTATACCAGACACTCTCCTCACCTCCTCGAGTACTTAGCTATACCAGACACTCTCCCCACCTCCTCGAGTACTTAGCTATACCAGACACTCTCCTCACCTCCTCGAGTACTTAGCTATGCCAGACACTCTCCCCACCTCCTCGAGTACTTAGCTATACCAGACACTCTCCCCACCTCCTCGAGTACTTAGCTATACCAGACACTCTCCCCACCTCCTCGAGTACTTAGCTATACCAGACCCTCTCCCCACCTCCTCGAGTACTTAGCTATACCAGACACTCTCCTCACCTCCTCGAGTACTTAGCTATACCAGACACTCTCCCCACCTCCTCGAGTACTTAGCTATACCAGACACTCTCCCCACCTCCTCGAGTACTTAGCTATACCAGACCCTCTCCCCACCTCCTCGAGTACTTAGCTATACCAGACACTCTTCCCACCTCCTCGAGTACTTAGCTATACCAGACACTCTCCCCACCTCCTCGAGTACTTAGCTATACCAGACACACTCCCCACCTCCTCGAATACTTAGCTATACCAGACGCTCTCCCCACCTCGAGTACTTAGCTATACCAGACGCTCTCCCCACCTCGAGTACTTAGCTATACCAGACGCTCTCCCCACCTCCTCGAGTACTTAGCTATACCAGACACTCTCCCCACCTCCTCGAGTACTTAGCTATACCAGACACTCTCCCCACCTCCTCGAATACTTAGCTATACCAGACGCTCTCCCCACCTCGAGTACTTAGCTATACCAGACGCTCTCCCCCACCTCCTCGAGTACTTAGCTATACCAGACGCTCTCCCCACCTCCTCGAGTACTTAGCTATACCAGACACTCTCCCCACCTCCTCGAGTACTTAGCTATACCAGACACTCTCCTCACCTCCTCGAGTACTTAGCTATGCCAGACACTCTCCCCACCTCCTCGAGTACTTAGCTATGCCAGACACTCTCCCCACCTCCTCGAATACTTAGCTATACCAGACGCTCTCCCCACCTCGAGTACTTAGCTATACCAGACGTTCTCCTCACCTCCTCGAGTACTTAGCTATACCAGACACTCTCCCCACCTCGAGTACTTAGCTATACCAGACGCTCTCCCCACCTCCTCGAGTACTTAGTTATACCAGACACTCTCCCCACCTCCTCGAGTACTTAGCTATACCAGACACTCTCCTCACCTCCTCGAGTACTTAGCTATACCAGACACTCTCCCCACCTCCTCGAGTACTTAGCTATACCAGACACTCTCCTCACCTCCTCGAGTACTTAGCTATACCAGACACTCTCCCCACCTCCTCGAGTACTTAGCTATACCAGACACTCTCCTCACCTCCTCGAGTACTTAGCTATGCCAGACACTCTCCCCACCTCCTCGAGTACTTAGCTATACCAGACACTCTCCCCACCTCCTCGAGTACTTAGCTATAGCAGACCCTCTCCCCACCTCCTCGAGTACTTAGCTATACCAGACACTCTCCTCACCTCCTCGAGTACTTAGCTATACCAGACACTCTCCCCACCTCCTCGAGTACTTAGCTATACCAGACCCTCTCCCCACCTCCTCGAGTACTTAGCTATACCAGACACTCTTCCCACCTCCTCGAGTACTTAGCTATACCAGACACTCTCCCCAGCTCCTCGAGTACTTAGCTATACCAGACACTCTCCCCAGCTCCTCGAGTACTTAGCTATACCAGACACTCTCCCCACCTCCTCGAGTACTTAGCTATACCAGACACTCTCCCCACCTCCTCGAGTACTTAGCTATACCAGACGCTCTCCCCACCTCCTCGAGTACTTAGCTATACCAGACACTCTCCCCACCTCCTCGAGTACTTAGCTATACCAGACCCCATCTCCCCTCTTTCTCATTGTAAGCAGCAATCATTAAAGGGGTTCTCCAGCTTCCAAAAATTATCTACAAATAGATCCACAGCAGCTAAATCCTCACTGCTCCCTTGTGCAGCCTTTGCTTGGCTTTATTTTACTTGCTGCTCCTTGTATCACTGTTATTTATATGCAGTGAATCTGTGAACAAACTACATTTCCCATGATGCATCACTCTCTGTGTGCCCCTCCCTTCTCCGCTCACCCCTGCAATGAAATCACACGTAATAAGTCACTCCCACATCTGAGGTCACATGTTCTGTTCAAGCTCACTCCCCCTCCCCCCTGTGAGCAGCAAACACAGAGAGTGAGAGCAGGCAGATGCATCATGGGAAATGTAGTTTCTTCACAGATTCACTGCATGTAAACAAGAGAGATACAAGAGGCAGCAATTAAACTAAAGCCAAGAAAGGACTGCACAAGGGAACAGTGAGGATTTAGCATTGCTGTGGATGTATTTGCAGATAAATTTTTTAAAGCAGGAGAACCCCTTTAAGCTCTGTGTATATACCACAGAAAGCACAGCAGAGTCACTGCTTCTATTGGTCCTGGCAATCAGGTGACAGATCATGTGATCACCGGTACGCCTGTCATGTGTTACACCAAGTAAAAATAATAAGACATTAAAAAGAAAAGAACAGCAGCAAATAATACAATGTGACAAGTGGGTGGAGCCTACAATGTGTGTAATGTGTAGACGAATGATATTACCCATAATGCACCAGGAGACGCTCCTAATACTGGAGCTGTGAAGAAGTATTCACCATAATGTCCTGTTATCTGCTCAGCACATATACACCCCCGGCTTCTGGTTTATTTAGTAATCTATCTTCATATCTGGTTTGCGTCTTCCCAGCTTTCTTATTTCTTTCTTCTCCTCTTCAGACAATGGATTGTACCCCAGACTAGAACATAAAACAGACAGCGCAGTATTAGTGACTTTGTATTGTGAGGATTTTCTCCTGACCTCAGATTAGTCAGTGACTAGACCTGCTGAGGATGAATCTGTACAATCTTGTGTTTTCCAGAACTGGTGACATTGGGGATTTATTATTACAATTACCACCATTTCCTGGAGATCACATGACCCTTTGTGGGGAAAATTCTAAATACTTATCAAATTATGACATCACCGATTTTCTAAAACAAAATAAGTTTAGTTTTATTTGTTACCAAATAGGAACACACACACAGCATACAAGCTATAGTGTGTCTGCCCACAGACTTCAATAGACCCTGATTTTTATACCTTACTGGTCACATGATCTTATGGGTTGGCTTTTCTACAATATACAAAAACATATGCTGACATCATATATAGAACATGAAATACAACTGGTTAAAAATAAGTGGGTGTTCTGCATGACCAGCGCGTGCACTTTCCAGTATCCGCCATCTTAGCTTTTAATAAGCATCTGTTAATGAGCATTAGCTCATCTGGCCAGAGAACCTTGAAAGTGCCATAAAACATTTTTTAATGAGATCTGTTATCTCCATACAGCACATCCAACTCCCTGATAAGGGAGCAGACGGACATCTTATCAAAAGACCTTCACTACAGAGTATAGAAAGTATAGCCAGGGGTCCCCAAACTACGGCCCGCGGGCCGCATCTGGCCCCCGGAGGCCATTTACCCGGCCCGCGTCGCAATTTCCTTGTGTTATTTCAATTGTGAGGGCACAGGCAGCGCTTACAATTGAAATAACCCGCCGAGCGCTACATGGGCAGTCTCGTTCCTGTGTAGACGCTCGGCGCTCGTCGTCCGGACCTAGAATGATCACGTCATGACGCACGACGTGCTCATCTAGGCCTTACAGCCGAAGACAGAGGAGCCGGGACCACAGCGCGGGAGCGGCTGCAGTGCTAGGTAAAGTATATTTTCACTTTTTTTTTTACTGGGCATGGAGGGGGATCAGAGAGCTGGATCTATATGGGGGATTGATGGGACCTATATGGGGGATTGATGGGACCTATATGGGGGAGAGCTGGACCTATATGGGGGAGACTGCATGGGACCTATATGGGGGGGGCATGGGACCTATATGGGGGAAAGAGCTGGCCCTATATGAGGGAGACTGCATGGGACCTATATGGGGGAGACTGCATGGGACCTATATGGGGGAAAGAGCTGGCCCTATATGGGGGAGGCTGCATGGGACCTATATGGGGGAGACTGCATGGGACCTATATGGGGGAGACTGCATGGGACCTATATGGGGGAGACTGCATGGGACCTATATGGGGGAGACTGCATGGGACCTATATGGGGGAGACTGCATGGGACCTATATGGGGGAGACTGCATGGGACCTATATGGGGGAGACTGCATGGGACCTATATGGGGGAGACTGCATGGGACCTATATGGGGGAGACTGCATGGGACCTATATGGGGGAGACTGCATGGGACCTATATGAGGGAAAGAGCTGGACCTATATGGGGGAGAGAGCTGGACTTATATGGGGGCAGAGTGCTGGACCTATTTGCGGGAAGAGAGAAGCACATTTCAGAGGTGCACTGTGCTGTATTTGGGGAGTACAGTGTATGTAAGTGTTATAATCTGAGGTACAGTGTGTGTACAGTATTATTGTTGGCATATATTGTATTTGTAGGGCTGTATATATACAGTCATATGAAAAAGTTTGGGCACCCCTATTAATCTTAATCATTTTTAGTTCTAAATATTTGGGTGTTTGCAACAGCCATTTCAATTTGATATATCTAATAACTGATGGACACAGTAATATTTCAGGATTGAAATGAGGTTTATTGTACTAACAGAAAATGTGCAATATGCATTAAACCAAAATTTGACCGGTGCAAAAATTTGGGTACCCTTATCATTTTATTGATTTGAGTACTCCTAACTACTTTTTACTGACTTACTGAAGCACAAAATTGGTTTTGTAACCTCACTGAGCTTTGAACTTCATAGCCAGGTGTATCCAATCATGAGAAAAGGTATTTAAGGTGGCCAATTGCAAGTTGTTCTCCTATTTGAATGTCCTCTGAAGAGTGGCATTATGGGCTCCTCAAAACAACTCTCAAATGATCTGAAAACAAAGATTGTTCAACATAGTTGTTCAGGGGAAGGATACAAAAAGTTGTCTCGGAGATTTAACCTGTCAGTTTCCACTGTGAGGAACATAGTAAGGAAATGGAAGACCACAGGGACAGTTCTTGTTAAGCCCAGAAGTGGCAGGCCAAGAAAAATATCAGAAAGGCAGAGAAGAAGAATGGTGAGAACAGTCAAGGACAATCCACAGACCACCTCCAAAGAGCTGCAGCATCATCTTGCTGCAGATGGTGTCACTGTGCATCGGTCAACAATACAGCACACTTTGCACAAGGAGAAGCTGTATGGGAGAGTGATGCGAAAGAAGCCGTTTCTGAAAGCACGCCACAAACAGAGTCGCCTGAGGTATGCAAAAGCACATTTGGACAAGCCAGCTTCATTTTGGAAGAAGGTCCTGTGGACTGATGAAACAAAGATTGAGTTGTTTGGTCATACAAAAAGGCGTTATGCATGGCGTCAAAAAAACAAAGCATTCCAAGAAAAACACTTGCTACCCACTGTAAAATTTGGTGGAGGTTCCATCATGCTTTGGGGCTGTGTGGCCAATGCCGGCACCAGGAATCTTGTTAAAGTTGAGGGTCGCATGGATTCAACTCAGTATCAGCAGATTCTTGAGAATAATGTACAAGAATCAGTGACGAATTTGAAGTTACGCCGGGGATGGATATTTCAGCAAGACAATGATCCAAATCTACTCAGGCATTCATGCAGAGGAACAATTACAATGTTCTGGAATGGCCATCCCAGTCCCCAGACCTGAATATCATTGAACATCTGTGGGATAATTTGAAGCGGGCTGTCCATGCTCGGCGACCATCAAACTTAACGGAACTGGAATTGTTTTGTAAAGAGGAATGGTCAAAAATACCTTCATCCAGGATCCAGGAGCTGATTAAAAGCTACAGGAAGCGACTAGAGGCTGTTATTTTTGCAAAAGGAGGATCTACTAAATATTAATGTCACTTTTCTGTTGAGGTGCCCATACTTTTGCACCAGTCAAATTTTGGTTTAATGCATATTGCACATTTTCTGTTAGTACAATAAACCTCATTTCAATCCTGAAATATTACTGTGTCCATCAGTTATTAGATATATCAAATTGAAATGGCTGTTGCAAACACCCAAATATTTAGAACTAAAAATGATTAAGATTAATAGGGGTGCCCAAACTTTTTCATATGACTGTATCTATTGGTATTTTACTAATGGCAATTTGGAATCCCTAGGAAACAATGACGTCAAAAAAGAGAAAAATTGACTCGGAGTGTAGGATATTCAAAGAACAGTGGACTTATGATTACTTTTTTATGCAGTACAAGGAAAAAGCTGTGTGTTTGATATGTCAGAATATAGTGGCTGTGTTCAAAGAATACAATTTGTGTCGACATTATCAAACTCAACATAAAGATAAATATGATTGTTTGGTTGGAGATGTAAGAAAAGATAAAATATTAAAACTGAAACATTCATTGACAACTCAGCAAAATACTTTTGTGAAGCAGAAGCAGCTAAATATTTCATCACTGCGAGCAAGTTTTCAAGTCGCCAAGCTAATAGCGTGCACTGGCAGACCATTCGTGGAGGGAGAATTTGTTAAAGAGTGCCTTCTTTCTGTTGCCAAAGAGATGTGTCCAGAAAAGTCAGACTTATTTAGTACAATTAGTCTTTCAGGATCTACAATTACACGAAGGATTGAAGAAATGGGAGACAATTTGCATCAGCATTTGCAAAACTCCGCAAGAAAACTTTATTTTTCCTTGGCACTTGACGAGAGCAATGATGTTTGTGATTCTGCACAACTTCTAATTTTTATTCGTGGGATGAATGACAATTTCGAAGTCATGGAAGAGCTTGGTGCACTGCAAAGCATCAAAGGAACAACTACAGGAGAGGATATCTATGGAAAGCTTTCCCAAACTGTGAAGGATTTGGAACTGGACTGGGCTAAACTAGCCAGTGTGACAACTGATGGTGCGAATAGCATGGTGGGGTCTAAGAAAGGAGTAATTGCTCGCATTAACCAAGAGATGGACAAACGTAATCATTCTCATCCAATAGCCATACATTGCCTCATCCACCAACAAGCGCTATGTAGTAAATGTGGGACTCTGTTATGAAAATTGTGGTATCTTGTGTTAACTTCATTAGAACTAATGCACAGACAATTTCAGGAATTTCTGTCTGAGCTAGATGTTGCCTATGAAGATGTTCTGTACCACACAGAAGTCCGTTGGCTGAGTCGAGGGAGAGTTTTCAGACACTTTTATGACTTACTTCCACAGATTACAGATTTTATGCTTTCAAAAAACAAAGAAGTACCAGAGCTCAATGATGCAGAATGGAAATGGCACCTCGCCTTTCTGACAGATGTAACAGAGCTACTCAACAGTTTCAATGTGCAACTTCAAGGAAAAGGGAAGCTCATCTGTGATATGCAATCACATGTGAAAGCATTTGAAGTAAAATTAGGCCTCCTTATCAAACAAGTGAAGGAGGAAAATTTCTGCCATCTCCCCCTAACTCAAAATCTGTTAGCGGAAAACCCCTTGATTGCATTCCCAAAAGAAACATGTGTGAATTCACTGGAAAAGTTGCAAAAGGAGTTTCAATTCAGATTTAAAGAGCTTCATCTCCATGAACAGGACATACAGCTTTTCCGTAACCCATTTTCTATTGACATTGAAAATGTGGATGCAATTTACCAAATGGAACTGGCTGAATTGCAGAATTGTGACTCTCTGAAAGATGCATTCAAGGCAAGCAGCTTGCTTAACTTCTATGCATCTCTCTCCTCTGAGACCTATCCTAATCTCAGGAATCATGCACTCAAAATGGCAACAATCTTTGGCAGCACTTATGTTTGTGAACAGACTTTTTCCAGAATGAAACATCTGAAATCTCCAACCAGATCTAGACTAACCAATGTGCACTTGCATCACTTGTTACGGCTAGCAGTGACAAATATGGAACCGGACATTGACCATCTCATTAGTCAAAAGCAGGCCCATACTTCACATTGAAATAATGGTGAGTTTGTTGACTTAAATTTACTATTTCTTTATTTTGAATGTTGTATTTGTTCCCTTTTTGTTTTACTTTAACATGAGATACGTGTAGTGTGCATAGGGATTTTCATAGTTTTTCTTATAGTCCGGCCCTCCAACGGTCTGAGGGACAGTGAACTGGCCCCCTGTGTAAAAAGTTTGGGGACCCCTGATCTAAGCTAAGGAACATTTTAATTAGTCGGCTTCTTAAAGTGGTAGATACATACAGAAACAAAGATACAATTTTATTGATTCTTAACCCATTTTCTAATATTTTTAATATCAAACACTACAAATACCTCTATGATATAATGTAAAACAAAACATTTCCAACACCCTTCTATAGACTCATATGACAGGCGCCGCTTGTCTCTATAGTCAGTTCTGTCTATTCCGGTACAAGCTCTCCTGACCATGTAGATGAACAGACATCAGGAATTGTAATGGTAAAATGTCCGGTGTCTTTACCAATCTCCGGAGCTTTCATCTATCAGCAATACGAGGATTTGGTTTCTACTACTAATGGCCTATCCTAGTAATCTATAGTTATCTAGTAATAATACTAATACTATGTATAGACTATCAATAGTAGAAACCAGGTAACCCCTCTAAACATTACAATTAATGGTGTCTGTTGACAAAAGTGCTGGAGGATGACAGAGATACAGGACCCGCTCCTCCAGAAGCTAATGAGGTACAGCCCGGGGAAATCTATCATAGGAAGGGACTTCAATTTGGTTCTGTGCCCTGAGTTGGATCGTCCAGCACCCACACCACAACCTATTTTTGGCCAAGTTCCCCTTATGTAATTCATGGAGTGTATGTCACTATGTGATCCCTGGCGAATGTCTGATGCTGGAGCAAGGGTGTATACTCGCTTCTCAGCTTTTTTGATAATTCACAGGAACACTTTTTTTTGGATGATCATGTGGAACACGATGACATTCACTACTATGGGCCACTTCTAAGGTGGTAATACGCGGACACATCATTAGCTATATAACACACAGGCGGAAATCTTATAAGGAGAAATTCTCAGCTCTACGTACCTCCTTACTATAGCCCTGATAGCCCATGCTCATTTTGCCTCTCAGGCTCACAACAGGCTCACCCCACAGACATACAGCTACTGGACTCTTTTACAGTATGCAATCTCAGGGGCAGGTCCGACTGACACAGATCTGCTTATTCAAATGGGGAAACAGGACAGGCAAACTATTGGCCACATTGGCGCGGCAGAGGGAAGAGGCCAGGTCCATCTTGTCTTTATGGGATCCAGAGACAAGTTCAGTTACCAATGACCAGGGACACATGACTTGCTTGTTTAACAACTATTATCAGGATCTTTATAGAGCAGACCCCTGCAATCCTGCAGATATTGACTCTTTTCTGGACTCTGTGGCTTTTCTTACCCTCTCTGGGGATCAGAGGACCTTCCTGGACTCTGAAATTTGGGAGGAGGAGGCCGTCAGGTAAATATTGCAGCTGGGCCCAGCTGGTAACTCCTCCGAATACTATAAAATTGTGTCTACGGAGTTCCCTTTACTCCCTGTTTGTATAATACCATATTCCGAGGGGAGGAGGGAGTGGATTGATTTATCAAGTCCCAGATGGTCCTGTTCCAAAAGCCGGATAAGGACCTTATGCAGATCCAATCCTATAGGCCGATATTGTTGTTTAATTTTGATTATAAGTTTCTGGCAAAAATATTGGCTGTTTGCAAACCATCTCGCTGCACTTGTTGAGTGACGCACAGTCGGGATTTACATTGGGACGAGGCTTTGTAAAAAATGTCCGTGCAGCTATTGCAACCTCGGCTTTGGTGCGGGATCCTTTGCTACCCTTGGCCATATTAAGGAGTTTTGATGTTGAAAAAACATTCAACAAAGTGGTGTGGCCCTTTCTGTATGTGATGCTGAATAGGGGAGGTTTTGGGAATGGATTCACGAGCTACATACATGTCATGCATAATGAGGCTGCCACTAGTGCTAATGGATGGTTGTCCACTGTCCCTCCTCCTGTTTAACCTGTCCATAGATCCACTTCTCCGACATTTACTTAATACCTCCATGTTTCACATATACACACTGGGGAACAATTACAACATAATTCCAGTTAAGTTCGATAGTTAGACTTAAATACTGATCTCAGAACTGCAGTCAGTTTTCTTCTATCACGTCAAATGTTTTCTCTACAGCTTATATTAATGTGACCAATCTAGGCTGGATCGAGCCTATTAATCCACTGAACACTGTGAAAATACCATAGTCACTGTTATTTGGTCACCTCTTCTCCGCAAATAATGGAATAAAAAATAATCAAAAAGTTTAACCTTTTCAGGACACAGCCTAAAAGTGCCTTCGTGTCCAGGCCTCATTTTTCAAATCTGACATGTGTCACTTTATGTGGCAATAACTTTGAGACGATTTAACTTACACAAGTGATTTTGAGAATGTTTTTTCGTGACACATTGTACTTCATGTTATTGGTAAATATTGATCAATATTTTTATATTTACTTATAAAAAAAAATAGGAAATTTGATGGAAATTTTGAAAAAAATAAATAAATAATAATAAAAAAAAAAAAATCGCAATTTTCAAAATGTGAAATGCTCTGCTTTTCAGACAGATAGTCATACCACCCAAATACATGAATAAATATTACCTACCATATCTCTGCTATATATCGGCATCATCTTTTAATCGTCCTGTAATTTATTTTGGACATTATAAAGCTTACCAGTGTAACAGAGATTCTCCAGATTTACAAGAAAATTTCCCAAACTCATTTTTTAGGGACCAATTCAGTTCTGAAGGGGATTATAAAGACCTATATATTAGAAACCCCCATAAATCACCCCATTTTCAAAACTGCACCCCTCAAATAATTCAAAACAGCATTTGGGAAGTTTGTTAACCCTTTAAGCATTTCACAGAAATTAAAACAATATGGAGGTGAAATTTCATTTTTTTCAGTAACACATTCATTTAGCCCTAAAATTAACACCTTCACAAAGGGTTAAAGGACAAATACATCTCATAGTTTGTTATACAATTTCTCCCGAGCACAGAAATCCCCCACATGTGGGTGTAAACTGATGTTTGGGCACACACGCGGCAGAGCACAGAAGGGAAGGAGCGACACTGGGGGTACGAAAAGCAGATTTTCCTGGAATAGTTTTCGGGTGCCATGTCTCATTTGCAGAGCCCCTAGAGTACCAAAAGAATGGAAACCCCTAAAAGTGACCCCATTTTGGAAACTACACCCCTCACAGAATTTATCAAGGGGTATACTGAGCATTTTGATCCAACAGCCTTTTCCCAGATTTTATTACCATTGGAATGTGTAAATGGAAAATTACTAGAATGTCACTTTTTCCCCAAATTTTTCATTTTCACAAGGGGTTAAAGGAGAAAAAGCTCCTCACAGTTTGTTAAACAATTGCTGATGAACACAGCAATACCCCATATGTGGTCGTAATCTGCTGTATGGGTACATGGTGGCGCTTGGAATGGAAAGAGCGCTATTTGGCTTTTGGAGGGCAGATTTTGCTGGAACAGTTTTCAGGTGCCATGTCACATTTGCAGAGCCCCTAAAGTACCAATACAATGGAAACCTTCAAAAGTGACCCCATTTTGGAAACTACACCCCTCACAGAACATATCAAGGGGTATAGTGAGCAGTTTGACCCTACAGCTGTTTCACAGATTTTATTAACATTGGGATGTGAAAATGAAAAATTACCTTTTTTCCAATAAACTGTCAATTTAGTAAAAAAAAATAATATATTTTTACAAAAAGATCCTCAAGGTTTGTTATACAATTTCTCCTGAACACGGCAATACCCCATATGTGGTCGTAATCTGCTGTATCGGTACATGGTGGGGCTCAGGATGGAAAGAGCGCTATTTGGTTTTTGGAGGGAAGATTTTGCTGGAATAGTTTTCAGGTGCCATGTCATATTTGCAGAGCCCCTAAAGTACCAGTACAATGGAAACCCCCAAAAAGTGACTCCATTTTAGAAACTACACCCCTCATAGAATTTATCAAGGGGTATTATCATTTTGAGCCCAGGATTGCTTCCTGAAAATTAATGTACAAAGTGAAAATTTTAATTTTTAAAGAAATATGCCATGTCAGTGCCCAATACGTTGCACCCACTTTGTGTCATCAGAGACATGCACTCCTAAAACTATTAACTGGGCTATTGCAGGTAGAAAGAAGTTGTATATGTGGGTGTAAACTGCTGCTTGGCTACACAGCAGGGCTCAGAAGGGAAGGAGCACTGCGCTTTGTAGCTTTTGGAGTACAGATTTGGAGGGACTTTCTGGATGCCATGTTGTTTTTGCAGAGCCCTGGAGGTGCCAGTAAATTGGAATTCCCCAAGAAGTGACCCCATTTTGTAGGGGCAATTTCAGAGTCTCTATAAATGTGACATGGCGTCCAAAAACAAACAATCTAAATCAGCGGTCCAAAAGCCACATAGCGCTCCTTCACATCTGCCCCCTGCTGTGTGCCCAAGAGACAGTTTATGCCCACATGTATGACACTGGTGTACCCAGGATAACGTACTTAATGCCATATGTGGGTATAAACTGCTGTTTGGGCACGGAGGGGAAGGAGCGCTATTTTGTTTTTTGGTGTTATTTCGATGTCATGCCACTTTTGCAGAGCCCCTGAATTGGCAGTAAAGTAGAACCCGCAGAAATGTCACCCCACTTTGGAAATTACACCCCTGAAGAGATTAATCAAGCAGGGTAGCGAGCATTTTTAAACTTTGAGCGTTGCATTCATTTCATTTCCAGAAACGAATGCACAGCTGATAATGAAAAGGGAAAATTGCAATTTTTCCATAGATTCACCATTTCAGTGCCCGATATGTTGTACCCAACTTGTGTCACCAGAGACACACACTCCAAAAACTGTTAAGCGGGTATCCCGGGCACAACATCTTTTGGAGCGTTCGTCTCTGATACAAGCCGAGCACAACATATTACACACTGAAATGACGTATTCCTGGAAAAATTGTCATTTTCACCTTCCACCATCATCTGCGTATTCATTTCTCGAAAATTAATTAAGGCAACACTTGGGGTTAAAATGCTCCCTGTACCCCTGGATAAATTCCTTCAGCGGTGTAGTTTCCAAAATGGGGTCACATGTCAGGGGATTCCACTGTACTGGCATTTCAGGAGTTCTGCAAAAGTGTAATGGTGTCCAAAAACCAAACTGTGCTCCAAAAACCAAAATAGCGCTCCTTCCCCTTCTGTGCCCAAACAGCAGTTTATACCCACATATGATATTAAGTGCGTTATCCTGGGTACACCAGTGTCATACATGTGGCATAAACTGCTGTTTGGGCGCACAGCAGGGGGCAGAAGAGAAGGAGCGCTATGTGGCTTTTGGGGCGCAGATTTAGATGTTTGGTATCTGGACGCCATGTCATGTTTGCAGAGCTTCTAATGTACCAGAAAAGTGGAATCTCCTAGGGAGTGACCCCATTTTAAGAACTGCGCCCCTCAAAGAATTTATCATGGGGTGTAGTGAGCATTAGTATCCCAGACGTGACTGCACAGCGGATGGGGAAGAGTGAATATGTAAGCTGTGCGGAGTACATGGGTACACTAAATTCCCTTCTATATCCCCAGTAGCTCCTATTATTGGGGGGTCACTTCTGGTTTATTTTCCCTCGTAAGCTCTAAATCTGGTTTGTCCCCTGATATACGCTCGCACAGCTTATACATTCCCTTCCTGCCGCAGCCAGTTATGTTCTAATGATTTGGCGATTTTTGGGGTTTTTGTCTTCACATTGTACAAGTTATATATATATTTTTTTTTTCTGGTGCTGTAGCCATATGAGGGCTTGTTGTTTGCGGGGGGTGAGATGTATTTTGCAATGACATTTTTGACTTATTGACTAACTTTTATTAACACTTTCTTGGTGGATTAAAAAAAAATCCCCATCAATTCTGGCATTGTGTTTTACCTTTTAATTTTTTTCCACACAGCGTACAGCATAAGTCACATGTTACCTTTATTCTGCAGGTCGGTACGATTACAGCGATACCTCATTTATATTGTTTTTTTATGTGTTACTAGTTTTGCAGAACAAAAATCCATTTGGGGAAGGAAATCAATTATTTTTGCATCGCCATCTTCTGAGAGGCATAACATTTTTATTTTTCAGTTAACAGAGTTAGTTGAGGGCTTATTTTTTGCATGAGGACATGTGCTTTATATTGGTACTGTTTTGGGGTACATGAGACTTTTCGATCACTTTTTATAGCATATTTTGTAGGGTGAGATGGCGAAAAATCATTACTTACGGCAGATTTTTTCCAATTTTTTTTTTCAGACATTCACCGTGTAGGTTAAATAATGTTTCAGTTTTATTGTACAGGTTGTGACGGGTGCGGCGATACCAAATATGTATTGTTTTTTATTAATTTTTAGGTTTTTGTTTTGTATAACTCATTTGATATAGGAAAAGGGAATTTTGGGGCTTTATTCATTTCACACACTTTATTACATTTCTTTTGCACTTTTTTTTTTTTTTTTTTTTTATATTTCTTTATTTGTCCTATCAGGGATCGCTGGTTCAGTATTATAGACTGCAATACACGTGTACTGCAGTCTATAGAGGAAGTCAGCCTATGCGGCTGACTATCCTGCATCTGAGCAGATCAACCAGGTACTGGGGGCACCGAGAAGCCTGGGGTCCACTGGCCAGACTCCGGGCTGCAGAAGACACATATGGGCACCCCTGATCTCGCCGCAGGGGATGCGGGGGGACATTTGGCATCCAAGGGGTTAAAACCTCCGATCAGAGCACAGCTCCGACCGTAGGATATGGAGCAGGGTGTTAGCTTTCAGATACAGCTAACACCCGCTCCCGATGCAGCTCACAGGCAGGCGGCAGCTAATATCAGGCAAAGTTTGTTACTGTAAGAAACTGTAATATATCTTCTTATAGAAATCGGTTTCTTTCTCCACTTACAAGGCCGCTCTCCTCCTCCTTATCTTAACCCCTTCCTGATATCCATTGTAATAGTACGGCGTATGCCGGGTCTTTAAAGATGGTGGCCGCTCTGCTTCATCGTGGCCGCCATAGCTAACGGACCAGGTCAGGATCCCCCCTATGACCAGCCGCAATAGTAACATAGCAAAAGTCCCTGTAGGGATCAGCACGCACGGTGGGGCGGCATTGACCAAGTTCACACACAGCAGGTTACTTAAAACTGTGATAGAGCTTTATTGTGGCAGTTCCAGCACAAAACAAAAGTGTCCAAACAAAATAAATGTCTAGGCCTGTCTGGCGCTCGCTAACATCAGCGTACCTCACTGTCCTCACACAGGTAAACATAAAGAAGTGAGCACAGCGGTCCAGTGTAAACGCTCACCTCCAGGAGTGTTTGGTCTCTCTCCCCTCTGCAGTACTGTATACCAGAGCTCCCTTTTCTGTTAGGCTTCCTTCCTCAATCAATAACACACAGGAAACCTCACCTGGGATTAGGGGAGGCAAATCCCGAAGTGGACTGGGGTGTGGACTGGGGTGTGGACTGGAGAGTACCCACTACCAATCCTGCCCTCCAGTCCAGAAAAACCAGCCCATATATTATAATGAAAAATGCTAGCAGATTATGGTCTGCTAAAGCAACCTAAATCCTGGATTTCCTCTATCTCACCTGGCTGAGGAAACCAGGCAAGATATACACCCCGTCCAGTACTTTGCTGTACACTTTACCACCTCCCATAGACTTGCAATCAAACAATTGCAGATTCAAGCCCCCTAGGGGGGCTAATAAAATGGAAAAAAAAAAAATAGAAAAGAAACCCTAGAAGTTCAAATCACCCCTCTTTCCCTAGAATAAATACAAAACAAAGATTAAATAAAATAAAAAATTACTGTCATACACATTAGGTATCCCTGTGTCCGAAAACATCCGGTCTACAAACCTATAACAATATTTTTACAGAGAATGCCGTAGAAGGAAAATAAATCAAAAAAGTGATCAAAGCGATAGCAATTCCCAAAATAGTATAACTAAAAAGTACATCTGGTACCGCAAAAAAAGACGCCCTATGCATAATAAAAAAAAAAATTTTTTTGAAAAGTTTTAGATTTTTAAGGGGTTAAAATATAAATAAAACTATATAAATTTGGCATCCCTGCAATTGTACTGAAACATAGAATACAAGTGACAGGTCATTTTGGCTGCGTATGCCATAAAAACGAAGAATGTAAGAAAGTCTCACAAATTCACTTTTTCTCCAGTTCCACCCCATTCTGAATCTTTTTCCAGCTTCCCAGTACATTGTACAGAATAATAAATGGTGCCATTATGAAGAACAATTTGTCCCGCAAACATTAAGCCCTCATATGGCTCTGAGAATGAAAAAATAAAAAAGTTATTGGGTTTGGAAGGCGGGGACACAAAAACGAAAAATGTCACAGGCGGAAAGGGGTTAACTCAGAATCCCTCTCTCTATATCCAGTCCTTATATATTTTATTATCGGGTGGCTCCTCCTCCTCCTTCTTAGCTTAAAGGGAAAGTGTCACCATTTTCATTTACTTAAAAAAAACCAGATCGTGAGATCTATCATTTTTTTCTCATCTGTTTTTATTTTCATTTATAGACATCGACTAACATAAAATTCCCTCACTTAAAAAGGAGCTATCACTTATTCAGAAACTTTCATCAAATGTATACAACATAAAAAAGTTATTGTCTTATTTAGCAATATAAGCTTTTAGTGATCTGTACATCATTTAGTGATCTGCTTTACAGCACAGTCATGGCCATAGGCAGCATTAGCCTGGAAACGACTCATTGAGGTCTATGGGAGAGTTTTCTTGACATGCTCTATGCAGGGAGAGGGGAGGAGATAAGCTGTGACATCATCTATTGTCAGTAGTGATGTAATGATGGATCACTTTGGGTGTTATCTGTACAGATGTGAAGTTCTATTGTGATCCTGTCAGTCTTGTTTGTGATGTAAATGAGGTCACTGCAAAATCGTGCAGCTGCTGAAACGGGGGAGCCGGCTGTAACTTCAGCCGGAGCTCCCAGAGAGAAGGCAGGGAAGGTTTACACCGCTATGGGCGCTGCCATGATGCGGCTGCCCTCTAACCCGGTGGTCACGTGATCCGCCAGGATCAGAGTATGGTAGAGCTGCTGGGTCCTAAAGGACCCAGATCAGCTCTACATTAATGTGCAGGAGGCTGTATATTCCTCCTGTAACTGGGGCTAAATGTACCAGCCCTAGTTACAGGGGAAAGCAGCCTCCTGCACCAAAAAAAAAAAGTAATCAGATGTCCCCAAAGGTCTATTATGTATAAAAAAAAAAAAAATAAATAAAAAAAATAAAATAAATATATATATATATATAATATACAAATTTTTAGTAGCACTTTGTGTTAAATTAAATAAAAAAGAAAAGAAAAGTGAAAAACAAATGTTTTCCCTCCTCTTTTGTTTATATTTTCCCAGATATAAAAAATTTAAAACATGCAAAAATAAAAAACAAAAATAAAGCCCTATGTGTCACCAAAAATAGACGCAGAAATTAGCTGAATAATCCAAATGATAAAAATGTTATAGCCCCCAAAACCGCACATACAAAAAAAACCTGAAAATGTGTCTGGTCCTGGACCAGAAATTGGCCCGATGTAACATGTCAAATTAACAAAAGTACATCAAGTGGATCTACGATCTACCTCCAGAGAAACGTGTAAATACTAAGTCCTAGTTCACACAAACAGCTAAGCCATATCGAGCAGACGGAGGGATTCTTTACCATGGGGAAAAGGAGGTTCTCACTAAAAGCTGACTGTCATGACAACCCAATTTCAGGTGGCCATTTTGGCAGAGATAAAACGTTCGCCAAAATCTCTGATCATTATTACTGGAAGGGAATAAAGAACGACGTTCACCAACATGTCAAAGCTTATCAAAAATGTTTTGTCATAAATCCCAAAATCAGCAAGGAAGCTCCGCCACTCAACAGTATACCAGTGCCAGGAAAAGTATGGAGCTTAGTCGGGATTGATATGATCGGTCCTCTTCAGGAAGCATAAAATGGCAACAAATATACAGTGATCATTTCTCCAGGTGGACTGAAGCATCAGCTGTCCCAGATAAGAGGGCCAAGTCAGTAGCAATATTTTCGTACTCGGTTATTTGCCGCCTTGGCTGTATGGACACTCTTATTAGTGACCAGGGACGAGAGTTTGTGATCTCGATCATCGACAACCTGATGGAGCATTTTCAAACAGATCATCGCATTTCATCTGCCTACCACCCACAAACAAATGGCCAGCAGGAACGTGACAATCGAACACACAAAGAATCTCTTAGTCAGCTTGTCAGTGACCAAGGTAACAACTGGGATCAGTTCATCCCTGGAGTTCTGTTTGCCTATCACACATCTGTGAATGCCTCAACCAAGTGCACTCCATTTGAGGTCATGTATGGACATGAGGCCAAGCTTCCTATGGACCTCAATCCCTCAGAAAATGCCAGTGTGGACCCCATGCCCATTTCAGATGATGCCAACACTGATGTGCTAAATACACTGACTACCATTCTTAAAAAGCTCCGCTCAACCGTCAGTACCAACATCCACTCTGCCCAGGAACACCAGAAGCGCGCCTTTGATCGACGACACAACAGCGACAAAGAAATCACTGCTGGCACCATCGTTTATATCAAGAACCAGCGCCGTATTAATCGGATGGGTTCAAAGATGGAACCACGCTGGATTGGACCCTACTTAGTTGTGGAATCCTTGACCAAGGGACGAGTAAAACTTAAGAACAATAAGACTGGCAAGATACTGAGCAACACCTACCACGCCAGCTACCTTAAGATTTACCAGGATGAAGAGACTTTTTCCCCACCCCAGTCTCATGATGATTGTCCCAGTGACTCTGCCGCCCAGAAACACAAGAAAACTAAGACTTTCAACCCACTACCAAGATCAGTAAGGAAGTATCTTAGCACCACTCTTGGCCTTACGTTTGGTTGGGTTGTACACTATGGCTTGTGATAATTTGGGGGGATTAATCTCAATGGCGGCAGACTCCTGGACCCGACAGCGGTGTTTGTGGTACTGGGCGCCGGAGAAGCAGCGTTCAGACGGTGCCAATTCAAAACAAAATGGCTTTTATTCAGCATAGGAAACTGTAACATATACAAAATAATAAACGACCTAGGCCACACATAGGCCCTACCTTACTGCTTTCTCCCTGACTGATCTCTGGGGCAACAAGCAGCCTGGCTCAGTCAGTCCTCTCAGGACCCCAGCCCCCTGGGAACAGACCGCCTTGTCTGTCTCCAACTGGGTTCCCGACTTCCTGCAGGTCTCCACAACACTCTCTCCTGCTGCAGACACTCCGTCTGGAATTGGTGCCCCCACCCATAGGTGTGGCTGAGGACCTTTTCAGGCCTGGCCCTGGGTCGCTCCCTAGCGCCCTCTAGGTTCATACTCTCACATACCCTCCCCCTCAGCTCACTACCCATGGGGTGAGCTACAATGGGATAAGACATATTATGTCGACGTCCCTCTTCAATCCTATACACTTGTCCAGTGTCTCTCCAGATGTCCCCATCTGGTGGTCTCAACCGCCAAGTTCCAGTCAGTCGAGTTTTCTGGTTTCTCCTCACTTTAAACACTATGCCAAGATCCTGGCCATTCTGTGCAAAGGCAAGTTCTACTTCATCACCTTCAAAATTCGCCATACAGGGGATCACATCATTTTCATCACATTTTTGGCCATAGTCTTCAGCCATCCCATTGCATGACTTTGATCCCTTTAGTGAATAGCCGTAAGAATCTTCATCTTCACCTATCATGAATCCACAGGAGCTCAGAGACCAACCAACACGTACTTCATGCACATCGATGATGACCTGTAACCATCTATTACTTCTGCATGCAAATGACGACGGCTCAGTCTCTGCATTAGAACCTCTACCACGGTTACTTCCATTAGTTAGGGACATAGTAACATTGTATCTCCGCCTCTTCCTGTTGCTATTAGCATCAGGTGGTAAAACAATTTCTGCCTCTTCTCTTCTTTTTGGGTTGACTGTATTACTTCCTGACTCCCACTTCACAGACAACATGGAGTCATTATTCACCATTTGTCCACCAGACATTTGGCTAGAGACAGGCACAGCAACACCTTTATCCACAATGGCTTCAGACACTTTAGCTGTTGGGACAACATATGCGTGGTCAGTCTTCTCACGGACTCTTGTTCCACACTTTTGATGACCCTTCACCTTATTTACCATCTCACAGCCCTCGTAGCTCTGGACCCACTCTGTCATAGGCAATGTGTGACCAATCACAGTTTCTTCTTCTGTTGGACCTTCTTTGGCCTCCTTATACTTTGCAGGAAGTCCACCTTTAGCAGCATCTTCCTGGGGAACTATACCATCCACTTGACGTTTTACCAAATCACGTGGTTTCATCATAATCTGATCATTGGTATCAACATCAGGGGACAGGTCACTCATGTCTGTCTGACTTAATGGCTCTGCTTTCTCTGTCTCTATGCTGGCAGCTTTCTCCAATTCTAACGCCTTCTGTAGCGCACAAATCTCTGATTCCAGCTCCAGAACTTTCTTCACTGCCACATTTTTCTGAGCAGCTTCCATCTCAGTCTTTACTAGTGCACCTTGCAGCTCTGATTCTTTAGAGGTTAACAGGCTCTGCAGCGAGTCTTTCTCATCTTCTAGTGCTGCCAGCTTTGAAGATAGTGCAGATGTCGACTGTTCAGTATTGGATAAAGACTGCTGCAATCGATCCAATTCTTCTCTTTTAGATTCCACTTCGGTTTTTAACTGTTCTATCTGAAAAGTGCGCTCTTCCAACTTTATGCCTGACTCGCGCTTCACTTGATCCATCTGAAACTCCAGCTGTTCCTTGATGCGTACAACTTCCTCCTGCTTTTTCACTTGCAGCTTTGGTTTAGCAACAAGCATTTTTAGAACTACAATCTCAGCAGACAAATTAGACAGGTTTCCCTCAAACTGAATCCTCATGTCTTCTATCTGGAGGTCCAATTCTCTCTTGGCCTTTTCCAGCTTGTCATACGCATTGGCTTTGTCCTCATACAATATCTGTACAGATTCCAGGTTTTTCTCAACTTCTTTGTGACTCTCCTGTAAGGTTTGCACTTTCTGAGCATGGACAGACAACATCTCCATCAATTCTTTGTCTTTATTTTGCACCAAAACAGACAATTTCTCATTATCTTCACAAGATCCTGACAGCGCCCTCTCCAGGCTACATATTCTAGCTTTGAGTTCCCTTTCTCTTTGTTCCCGAACTCCAGTTCGGCTCCACCATTCCTTCACTTCATTGGTTAGCCGAACCTGCTTTAGTTCATGCAAGTTTCGCTCTGTCGGCAACACAGATTCTAAATCACTCTCTCGGTCAGAGACCTTCTTCCTCAGCTCTACAACTTCATTTTCTTTATCAGTTAATGCAGCCGAAAGTTTTTCACACTTCCTGACTTGGTCATCCAAACATTCTGACTGACACTGCAAAAATTCACTTCTCTCACGTTTAGCAGTTTCAAGGTCATCTCTTAATTTTTCAACGACACTCTCTTTGGCAATGGAGTCTTGGACATGCTGCTCCTTTAAATCCTGCAATTGCTTCTCAAGCACTTGCTTTTGCTCTACACTCTGTATAACTTTATTAGATAGAGCGCATTTCATATCAGCAAACTCCTTCTTAGTGACACAGTCCATTCCAGGCAAACCCAGCACCACATTTTCACAATGACTAGGATATGAACTCTTTATAGTCTCAAGCTCTTTCTTTAACTTAAGGTTCTCTTTTTCTGATACCTCAAGTTGCCGTTTCCAATCAGATATTTCATCTTCATACATGAACCTGATGGTTTTAATCTGATCTTGAGGCTGCTGCACCATAATATTTTCATCTTTGGCGCTTTGATGCACTCCATTATGAGACACACACTCAGCAGGGACATATTCCATCATACACCAGAGGTGCTTCAGAAAAACTAAGTCACTCTCATGCAACCCTTTATCTTTACTTGCATTCCACATGATCTGTTCCGGGTTTTGTGTCTCTCTGCATTCAGACTGTTGCACTAATAAACCTGAGCATAACTTCTCTGCTTTCTTACAAGCTGAAATTTTAGTTTTCTTGCCCATAGTATACTAACAAAATTACACAATATTCCACAGCAACCTTGGGTTCAACCGGCAGCAACTTTTTTTTTGCTATCTTCTGCAATCACATGTATTCAGTTAACTTATGTGACACTACAACAACCAGCATTTTCTTCTGTCTTTCACAGAAGACACAAACATGGCACCATAGCCTTTCACATAGACTGTTTGCAATATCCAGCTTCTATACACATTGCTTACTTTCTTGCCATCAGCAAGCACTTTACAGACTTCCGTGCCACAGTATACACAATTCCATTCCCTGGATTCCCCTTCCAGAGTTTTACTTTCACCAGTTTTGCACACACTTTGCTATGTTGCAGTTCCACTCACCCCTTCCTGGGTTTCTCCATTGAAATCACAGATTTCTTCCAGCTGTAGGCCACAATGCACACTTAGCAGTACTGCAGTCACCAAACACTTGTCTTCCAGGACTTGCGTGGATCTCTTTATGCCCGAATCCATAGCACCATATGTGACAATTTGGGGGGATTAATCTCAATGGCGGCAGACTCCTGGACCAGACAGCGATGTTTGTGGTACTGGGCGCCGGAGAAGCAGCGTTCAGACGGTGCCAATTCAAAACAAAATGGCTTTTATTCAGCGTAGGAAACTGTAACATACACAAAATAATAAACGACTTAGGCCACACATAGGCCCTACCTTACTGCTTTCTCCCTGACTGATCTCTGGGGCAACAAGCAGCCTGGCTCAGTCAGTCCTCTCAGGACCCCAGCCCCCTGGGAACAGACCGCCTTGTCTGTCTCCAACTGGGTTCCCGACTTCCTGCAGGTTTTCACAGCCCTCCCTCCTGCTGCAGACACTCCGTCTGGAGTTGGTGCCCCCAGCCATAGGTGTGGCTGAGGACCTTTTCAGGCCTGGCCCTGGGTCACTCCCTAGCGCCCTCTAGGTTCATACTCTCACAGGCTATACAAGAGACCTTGGACAACCACGGCATACATATAAAACCAAAGGTGATGGCAACTGTTATTTCTGGGCCATCAGCTACATCCTTACAGGAACAGAGGACAACCATTCCCTTCTCAGAGGTAAAGTCATCCACCACATGAAAACTGACTTGACAAAAAAACTACAGGACTACTTGAACCAAAATGAGAATGAATATGTGAACATCTCTGGTATGTCTCATGATGGAGTCTGGGCAACTGATGCAGAGATCATGGCCACAGTGAATCTGTTGAGTTGCGACATCATCATCTACACGAACGTCAGTGACTCCATGGATTGGTTGACATATCCTGCAAGCTCCAGTCTGCAGTCAACAACAGAACAGGCAGTTTATCTGGAGAATAAGCCTGATCATTGCAATGTTATCAGTGTTTCCCATTAAACGTTTATATTGTAGCAAGGACGTGGTAGTGTAAAGTTCCCAATACACGGGACGACTATTGGGCGATTTGTTGTCCCTTGCATTGAGCGATAAGTGACTTATCGCTAACAAGAAATTGCTGAGAAAAAACAATTTACATACTCACCGCTCAGCGTGTCCTGACCCTCCTCCATGTCTCCGCCAGCAGCCATTTCTTGCTTCTCTGGCTGCAGCTTTTGAATTTCACGCTGTCTCCAATCCCCGCGGATCCTCCGGGTCACCTGATCAGTGTATGACACGTCATGCACTGATCAGGTGACCCATGGCTGATAATAGCCCCATGTAAAGCCACCTTTATAAGTTGAAGTTTCAAGAGGTTATGACTTGTATTATATTATGAACAGTCAAGTTTTTCTGGTTGAAATAAAAGTCTATGTGTTTAGAGTTTTAACATTTAAGTCAGCTTTCTCACTTAAATTTTCAACATTTTATTGGGGATTCAGCTTTGTCTGGTAAGTTAAGTAATTTTTGTGCATATCACTCAATGCTAGTGATAGTGATAGTATGGCCTGAGGGGTATGAATTGGCCTAGGCTTATTCATGAGGCACGCCTCCCGGCACCTGCGCTGTTCTTCAGTGAAGCCAAAGATGGACACCCCGGCTTCACTACGTAATTGCGGGGCATGTGCACTGAAGCCGAGGTGTACTCCTCTGGCTTTATTGGCAGTACAGCGACAGGAGGAGTATAATGCTTTTTTATTTTCAATGCAGCCATGCGTTAAAACGGTGATTTGGGACACTAAACCCCCGGTCCATATGGCTGTGTGGGTGGTTTACAGTAGTGTCCCAAATTGTCCTGACAGATTCCCTTTAAATTCTGTGTGCAATAACTGCAATGTCCACAGGCAAAACTGCCCTTGGGGGTGCCCTGTATTAACCAATCCCTCTTAATACTGGAGAATCTAACTTGTTCCTCATGGTTGTACTTCGCGTAAACGCGCCGGAAACATTTTAGCAAAATCTGGATCTCCCTGGACTATATTCCATGTTTTTTGAATAGCGGTACGTATAATATCTGCATATGGACTAAATCTAAAGGAAAAGATGGCTCTATCTTGAGCCTTGTTATCTCGCCTTACTCTGGGTTTGTCTAATAAACCCCTTTGTGTGGGTGACAAGGCCCTATCTCTAGATTCCTTCAGAATCCTACAGGGATACCCCTTCTGTATCTACCTTTTCTCTAGTCAATTCGCCTACTGTAGGAAGGTGGCTCCGTCACTATTAATGCATCTAAGACATAAATATTGGCTATAAGGACAGTTGATGTTTTCTTAATATATGTATTGAAAAGGAGCAGCCTCTGATGTGACGCCGCTCTTAGCGCCATTTTTCTACTTTATGTTTGTTTTTCTGTTTTGGTTTTAATGGTGTTCCTCGGTTACTGGGACAACAGTGCATGCGCTTATTGTGCTTGAGCCTATGTGAAAGTGATTGGTGGTTGCGGAGGTGACTTTATTATGACGCACTCGGGCACAGACGTAACATCAGTCTGTAGAAGTGCTGCGTGCATGAAACGTTGCTGTTAGCTCTTGGTCTGGCTATGTCTGGTTTTGACAATAAAGTTTGAAGTCCGGAGAAGAGTGCCGCTTCTCTCATTGTACATGTCCATGTAGGGAAAGGAGAACTCCTCTGTGAATATGTGGAGCAGCCATTATAGGCAGGGACAATACATAGCTGTCATGTCCCATTGGGTCAATGTTTTGAGCGTCAGAGGCCGAAGTCTAGAGACACAGCAAGGCCCGATGCTTTCTAGTACTGACATCACCTCATGGGTGCAGGGCAGGCACAGTTTCAACACCAGGTAGAACTAATCCGCCTCCTCCAGTTGTTACACTCTGTATCCCCAGTCAGTCTGAGCAGCAGTATATGGAGAATGATAACTGCAGGCAGCCAACCACAGGGACAATGGAGTCAATACCTGTGAGAGGAAGAAGAACAACTTCTAGCTCATGACATGACCAGTTATGGAAAGTAGTCCAGCTTTTTCAGCTGGCAAGATAGTAGGCAGAAGATAGCCTGATACTGATAGTGTGCCCCAAATATCTCGTGATATTATGTAACTTGTCACTATAATACTTAGGCCTTGAAAAATGCAGTTTCTCACTGCCAAACACACTGCCTTTATATTTGCTTTTTTTTCCTTGTATGTTGCTTTATTTTTTAATAAATTACTTAATTTCTACTATGGCAGCGTTTTTTTTGTTATCGAAAATCCAACATGAATAACCACAATATTGATTATAGGTAATAGATTAATACATAACCTTTAATAATGCCAACCACTCCATGTACCCTGAGGGGGGATTTCTTTATAGCATTTAGACTGTGCTATTCTCTCCCTGTTTATATTGGGACCATTGACGTTTATTTATGCATTTTGGTGCTCTGTAGTATGATATGCTTTGCTTACTGGCGTGCAGCCTACTTTGATCATATAAATACATGTTTATGCTATCTCAGCACTTGTCATGGTTTCTGGGCATTATACTTGCCAGTGTTTAGTGGGAATTTATGTTTAGAGACTTCTGTGTAGACAAATTACTGGGGCTGTAATTTTCGTGTCACTGGCGTAGTTGTATAAGGTTTTCTGGTCTTTTTACCAACTCAATGCCCTAATGAGTTTAGTGAAACATGTATGTCGGGATTGTATGTATGGATTAATTGGAGTTTGATTAGTTTATCTTTTAACTAAGGCGCCTTTTATGTATCTGTTGTCTGTTAGCACTTTTTTGGAGAGGGAGAATATAGGGACAGTTACCTTAGGGTCAGGTTCCTGTCGGGGGCACACACTAATAGGGCGGTGGCCCCGAGTTTAGGCTATTAGGGTATACCAGTTTATCCTTTTATGTAGGGTGGTATCTAGGGATAGAGCACATACCTGTAATTCGGGTCCCCTGTAGCCGCTTTTGGTTTCCAGCTGTGCCTGATCTCCTTATCCATCCAAACATCAGTGGTCGGTAACGGTGGTTCGTCTCAGTCACGGTAAGCCTTGGTTTATATATGTATCTTCATCTGGCCAGGCTGCCGTGCTTGGACTACTAGTTGCCTTTTTGGGACTGTATATGTTTACTATTGACAACAGGTCTATTTTTGGAGATTGAACAACATGTGTATTTGGACCTACTGATCTATTTGTGTCATTGTTATTTTTGATTCATAATTAAAGGTTATGTATTAATCTATTACCTATAATCAATATTGTGATTATTCATGTTGGATTTTGTATTATATTGTTGATAATCTATTTAGTATAACACATTTTTTGGAATTTGCTTTTTTTATCTACAAAAAAATTCTTATGCTTAAAATAGGCCATGAATATTTTTTGCCTGGAAAACCCATTTAACATTTATTGGTTTACATTAGTAGAATAGCGGCCAATCGCTTTATAGGGCCGGAGCTGTAAATTACAGAAGACATGTTTTATCCTATATATGACATTATGTGAGTACAGGCCTCACCTTACAGAACTGCTAAGTTATAGGTATAAGTAACGTGTGAACGTCTCCTGAGAAAGTAAAGAGGGACAAATACAGCTCATGTGATAATATGGGGTAGAATCAGACTGCAAAGATAGGACAGAACCAGCTGTAAGTAGGAGCCTGTTCATACCATAGAGAGATGAGGAGAGACATCACATATGTAGGTGCAGTCAGTATCACACATGATAGGATTAGATACACAGCTCAGCAATCAGTATCACAAATGATAGGATTAGATACACAGTTCAGTAGAGATGTCACACATGAAGGTGCTGTCAGTATCACACATGATAGGATTAGATACACAGCTCAGCAGACAGTATCACACATGATAGGATTAGATACACAGCTCAGTAGAGACGTCACATATGAAGGTGCAGTCAGCAGTTTATCTCATACACATAATATAAAATAGAATAAAATCCATGTATAACTTGTCCCCCACATGTCTCCTCCTGTACACATCTCTTATACTCACTGTAATCTCTGTATCCTGCAGGCTGGACTGGACAGAGCGGCCATCAAGTCACTGAAGTGAGGACCAGACAGACGGTTATAGGACAGGTCAAGTATCTTCAGGGACTGGTTATTCCTTAATACAGAGGCCAACTGGGTGCAGGAAGTGTCTGGTAGACGATTACCACCCAAACTGTAAGAATAAGAAGGTGAGATGTGAGTGATGTATCAGCAGACTGTATCACACATGAAAGGATTAGATACACAGCTCAGCAGTCAGTATCACACATGATAGGATTAGATACACAGCTCAGCAGACTGTATCACACATGATAGGATTAGATACACAGCTCAGCAGGCAGTATCACACATGACAGGATTAGATACACAGCTCAGCAATCAGTATCACACATGACAGGATTAGATACACAGCTCAGTAGAGATGTCACACATGAAGGTGCAGTCAGTATCACACATGATAGGATTAGATACACAGCTCAGCAGTCAGTATCACACATGATAGGATTAGATACACAGCTCAGTATACAGTATCACACATGATAGGATTAGATACACAGCTCAGCAGGCAGTATCACACATGACAGGATTAGATACACAGCTCAGCAATCAGTATCACACATGATAGGATTAGATACACAGCTCAGCAGACAGTATCACACATGATAGGATTAGATACACAGCTCAGCAGGCAGTATCACACATGACAGGATTAGATACACAGCTCAGCAATCAGTATCACACATGATAGGATTAGATACACAGCTCAGTAGAGACGTCACATATGAAGGTGCAGTCAGCAGTTTATCTCATACACATAATATAAAATAGAATAAAATCCATGTATAACTTGTCCCCCACATGTCTCCTCCTGTACACATCTCTTATACTCACTGTAATTCCTCTATCCTGCAGGCTGGACTGGACAGAGCGGCCATCAAGTCACTGAAGTGAGGACCAGACAGACGGTTATGACACAGGTCAAGTCTCTTCAGGGACTGGTTATTCCTTATTACAAAGGCCAACTGGATGCAGGAAGTGTCTGGTAGTTCATTCCAAGCCAAACTGTAAGAATAAGATGATGAGATGTTAGTGATGTATCACCAGACTGTATCACACATGATAGGATTAGATACACAGCTCAGTAGAGACATCACATATGAAGGTGCAGTCAGCAGTTTATCTCATAGACATAATCTCTTATATATATAAAAATGAGTTTCAATCTGTCTGTTCTTTATACGCAACCAAACGACTTGACCGATCCTCACCAAATTTGGCACACAGGTACATCAGGTGTCCGGGAATATTATAGACTGGGTCTCAGCTCTCTATGATGTACCGTTCCTGAGATACAGTATTCCACCAGCAGGTAACGGCCTATTTAAAAAAAAAAAAAAAAAAACATCAAGGGCCCGCCGGGACCCCTAATGTCCCGGGCCCTGTGGCAGCCGCTACCACTGTTGCCCTGGTATTTACGCCACTGACTGGACTGCCATACTGGATTTCAGCATTCTTATAAATTGAAATGTTTTTAAACTAATCATGCCCCCATCAGCAAAACGAAAGGTGCTGCTCTAGCTAATGAAAACTCTCAGCAGACCCAAGCCTGTCTCTAATCTGACAACAGGGCCGGTTTTACACAAAGTGGGGCCCTGGGCAAAAATTTAAAGTGGGGCCCCAAATGCTGATATGCAAACAACACCATCATCTTCCAGTGACAACCCCTATAATAACCCTCCTTTCTGCCAACAAAAAAGTAATAACAAGCCCCATTTACCACACACAATTCAAATGAGCACCTTTGTACCGCCTAATAGATTTTTGCACCCAGTCATCAGTTATTATAGCGCCTCCTTATAAATAATAGTCTCTGCTTATAAATAATCTTACACCTTTATCAGTAATAGCGCCCTTATAAATGATAAATAGTGCCCTGTATCAGTAATATTCCCCCTTATCAGTAAGTCACCCCGTAAAAATAATACTGCTCCCTTAAAAATAATAGCCCCCTCATAAATAATAGTTACCCTTATAAATAATAGTCCCCATTATCACTAATAGCCCCCTTTATAAATAAGCCCACTTAACAATTATACCCCCTTGTAAATAGTTCCCCTCTTATAAATAATAGCCCCCTCATACTTAAGTTTCCCAATTATATATAGTAACCCACCTTATATATAATAGTTCTCCATTATACAGTGTCGGACTGAAGGGCCTTAGGCCCACCAGAGAATCTTGTTCTGGGGCCTCACCCAGCAGCTTCCTGCTAATAGCCTACACCACGGCTCCTTCACTGAAGTCTTACATATGTGCTGACTATCTGGTGTTACTGAGTATGTTCCCAGTATAGTCAGCCCCTATAGTACTGTGCAGGCCCCAATATCTCCATGGCCGGTTCATGCAAAGTACTGTATGGGGAATGACATGGCCATGGAGCACTACACGTATGTGTAAGATTATAGTGAGGGAGCTGTGATGCAGACATAGCACACAGGGCTGCCAGCAGGAATTGTGAGCCCCCCCCACAGTATAATGCTCTACATGGTATATAATGCTCCACAGTATAAAATGCTCTCCTGAGCCCTCCAGTTTCCCCACATGGTATATAATGCTCCACAGTGAACCCACACGGTATAAAATACTCCCCTGAGCCCCCCATTGTGGTCCCACATGGTTTGTAAGGCTCCACACAGTATAATACTCCACAGTGGCCCACACAGTATACTACCCCTTAGTGGCCCCAGACAGTACAATATGCTCCCCAGCAGCCCCACACAATATAATATGCTCCATACAGTATAATATGCACCCCACAATGCCCCTCCAGTATAATGCTCCACAGTGGCCTAACACAGTATAACATGCTCCATAATGACCTCCACACAGTATAATATACTCCCCAGAGGGGTTTCCCCAGTATAATGCTCCACAGTGGTCCCCCACAGTATAATATGTTCCCCACAGTCCCCCCCAGTATAATGCTCTACAATGGCTCCACAGAGTATAATATGCTCCCGAAAAGCCCCACACAATATAATACACTCCACAGTGGCCCCACACAGTATAACAGGCTCCCCACACTGTCCATTCCCCCAGTATAAAGCTCCACAGTGGCCCATAGTATAATATGCTCCCCAGAGGGCCCCCGCTAGTATAATGCTCCACAGTGCCCCCTCCAGTATTTTGCTCCACAGTGGCTCCACGCAATATATTATGCTCCCCAGAGCGTCCCCCCAGTATAATGTTCCACAGTAGGCCCCACGCAGTATAATATACTCCCCTGAGGGCCCCCTGGTATAATGCTCATTAGTCCCCCCCAAATAATGCCCCACAGTGGCGCCACGCAATATAATATGCTCTGCTGATGCCCCCCCAGAATAATGCTCCACAGTGACCCCACTCAGTATAACATGCTCCAGAATGGCCTCCACACAGTATAATATACTGCCCAGAGAGGTTTCCCCAGTATAATACTCACAGTGGCCCAAAACAGTATAATATACTCTCCAGAGCCCCCCCCCCAGTTTAATGCTCCACGGTGGCCCCGCACAGTATAATATACTGGGGGGCCCCTCTGGAGAGCATATTATACTGTGTGTGGCCACAGTGGAGCATTATACTGGGGGGGGGCTCTGGAGAGCATATTATACTGTGTGGGGCCACTGTGGAGCATTATACTGGGGAGGGGGCCCTCTGGAAAACATGTTATATTCTGCGGGGCCTCTATGGAGTATTATAAAGTGGGGGGCTCTGGAGAGCATGTTATATTCTGTGGGGCCACTTTGGAGCATTATACTGGGGGCCCCTCTGGAGAGCATAATGCTCCAAAGTGGCCCCACAGAATATAACATTATCTCCAGAGGCCCCCCCCACACACATTATAATTTTCCACAGAGGCCCCACAGAATATAACATGCTATCCAGAGGGGCCCCTTCCCCAGTATAATGCTCCACATCGGCCCCACACAGTATAATATGCTATCCAGAGGGGGCCCCCCAGTATAATATGCTATCCAGAGGGGGCCCCCAGTATAATATGCTATCCAGAGGGGGCCCCCAGTATAATGCTCCACAGGGGCCCTACAGTGCTATTATTATATTATATTCTGGGGTCTCTTCAGACATCAGAGTATAATAATTAAAGGCCTAGGGTAAGTAAGGTAAAATAACAAACAGTTATACTCACCTTGTTCTTACCTCTGCTGGGCCTCCTTGCTCTGCTCCGCTATCCCTGCCGGCGACCACTTCTTCTTCTCTGCGGCTGACGTCACGCGTTGTGGACGTCACCTCTGAGGCCTGTGATTGGGCCTCAGCGATTACGTGAGGCACGCCCCACGTGACCGCTGAGGCCAGGCCTCAGCAGTGATGTCCGGAACGCCAGAAGATGACGTCGGACGCCAAGGACAGGTGAGTAAAAATGTTTGTTATTTTTATTCACTTTCCGTTAGTGCTTTGGCCGGGCCTGACTCCGGGATCCAGAGTCATCAGGTTCCGGATCCCGGGGGCCCCTTTGGGGACGGGGCCCTGGGCAATTGCCCAGTTTGCCCCCCCCCTAACGCCGGCCCTGTCTGACAAGGTAGGTCACAGACAACAGCGAGCTGCTGAAACTCCCCAGCAGACCCAAGCCCGTCTCCAATCTGACAAGGCATTGTCAGCCACATGCACACAGCTGCACTCCATGTTTCCATAACAACCCAGCCATTTTTCTTCACTGCTGTAGGTCAGCTTTAAAGGGGCAGGGCGCTGTGGATGACACTGTTACACAAGGTCACATACACACAACTTTACTCCAGGTTTTCCATAAAAACCGATCGCAGGTCTTTCACTGATATCCAAACTGAGATACACATGATCACATGACGCTTATGGACCAATGAAAAATCACAGGTTCTTCAGTCTTGACATACACATAGCTTTACACCAGGTTTCCATAGCAACACAACCATAAATAGACTGTACCTATACTGGACTGCCATACTGGATGTCAAGTGCAAAACTGGCCAATTCTTATGGGGTTACTACACAAACAAAAAATGAAATATACCCGTGCGAAGCCGGGTCCTTCTGCTAGTATAAAATAGAATAAAATCCATGTGTAACTTGTCCCCCACATGTCTCATCCTGTGCACATCTCTTATACTCACTGTAATTCCTCTATCTTGCAGGCTGGACTGGACAGAGCGGCCATAAAGTCACTGAAGTGAGGACCGGACAGAGGGTTATGAGACAGGTCAAGTATCTTCAGGGACTGGTTATTCCTTATTACAGAGGCCAACTGGGTGCAGGAAGTGTCTGGTAGAGCATTATAACCCAGACTGTAAGAATAAGAAGCTGAAATGTGAGTGATGTATCAGCAGACTGTATCACACATGATAGGATTAGATACACAACTCAGTATACAGTATCACACATGATAGGATTAGATACATAGCTCAGCCAACAGTATCACACATAATAGGATTAGATACACAGCTCAGCAGTATCATATGGTAGGATTAGATACACAGCTCAGTATACAGTATCACACATTATAGGTTTAGATACACAGCTCAGCAGTCAGTATCACACAAGATAGGATTAGATACACAGCTCAGCAGTCAGTATCACACATGATAGGATTAGATACACAGCTCAGCAGTCAGTATCACACATGATAGGATTAGATACACAGCTCAGCAGACAGTATCACACATGATAGGATTAGATACACAGCTCAGTAGAGACGTCACATGTGAAGGTGCAGTCAGCAGTTTATCTCATACACATAATATAAAATAGAATAAAATCCATGTATAACTTGTCCCCCACATGTCTCATCCTGTACACATCTCTTATACTCACCGTAATTCCTCTATCCTGCAGGCTGGACTGGACAGAGCGGCCATCAAGTCACTGAAGTGAGGACCAAACAGACGGTTATTATACAGGTCAAGTATCTTCAGGGACTGGTTATTCCTTATTACAGAGGCCAACTGGGTGCAGGAAGTGTCTGATAGATCATTATTAACCAAACTGTAAGAATAAGAAGCTGAGATGTGAGTGATGTATCAGCAGACTGTATCACACATGATAGGATTAGATACACAGCTCAGAAGACAGTATCACACATGATAGGATTAGATACACAGCTCAGTATACAGTATCACACATGATAGTATTAGATACACAGCTCAGCAGTATCACACATAATAGGATTAGATACACAGCTCAGTATACATTATCACACATGCTAGGATTAGATACACAGCTCAGCAGACAGTATCACACATGATAGGATTAGATACACAGCTCAGCAGACAGTATCACACATGACAGGATTAGATACACAGCTCAGCAGACTGTATCACACATGATAGGATTAGATACACAGCTCAGTAGAGAAGTCACATATGAAGGTGCAGTCAGCAGTTTATCTCATACACATAATATAAAATAGAATAAAATCCATGTATAACTTGTCCCCCACATGTCTCATCCTGTGCACATCTCTTATACTCACTGTAATTCCTCTATCCTGCAGGCTGGACTGGACAGAGCGGCCATCAAGTCACTGAAGTGAGGACCGGACAGACGGTTATGACACAGGTCAAGTATCTTCAGGGACTGGTTATTCCTTATTCCAGAGGCCAACTGGGTGCAGGAAGTGTCTGGTAGATCATTCTTACCCAAACTGTAAGAATAAGAAGAGGAGATGTGAGTGATGTATCAGCAGACTGTATCACACATGATAGGATTAGATACACAGCTCAGGAGACAGTATCACACATGACAGGATTAGATACACAGCTCAGTATACAGTATCACACATAATAGGATTAGATACACAGCTCAGCAGACAGTATCACACATGATAGGATTAGATACACAGCTCAGCAGACTGTACCACACATGATAGGATTAGATATACAGCTCAGCAGTCAGTATCACACATGATAGGATTAGATACACAGCTCAGTAGAGACGTCACATATGAAGGTGCAGTCAGTATCTGTAATGCAAAAGAAACCAAAATGGCTGCCCTTGATAAAATGGCTGCCCATGATAAGCTATTATAGAAGCCAGCTCATAGTAACCTTAATTTCAACTCGGTATGAGATAATGTCTAGATAGACATGAAGCCAGATCAAAGTTCAAACTCTGTTTGAGCTAATGTCTACAATAGACTTAAAAACCAGCTCAGAGGTTCAACTCTGTTTGAGCTAATGTTTACATGGATATAAAACGAGCTTAAAGTTTAACTCTGTATGAGCTAATGTCTACAATAGACTTAGAAGCCAGCTTAAAGATTAACTCTGTATGAAGCATATGTGTCACGGGACATATTCTAGTGGAAATTGGCCCCTTTCGCAAGAATGTGAGCTTGGAGACGAGTAGAGCCTTACAGAGGTGTATACACTTCTGTAACCGCCCACTCTATGACGCACACAAAGGGTATATAAGATAGGTTAATATCCCCCAGCATATGTTGCCATCTTGATAGCAGATCATTGGGGATGCCTGATGCTGCATGGGACCTGTCACATGGCTGGGTGATATTTCCTGCAGATACCTTGATCGGAATTCATCAATGAAGCTTGGCAGTGTTGTAAGTTTTTGATTTGATTACCTTGCTATACCTGCTGTATTGCAAGTTTTGATTATATCACACTTTGATTACCTTGCTATACCTGCTGAGTTGCAAGTGTTGATTATATCACAGTTTGATTAAGTTTGATTACCTTGCCATACCTGCTGTATTGCAAGTTTTGATTATATCACACTTTGATTACCTTGCTATACCTGCTGTATTGCAAGTGTTGATTACCTTTTGATATCTTCTTATACTCTTCTTAGTAAAATGTTACCTGTTGATATCTTCTTATACTCTTCTTAGTAAAATGTTACCTTTTGATATCTTCTTATACTCTCCTTTATAAAATGTTAAGCTATTGTTGATAGTCTAGTGTTTTATTCTATAACTTTATTCTATTACACGGAATCCAAAGAATCTTTTCCCTTGGCAAAACATTTTTGGCGTAGTCGGCAAGATTCCATTTTATAGAATAAAATGTTTAAGTGTAAAACACAAGCTAGTTCTAATGTATCTCCTGATGTTATTCCGGGTTGGGAGCAGGCTCCTTACTCTATTCTAGCTCAGGAATGTGCTAAATTCACGGGGCTGGGGGAGAATTGGAAAGATCAATCAGTAACTGACAGCCCGGTAGATGTAGTGCAATGTTTAGAAAGGGGGTTGGTCAACAAACAGAATGAATATGTTGCTATGTGCAGGAGGAGGAGGGGGTGGATTTTGCTATCTGCCTACAGACATCAGCAATTGTTAACCCTCCAGTCTCAGGAAACTATAAATAGATGTCAAAAGCAGATTTTAGCTGATAAAGTTGATCAGTACAAGAGTTATGCTGAACGAGCAGCGGTTAGGGTTGCTCAATATAAATATAGGAAGAGGAGAGGGAAAATTAATAAGAAACGGGTCGCCCTGGCAGTCTCATGTGCAGGAATTAACTGGGACCCGTCACAAACTGATGCCTTGGTGTTCTCCTCCACCGATGAAGACCACCCAGGTGATTCTGAGGGGGAAGATGATTGGGAAGATTCCCCTGAGCAGACAGCCCCTCCCTCTGCAGAATTCACAGATTTATTCAAAGAGGTGAAAGCATTGTTATTAGAACACAAAGCACAGGAGAGAGGAGGAATGTTTCAGGGAGATTCTTCCCGGGAACAATATGATTGACAGATTAGCCAAGCCCACTGTGTAGATGCCCGACCCCATGTAAATTTGAGGATTGAATGGAAACACAAAAATGTACAAAATGTAACCGCATTAGTAGATACGGGGGTGGAGGCTACATTCATTTATGGGAACCCAAATAAGCAAATTTGGCTGAGAATAGGAAACCTTCCTGTTAGGCAGTACAGTGTAATTGTAGTTCCAGTACCTGAATATATCATTGGTATAGACCTTTTGAAGGGAATGCAGTTACATTTGCCTGATGGTAAGTATTCTTTTGGTGTAAAATCTGTGCAAATTAATCCTGTTTTGATAGGGAAATTAAAAATGAAACCTGTTGAGATTCCCAGAGCCACAAAAACAATTCATGGTCTGTGGCAAACGGGTTGGTAAACTGGATGCCCACCTGGCATTCTCATGATTGGAAAATAGGGACCAAGGAAGTATGGGGAATAGGTATTAAAAAGAATGTGACTGTTTTTCATGTGGATTCTCATACTAATATCAATTCTCTTGACAGACTTTACAACAGCATAGCTGATGAACAATCAAAGATTGCCAAAAAGCCACCTTCCAGTGGGGACAGACCAGAGGTGTTCCCCTCAGGTTAGAGGTTATAAAAACAATAATACAACAGTGTCCCGTGTGTCAACATTCACAACACAGGGTAGTGCCCAGGGTGGTAAAGGGACATATCTTGCAAAGCACATTGCCTGGCCAGATTTGGCAGATAGATTTCATTGGACCATTAACTGAGTCCCAAGGATGTAAATATGCCTGCACAGCAGTGGATACATACTCAGGTGTACTGATGGTACACCCCTGTAAGTTTGCCAATGCTAATTCCACCATCCGCCTGCTAGAAAATATAGTGCTGTATTATGGCATACCTTTGCAAATGCAATCAGATAATGGTAGCCATTTTAAAAACAATAGAGTACAGCAATTTGCCCGAGAACACAACATAGAGTGGATATTTCATATCCCCTATTACCCCCTGGCTGCAGGCTTAATTGAGTGGATGAATGGGATGTTAAAACAACAGTTGCAAGAGCTAACTGATGGGGCATGGGGGAAATTGGAGCCAAAGTGTGGGTAAAACAGCCACAAGGTCCTCCCACACCAGCTGAAATGATTGCAAAGTGGACTGACAATGTGCTAGTTACTATGACTCCTGGTACAACGCAATATCAGTACACTCCAGCCAATAATGTGTATTTACGTGAGTAATTTGTGTTCCCTCTCAGGTTGGGATTTTGTTAGCCCTCAGTGGATGCCTTCTGGTAGTATTCTTATGGACTTGGCACCAGCATTATCAAGACCACCGCGGGTCAGAGGACAATCCAAATCAGGAGTTGGAGAGAGAACTGTGGAGAACAAAAGAAATGTGGCTGTACCTAGCTCGAGTACTGAATATGACAGACTTTTGCCTGAAAAATGCATATTCCAGCAATGTCCTGGAAACTTGTTTGGTCGCTGTACCAACTTCTGTTGCAGTATGGACTAAATTGTTACAAATTCAGTTAAATGATACTGTCTTAGAGGAAGCCGATCTACATTTCCATGTGGATTGGATAAGTCCTTATTATGCTTGTCTGAATTGCCCTACTTATACAGATCTAGAGGAAAATATGATCAAAGTATCAACTGGGGCAGTAGCAGAAGCAGAATTATGCTTTGAATTCACATGTAATAAAACTTATATTCCTGGTTGTAATGAAAAAAATTTCAGCACACACCCGCACAGCAGCCTGTGCAAACATCAGAACATGTGTATACAGTCATATGAAAAAGTTTGGGCACCCTGTAAAATAATAACTGTCCGTAAACTGTAAAATAGTCTACAATTGAATGAAATCCTTACTCATGTGTTGACCCTTAAGGTAACATTATTGGAGGACTCGGCTTCATATAAAACATGGAGATTTATTGAAGTCTTCATGGAAAACAGATACATGGAAACCTTCCAGCATAACAGAAATATCAGTCAATGTCTTACATTTCTTAGGAGAAGTGTAGTGTTAGGATTCTTCAAGGTGGTTCTCTTGCATCATCTTGGCTCATGCTTATTCATCAATGTGTGTTGGTCTTCTGCAGGACAAGTCTGCCATCCTTCCAATGTCTCAAAGGAAGTAGACACAGGTCGGAAGAGAGAGACACCCAAAGTGAGAGACAGGGACAGATCCCCACAGGGAGAGGGAAACCCCCACCGAGAGTGAGACCCAGACATGTGTGTCTGTCAGTCATTTATATTCATGAAAGGGGGGTGTTCCCCAAAATCCTCATACTTTCTACTACTGTATTTGGACAATACTAAAATAGTCATACCCTATCCATACCCATGCACCATAAGTTACAAGAGTTATGTCAGCAAAATACAATTAACCCTTAAAGGTCTTGAATATTGCATGTCAAATATTATTTAACACACCCCTATTAATCTTAATCATTTTTAGTTCTAAATATTTGGGTGTTTGCAACAGCCATTTCAATTTGATATATCTAATAACTGATGGACACAGTAATATTTCAGGATTGAAATGAGGTTTATTGTACTAACAGAAAATGTGCAATATGCATTAAACCAAAATTTGA
The DNA here is from genome assembly GCA_947044405.1 of Leptodactylus fallax. Lineage (NCBI taxonomy): Eukaryota > Metazoa > Chordata > Amphibia > Anura > Leptodactylidae > Leptodactylus > Leptodactylus fallax. The sequence continues at coordinate 444,645 of CAMRHE010000551.1, read as the reverse complement.
CCCGTGCAAAAGTATGGGCACCTCAACAGAAAAGTGACATTAATATTTAGTAGATCCTCCTTTTGCAAAAATAACAGCCTCTAGTCGCTTCCTGTAGCTTTTAATCAGTTCCTGGATCCTGGATGAAGGTATTTTTGACCATTCCTCTTTACAAAACAATTCCAGTTCAGTTAAGTTTGATGGTCGCCGAGCATGGACAGCCCGCTTCAAATTATCCCACAGATGTTCAATGATATTCAGGTCTGGGGACTGGGATGGCCATTCCAGAACATTGTAATTGTTCCTCTGCATGAATGCCTGAGTAGATTTGGATCATTGTCTTGCTGAAATATCCATCCCCGGAGTAACTTCAAATTCGTCACTGATCCTTGTACATTATTCTCAAGAATCTGCTGATACTGAGTTGAATCCATGCGACCCTCAACTTTAACAAGATTCCCGGTGCCGGCATTGGCCACACAGCCCCAAAGCATGATGGAACCTCCACCAAATTTTACAGTGGGTAGCAAGTGTTTTTCTTGGAATGCTGTGTTTTTTGGACGCCATGCATAACGTCTTTTTGTATGACCAAACAACTCAATCTTTGTTTCATCAGTCCACAGGACCTTCTTCCAAAATGAAGCTGGCTTGTCCAAATGTGCTTTTGCATACCTCAGGCGACTCTGTTTGTAGCGTGCTTTCAGAAACGGCTTCTTTCGCATCACTCTCCCATACAGCTTCTCCTTGTGCAAAGTGTGCTGTATTGTTGACCGATGCACAGTGACACCATCTGCAGCAAGATGATGCTGCAGCTCTTTGGAGGTGGTCTGTGGATTGTCCTTGACTGTTCTCACCATTCTTCTTCTCTGCCTTTCTGATATTTTTCTTGGCCTGCCACTTCTGGGCTTAACAAGAACTGTCCCTGTGGTCTTCCATTTCCTTACTATGTTCCTCGCAGTGGAAACTGACAGGTTAAATCTCTGAGACAACTTTTTGTATCCTTCCCCTGAACAACTATGTTGAACAATCTTTGTTTTCAGATCATTTGAGAGTTGTTTTGAGGAGCCCATGATGCCACTCTTCAGAGGAGATTCAAATAGGAGAACGACTTGCAATTGGCCACCTTAAATACCTTTTCTCATGATTGGATACACCTGGCTATGAAGTTCAAAGCTCAGTGAGGTTACAAAACCAATTTTGTGCTTCAGTAAGTCAGTAAAAAGTAGTTAGGAGTATTCAAATCAATAAAATGATAAGGGTACCCAAATTTTTGCACCGGTCAAATTTTGGTTTAATGCATATTGCACATTTTCTGTTAGTACAATAAACCTCATTTCAATCCTGAAATATTACTGTGTCCATCAGTTATTAGATATATCAAATTGAAATGGCTGTTGCAAACACCCAAATATTTAGAACTAAAAATGATTAAGATTAATAGGGGTGCCCAAACTTTTTCATATGACTGTATATAAGTATGGCTGTATCACTGGTAGAAATACCAGGCGTAGCAGTATATAATCATGAAACTATATCACGTATGGCTTGCTTTATGATAATGAATATAAATATTACTAGTGCCATTATAAAGGATGTTTTGTTAGATTTACACTCATATAAGAAAGCAATATTACAGAATAGAGCTGCTATAGATTACTTATTACTTAAGCATGGTTATGGATGTAACAGCTTTGCAGGAATGTGTTTCTTCAATTTGTCTGATCATTCAGAAGATGTTCATGACAAGTTGCAGCAACTGCAGGAAATGATTACTCACATTAAACAAGATGTAAATCAAGGGTGGTGGGATTGGCTATTAGTCTTCCTACCCGATTTCGGATATCTTCGACAAATTGTCGGAATCATCCTTTGTGTAATAGCTCTTTTAATTATGAGCTGTTGCTGTCTACAATGTATTTCATCCTTATACACTATGTTAAAACCCACTAGGCACCAAACAATAAAAGTAGCTTATGGTGCATATAAGGTTACTTGACCTGTCTAGGGTGGAATTTAATGCAAAAGAAACCAAAATGGCTGCCCATGATAAGCTATTATAGAAGCCAGCTCATAGTAACCTTAATTTCAACTTGGTATGAGATAATGTCTAGATAGACATGAAGCCAGATCAAAGTTCAAACTCTGTTTGAGCTAATGTCTACAATAGACTTAAAAACCAGCTCAGAGGTTCAACTCTGTTTGAGCTAATGTTTACATGGATATAAAACGAGCTTAAAGTTTAACTCTGTATGAGCTAACGTCTACAATAGACTTAGAAGCCAGCTTAAAGATTAACTCTGTATGAAGCATATGTGTCACGGGACATATTCTAGTGGAAATTGGCCCCTTTCGCAAGAATGTGAGCTTGGAGACGAGTAGAGCCTTACAGAGGTGTATACACTTCTGTAACCGCCCCACTCTATGACGCACACAAAGGGTATATAAGATAGATAATATCCCCCAGCATATGTTACCATCTTGATAGCAGATCATTGGGGACGCCTGATGCTGCATGGGACCTGTCACATGGCTGGGTGATATTTCCTGCAGATACCTTGATCGGAATTCATCAATGAAGCTTGGCAGTGTTGTAAGTTTTTGATTTGATTACCTTGCTATACCTGCTGTATTGCAAGTTTTGATTATATCACACTTTGATTACCTTGCTATACCTGCTGTATTGCAAGTGTTGATTACCTTTTGATATCTTCTTATACTCTTCTTAGTAAAATGTTACCTTTTGATATCTTCTTATACTCTTCTTAGTACAATGTTACCTTTTGATATCTTCTTATACTCTTCTTAATAAAATGTTAAGCTATTGTTGATAGTCTAGTGTTTTATTCTATAACTTTATTCTATTACACGGAATCCAAAGAATCTTTTCCCTTGGCAAAACAGTATCACACATGATAGGATTAGATACACAGCTCAGCAGACAGTATCACACATGATAGGATTAGATACACAGCTTAGCAGTCAGTATCACACATGATAGGATTAGATACACAGCTCAGTAGAGACGTCACATAGGAAGGTGCAGTCAGCAGTTTATCTCATACACATAATATAAAATAGAATAAAATCCATATATAACTTATCCGCCACATGTCTCATCCTGTACACATCTCTTATACTCACCGTAATTCCTCTATCCTGCAGGCTGGACTGGACAGAGCGGCCATCAAGTCACTGAAGTGAGGACCGGACAGATGGTTATGAGACAGATAAAGTCTATTCAGGGACTGGTTATTCCTTATTACAGAGGCCAACTGGATGCAGGAAGTGTCTGGTAGATAATTATTACCCAAACTGTAAGAATAAGAAGCTGAGATGTGAGTGATGTATCAGCAGACTGTATCACACATGATAGGATTAGATACATAGCACAACAGACAGTATAACACATGATAGGATTAGATACATAGCTCAGCAGACTGTATCACATATGGTAGGATTAGATACACAGCTCAGCAGACAGTATCACACATGATAGGGTTAGATACACAGCTCAGCAGACAGTATCACACATGATAGGATTAGATACACAGCTCAGCAGACAGTATCACACATGACAGGATTAGATACACAGCTCAGCAGACAGAATCACATATGATAGGATTAGATACATAGCACAACAGACAGTATAACACATGATAGGATTAGATACATAGCTCAGCAGACTGTATCACATATGGTAGGATTAGATACACAGCTCAGCAGACAGTATCACACATAATAGGATTAGATACACAGCTCAGCAGACAGTATCACACATGACAGGATTAGATACACAGCTCAGCAGACAGAATCACACATGATAGGATTAGATACACAGCTCAGTAGAGACGTCACATATGAAGGTGCAGTCAGCAGTTTATCTCATACACATAATATAAAATAGAATAAAATCCATGTATAACTTGTCCCCCACATGTCTCCTCCTGTACACATCTCTTATACTCACTGTAATTCCTCTATCCTGCAGGCTGGACTGGACAGAGCGGCCATCAAGTCACTGAGGTGAGGACCGGACAGAAGGTTAATAGACAGATCAAGTATCTTCAGGGACTGGTTATTCCTTATTACAGAGGCCAACTGGGTGCAGGAAGTGTCTGGTAGATCATTATTACCCAAACTGTAAGAACAAGATGAGATGTGAGTGATGTATCAGCAGACTGTATCACACATGATAGGATTAGATACACAGCTCAGAAGACTGTATCACACATGATAGGATTAGATACATAGCACAACAGACAGTATAACACATGATAGGATTAGATACATAGCTCAGCAGACTGTATCACACATGATAAGATTAGATATACAGCTCAGCAGTCAGTATCACACATGATAGGATTAGATACACAGCTCAGCAGTCAGTATCACACATGATAGGATTAGATACACAGCTCAGGAGACAGTACCACACATGATAGGATTAGATACACAGCTCAGTATACAATATCACACAGGATAGGATTAGATACACAGCTCAGCACACAGGGTCAGGAGCAGTTATTGCTCTTTGCCCCTTCCTCACACACATACTGTGTTTTTCCGAAAAAAGGGCTAGGGCTTCTTTTCGGGGTAGGTCTTAATTTTTTCCATGAACAACACATTTGATCACTTTTTATTTCAACTTTTATCAGAGGTGAAATAGCAGAAAAACAGCAGTTCGGCACTTTTGATTTTTTTTTCCCGCTACGGCATTCACCATAGAGGTAAAATATTTTTATAAGTTTGTAGAGCGGGCGTTTTCGCACACAGGGATACCTCATGTGTATATGTGTCACAGTAAAATTTTAGTTTTATATGTATTCTAGTGAAAGTGGGAGAGGCTTGAAATTTTATTGTTTTGTTTTTTTTTTAAATATTTCTTAAATTTTTTTTTTTTCTTTTACTATTAACCCCTCCTTGGGGGATTGAACCTGCAATCATCCCATACACTGCAATACAGCCTACTGCAGTCTATGGGAGATTATCTAAATTACTAATGAGGCTGGACCTCAATAGTAATATTCCTATGGCAGGCCTGGAGCCTTCATAAGGCTCCCGACTGTCAAAGGAACAGGTCGGCTCCCACGATGTCGCCACTCGGGAGCCGACCTGCAACGTGAAGGTACGGGGCCGGTGAGGACCGGCCCCGGGGATAGTTGCTCTGCTTTGGGGATGGCTATAGGGATTGAAGCTATAGCGGTTAGGACCGGCCCTAGGGACTGCTGGGGGGAAGCCCGGAGGTCACACTTAGCAATGCCAGCGGTCAGAGTCCACTCTGATCGCAGGCATTAACTCCGGGTTGTGCTACTTTGGTGGGAAGGAGAGGGAGTCACGCTGAACAATGCCTGCGATCAGGGTAGAAACTGATCGCGGGCATTAACTTTGGCTTGGCAGCTATCTTTAAGGACCCAGCATCTGCTGTAATCGCACAGCAGATGTCAGGAAGGGGTTAAATTAGCTAGGGCTTATTTTTGGAGTAGGGCTTATATTTCAAGCCTACTCCAAAAAACCTGGAAAACCAAGCTAGGCTTATTTTTGGGGTAGGTCTTAATTTTAGGAGAAACACAGTACTTACATAGTTAGTACAGTTGAAAAAACACAGATGTCCATCAAGTTCAACCAGAGGATACATATCACTAAGGACTACACCTGTATGTACATATCACTAAGGACTACACCTGTATGTACATATCACTAAGGCCTACACCTGTATATACATATCACTAAGGACTACACCTGTATGCACATATCACTAAGGACTACACCTGTATGTACATATCACTAAGGACTACACCTGTATGTACATATCACTAAGGACTACGCCTGTATGTACATATCACTAAGGACTACACCTGTATGTACATATCACTAAGGACTACACCTGTATCTATATATCACTAAGGACTACGCCTGTATGTACATATCACTAAGGACTGTATGTACATATCACTAAGGCCTACACCTGTATATACATATCACTAAGGACTACACCTGTATGTACATATCACTAAGGCCTACGCCTGTATGTACATATCACTAAGAACTACACCTGTATGTACATATCACTAAGGCCTACACCTGTATATACATATCACTAAGGACTACACCTGTATGTACATATCACTAAGGACTACACCTGTATGTACATATCACTAAGGACTACACCTGTATGTACATATCACTAAGGACTACACCTGTATGTACATATCACTAAGGCCTACACCTGTATATACATATCACTAAGGACTACACCTGTATGCACATATCACTAAGGACTACACCTGTATGTACATATCACTAAGGACTACACCTGTATGTACATATCACTAAGGACTACGCCTGTATGTACATATCACTAAGGACTACACCTGTATGTACATATCACTAAGGACTACACCTGTATCTATATATCACTAAGGACTACGCCTGTATGTACATATCACTAAGGACTGTATGTACATATCACTAAGGCCTACACCTGTATATACATATCACTAAGGACTACACCTGTATGTACATATCACTAAGGCCTACGCCTGTATGTACATATCACTAAGAACTACACCTGTATGTACATATCACTAAGGCCTACACCTGTATATACATATCACTAAGGACTACACCTGTATGTACATATCACTAAGGACTACACCTGTATGTACATATCACTAAGGACTACACCAGTATGTACATATCACTAAGGACTACACCTGTATGTACATATCACTAAGGACTACACCTGTATGTACATATCACTAAGGCCTACACCTGTATATACATATCACTAAGGACTACACCTGTATGTACATATCACTAAGGACTACACCTGTATGTACATATCACTAAGAACTACACCTGTATGTACATATCACTAAGGACTACACCTGTATGTACATATCACTAAGGACTACGCCTGTATGTACATATCACTAAGGCCTACGCCTGTATGTACATATCACTAAGGACTACACCTGTATGTACATATCACTAAGGACTACGCCTGTATGTACGTATCACTGAGGACTACGCCTGTATGTACATATCACTAAGGACTACACCTGTATGTACATATCACTGAGGACTACGCCTGTATGTACATATCACTAAGGCCTACACCTGTATATACATATCACTAAGGACTACACCTGTATGTACATATCACTAAGGACTACACCTGTATGTACATATCACTAAGGACTACACCTGTATGTACATATCACTAAGGACTACACCTGTATGTACATATCACTAAGGACTACGCCTGTATGTACATATCACTAAGGCCTACGCCTGTATGTACATATCACTAAGGACTACACCTGTATGTACATATCACTAAGGACTACACCTGTATGTACATATCACTGAGGACTACGCCTGTATGTACATATCACTAAGCACTACACCTGTATGTACATATCACTAAGGACTGTATGTACATATCACTAAGGACTGTATGTACATATCACTAAGGCTACACCTGTATGTACATATCACTAAGGCCTACACCTGTATGTACATATCACTAAGGACTACACCTGCATGAACATATCACTAAGGCTACACCTGTATGTACATATCACTAAGGACTACACCTGTATGTATATATCACTAAGGACTACGCCTGTATGTACATATCACTAAGGACTACGCCTGTATGTACATATCACTAAGGACTACACCTGTATGTACATATCACTAAGGCCTACACCTGTATGTACATATCACTAAGGACTACACCTGTATGTACATATCACTAAGGACTACTACACCTGCATGTACATATCACTAAGGACTACACCTGTATGTACATATCACTAAGGACTACGCCTGTATGTACATATCACTAAGGACTACGCCTGTATGTACATATCACTAAGGACTACGCCTGTATGTACATATCACTAAGGACTACGCCTGTATGTACATATCACTAAGGACTACGCCTGTATGTACATATCACTAAGGACTACACCTGTATGTACATATCACTAAGGACTACACCTGTATGTACATATCACTAAGGACTACGCCTGTATGTACACATCACTAAGGCCTACACCTGAATGTACATATCACTAAGGCCTACACCTGTATGAGCATATCACTAAGGACTACACCTGTATGTACATATCACTAAGGACGACTACACCTGTATGTACATATCACTAAGGACTACTACGCCTGTATGTACATATCACTAAGGACTACTACGCCTGTATGTACATATCACTAAGGACTACACCTGTATGTACATATCACTAAGGACTACACCTGTATGTACATATCACTAAGGACTACACCTGTATGTACATATCACTAAGGCTACACCTGTATGTACATATCACTAAGGCTACACCTGTATGTACATATCACTAAGGACTACACCTGTATGTATATATCACTAAGGACTACGCCTGTATGTATATATCACTAAGGACTACGCCTGTATGTACATATCACTAAGGACTACACCTGTATATACATATCACTAAGGCCTACACCTGTATGTACATATCACTAAGGCCTACACCTGTATGTACATATCACTAAGGACTACGCCTGTATGTACATATCACTAAGGCCTACACCTGTATGTACATATCACTAAGGACTACACCTGTATGTACATATCACTAAGGACTACACCTGTATGTACATATCACTAAGGACTGTATGTACATATCACTAAGGCTACACCTGTATGTACATATCACTAAGGACTACACCTGTATGTATATATCACTAAGGACTACACCTGTATGTACATATCACTAAGGCCTACACCTGTATGTACATATCACTAAGGACTACGCCTGTATGTACATATCACTAAGGCCTACACCTGTATGTACATATCACTAAGGACTACACCTGTATGTACATATCACTAAGGACTACACCTGTATGTACATATCACTAAGGCCTACACCTGTATGTACATATCACTAAGGACTACGCCTGTATGTACATATCACTAAGGCTACACCTGTATGTACATATCACTAAGGACTACACCTGTATGTACATATCACTAAGGCCTACACCTGTATGTACATATCACTAAGGCCTACACCTGTATGTACATATCACTAAGGACTACGCCTGTATGTACATATCACTAAGGCCTACACCTGTATGTACATATCACTAAGGACTACACCTGTATGTACATATCACTAAGGACTACGCCTGTATGTACATATCACTAAGGACTACACCTGTATGTACATATCACTAAGGCCTACACCTGAATATACATATCACTAAGGACTACACCTGTATGTACATATCACTAAGGACTACACCTGTATGTACATATCACTAAGGACTACACCTGTATGTACATATCACTAAGGACTACACCTGTATGTACATATCACTAAGGACTACGCCTGTATGTACATATCACTAAGGCCTACGCCTGTATGTACATATCACTAAGGACTACACCTGTATGTACATATCACTAAGGACTACGCCTGTATGTACATATCACTGAGGACTACGCCTGTATGTACATATCACTAAGGCCTACACCTATATATACATATCACTAAGGACTACACCTGTATGTACATATCACTAAGGACTACACCTGTATGTACATATCACTAAGGACTACACCTGTATGTACATATCACTAAGGACTACACCTGTATGTACATATCACTAAGGACTACGCCTGTATGTACATATCACTAAGGCCTACGCCTGTATGTAGATATCACTAAGGACTACACCTGTATGTACATATCACTAAGGACTACACCTGTATGTACATATCACTGAGGACTACGCCTGTATGTACATATCACTAAGGACTGTATGTACATATCACTAAGGACTACACCTGTATGTACATATCACTAAGGACTACGCCTGTATGTACATATCACTAAGGACTACACCTGTATGTACATATCACTAAGGACTACACCTGTATGTACATATCACTAAGGACTGTATGTACATATCACTAAGGCTACACCTGTATGTACATATCACTAAGGCTACACCTGTATGTACATATCACTAAGGCCTACACCTGTATGTACATATCACTAAGGACTACACCTGCATGTACATATCACTAAGGCTACACCTGTATGTACATATCACTAAGGACTACACCTGTATGTATATATCACTAAGGACTACGCCTGTATGTACATATCACTAAGGACTACGCCTGTATGTACATATCACTAAGGACTACACCTGTATGTACATATCACTAAGGCCTACACCTGTATGTACATATCACTAAGGCCTACACCTGTATGTACATATCACTAAGGACTACGCCTGTATGTACATATCACTAAGGCCTACGCCTGTATGTACATATCACTAAGGACTACACCTGTATGTTCATATCACTAAGGACTACACCTGTATGTACATATCACTAAGGACTACGCCTGTATGTACACATCACTAAGGCCTACACCTGAATGTACATATCACTAAGGCCTACACCTGTATGAGCATATCACTAAGGACTACACCTGTATGTACATATCACTAAGGACGACTACACCTGTATGTACATATCACTAAGGACTACTACGCCTGTATGTACATATCACTAAGGACTACTACGCCTGTATGTACATATCACTAAGGACTACACCTGTATGTACATATCACTAAGGACTACACCTGTATGTACATATTACTAAGGACTACACCTGTATGTACATATCACTAAGGCTACACCTGTATGTACATATTACTAAGGCTACACCTGTATGTACATATCACTAAGGACTACACCTGTATGTATATATCACTAAGGACTACGCCTGTATGTACATATCACTAAGGACTACGCCTGTATGTACATATCACTAAGGACTACACCTGTACATACATATCACTAAGGCCTACACCTGTATGTACATATCACTAAGGCCTACACCTGTATGTACATATCACTAAGGACTACGCCTGTATGTACATATCACTAAGGCCTACACCTGTATGTACATATCACTAAGGACTACACCTGTATGTACATATCACTAAGGACTACACCTGTATGTACATATCACTAAGGACTGTATGTACATATCACTAAGGCTACACCTGTATGTACATATCACTAAGGACTACACCTGTATGTACATATCACTAAGGACTACACCTGTATGTACATATCACTAAGGCCTACACCTGTATGTACATATCACTAAGGACTACGCCTGTATGTACATATCACTAAGGCCTACACCTGTATGTACATATCACTAAGGACTACACCTGTATGTACATATCACTAAGGACTACACCTGTATGTACATATCACTAAGGACTGTATGTACATATCACTAAGGCTACACCTGTATGTACATATCACTAAGGCTACACCTGTATGTACATATCACTAAGGCCTACACCTGTATGTACATATCACTAAGGTCTACGCCTGTATGTACATATCACTGAGGGATACGCCTGTATGTACATATCACTAAGGACTACGCCTGTATGTACATATCACTAAGGACTACACCTGTATGTACATATCACTAAGGACTACACCTGTATGTACATATCACTAAGGCCTACACCTGTATGTACATATCACTAAGGCCTACACCTGTATGTACATATCACTAAGGACTACACCTGCATGTACATATCACTAAGGCTACACCTGTATGTACATATCACTAAGGACTACACCTGTATGTATATATCACTAAGGACTACGCCTGTATGTACATATCACTAAGGACTACGCCTGTATGTACATATCACTAAGGACTACACCTGTATGTACATATCACTAAGGCCTACACCTGTATGTACATATCACTAAGGCCTACACCTGTATGTACATATCACTAAGGACTACGCCTGTATGTACATATCACTAAGGCCTACGCCTGTATGTACATATCACTAAGGACTACGCCTGTATGTACATATCACTAAGGACTACGCCTGTATGTACATATCACTAAGGACTACGCCTGTATGTACATATCACTAAGGACTACACCTGTATGTACATATCACTAAGGACTACACCTGTATGTACATATCACTAAGGACTACGCCTGTATGTACACATCACTAAGGCCTACACCTGAATGTACATATCACTAAGGCCTACACCTGTATGAGCATATCACTAAGGACTACACCTGTATGTACATATCACTAAGGACGACTACACCTGTATGTACATATCACTAAGGACTACTACGCCTGTATGTACATATCACTAAGGACTACTACGCCTGTATGTACATATCACTAAGGACTACACCTGTATGTACATATCACTAAGGACTACACCTGTATGTACATATCACTAAGGACTACACCTGTATGTACATATCACTAAGGCTACACCTGTATGTACATATCACTAAGGCTACACCTGTATGTACATATCACTAAGGACTACGCCTGTATGTACATATCACTAAAGACTACGCCTGTAAGTACATATCACTAAGGACTACACCTGTATATACATATCACTAAGGCCTACACCTGTATGTACATATCACTAAGGCCTACACCTGTATGTACATATCACTAAGGACTACGCCTGTATGTACATATCACTAAGGCCTACACCTGTATGTACATATCACTAAGGACTACACCTGTATGTACATATCACTAAGGACTACACCTGTATGTACATATCACTAAGGACTGTATGTACATATCACTAAGGCTACACCTGTATGTACATATCACTAAGGACTACACCTGTATGTACATATCACTAAGGACTACACCTGTATGTACATATCACTAAGGCCTACACCTGTATGTACATATCACTAAGGACTACGCCTGTATGTACATATCACTAAGGCCTACACCTGTATGTACATATCACTAAGGACTACACCTGTATGTACATATCACTAAGGACTACACATGTATGTACATATCACTAAGGACTGTATGTACATATCACTAAGGCTTCACCTGTATGTACATATCACTAAGGACTACACCTGTATGTACATATCACTAAGGCCTACACCTGTATGTACATATCACTAAGGCCTACACCTGTATGTACATATCACTAAGGACTACGCCTGTATGTACATATCACTAAGGCCTACACCTGTATGTACATATCACTAAGGACTACACCTGTATGTACATATCACTAAGGACTACGCCTGTATGTACATATCACTAAGGACTACACCTGTATGTATATATCACTAAGGCCTACACCTGTATGTACATATCACTAAGGACTACACCTGTATGTACATATCACTAAGGACTACACCTGTATGTACATATCACTAAGGACTACGCCTGTATGTACATATCACTAAGGCCTACACCTGTATGTACATATCACTAAGGACTACACCTGTATGTACATATCACTAAGGACTACACCTGTATGTACATATCACTAAGGACTGTATGTACATATCACTAAGGCTACACCTGTATGTACATATCACTAAGGCTACACCTGTATGTACATATCACTAAGGCCTACACCTGTATGTACATATCACTAAGGACTACACCTGTATGTACATATCACTAAGGACTACACCTGTATGTACATATCACTAAGGACTACACCTGTATGTACATATCACTAAGGACTACACCTGCATGTACATATCACTAAGGCCTACATCGGTATGTACATATCACTAGGTCCTACACCTGTATGTACATATCACTAAGGACTACACCTGTATGTAGATATCACTAAGGACTACACCTGTATGTACATATCACTAAGGACTACTACACCTGTATGTACATATCACTAAGGACTACTACAACTGTATGTACATATCACTAAGGCCTACACCTGTATGTACATATCACTAAGGACTACACCTGTATGTACATATCACTAAGGACTACACCTGTATGTACATATCACTAAGGACTACACCTGTATGTACATATCACTAAGGCCTACATCTGTATGTACATATCACTAGGTCCTACACCTGTATGTACATATCACTAAGGACTACACCTGTATGTACATATCACTAAGGACTGTATGTACATATCACTAAGGACTGTATGTACATATCACTAAGGCTACACCTGTATGTACATATCACTAAGGCCTACACCTGTATGTACATATCACTAAGGACTACACCTGCATGAACATATCACTAAGGCTACACCTGTATGTACATATCACTAAGGACTACACCTGTATGTATATATCACTAAGGACTACGCCTGTATGTACATATCACTAAGGACTACGCCTGTATGTACATATCACTAAGGACTACACCTGTATGTACATATCACTAAGGCCTACACCTGTATGTACATATCACTAAGGACTACACCTGTATGTACATATCACTAAGGACTACTACACCTGCATGTACATATCACTAAGGACTACACCTGTATGTACATATCACTAAGGACTACGCCTGTATGTACATATCACTAAGGACTACGCCTGTATGTACATATCACTAAGGACTACGCCTGTATGTACATATCACTAAGGACTACGCCTGTATGTACATATCACTAAGGACTACGCCTGTATGTACATATCACTAAGGACTACACCTGTATGTACATATCACTAAGGACTACACCTGTATGTACATATCACTAAGGACTACGCCTGTATGTACACATCACTAAGGCCTACACCTGAATGTACATATCACTAAGGCCTACACCTGTATGAGCATATCACTAAGGACTACACCTGTATGTACATATCACTAAGGACGACTACACCTGTATGTACATATCACTAAGGACTACTACGCCTGTATGTACATATCACTAAGGACTACTACGCCTGTATGTACATATCACTAAGGACTACACCTGTATGTACATATCACTAAGGACTACACCTGTATGTACATATCACTAAGGACTACACCTGTATGTACATATCACTAAGGCTACACCTGTATGTACATATCACTAAGGCTACACCTGTATGTACATATCACTAAGGACTACACCTGTATGTATATATCACTAAGGACTACGCCTGTATGTACATATCACTAAGGACTACGCCAGTATGTACATATCACTAAGGACTACACCTGTATATACATATCACTAAGGCCTACACCTGTATGTACATATCACTAAGGCCTACACCTGTATGTACATATCACTAAGGACTACGCCTGTATGTACATATCACTAAGGCCTACACCTGTATGTACATATCACTAAGGACTACACCTGTATGTACATATCACTAAGGACTACACCTGTATGTACATATCACTAAGGACTGTATGTACATATCACTAAGGCTACACCTGTATGTACATATCACTAAGGACTACACCTGTATGTACATATCACTAAGGACTACACCTGTATGTACATATCACTAAGGACTACGCCTGTATGTACATATCACTAAGGACTACGCCTGTATGTACATATCACTAAGGACTACACCTGTATGTACATATCACTAAGGACTGCATGTACATATCACTAAGGACTATGTCTTCAGAAAATCACTAGAACTGGAAGGAACAAAAATCTTTATTGAAGCTGGAAATGTTAAGAAAAGTATCATCCTATAAAATGTAGGGATTACACAACGTGAAAAGTGAACCCCTAAACCCTATATATTTTTTGAAAGTAGACAACCTGAAGATTACATGTGTCTCAATGGGTTATCAATAGCCATGTCCACCTTCATGTAAATTTGTGAGAAACACAAACAATTTTTTGAAAAAATGCACTAAAACATATTTTTACCTAAAACTCCTATTCAATCACATTCACACACAAAACACATATAAAATAATAGCTTAAGGTGTACACAATTTATATACACATACCGCAAACATCAGCTACAACAAGAGCTCGTACTCTCAAAAACGCTGATATAAAAGACAAGTAAGATTTTGCTGTTATTCACTAATATGTTACAAATCTATACTGCACCTAGCAAACTGTGACTGTGATACCAAAATCTAACTTTTTTGAGATTGCACAGCACACCGTATATAAAAACACAACCTAATATTTCATATATACAACCACCTTCATGCAACTTTGCAGCAAACAAGTTACAAGCAAAAATTGCACAAAATTTCAAATTTTGTTTGCAGTCCCTTTTGGCAATCAAAATGTACTTTCCAAAAAACTGCAATATGTGAGGAATTCATACATACTACACATAAATATATATATGCAGGTGTTAAAGAAATGCCAAAATTACAGAAATGCGCCAACCAATTTTGTATATGCAAACTAAATAGTTTACATAAGAATATAATTTTCTATCCCTTTATAAAAAATGCAGCAATTTATACATCTCTATTAATAATCGTTATTGCTATTATTTTAGAGTGTAACGGATATCACTAGAGAGGCGGTCATGTATTTTACTTTAGAAAGATCAGGTATGAACAAGACAGGGATTGGGTCAAATATAAACTTTATTGATGACTTTGTGCAAGTGTTGTGTGTTTGGTGCAACACTTTTGGCGCTGCGACCTGAACAATGGTAAATATCTGGGTCACAGCGCCAATAACTTCCTGGTTATTTTCAGGGAGGTATTACATAAGAATACCCCTGTGATTAGGCTCAGGGGGGTATTACATAAGAATATCCCTGTGATTAGGCTCAGGGGGGTATTACATAAGAATACCCCTGTGATTAGGCTCAGGGGGGTATTACATAAGAATACCCCTGTGATTAGGCTCAGGGGGGGTATTACATAAGAATACCCCTGTGATTAGGCTCAGGGGGGTATTACATAAGAATACCCCTGTGATTAGGCTCAGGGGGGTATTACATAAGAATACCCCTGTGATTAGGCTCAGGAGGGTATTACATAAGAATACCTCTGTGATTAGGCTCAGGGGGGTATTACATAAGAATACCCCTGTGATTAGGCTCATGGGGTATTACATAAGAATACCCCTGTGATTAGGCTCAGGGGGGTATTATATAAGAATACCCCTGTGATTAGGCTCAGGAGGGTATTACATAAGAATAGCCCTGTGATTAGGCTCAGGGGGGTATTACATAAGAATAGCCCTGTGATTAGGCTCGGGGGGTATTACATAAGAATACCCCTGTGATTAGGCTCAGAGGGGTATTACATAAGAATACCCCTGTGATTAGGCTCAGAGGGGTATTACATAAGAATACCCCTGTGATTAGGCTCATGGGGTATTATATAAGAATACCCCTGTGATTAGGCTCAGGAGGGTATTACATAAGAATACCCCTGTGATTAGGCTCAGAGGGGTATTACATAAGAATACCCCAGTGATTAAGCTCAGGGGGGTTTTATATAAGAATACCCCTGTGATTAGGCTCATGGGGTATTACATAAGAATACCCCTGTGATTAGGTTCAGGGGGGTATTATATAAGAATACCCCTGTGATTAGGCTCAGGGGGTATTACATAAGAATAGCCCTGTTGTGAAAGATCCTCAGTGCGCCAACACCACTTTGGCCCACACCTGAGACTTCTTTCATAAAAAAAACACACTCACCGCCAGTGAGTGCTGGGTTCACAAGATAAATACAAGACAAGCTTTCTAAATTTTATATATTTATTAACCCCTAAATGGGTCGGTATTAACATCTAACACATGCAGTTCAGAACAGATATGCAGATATATACAAGCATTAACAGTTACTAGTTACAATATACAGCGCATAAAAATAAAAAGGGCATAATAGTGAAATAATTACTTTACCACACATATCCTGGATGTGGCTCTATAATCCAACCCTCACACATGGCATGTGGGGATAACCAGTGGAGACTTCTAGCAGCAGCATCACAGCATTCCAGTCAGCATCTCCAGCATCTCATCACAGTCTCTCAATAGTAGTCTCTTGTAGTCTCATCATAGTATTTTCTTGTAGTCTCTTGTAGTCTCATCATAGTATTCTCCTGTAGTCTGTCTCACTGACCTCTTACCTCATCTTTTATACCCTTGATTACACCACCCAGAATGAGGTCACCGGCGACGGCAAGTCTGATTGATTAACGCACTTAAGTCAAGATTCTTTGTAAGGAGATGGGACCAAGTGGAAGGACACAATGCCTTCTATATGTTATCAGCCACGTCTGATCAACAGCCCAGGCTGAACAATGCATGTGTATTTGATCACCCAGGGCTATGTAGGAATTCAATGGAGCCATTCTGGGATGGATACAAAGCCCTATTGTTACATTGTTGCCACTACTGACAACAGACACCTAGGATTAGGGCTGCGCACATTATGAGTAAATGGAAGTAAGAGGGAGATACGATACCCAGAGATCAAAATACATCTTTGAGTTATAGCCATATTTAAGTGGAATCATCACACCTGTGATTAGGGTCAGAGGGGTATTACATAAGAATATCCCTGTGATTAGGATAAGGGGGGTATTACATAAGAATACCCCTGTGATGGGGCGTGGCCTTGGACCTCGATGTAGTGGGACGTGTCTCTCTGAAGCTCCTGCGCTGACGAGGGACCGACGGCGCTATCCTGCTTCTCCTATGGGCAAGAAAGGGCCCAAAAAGGTGTCTCCTGGGACCCCTGCTCCCCCTGCTTTAGCTGGATAGGAGACCCTTCAGCCCTACCTGATCCTGACGGCCTCACCGCTGCAGACATCCATGAGGCGACGGCCATCTTGCCAGGCCGCAGGCATTCCTTCTACCGCAGCTCCTGCCGTCAGACCTGCCTGCTGCACTCCACGGAGCTCCTGCCGCCGCCTCCCAGCCACTCCACAGCATCTCTCCAGCGGCTCCTGCCATACCTGAAGCGGAGGCAGCCATGAACGTGGGGCTCACCTCTGTAATGGCTCCTGCTCCTCCTCCTGTGATTGCGCCGCTGCACGTGGAGTGCAGCGCTGGCACCCTGCTTCTCTCCAGCACCTTCCTCCCTCCTGATGAGCCCTGGCTACAGGTTGGTCTGCAGTCTCCATCCAGACTTGTGCTGCCTGCTGTCTCCTCCACATCTACTGCCTTCCCCTCCGCTCCTCCTGTCTCAGCAGTGCCCCACACCCTTGCTGGGTCCACAGCCTATGGCACAATTGACACCAACACCTGCCTGGGACACTGATGGTGTACTGGGGGCGACCCCATCGATGTCCCCCTACGCCGTGCTGACCCAGGTCTCCCAGAGCCTACCTCCGCTCCCCCAGGATCCTGGGAGGAGTTCTCCACCCCCCTCCTCTGTATCGCCGCATTGGCAGTCGTTAATTGCTCACCTGCTGTCCAGGGCAGATTTTTCATCTCTGGTCACCTCCCTAGTTATTGCAGTCACGGAGGCATGTCGAGCGGAGATCTGAGCTGAACTTTTCTCGCTAAGGCAGGATATCCATCATATTGCATCTAGAGTGGACACCCTGAAGGGTGACTATGACCAGACCCGTGCTTATGTCTGCTAACTTCAGGACTCTGTTTCCACCCAATGCCAGCAGGTTAAGGATATGCAGCGCCATCTGGAGTACTTGGATAATAGGGGAAGGCGCAATAACCTTAGAGTCAAGGGCCTCCCCGAGGCTACTCCAGACGAGGACCTGCATGTTACCTTGGAGGCGATCTTTAATTCGTTATATTTTTCCTTCCCTCTCACAAGATCAAAGTGGATCGTGCTCACAGGGCCCTGAGTCCTAAGGGTTCTGGACCTCTTCCGAGGGATGTCATATGTTGTGTCCATGACTTAGCCTTAAAGGAGACTATCTTGTCTAAAGCTAGACGTCTCAGAGAACTTGACTTTGATGGAGCTAAGATTCAACTTTACAAGGATCTCTCCTGGATCACTTTGCAGAAATGAAGACACCTGCACCCTCTTCTTCAACTTTTGCGGGATCGTCAAATTCCATACCGCTGGGGCTTCCCTTTTGCACTGATGGCTAGATTTGACGGGCGCTCAGCCACCCTGCGCTACTATGCTGACCTGCGGCCCCTCTGCGCTACCCTGGACATTCCTCCTCCGGAACTGATGGACTAGGAGCTGGCCTCCCCTGCCCAGGCTCCCCCTAAAGTGTGGTCAATCTGCGGCCAGGCGGCCACGGGTGGACCCCTCACCCCCCTCATATTCTTGGATTATTGCCGTTTCTTCTGTTGTTTTTCTCCTTAATTTTCTTTCTCTAGGTTATGGAACGGCTCTTGTCACTCCTGTTCCTGAACACTGAATCTGGCCCATGTCGCTTTCTTTTGCTTACTTATGTCGGTCCCTTAGTTTTTTTATATTATTTATAGCTTTAGTTGTACCTGTATGGTGGGCAGAGCAGGTAGCTCTACTTCTTGTCGCCTGCACAGTTCTCCACCTGTTCTCTGTTGATCCACCCTAGTGAGGTCAATTGACCTGTTTACTAAGTGGTCCTACCCTCCCCTGCTCCCCTACCATGGGGGCTTCATCCAGCTGTGAGTCCATATTCTGGACCTGCGTGGTACTTTGGCTTATATTTTTCTTGATATTTGCCCTTTGCCCCCGGCCAGGAGATGTAGTCCTGACCAAGATTAACTATCACCATGGTTTTTTACTGTATTGTGTGTTCTTTTGTTTGTCTCCCCCTCCCTCTTGTTCTCCCCTTTTTCTAGGTTTGGAGTCCCACAACCTCTGCGGCTGCCTGGCTGTAGCTTGTTCCTGGCTCGACACCCTCCCGGATGCTCCTACTGTGGCTGCTTGCTGGGTGAGATCTGCCTATGTTACATTGCCTGCTTCATTGCTATTGTCCCCCCCACTCATTCCCAATGGCTAAGTGTGTTACAATGAATGTGAAGGGCGTGGGCTCTAATCTTAAACGCCGCATGGTTCTACGCGAACTCCGGTCCCTCCGGGCGGATGTCTCTTTTCTGCAGGAAACCCACTACGATCATACAGGCACTTTTAACTTTGTTCATCACTACTACCCCACCGCCTTCTCAGCGTTTAACAGCCGTAGGAAAGGTGGTGTGGCTATCCTACTGTCCTGCTCCTGCCCTATCTCTATATCAACCTCTCATCTGGACCCTCAGGGTCGTTACATTATTCTAGAAGGTCTCCTTCATGGCCAGCCCATTGTCCTGTGCAACATCTATGCCCCTAATTGGTCCCAAATCCCTTTCCTCAAGCGTGTATTAAGGCGTCTTGGGGCCTTCCCAGGTGGGGTATTGCTATTGGGGGGAGATTTTAACATGATCTTCTCTGAACATGCTGACAGGATGTCTCTTGCCGGCACTCAGCTCGGCGCCCCCCAGCTTCGCCTCACTAGGAAATTCCACCGCCTTATTAGGTCTGCAGCCCTTAATGACCTTTGGCGGGTTGATAACCCGTCTGCTTGTTCCTACACATTCTATTCCCATTCCCATAACTCTGACTCCAGGATAGACTATTTTTTCGGCAACACCCCAGCACTTCGTCTCCTGACTGGTGCGGATATTGGCCCCATACCATGGTCTGATCACGCCCCGGTCCAGGTTTCTCTGTCCTCCACTCCTCTCCCCACTAGGCACTGTCACTGGCGCTTTAATGAGTCTCTCTTACATTCTCTACCATCACGTGAGTCGCTCCGTGCGCATCTGGTGGACTATTTTAATACTAATGTGGGATTAGTCTCCTCAGTTTCTGCCCTCTGGGAGGCCCACAAGGCCGTAATGAGAAAACACTGTGTTGCCATGGCGACCCGGTTTAAGAAAGATAGAAGGGCTAGGGAGGTTGCCCTGACACCTCAGATACGGTCCCTGACACAGCGTCTAGTGGCTCACCCTTCTGTCGTTCTCCACCAATTAGTTCTTGCCCGAGCTGATCTGCGTGATCTTGCTGCTCATGCCACCCAGCGCCTCCTTCTCTATAGTAGGCAGCGATACTATGAGAGAGGTAACAAAGCCCACATACTCCTTGCTAAAACCCTCCGGGAACATCAGACCTCCTCTATCCCCCATGCGATCCGCGACTCTTAAGGGACCCTCCACCACCACGACACTATCGCTTCTCTCTTTCAGGACTACTACACTAAGTTATATAACCTCCCAATCCCTGCCACACCTTCCCCTTCTGTGGCAACGCCGGACTTGGGTTCCTACCTTGAATCCTGCTGTCTCCCCAGGCTCCCATCCTCGACACTGGATTCCCTGAACGCTGCTGTTACTGACGAGGAACTCACTAAAATCTTTAAGGGTCTCCCCAACGGTAAGGTCCCAGGCCCAGATGGTTTCCCTTACTCTTATTATAAGACCTTTCGGGAGGACCTAGTTCCCCACCGGTCTTGTCTTTTAAATTCATTCCTTGAAGGGGCCCCCATCCCTCACACCATGCTACACTCCCATATTACCTTAATTCCCAAGCCAGGTAAGGACCATCAGGAATGCTCCAATTACCGCCCTATTGCTCTCTTGAACACTGACCTTAAGCTTTTCACTAAGCTTTTGGCTAACAGACTTAACGCTTGGCTTCCCTCTCTCATCCACAAGGACCAGGGGGGTTTCGTTCCCTGCCGGCAGGGGTGAGACACCAGAAGGGTTGTGGACTTGATTGATGTTTCCAACCGTTCGGCTACCCCCACTCTCATTCTTAGCCTTGATACTGAAAAGGCTTTCGATTGCCTAGACTGGTCTTTCATGTTGGCCACTCTTGAGAGGTTTGGTTTCTCTGGGGCCTTTATGACAGCAATTAGTTCCTTGTATTCTCGTCCCTCTGCGGTCATAAAGCTTCCTAATGTCTCCCCATCCCCCCTTCCCCATCCAAAATGGGACTCGCCAGGGGTGTCCTCTCTCCCCCCTCTTATTTGCCCTTTGTATTGAGCTCCTGGCGTCTCAGATTAGGTCTAACCCTGATATCATGGGAGTAGCGGTCCAAGATAGGGAGTTTAAGGTTTCTTTATTTGCTGATGATGTCCTTCTAACCCTCACTAACCCCCACATCACCCTCCCTAACCTTCTCCGAACTCTTGGGGTCTATGGTAGTCTATCCGGTTACAGAGTCAACCCAAGCAAGACAGAAGCCCTCCACCTTAATATCCCCCGACCCCACGTTGCGGCTGCTTCAATCTAATTATGACTTCCAAAGGAGAGACAGCTCACTCCGCTACTTGGGCATTCAGCTTTCTTCAACCTACTCTTCCTTCCACTTGGTAAATTACCCCGTCTATTCCACAAACTTCGCTCCCTCCTAGATAAGTGGCGCCCTCTCCGCATTTGGCTAACAGGACGAATTACGGCGGTTAAAATGACCCTCCTCCAGAAACTCCTTTACTATTTTGGGACGCTCACAGTAGCAATACCGCACTCTGAATTGCGGTCCCTCCAAAGGGCGACTTTCCAGTTTATCTGGAATGCGAAGCGTCACCGTATTCCCCGCTCCGTGATGTTGACTGGCAGGTCTGAGGGGGGGGCTGGCGATGCCCCACATATTGTATTACTAGTGGACAGCCCATCTCCGAGCTATTCTGTTTTGGGCGGCGTCTCAGGCCTACACCAAGTGGGTTGAAATTGAAAAACTTTGGTTAGCCCCTGTGCATCCAAATGCTTTTCTGTGGTCTCGCGCTCTTCCCTCGCTGCCATCCCACTCCTGGGGCCCATCGCCTTTACCTGGGCGGTGTGGACTGCTTGTTCTAAGCCATTTCCCTTGGCCTCTCCTTCCTCTGCCATAATTTCGTTCCTGTACAATCCGCTCCTCCCGGGGGACTCTGTCCTCTGCTATGGTGCGGCCCTGGAGCAGGTTAGGCCTGTTCCTTATTGCTGATCTGGTCGATTCCTCGACCCTAGAGCTCAGGCCTTTTGACTACTTCACCTCTGTCCTACACTTGCCGACTACTGAATGCTTTTCACTACCAGAAAATTTCTCATTTTGTCCTGACCCAGTCTGGATCCTCTCAGGTATCCTTGCCCACGGCCTTTGATAAACTGTGTCGTGCTGGCACCTCTACTAGAGGGCTCATCACTAGTATTTACAGACTTCTGTCCTCTCCTGAGGGCTGACCCCCCCCACGTCACAGATATATGGCCAGATGGGATGAGGCTTTGAATAGGCAGATCTCGCCCGAGCAGTGGCAAATCATCTGGTCTCGAGCGGCTAAGTCTTCGTCCTGTATCACGTTCCGGGAAACCCAATACAAAATCCTCATACAATGGTATCATACGCCAGCATTGCTCCATACCCTAAATCCTACTATTCCCTCTTCATTTTGGCGCTGCCAGGCCCCGCTGGGGATGGTGCACCATATTTTCTGGTATTGCCCCGTCCTCCGTCCTTTTTTGTTGGAGGTTAAACTCCTTACTGACGCGCTCTTTGTGTAGGGTGCCCGTTGGACCCTCTCACTTACCTTTTCAATTTGCCCCCCAGGCACTTAGGCAAGAGGACGTCTAAGATGTTCCTCTTCTTGTGCACTGCCGCGAAGACCATTATTGCCCTCCACTGGAGGGACGCACTCCCTCCCACGGGGGAGGATGTTCGTAGTCTTGAATTTCTGACTGCAACCCTTCACCATAATGTGGATGCATTCAATGCCGTCTGGTCACATTGGGACATCTATTGTTCTGTTTGTGGTCTCTGACTCCTGCTCTCTCTGTTTCCCCTCCCCCATTGTCTCCTTTGTTTGTGGGTATATGTTTTAGTATTGGTTTTTGTATCTTTTGAAATTGTTTTATTTTGCTGGACTGTTGTGCCACATGTTGTGGCTCTTTCTACACCACTGTATTTCACCTTGTTAATAAGTCTTAATAAAAATGACCGTTAAACAAAAAAAAAAGAATACCCCAGTCATTAGGCTCAGACGGGTATGCAATAAGAACACACCTGTGGTTACATAAGAATAGCCCTGTGATTAGACTCAGAAGGGTATTACATAAGAATACCCCTGTGATTAGGCTCAGGGGGGTATTACATAAGAATATCCCTGTGATTAGGTTCAGCGGGGTATTACATAAGAATACCCATGTGATTAGGCTCAGGGGGGTATTACATAAGAACACCCCTGTGATTAGGATCAGAATAGTATTACATAAGAATACCCTTTGATTAGGCTCAGAGGGGTATTACATAAGAATACCCCTGTGATTAGGCTCAGGGGGGTATTACATAAGAATACCCCTGTGATTAGGATCAGAATAGTATTACATAAGAATACCCTTTGATTAGGCTCAGAGGGGTATTACATAAGAATAGCCCTGTGATTAGGCTCATGGGGTATTACATAAGAATAGCCCTGTGATTAGGCTCAGAGGGGTATTACATAAGAATAGCCATGTGATTAGGCTCTGGAGGGTATTACATAAGAATAGCCCTGTGATTAGGCTGAGAGGGGTATTACATAAGAATACCCCAGTGATTAGGCTCAGGGGGGTATTACATAAGAAACCCCATGTGATTAGGCTCAGAGGAGTATTACATAAGAATACCCCTGTGATTAGGCTCAGAGGGGTATTACATAAGAATACCCCTGTGATTAGGCTCAGAGGAGTATTACATAAGAATACCCCTGTGATTAGGCTCAGGGGAGTATTACATAAGAATACCCCTGTGATTAGGCTCATGGGGTATTATATAAGAATACCCCTGTGATTAGGCTCAGGGGGGTATTATAGAAGAATACCCCAGTGATTAGGCTGAGGGGTATTACAAAAGAATACCCCTGTGATTAGGCTCAGAGGGGTATTACATAAGAATACCCCAGTGATTAGGCTCAGGGGGGTATTGTATAAGAATACCCCTGTGATTAGGCTCAGAGGGGTATTACATAAGAATACCCCTGGGATTAGGCTCAGGGCGGTATTACATAAGAATACCCCTGTGATTAGGCTCAGGGGAGTATTACATAAGAATACCCCTGTGATTAGGCTCAGGGGGGTATTACATAAGAATAACCATGTGATTAGGCTCAGAGGGGTATTACATAAGAATACCCCAGTGATTAGGCTCAGAGGGGTATTACATACAGTGCCTTGCGAATGTATTCGGCCCCCTTGAACTTTTCAACCTTTTGCCACATTTCAGGCTTCAAACATAAAGATATAAAATTTTTATTTTTTGGTGAAGAATCAACAAGTGGGACACAATTGTGAAGTGGAACGAGATTTATTGGTTATTTTAAACTTTTGTAAAAAATAAAAAACTGAAAAGTGGGGCGTGCAATATTATTCAGCCCCTTTACTTTCAGTGCAGCAAACTCGCTCCAGAAGGTCAGTGAGGATCTCTGAATGATCCAATGTTGTCCTAAATGACTAATGATGTTAAATATAATCCACCTCTGTGTAATCAAGTCTCCGTATAAATGCACCTGCTCTGTGATAGTCTCAGAGTTCTGTTTAAAGCTCAGAGAGCATCATGAAGACCAAGGAACACACCAGGCAGGTCCCTGATACTGTTGTGGAGAAGTTTAAAGCCGGATTGGGATACAAAAAGATTTCCCAAACTTTAAACATCCCAAGGAGCACTGTGCAAGCGATCATATTGAAATGGAAGGAGTATCAGACCACTGCAAATCTACCAAGACCCGGCCGTCCCTCTAAACTTTCATCTCAAACAAGGAGAAGACTGATCAGAGATGCAGCCAAGAGGCCCATGATCACTCTGGATGTACTGCGGAGATCTACAGCTGAGGTGGGAGAGTCTGTCCATAGGACAACAATCAGTCGTACACTGCACAAATCTGGCCTTTATGGAAGAGTGGCAAGAAGAAAGCCATTTCTCAAAGATATCCATAAAAAGTCTCGTTTAAAGTTTGCCACAAGCCACCTGGGAGACACACCAAACATGTGGAAGAAGGTGCTCTGGTCAGATGAAACCAAAATCGAACTTTTTGGCCACAATGCAAAATGATATGTTTGGTGTAAAAGCAACACAGCTCATCACCCTGAACACACCATCCCCACTGTCACACATGGTGGTGGCAGCATCATGGTTTGGGCCTGCTTTTTTCAGCAGGGACAGGGAAGATGGTTAAAATTGATGGGAAGATGGATGGAGCCAAATACAGGACCATTCTGGAAGAAAACCTGTTGGAGTCTGCAAAAGACCTGAGACTGGGACGGAGATTTATCTTCCAACAAGACAATGATCCCAAACATAAAGCAAAATCTACAATGGAATGGTTCACAAATAAACGTATCCAGGTGTTAGAATGGCCAAGTCAAAGTCCAGACCTGAATCCAATCGAGAATCTGTGGAAAGAGCTGAAAACTGCTGTTCACAAACGCTCTCCATCCAACCTCACTGAGCTCCAGCTGTTTTCCAAGGAAGAATGGGCAAGAATTTCAGTCTCTCGATGTGCAAAACTGATAGAGACAAACCCCAAGCAACTTGCACCTGTAATAGCAGCAAAAGGTGGTGCTACAAAGTATTAACTTAGCTGAGCCCCGATCGCAGGTGTTAACCCCTGAGACGCTGCAGTCAAACATGACTGCGGCATCTAAGGGGTTTTATTATATATTGAGGTCCCTATGGCCCCCCCCGCAATGTTTTTGGGGGGTGCCGCTGCTCCTATTCGGCAGCCCAGGGTCTGCTCCATCGCATATCGGGTTGATCCTGCCTTGAATGGAGACTGTCAGCCTATGCGTCTGCACGGGCTGACAGCCTCCTATACACTGCAAAAAATAACAAACACTTATACTCCCCTTAACCTCACCTCTCCTGGGAATCCGGCTGTCTGACCGTCCTCCTCGCTCCTCTTCTTCCTTGTGACTGAAGTCCTGTTCCCCAGACGTCACTGCTGAGGCTTGTGATTGGGCCTCAGCGGTCACGTGGGGGCGTGAAGACGTCATTATGCCAGCGTGCTCCACGTGACCGCTGGGGCCCAATCAGAGGCCCCAGCAGTTAAGCCTGGGGATCAGGATCTCAGTCACCGGCTCCGGAGTTAATACTGAGCCCAAGACAGGTGAGTATCAGTATTTTTTTTATTTTTAACTCCTTAAGGACCGGGCCTAATAGTGCATTAATGAACAGGACTCATTTTTCAAAACTGACATGTGTCACTTTATATGGCAATAACTTTGAGACGTTTTAACTTAAACAAATGGTTTTTAGACTGTTTTTTCGTGACACATTGTACTTCATGTTAGAGGTAAACATTGATCAATATTTTTGTATTTATTTATAAAAAAAAAAAAAAAAAGGAAACGATGGAAATTTGGAAAAAAAAAAAACCACAACTTTCGAAATGTGAAATGCTCTGCTTATCAGACAGATAGTCATACCACCCAAATGCATTAATATATATTACCTACCATATCTCTGCTTTATATTGGATCATCTTTTAATCATCCTTTTAATTTATTTTGGACATTATAAAGCTTACAAGTGTAACAGCGATTTTCCAGATTTACAAGAAAATTTCCCAAACTAATTTCTTAGGGACCAATTCAGTTCTGAAGGGGATTATAATGGCCTATATATTAGAAACCCCATAAATTACCCCATTTTCAAAACTGCACCCCTCAAATAATTCAAAACAGCATTTGGGAAGTTTGTTAACCCTTTAAGCATTTCACGGGAATTAAAACAATATGGAGGTGAAATTTAGACATTTCATTTTTTTTCAATAACACATTCATTTAGCCCTAAAATTAACACATTCACAAAGGGTTAAATGAGAAAATACATCTCATAGTTTGTCATGCAATTTCTCCCGAGCACAGAAATCCCCCACATGAGGGTGTAAACTGATGTTTGGGTAATGCATTGGACGTGGTGTATCTGGACTTTTCAAAGGCTTTTGATACTGTACCACATAAAAGGTTGGTATACAAAATGAGAATGTTGGGACTGGGGGAAAACATATGCATGTGGGTTCACAACTGGCTCACTGATAGGAAACAGAGGGTGCTTATTAATGGTAAATATTCAGACGGGGTAACAGTCAGCAGTGGGGTGCCACAGGGGTCAGTATTAGAGGGGTCACCAGTGGGGTGCCACAGGGGTCAGTATTGGGCCCTCTCCTGTTTAATATCTTTATTAATGACCTGGTAGACGGTTTACAGATCAGGTGTCCATATTTGCAGATGATACTAAACTTTGTAAAGTAATCAAAAATGAGGAGGATAGTAGAATATTACAAGGGGATCTATGGAAGCTGGAAGCATGGGCCGAGACTTGGCAAATGAAGTTTAATATTGACAAATGTAAGGTAATGCATTTTGGACGACAAAATAAAATGTATGATTATGTACTTAATAGTAAATTACTGGGTAAGACTGCCAAAAGACTTGGGGATTGTGGTGGACAGTAAGCTTACCTTTAATGACCAGTGCCAGGCAGCTGCTGCCAAGGCAAATAAAATTATGGGATGCATCAAAAGAGGTCTAGATCAAGAACATAGTTATGCCTCTATACAAATCACTGGTACGGCCACACTTAGACTATTGGGCACAATTCTGGGCCCCAGTATACAAGAAGGACATAACTAAACTAGAGAGGGTGCAGAGAAGGGCGACCAAAATTATTAGGGGAATGGGTGGATTGGAGGACAATGAGAGATTAACAAATATGGGGTTATTCAGTTTAGAGAAAAGATGTCTACGGGGAGATCTAATAACAATGTACAAATACAATGAAGGGACAGCACAAAGAACTTTCTATATATCTTTTTACCCCTAGGCCAGTGACAGTGACAACGGGACATCCTCTACGACTGGAGGAGAGAAAGTTTCACCAGCAACATAGAAGAGGATTCTTTACAGTAAGAACAGCGAGGCTATGGAACTCTCTGCCCCAGGAGGTGGTGATGGTGGATTCATTGAACAAGTTCATAGAGGGACTGGATGCCTTTCTCGAACAGAACATCATTACGGGTTATGGGTTTTAGATTTTAAGGGCATGTTGATCCAGGGTTTTATACTGTTTGTCAGATTGGAGTTGGGAAGGAATTTTTTCCCATGAAATGGGGCAATTGGCATAAGCCTCATGGGGTTTTTTGCCTTCCTCTGGATCAACACTGTAGGGAACTGTAGGGTTATAGGTTGGACTTGATATCTTCATCCAATCTCATCTACTATGTAACTATGTTTGACCACACAGCAGCGGGAAGGAGCAACATTGGAGATATGAAAAGAAGATTTTGTTGGAATAGTTTTCGGGTGCCATGTCGCATTTGCAGAGCCCCTAGAGTACCAAAACGATGGAAACCCTCCAAAAGTGACCCCATTTTGGAAACTACACCCCTGACAGAATTTATCAAGGGGTATAGTGAGCATTTTAACCTCACAGCCGTTTCACAGATTTTATTAACATTGGGATGTGTAAATGAAAAATTACTAAAATGTCACTTTATCCCCAAAGTTTTCGTTTTCACAAGGGGTTAAAGGAGAAAAAGCTGCCCACAGTTTGTTAACAATTGCTCCTGAACACGTGAATACCCCATATGTGGTCATAATCTGCTGTATGGGAACATGGTGGGGCTCAGAATGGAAAGAGCACTATTTGGCTTTTGGAGGGCAGATTTTACTGGAATAGTTTTCGGGTGCCATGTTGCATTTGAAGAGCAACAAGAGTACCAATACAATGGAAACCCCCAAAAGTGACGCCGTTTTGGAAACTACACCCCTCACAGAACATATCAAGGGGTATAGAGAGCATTTTGACGCCACAGCTGTTTCACAGATTTTATTAACATTGGGACGTGAAAATGAAAAATTACTTTTTTTCCAATAAACTGTCAATTTAGCCCCAAATTTTTCATTTTTACAAGGGGTTAATGAAGAAAAAACACCTCACAGTTAGTTAAACAATTGCTCCTGAACACGTGAATACCCCATATGTGGTTACAAACTGCTGTATGGGTACATGGCGAGGCTCGGAATGGAAAGAGTGCTATTTGGCTTTTGGAGGGCAGATTTTGCTGGAATATTTTCCGGGTGCCATGTCATATTTGCAGAGCCCCTAAAGTACCAGTACAATGGAAACCCCTAAAAAGTGACCCCATTTTGGAAACTACACCCCTTATAGAATTTATCAAGGGGTATAGTGAGTATTTTGACCCACAACTGTTTCACAGATTTTATTAGCATTGGGACCTAAAAAATGACAAATTGTTTTTTTCCTATAAACCATCCATTAAGTCTCAAATTTTTCATTCTTACAAGGGATTAATGAAGAAAAAACAACCCACAGTTTGTTACCCAATTTCTCCTGAACACACCAATACCCCATATGTGGTTGTAAACTGCTGTATGAGTACATGGTGGGGCTCAGAATGGAAAGAGCGCTTTCTCTGCGCCATGATCATTCTGACGCTGAAGAATATTGCTCGGAGTTCCGCAGATGGTCCGTTCAGTTGCAGTGGAATGATCCTGCTCTCAGCTGTCACTTCCGTAAGGGTCTCTCAGAATCTATTAAAAACTTGTTGGGCTAACCATCCGCAACCAGCCTCACTAGAAGAAAACATGACTCTGGCCATACGTTTAGATAGACAATTATGTGAACGTAGAAAAAAACATTTATCAGTCTCCACTCTTCTGCCATCGCCTGACTCTGTTCCGGAACCACGTCCTGAGCCTACGCAACTTGATTCCACAACTCACCTCGTGACAGAAGGAATTTTCAGAGACAGCAAGGGTTTATGTTTCTACTGTGGGTACACTAGTCATGTCCTGAATGAGTGTCCCAAGCGTCCTATGGCGGAAGGACTTCAGCGCCTAGGTAGTTTTCAGGAAGACTGCCTCGGCGAACAGGTATTTCCGTTTATTTCTCAGCAGAAAATAGTCTTGCCACTAAAGATTAAATTTTCTGGAAATAGTGTCCAGGGTACCGCTTTTGTAGATTGAGGATCCGCCTCCAATTTTTTGTATTCGCGGGTCGCTCAGACCTTGTGTGTTCCTCTGATCCCTCTTGTAAATCCAGTATCGGTGATCGCAATTGACAGCAGGCAGCTAGATTTGTAACTCCTTTACTGACCGTGCATGTTAGGACTGTTCACACTGAGTCTCTTTCTTTTTTTGTACCTGAAAACTTACCAACTGATGCAGTCCTGGGTTTGCCTTGGCTGCAGGTGCATAATCCAGTGATTCATTGGAAACTAGGAGATGTAATTCAGTGGAGCTCTAACTGTTTCAAATCCTGTATTACTCTAAACTTAGCTTCTGTGTCACCTTCTCTGCCAGATTATATTCAGGATTTTAAGGATGTTTTGCTGGGTCTGATTTGCTTCCGCCTCATAGGCCATATGATTGTGCAATAGATCTGGAACCAGACTCTAAGCTTCCCAAGGGTCGCTTGCACAATCTTTCAGAGCCAGAAAGACAGGCTATGAAGGATTATGTAAAGGAGTCCCTCCTCATGTAAGATGGGGAAACAGCCCTCATGTTATGAATGTACCTGTTTCTGTACATAAGTTTATTTTTTTTATAAACTGACATTTGTTTGTTTGACCACAAGAGGCCACTGTTACCTAAGAAATAGAAGAGACTGTAATTCTGTAATTCCCTGGAGTAGTGACGTGGAGACCCTGTTCTGCAGAGGAGGAACAAGGAGAGAGAGAGAGTGTCTGGCAGCCATCTTAGCTGTGTGTGCTTCTGAGCTTTTAGAAGAAGAAGGGGTGAAGTGAGAGGAAAAGACATTCTTAAAGGATTAGAAACATATAACAAGAGTTTGCTGAAGCAGAGACTGTTTGCTCAGACAGCATCATAAGGTGAAGATTGCCATCAAGGACCGGCTGAGAAGTGTCCCTGTCAGTGAGACCGCATGTTTGGATGAGCCCTGCTTTCAGAGGTTCCAGTGAGAAACTACAAGGTACCCAACAAATCTGAAACAGTAAAAGAAGTAATCGTGCACGCACCGCATTAGATTTTTGGCGCAAATTGTGTGGGACTGAGTAAGGGCCTGTAGTTAGATTAGTTAGGCATCCGCATATTCACAGGCCACACTACTGGTGAATTATCTACCTATTTGGTAGTAAGGACTCAGAGAGTTCTATTGAGTTATAACGCCAAGAGAGGAGCTTCTGAGGAAGTCTAGAAGCGACATTTTATACGTTGTCATATTTCTTTGGTTTGCAAGCTGACCTACTATGATATTTACTCGGTTATACTTTGTGGGGAATAGGGGTATTTGATAAGTTTGTAAGCTCTTGTGTTATACCGCCGGTGCCTCTATCACACTCATTGAATTGTTCCTGTGACTAGGGTGATAAAAAGGTAATAAGCGGCTGGTTAGTTGCAGCCTGCAGATAGGTAAAAGCTTGGAGTTTATTGTAGCTACACATGAGAAGGCACCGCGCTGTACAACACCAGGGTCTCAGCTTACTGGCTGAGTGTATGTAAGTAGTTGAGAGTGTTTTTCTGGTAAATAGGTGTTACTAAACAAAGTAAAATCTTGTTTTTTACTATATTGATTTGGAGTTGCTTCCTTTGTTCGTGACTTTGCTGTATCCTTGGGAGCCCACTGCGGTACACGGCTTACACTCAAATGCCATATTCGTCCAGCCACATCTCCAGCAGGCACTGGATTCTTTTTTGTTAAAAAGAAAGATGGAGGATTAAGACCTTGTATATATTACCGTGGTTTGAATAAAATTAAAGTAAAAAATCAGTATCCTGTTCCCCTCATCCCAGACTTACTGAATCAGGTCTCTGGCGCTAAATGGTTTTCCAAGCTGATTTACGGGGGTCATATAACCTTATTCGAATTCATAAGGGTGATGAGTGGAAGACTGCCTTTAATACTCCTGAGGGACTCTATGAGTATTTGGTGATGCCATTCGGTTTATGTAATGCACCTGCTGTGTTTCAAAATTTCGTAAATGATATTTTTCTAAATTTTATTTGATGCTTTGTAATCGTATATTTGGATGATATACTTGTGTTTTCTCCTGACTGGGACTTACACGTCAAACATGTCAGGACTGTTCTCCAGGTTCTTAGGGAGAATCACCTCTATGCCAAGGTGGAAAAATGCCTTTTTGGAGTGCAGGAATTGTCCTTTTTTGAGTATATTTTGTCCTCTTCTGCGATCCGCATGGATCCAGCCAAAGTCCAGGCAATTGTGGAATGGACACAGCCCACCTCCTTGAAGGCATTACAAAGGTTTCTGGGTTTTGCTAATTACTACCGGAAGTTCATTCATAACTTCTCTGCTATAGCCAAACCCCTAACCGATCTCACTAAGAAAGGCGCTGATTTACTGAATTGGAGTCAAGATGCTGTCTCTTCCTTTGAATCTATAAAACAGACGTTTACTGAAGCTCCATTTGTAGTGGAGGTAGATGCCTCTGAGGTAGGAGACGGCGCAGTGTTATCCCAAGGCACCGTCTCCCTTACTAAATTACGACCTTGTGCCTTTTTCTCTCGAAAGTTCTCTCCTAGAGAGAAACTATAACATTGGTAACCGAGAGTTGTTGGATATTAAGTGGGCTTTTGAAGAAAGGCGAAATTTCCTAGAAGGAGCCAGACATAGGATTACTGTTCTCACTGATCATAAGAATCTCATGTTTTTAGAGTCGCCAAAAGATTAAATCCTAGACAAGCAAGGTGGGCTTTATTCTTTACCAGGTTTGCTTTCGTGGTTACTACCTTCAGACCTGGATCAAAGAATATTAAAGCTGATGCCTTATCTCGCAGTTTTTGTCTTTCTCAGACCCTGGACTCTGAGCCCGAATCAATTCTTTCTGAGGGAATTGTTGTTTCTGCCGTGTCCTCAGATCTGGCTGCTGAGATCAAGGAGAATCAACAGTTGGCCCTCAGAACACGCCAGAGGGAAAATTGTTTGTATCTCCACAATTCAGACTCAGGTTACATGAGAATTACATGATTCGGTTTTGTGTGGTCACCCGGGAGTCTCTGGTACTAAGAGGCTAGTTTCTCGCCACTACTGGTGGCCTACCAAATCCTGGGATATTATGTCATATGTCTCTGCATGCGATACTTGTGCCCGGGCTAAGGTACCTCGGGTCCAAACAATGGGTGAAATGCTCCCTTTGCCTATACCTAAGAGACCTTGGACACATTTCTATGGACTTCATTACTGATTTGCCTGTATCTGGAGGGAAGTCTGTCATTTAGACGGTTGTTGATCGTTTCAGTAAAATGTGCCATTTTGTTCCACTTTCTCAACTGCCAAATGCCAAGACTCTCTCCAGATTGTTTATGGATCATGTTGTTCGACCTCATGGTATCCCTGACAATGTTGTCTCTGACAGAGGCGTTCAGTTTGTCGCTAAATTTTGGAAAGCTTTTTGCAGTCACTTGGGAGTTCAGTTGTCTTTTTCTTCCGCTTTCCATCCAGAGACTAATGGTCAAACTGAACGCTTCAACCAAACACTAGAGCACTATCTGAGATGTTACATTTCCAATAATCAGTCTAAGTGGGTAACTTATTCGCCGTTAGCTGAATTTGCAATTAATAATCATCACCATGTTTCCTTGAATACTTTGCCGCTTTTTGTAATTATGGTTTTCATCCTCATTTTTCTTCTTTATCTCCTGCTACTGATAACCCTGAAGTAAACGTAGAGGCAGAAAAACTGTGCACAGTTTGGGCTCAGGTTCAATCGAACCTGGAGAATTCCCAATCAATCTCTAAAAAGAATGCTGATAGAAATCGTTCTGCTGGTCCTGTTTATTCTGTGGGGGAGAGGGTGTGGCTTTCCTCAAAAAATCTGCGGCTTAAAATCCCGTCGCACAAATTGGGTCCTAAACACATTGGACCTTTTAAGATTATTGAGATGATCAATCCAGTATCTTTTTGTTTGACTCTTCCTCAGTCATTTAAAATTCATAACGTCTTTCACAAATCTCTTCTAAAGAAGTATTCGCCGCCTCTACTTCCGCCCGATAAACCCCCTTCTTCTGTTCAAGTTGATGGGGATCAGGAGTATGAGGTACAGAGAATTGTTGATTCACACAGAGTCAGGGGCGTTCTTCAATATTTCATTCATTGGAAGGGTTATGGACCTGAGGATCGAACCTGGGAACTGGCTCGGTCTGTTCATGCTCAGGTTTTGATTAGAAATTTTCATAAAAGGTTTCCCTTTAAACCTGGTCCCGTTGCTAGGGGTCCAGGGGCCCCTCATAGAAGGGAGGGGGGTACTGTCAGGGATGTTACATCTGTTGTTGCTGCTTTAAAGTTGCCGGGTCTACATAAAGGATTGGTGGTTGCTGTTTTAAGGTTGCCATGACAACTTAGGGAAGCTTCCTGAGCAGGCCTATATAAACCACTCCCTCTTCACTCAGCTTTGCTGGCTAATCAGTTTCCTAACTCCTGCTAAGCGCTTGATTGTGATTTGACTGCTCCTATACCTGACCTTTGGCTGTGTTCTTGGATTCCTCTTGTCTTGCGATTTTGTCCTGGCATTCCTGATTGGTTCCGACTATTGGCTTTGTTTCCCGGATTTGTCTTCGTCTCGTGATTTGGATATGTGTTACCCTCCTCAGTTGCTGACCCTTGATTGACGACCATTCTGTTTTCTCTGTCCCTGTGAGTAGTGTGTGGATTTGGTGTAGGCTCCTGCTGTAGTGCATTTATTTGTGAAACACTTTCTGTTTGGTGACAATTCTGGTCTTCAGATTCAGCAAAAGGCCACCTCTTCTTGCGAGGAGCTCTGGTGAAGGCGTCTGAGGCCGGTCTTGGCTCGCAGTAGTGTTTTGCCTTTAAGTAGCATTTTCTACTGCTCGCATGTTGTCAACCCTTTTCTGCTGCTGCTCTCCTATAGACTCGTACATTCCTTACCTTGCATCTGAATCCTAACATTTGGCTTTTGGAAGACAGATGTGGCTGGAATAGTTTTCAGGTGCCATGTCGCATTTGCAGAGCCCCTAAAGTACCAATACAATGGAAACCCCCATAAAGTGACCCCATTTTAGAAATTATACCCCTCAAACAATTTCTCAAGGGGTATTATCATTTTGAGCCTAAAAATGCTTCCCAAAAATTAATGTACAAAGTGAAAATTTAAATTTTTAAAATAATATGCCATTTCGGTGCCCAATACGTTGCACCTAGATTGTGTCATCAGAGACATGCACTCCTAGACCTATTAAGTGGGCTATCCCAGGTAGAAAGAAGTTGTATATGTGGGTGTAAACTGCTGCTTGAGCACACAGCAGGACTCAGAAGGGAAGGAGCACTGCACTTTTTAGCTTTTGGAGTACAGATTTAGAGGAACTTTCTGGACACCATGTTGTTTTTGCAAGAGCCCTGGAAGTGCTAGTAAACTGGAATTCCCCAAGAAGTTACCCCATTTTGTAGTGCAATTTTAGGGTCTCGGGCAAACGTGACATGGTGTTCAATAACCAACAATAAATGTGTGATTCAAAAGCACATAACGCTCACAGAAGCTTCACATTTGTGCCCAAACTGCAGTTTATGCCCACATGTATGACACTGATGTATCCAGGATAACGTACTTAACAATGTCATATGTGGGTATAAACTGCTTTTTGGGCACAGCCGGGAAGGAGCGCTATTTTGGTTTTTGGAGCACAGTTTGGTTTTTGGACGTCATGCCACTTTTGCAGAGCCCCTGAATTGCCAGTAAAGAGGAATCCGCAAACTTTTGACCCCACTTTGGAAACTACACCCCTCAAGGAATTTATCAAGTGGAGTAGTGAGCATTTTTAACCCTTGAGCGTTGCATTAATTTAATTTCCAGTAATGAATGTGCAGCTGATAATGAAAAGTGAAAATTGCAATTTTTCCAGAGATACACCATTTCAGTGCCCGATATGTTGTGCCCAGCAGAGACAAACACTCCAAAAACTGTTAAGTGGGTATTCCGGGCACAACAACTTTTGGAGCATTCATCTCTGATACAAGTCAGGCACAACATATTACGCACCTTAATGACAGATTCCTGGAAAAATTGCCATTTTCACCTTTCACCATCAGCTGCGCATTAATTTCTGTAACTTAAATTATAGCAACACTTAGGGGGGTTTAAAATGCTCACTGTACCCCTGGATAAATTCCATCAGGGGTGTAGTTTACAAAATGGGGTCACATGTCAGGGAATTCCACTTTACTGGCATTTCAAGAGTTCTGCAAAAGTGCAATGGTGTGTAAAAACCAACCCGTCTAAATCTGTGCGCTCAAAACCAAAAGACGCTCATTCCCTTCTGTGCCCAAACAGCAGTTTATACCCACATATGACATTAAGTGCGTTATCCTGGGTACACCAGTGTCATACATGTGGCATAAACTGCAGTTTGGGCACACAGCAGGGGGCAGAAGAGAAGGAGCGCTATGTGGCTTTTGTAGCACAGATTTAGATGTTTGGTATTTGGACACCATGTCATGTTTGCAGAGCCTCTAAGGTACCAGTAAAGTGGAATCCCCTAAGGAGTGACCCCATTGTGAAAACTGCGCCCCTCAAAAAATTTATCAAGGCGTGTAGTGAGCATTAGTATCCCAGACGTGACTGCACAGCGGATGGTGAAGAGTGAATATGTAAGCTGTGCAGAGTACATTGGGAATACCAAATTCCCTACTGTTTCCCCAGCAGCTCCTATGTTTGGGGGGTCACTCTGGGGGTCGCTTCTGGTGTCTTTTCCCTTGTAAGCTCTAAATCTAGGGTGTCCCCTGATATCCGCTTGCACAGCTTATATATTCCCTTCCTGCCGCAGCCGGTTGTATTCTAATGATTTGGCGATTTTGGGGGGTTTTGTCTTCACATTGTACAAGATGTATTTTTTTTTGGTGATGTAGCCATATGAGGGCTGTTTTTTTGCGGTATGAGATGCATTTTGTAATGGCGCTTTGGGCGCCTATAACTTATTGAATACAAAATACATTTTAGTAACTCTTCATTTGGTAGATTAAAAAAATCCTGTCAATTCTGGACTTGCGTTTTACCTTTTAAATTTTTCGCCATGCAGCGTACAGCATAAGTAACATGTTACCTTTATTCTGCGGGTCGGTACGATTACAGCGATACCTCATTTATATTGTTTTTTTATGCGATACTAATTTAGCAGAACAAAAACCCATTTGGGGAAAGAAAGAAATTATTTTTGTATCGCCATCTTATCAGATGTGTAACATTTTTATTTTTGGGTTTACAGAGTTGTTTGAGGGCTTATTTTTTGTGGGACAACCTGTGCTTTTTATTGATACCATTT
Source organism: Leptodactylus fallax (assembly GCA_947044405.1). Classification (NCBI taxonomy): domain Eukaryota; kingdom Metazoa; phylum Chordata; class Amphibia; order Anura; family Leptodactylidae; genus Leptodactylus; species Leptodactylus fallax. The sequence goes on along the minus strand of CAMRHE010000551.1, from coordinate 405,683 downwards.
TAGGGTACATATGATTTTTTGATCACTTTTTATAGTGTATTTTGTGAGGTAAGATGGCGAAAAATCATTACTTCCGGCGTTTTTTTCCGTTTTTTTTTTTCCGACGTTCACCATGTAGGTTAAATATTCTTTCAGTTTTATTGTACAGGTTGTTACGGACGCAGCGATATCAAATATGTATTGTTTTTATTCATTTTTAGTTTTTTTTTTTATATAATTCATTTTATATAAGAAAAGGGAATTTTCGGGGCTTTATAACTTTATTATTTTTTTTTTACAAACGTTACTTTATTTTTTTTAATCTTTTTTTTAACATTTTTTTAGTTGTCCTATAAGGACACCTGAACCAGCGATGCTCTGATCGGTAACATGGCGGAACCCCTTGGATGTCGCGGTCCTGGCTGGATCAACTAGGGAATTGGGGGTCCTAGCAGCCTGGGGTCACTGGCCAGACCCCGGGCTGCAGAAAATTCATAACGGCACCCCCAATCTCGCCGCGGGGGGTCATTATTATAGCGCAACCCCTTGGATGCCACGGTCATGTTTGACCGCGACATGTAAAGGGTTAACACCCGCGATCGTAGCTCAGCTCCGGCCGCAGGTGTTATAAGTGGGTGTCAGCTGTTGCTTACAGCTGACACCCGCTCTTGATGAGCGGGTGACATTAAAATGACGTACCTGCACATCTGTTTGCCATTAGGCATTCAATCCCATGACATGTTTGACCGTGGCATCCAAGGGGTTAAAACCCCCGACCGGAGCTGTGCGATTCTATACATCAAAGTGTGAGGAAATCCGGAATCAAATTTCCTGAAATTTGGATCATATTCCCCTTCGTCAGCTTCAATTCGCTCATCTCTAATTTTAATCCCTTAACAAAAATCCAAAACTGTGCAAAAATTTTTTTTTTCTAAAAGTCGCCATATTCTGATACCCGTAACTTTTTTTTATATTTCTGTGTACAGGGATGCATAGGGCGTCTTTTTTTTGCAGGGCCAGGTGTACTTTTTAGTTATACCATTCTGGGGATTGTTTATTGCTTTGATCACTTTTTATTCAAATTTTTATCATAGGCGAAACACTGAAAAAACGGCGGTTTGGCACTTTTGATTTTTTTTTTCCCGCTACGGTGTTTACCATACGGGGATACCTAATGTGTATGTGTTTCACAGTATTTAACTACTTTTATATGTGTTCTTTTTTTCTTTGCATTTATTAGACCCCCTAGGGGGTCTTGAACCCCAGGGGGTCTGATCACTAATGCAATGCATTACAATAAAACAGCACTTCTATTGCAGGCTACATAGAGAAGCCTGAAATAGAAACTAATGAAAAGACAGGCCTGGGAGCGTTCACAAGGCTCCCGGCTGTCATAGTAACGCGACGCTGGCCCCGGATCTTGCTCAGCTTTGACCGAGGCGCCAGAGGGCTATGCCGAATGGCCGCCATATTTAAACACCCTACATCCGCCATACTATTATGGTAGATGTCAGGAAGAGGTTAATATATATGCCCCGTACTCCAAACAAAATGAATTCATAGCTAAAATATTAACTAAACTAAGAAAATATACAAAAGGCACAACAATAATAGGAGGAGACTTCAACACAGTGATGTTCCCAGATTTAGATTCATCCCCCATCTACAATCTAATAGATAAAGAAGGTTACCTAGACGCCTGGCTATGTCTACACGGAACAGAAAAAGACTTTACTTTCTATTCCTCACCGCACCGCACTTACTCCAGGATAGACGTGTTCCTAGTCAGTCGCCAAAACCTTCGAATAGCAAAATCTTCCAATATAGGCCCAATAACGTGGTCGGACCACGCACCAGTCTCTATAGAACTAGATCAACACAACCTAAACCATCTCCATGGAGATTAAACAACATTATTAACAATAATCAACAACAGGATAAAAATAAAAACACCCTATAAGAATATTTCACACACAACATAAATAACCAAACAAACTGGTTCTCAATATGGAAGGCCTACAAGGCGTATATGTGCAGCATATTTATACAACTAGGAGCTATTAATAAATAACAAAGATATAAAGAAAACCAACAAATTATTACAGAAATAACAAAAATAGAAAAATTAAATAAAAATCCCATCACAACAACAAACGAAACCAAACTAAAAGAACTCAGAAATAAACTACAATGAATACTGACCAGAGATCAGACGGCCGGGCTCAGGAGACCCAAACTAAACTTCTAGGCCCAATAATAGACCTGGAAAATATCTAGCAAATCAGGCCGAGACCAAACAAGCAACACAACGTATTACACATCTACTGACCTCACACAATAAGAAGATCATTAACCCACAAGAAATAGTAGAGAAATCTAAAGAATATTATGAAACATTATATAACCTAAAAACCAACCCCGACACAAGACAACCAAATAATTCACAGATTTCGGCTTTCCTTGACAAACTTAATTTACCCCAAATAAATGAAGAACAATTAGAGAATCTCATCCCCTATCACATCAAACGAAACCCTACAAGCTATAAAGATCCTAAAAATTGGTAAATCTCACTAACAACTACTACAGTAAATGTGTGCACATATATTATAATATATATATTAGCTCCACACCTGATATCTGTATTTAACAGCACCATAACTAAAAAAGAATTCCCACCAGAAATGTTATCCGCAGTTATAGTAACACTCCCAAAATCGGGAAAAGAACCCACACACCCAGCAAACTTCTGCCCTATCTCACTATTAACCCCTTCCTGACATCCGACGTAATAGTACGGCACTGCCAGGAAGGACTTCCCGCAAATGGCTGTACTACTACGGAGGAAGCATGGTGCACATACAGAAAATGTATGTAACGGCTGACACTGTCCTCTAACAGCTCCAATCGCAGGTGTTAACCCCTGAGATGTAGTAGCATCTCAGGGGTTTTATTATATATTGGGGACCCGAGTGTTCCCTCCTTCCCGCGACGTTTTGATCTTGCCCTGAATGGAGGCTGTCAGCCTATGTGTCTGCACGGGCTGACAGCCTCCTATACACTACAATACTGAGTCCGTAAAAACCCAAACAATAAATCTAAAACATTATTTAACCCGCACGCTGAACGCCACAAAAAATAAAATATACAAACAAGCACAAAATAATGATATTCACCATTTTTGCCTCAGAAAATGTTCAATAAAAAGTGATTAAAAGGTCAGATGAAAATCAATATGGTATCAATAAAAAGCACTGCTTGTCCCACAAAAAATAAGCCCTCAACCAGCTCTGTCAGCAGAAAAATAAAAATGTTATGCCTTTCAGAAGATGGCGATGCAAAAATAGCAGATTTTTTTCCCTAAATGGAATTTTGTTCTGCACAATTAGTAACACATAAAAAAACATCATAAATGAGGTATTGCTGTAATCGTACCAACCTGCAGAATAAAGGTAACCTGTTACTTATGCTGTACGTAGCACGGAAAAAAAAATTAAAAGCTAAAAAGCAATACCAGAATTGATGCTTTCTTTTACATCCCACCCAGAAAGAGTTAATAAAATTTAGTCAATAAGTTATAGGCACCCCAAAATGGTGGCATTGAAAACTACATCTCATACCGCAAAAAACAAGTCCTCATATGGCCACATCACCATGAAATAAAAAAAATACAGCTTGTACAATGTGAAGACAAAAACCCCAAAAATCGGCAAATTATTAGAACACAACTGGCTGCGGCAGGAAGGGAATGTATAAGTGGTGCGAGCCTATATCAGGGGACACCCCAGATTTAGAGCTTATGAGGGAGAATACAACAGCGCTGATCCCCCAGAGTGACTGCCCCCCCCCCCCCCGTCTGTGTCATAGGAACTAGTGGGAAAATAGCATGGGATTTGGTGTACCCATTGTACTCCGCACAGCTTACATTGTCACGTCTGGGATACTAATGCTCACCACAGCACTTGATAAATTCTTTCGGGGGCGCAGTTTTCAAAATGGGGTCACTTTCTGGCGGATTCCAATTTACTGCCACCTCAGGGACTCTGCAAACATGACATGGCGTCCACAACCCAGACCATCTAAATCTGCGCTCTGAAAGCCAAACAGCGCTCCTTCCCCCTTCTGTGCCCTGCTGTGTGCCTCAACAGCAGTTTATGCCCACATATATGACATTGTTGTACCCGGAACACCCCATTTAACTATCATATGTGGGTACAAACTGTTGTTTGGGCACACAGCAGGGTGCAGAGGAGAAGCAGCACTATTTGGGTTTTGGAACGGTTTGGTTTTTGGACGCCATGACACTTTTGCAGAGTTCCTGAAATGCCAGTAAAGTAGAATACCCTGACATGTGACCCCAATTTGGAAACTACACCCTTGAAGGACTTTATCCAGGGGTACAGTGAGCATTTTTCCCCCCCAGGTGTTACATTAATTTATTCACCAGAAATGAATGCACCATCAGCTGTGCAGAGTGAAAATGACAATTTTTCCAGGAATCTGTCATTTCACAGTATGTTGTGCCCGGCTTGTGTCAGAGATGAACACTCCAAAAGCTGTTGTGCACGGGATAACCCACTTACCAGTTTTTGGAGTGTGTGCCTCTGATGTCACAATCTGGGTACAACATATCGGGCACTGAAATGTTGTATCTCTAGAAAAATTGCAAATGTAACTTTTCACTGCGCATTTATTTCTGGAAATTAAAATAATGTAATACTCGAAGGTTAATAATGCTCGCTGTACCCCTTCATACATTCCCTGAGGGGTGTAGCTTCTAAAATAGGGGGTGCATTTTTTTTATTTTGCCTCAGACCCTCTGCAATGGCTCACCAATGCAGTGTAAATAACAAAATTAGATATCAAATGCGCATGGGGCTTCTTCATTTTTGAGCCTTACCATATTTGCAGGAATAAAACAACGCGGGGTGCGTTTCTCACGTGGTATGTGGTGGGGTTACAAATTTGTTTGTGACACATTTAGGGTGTAATCCTTTATTGTTATACTTTGGAACCATTTGCTTATGCCCTGTATAGTTACTGCACCACTATGGTTTAGAATGCAATTATGCTTGTAATTATTATCTATGTAATTATCTTTATATCTTCCTCTATTCCCTTGCCTTGTATTACAACAGGTGCCTATGTTTGTATGTGGTATTATTGGTGGTATTGTTAACCCTTTGTGACAAATGATTATGTACTCGCGCTACTATGGTACGATTTAATGTGGATATATTCCTTCACCTCCTTCATATTTATGTATTACTTTTAATTTTCGTATTCAATAAATTATAATTTTTTACTATAAATTTTGTGTGGAATTTTTTTCTGTTTATCATATTTGTAGGCAGAAGAGTAGGGTCACATATAGGGCCACATATAGGGTATTTCCTCTGCAAATGCGACATGGCACCTGAAAACTATTCCAACAGAATCTGCCCTCTAAAAGCCAGATAGCGCTCTTTCCATTCCGAGCCCCACCATGTACCCAAACAGCAGATTATGATCACATAAGTGGGAATTGCCATGTTCAGAAGAAATTGTGTAACAAACTGTGGGGGGCTTTACCTCCTTATAACCTTTTGTAAAAATTAGAAATTTGGGTCTAATACGACATTTTGTTGGAAAAAAAGTAATTTCTCATTTTCACATCCCATTGGTGGTAAATTGGGTGAAACAGCTGTGGGTGCAAAATTCTGACTATACCCCTCGATAAATTCCTTGAGGGGTCTAGATTCCAAAAAAGGGGTCATTTATTGGGGCTTTCCACACCCCAAGGACCAAATTGACAACTATGACAACCAAATGGAAAGAAGGAAGAGGAGGAGGAGGAGGAGGAGGAGGAATGGGACTACCAGACATTAAAAAATACCATCAAGTCTCATTATTAGCCCAATCTAAAACATGGTGGAAAAACAACCCCTCCAAAGTCTTGTCACAAATTGAAAACCACTACACAAACAGTCACCCCATATCATTACTCCAGACCTCATGAAAGAAACCCCCTTCACAACTCCCTCCTCTAGACAGTATTAAAGCTACATGTAAAGCCTGGGAAACTGCACCAAAATGGCCAAACCCAATGACCAAATACCACTAAAATCTCTACCTATAATTATATGCTTATGTTCATACCACTTATAGATCTCACAAACTAGGAAGAAAAAGGGTTAAATAACATAAAAGACTAAGCAAAAAATATCAACTCCCAAGACAAGACTTTTACAGATACTTACAGATAAGACATGCGCTGTCCTCAAGACAAGTGGCACATTGTCTATTCCCCAGAATAGCGAACCAAGTCTTCTCCAACTCAGGCAAAACAATGAAAGGAATCTCCACATTTTACAAGGAACTTACCATTCAATCTCAAGACAACAAACCCAAACATATCCTACAATGGGAAAACGATTCTGGAAAATCATTCCCCTATAATAACTGGCTCAAGGACTTTAACTGGACCAACTCAATATCCAAAGGTACACATTATCATGAACTCTCATGGAAACTAATCCTAAAATGGCACCTAACCCCCCTCAAGAACTGCCAAAACAAACAGTAACTACTCTGATAAATGTTGGAGAGGAGGCGGCCAAGAAGGCACATACCTACACGCGTGGTGGAATACATACCTACACGCGTGGTGGAATACATACCTACACGCGTGGTGGAATACATATCTACACGCGTGGTGGAATACATACCTACACGCGTGGTGGAATACGTATCTACATGCGTGGTGGGATACATATCTACACGTGTGGTGGAATACATACCTACACGCGTGGTGGAATACATACCTACACGCGTGGTGGAATACATACCTACACGCGTGGTGGAATACATACCTACACGCGTGGTGGAATACATACCTACACGCGTGGTGGAATACATACCTACATGTGTGGTGGAATACATACCTACACGCGTGGTGGAATACATACCTACTCGCGTGGTGGAATACATACCTACACGCAGGGTGGAATACATACCTACACGCGTGGTGGAATACATATCTACACGCGTGGTGGAATACATATCTACACGCGTGGTGGAATACATACCTACACGCAGGAGGGAATACATACCTACACGCGTGGTGGAATATGTATCTACATGCGTGGTGGAATACATGCCTACACGCAGGGTGGAATACATACCTACACGCAGGGTGGTATACATACCTACACGTGTGGTGGAATACATACCTACATGTGTGGTGGAATACGTGTCTACACGCGTAATGGAATACATACCTACACGCGTGGTGGAATACATACCTACACGCGTGGTGGAATACATACCTACATGTGTGGTGGAATACATACCTACACGCGTGGTGGAATACATACCTACATGTGTGGTGGAATACATACCTACACGCGTGGTGGAATACATACCTACATGTGTGGTGGAATACGTGTCTACACGCGTGATGGAATACATACCTACACGCGTGGTGGAATACATACCTACACGCGTGGTGGAATACATACCTACATGTGTGGTGGAATACGTGTCTACACGCGTGATGGAATACATACCTACACGCGTGGTGGAATACATACCTACACGCAGGGTGGAATACATACCTACACGCGTGGTGGAATACATATCTACACGCGTGGTGGAATACATACCTACACGCGTGGTGGAATACGTATCTACACGCGTGGTGGGATACATATCTACACGTGTGGTGGAATACATACCTACACGCCGGGTGGAATACATACCTACACGCAGGGTGGAATACATACCTACACGCGTGGTGGAATACATACCTACACGCGTGGTGGAATACATATCTACACGCGTGGTGGAATACATATCTACACGCGTGGTGGAATACATACCTACACGCAGGGTGGAATACATACCTACACGCGTGGTGGAATACGTATCTACATGCGTGGTGGGATACATATCTACACGTGTGGTGGAATACATACCTACACGCAGGGTGGAATACATACCTACACGCAGGGTGGAATACATACCTACACGTGTGGTGGAATACATACCTACATGTGTGGTGGAATACGTGTCTACACGCGTAATGGAATACATACCTACACGCGTGGTGGAATACATACCTACACGCGTGGTGGAATACATACCTACATGTGTGGTGGAATACGTGTCTACACGCGTGATGGAATACATACCTACACGCGTGGTGGAATACATACCTACACACATGGTGGAATACATATCTACACGCGTGGTGGAATACATACCTACACGCAGGGTGGAATACATACCTACACGCGTGGTGGAATACATATCTACACGCGTGGTGGAATACATACCTACACGCGTGGTGGAATACGTATCTACATGCGTGGTGGGATACATATCTACACGTGTGGTGGAATACATACCTACAAGCGTGGTGGAATACATACCTACACGCGTGGTGGAATACATACCTACACGCGTGGTGGAATACATACCTACATGTGTGGTGGAATACATACCTACACGCGTGGTGGAATACATACCTACACGCGTGGTGGAATACATACCTACACGCAGGGTGGAATACATACCTACACGCGTGGTGGAATACATATCTACACGCGTGGTGGAATACATACCTACACGCAGGGTGGAATACATACCTACACGCGTGGTGGAATACATATCTACACGCGTGGTGGAATACATACCTACACGCGTGGTGGAATACGTATCTACATGCGTGGTGGGATACATATCTACACGTGTGGTGGAATACATACCTACACGCGTGGTGGAATACATACCTACACGCGTGGTGGAATACATACCTACACGCGTGGTGGAATACATACCTACATGTGTGGTGGAATACATACCTACACGCGTGGTGGAATATATACCTACACGCAGGGTGGAATACATACCTACACGCGTGGTGGAATACATATCTACACGCGTGGTGGAATACATATCTACACGCGTGGTGGAATACATACCTACACGCAGGGTGGAATACATACCTACACGCGTGGTGGAATACGTATCTACATGCGTGGTGGAATACATACCTACACGCAGGGTGGAATACATACCTACACGCAGGGTGGTATACATACCTACACGTGTGGTGGAATACATACCTACATGTGTGGTGGAATACGTGTCTACACGCGTAATGGAATACATACCTACACGCGTGGTGGAATACATACCTACACGCGTGGTGGAATACATACCTACATGTGTGGTGGAATACATACCTACACGCGTGGTGGAATACATACCTACATGTGTGGTGGAATACATACCTACACGCGTAGTGGAATACATACCTACATGTGTGGTGGAATACGTGTCTACACGCGTGATGGAATACATACCTACACGCGTGGTGGAATACATACCTACACGCGTGGTGGAATACATACCTACATGTGTGGTGGAATACGTGTCTACACGCGTGATGGAATACATACCTACACGCGTGGTGGAATACATACCTACACGCAGGGTGGAATACATACCTACACGCGTGGTGGAATACATATCTACACGCGTGGTGGAATACATACCTACACGCGTGGTGGAATACGTATCTACATGCGTGGTGGGATACATATCTACACGTGTGGTGGAATACATACCTACACGCGTGGTGGAATACATACCTACACGCGTGGTCGAATACATACCTACACGCGTGGTGGAATACATACCTACATGTGTGGTGGAATACATACCTACACGCGTGGTGGAATACATACCTACACGCGTGGTGGAATACATACCTACACGCAGGGTGGAATACATACCTACACGCGTGGTGGAATACATATCTACACGCGTGGTGGAATACATACCTACACGCAGGGTGGAATACATACCTACACGCGTGGTGGAATACATATCTACACGCGTGGTGGAATACATACCTACACGCGTGGTGGAATACGTATCTACATGCGTGGTGGGATACATATCTACACGTGTGGTGGAATACATACCTACACGCGTGGTGGAATACATACCTACACGCGTGGTGGAATACATACCTACACGCGTGGTGGAATACATACCTACATGTGTGGTGGAATACATACCTACACGCGTGGTGGAATACATACCTACACGCGTGGTGGAATACATACCTACACGCAGGGTGGAATACATACCTACACGCGTGGTGGAATACATATCTACACGCGTGGTGGAATACATACCTACACGCAGGGTGGAATACATACCTACACGCGTGGTGGAATACATATCTACACGCGTGGTGGAATACATATCTACACGCGTGGTGGAATACATATCTACACGCAGGGTGGAATACATACCTACACGCAGGGTGGAATACATATCTACACGCGTGGTGGAATACATACCTACACGCAGGGTGGAATACATACCTACACGCGTGGTGGAATACGTATCTACATGCGTGGTGGAATACATACCTACACGCAGGGTGGAATACATACCTACACGCAGGGTGGTATACATACCTACACGTGTGGTGGAATACATACCTACATGTGTGGTGGAATACGTGTCTACACGCGTAATGGAATACATACCTACACGCGTGGTGGAATACATACCTACACGCCTGGTGGAATACATACCTACATGTGTGGTGGAATACGTGTCTACACGCGTGATGGAATACATACCTACACGCGTGGTGGAATACATACCTACACGCGTGGTGGAATACATATCTACACGCGTGGTGGAATACATACCTACACGCGTGGTGGAATACGTATCTACATGCGTGGTGGGATACATACCTACACGCGTGGTGGAATACATACCTACACGCGTGGTGGAATACATACCTACACGCGTGGTGGAATACATACCTACATGTGTGGTGGAATACGTGTCTACACGCGTGATGGAATACATACCTACACGCGTGGTGGAATACATACCTACACGCGTGGTGGAATACATACCTACATGTGTGGTGGAATACGTGTCTACACGCGTGATGGAATACATACCTACACGCGTGGTGGAATACATACCTACACGCGTGGTGGAATACATACCTACATGTGTGGTGGAATACGTGTCTACACGCGTGATGGAATACATACCTACACGCGTGGTGGAATACATACCTACACGCAGGGTGGAATACATACCTACACGCGTGGTGGAATACATATCTACACGCGTGGTGGAATACATACCTACACGCGTGGTGGAATACGTATCTACATGCGTGGTGGGATACATATCTACACGTGTGGTGGAATACATACCTACACGCCGGGTGGAATACATACCTACACGCAGGGTGGAATACATACCTACACGCGTGGTGGAATACATACCTACACGCGTGGTGGAATACATATCTACACGCGTGGTGGAATACATATCTATACGCGTGGTGGAATACATACCTACACGCAGGGTGGAATACATACCTACACGCGTGGTGGAATACGTATCTACATGCGTGGTGGGATACATATCTACACGTGTGGTGGAATACATACCTACACGCGTGGTGGAATACATATCTACACGTGTGGTGGAATACATACCTACACGCAGGGTGGAATACATACCTACACGTGTGGTGGAATACATACCTACATGTGTGGTGGAATACGTGTCTACACGCGTAATGGAATACATACCTACACGCGTGGTGGAATACATACCTACACGCGTGGTGGAATACATACCTACATGTGTGGTGGAATACGTGTCTACACGCGTGATGGAATACATACCTACACGCGTGGTGGAATACATACCTACACACATGGTGGAATACATATCTACACGCGTGGTGGAATACATACCTACACGCAGGGTGGAATACATACCTACACGCGTGGTGGAATACATATCTACACGCGTGGTGGAATACATACCTACACGCGTGGTGGAATACGTATCTACATGCGTGGTGGAATACGTATCTACACGTGTGGTGGAATACATACCTACACGCGTGGTGGAATACATACCTACACGCGTGGTGGAATACATACCTACACGCGTGGTGGAATACATACCTACATGTGTGGTGGAATACATACCTACACGCGTGGTGGAATACATACCTACACGCGTGGTGGAATACATACCTACACGCAGGGTGGAATACATACCTACACGCGTGGTGGAATACATATCTACACGCGTGGTGGAATACATACCTACACGCAGGGTGGAATACATACCTACACGCGTGGTGGAATACATATCTACACGCGTGGTGGAATACATATCTACACGCGTGGTGGAATACATACCTACACGCAGGGTGGAATACATACCTACACGCGTGGTGGAATACTTATCTACATGCGTGGTGGAATACATACCTACACGCAGGGTGGAATACATACCTACACGCATGGTGGAATACATACCTACACGTGTGGTGGAATACATACCTACATGTGTGGTGGAATACGTGTCTACACGCGTAATGGAATACATACCTACACGCGTGGTGGAATACATACCTACACGCGTGGTGGAATACATACCTACATGTGTGGTGGAATACGTGTCTACACGCGTGATGGAATACATACCTACACGCGTGGTGGAATACATACCTACACGCGTGGTGGAATACATACCTACATGTGTGGTGGAATACGTGTCTACACGCGTGATGGAATACATACCTACACGCGTGGTGGAATACATACCTACACGCGTGGTGGAATACATACCTACATGTGTGGTGGAATACGTGTCTACACGCGTGATGGAATACATACCTACACGCAGGGTGGAATACATACCTACACGCGTGGTGGAATACATATCTACACGCGTGGTGGAATACATACCTACACGCGTGGTGGAATACGTATCTACATGCGTGGTGGGATACGTATCTACATGCGTGGTGGGATACATATCTACACGTGTGGTGGAATACATACCTACACGCCGGGTGGAATACATACCTACACGCAGGGTGGAATACATACCTACACGCGTGGTGGAATACATACCTACACGCGTGGTGGAATACATATCTACACGCGTGGTGGAATACATATCTACACGCGTGGTGGAATACATACCTACACGCAGGGTGGAATACATACCTACACGCGTGGTGGAATACGTATCTACATGCGTGGTGGGATACATATCTACACGTGTGGTGGAATACATACCTACACGCAGGGTGGAATACATACCTACACGCAGGGTGGAATACATACCTACACGTGTGGTGGAATACATACCTACATGTGTGGTGGAATACGTGTCTACACGCGTAATGGAATACATACCTACACGCGTGGTGGAATACATACCTACACGCGTGGTGGAATACATACCTACATGTGTGGTGGAATACGTGTCTACACGCGTGATGGAATACATACCTACACGCGTGGTGGAATACATACCTACACACATGGTGGAATACATATCTACACGCGTGGTGGAATACATACCTACACGCAGGGTGGAATACATAACTACACGCGTGGTGGAATACATATCTACACGCGTGGTGGAATACATACCTACACGCGTGGTGGAATACGTATCTACATGCGTGGTGGGATACATATCTACACGTGTGGTGGAATACATACCTACACGCGTGGTGGAATACATACCTACACGCGTGGTGGAATACATACCTACACGCGTGGTGGAATACATACCTACATGTGTGGTGGAATACATACCTACACGCGTGGTGGAATACATACCTACACGCGTGGTGGAATACATACCTACACGCAGGGTGGAATACATACCTACACGCGTGGTGGAATACATATCTACACGCGTGGTGGAATACATACCTACACGCAGGGTGGAATACATACCTACACGCGTGGTGGAATACATATCTACACGCGTGGTGGAATACATACCTACACGCGTGGTGGAATACGTATCTACATGCGTGGTGGGATACATATCTACACGTGTGGTGGAATACATACCTACACGCCGGGTGGAATACATACCTACACGCAGGGTGGAATACATACCTACACGCGTGGTGGAATACATACCTACACGCGTGGTGGAATACATATCTACACGCGTGGTGGAATACATATCTACACGCGTGGTGGAATACATACCTACACGCAGGGTGGAATACATACCTACACGCGTGGTGGAATACGTATCTACATGCGTGGTGGGATACATATCTACACGTGTGGTGGAATACATACCTACACGCAGGGTGGAATACATACCTACACGCAGGGTGGAATACATACCTACACGTGTGGTGGAATACATACCTACATGTGTGGTGGAATACGTGTCTACACGCGTAATGGAATACATACCTACACGCGTGGTGGAATACATACCTACACGCGTGGTGGAATACATACCTACATGTGTGGTGGAATACGTGTCTACACGCGTGATGGAATACATACCTACACGCGTGGTGGAATACATACCTACACGCGTGGTGGAATACATACCTACACGCGTGGTGGAATACATACCTACACGCGTGGTGGAATACATAGCTACACGCGTGGTGGAATACATACCTACACGCGTGGTGGAATACATACCTACACGTGTGGTGGAATACGTGTCTACACGCGTGATGGAATACATACCTACACGCGTGGTGGAATACATACCTACACGCGTGGTGGAATACATACCTTCACGCGTGGTGGAATACATACCTACACGCGTGGTGGAATACATACCTACACGCGTGGTGGAATACATACCTACACGCAGGGTGGAATACATACCTACACGCGTGGTGGAATACATACCTACACGCATGGTGGAATACATACCTACACGCATGGTGGAATACATACCTACACGCGTGGTGGAATACATACCTACACGCGTGGTGGAATACATACCTACACGCGTGGTGGAATACATATCTACACACATGGTGGAATACATACCTACACGCGTGGTGGAATACGTATCTACACGCGTGGTGGGATACATATCTACACGTGTGGTGGAATACATACCTACACGCGTGGTGGAATACATACCTACACGCGTGGTGGAATACATATCTACACGTGTGGTGGAATACATACCTACACGCAGGGTGGAATACATACCTACACGCGTGGTGGAATACATACCTACACGCGTGGTGGAATACATACCTACATGCGTGGTGGAATACATACCTACACGCAGGGTGGAATACATACCTACACGCAGGGTGGAATACATACCTACACGCGTGGTGGAATACGTATCTACATGCGTGGTGGGATACATATCTACACGTGTGGTGGAATACATACCTACACGCGTGGTGGAATACATATCTACACGTGTGGTGGAATACATACCTACACGCAGGGTGGAATACATACCTACACGTGTGGTGGAATACATACCTACATGTGTGGTGGAATACGTGTCTACACGCGTAATGGAATACATACCTACACGCGTGGTGGAATACATACCTACACGCGTGGTGGAATACATACCTACATGTGTGGTGGAATACGTGTCTACACGCGTGATGGAATACATACCTACACGCGTGGTGGAATACATACCTACACACATGGTGGAATACATATCTACACGCGTGGTGGAATACATACCTACACGCAGGGTGGAATACATACCTACACACGTGGTGGAATACATATCTACACGCGTGGTGGAATACATACCTACACGCGTGGTGGAATACGTATCTACATGCGTGGTGGGATACATATCTACACGCGTGGTGGGATACATATCTACACGTGTGGTGGAATACATACCTACACGCGTGGTGGAATACATACCTACACGCGTGGTGGAATACATACCTACACGCGTGGTGGAATACATACCTACAGGTGTGGTGGAATACATACCTACACGCGTGGTGGAATACATACCTACACGCGTGGTGGAATACATACCTACACGCAGGGTGGAATACATACCTACACGCGTGGTGGAATACATATCTACACGCGTGGTGGAATACATACCTACACGCAGGGTGGAATACATACCTACACGCGTGGTGGAATACATATCTACACGCGTGGTGGAATACATATCTACACGCGTGGTGGAATACATACCTACACGCAGGGTGGAATACATACCTACACGCGTGGTGGAATACTTATCTACATGCGTGGTGGAATACATACCTACACGCAGGGTGGAATACATACCTACACGCATGGTGGAATACATACCTACACGTGTGGTGGAATACATACCTACATGTGTGGTGGAATACGTGTCTACACGCGTAATGGAATACATACCTACACGCGTGGTGGAATACATACCTACACGCGTGGTGGAATACATACCTACATGTGTGGTGGAATACGTGTCTACACGCGTGATGGAATACATACCTACACGCGTGGTGGAATACATACCTACACGCGTGGTGGAATACATACCTACATGTGTGGTGGAATACGTGTCTACACGCGTGATGGAATACATACCTACACGCGTGGTGGAATACATACCTACACGCGTGGTGGAATACATACCTACATGTGTGGTGGAATACGTGTCTACACGCGTTATGGAATACATACCTACACGCAGGGTGGAATACATACCTACACGCGTGGTGGAATACATATCTACACGCGTGGTGGAATACATACCTACACGCGTGGTGGAATACGTATCTACATGCGTGGTGGGATACGTATCTACATGCGTGGTGGGATACATATCTACACGTGTGGTGGAATACATACCTACACGCCGGGTGGAATACATACCTACACGCAGGGTGGAATACATACCTACACGCGTGGTGGAATACATACCTACACGCGTGGTGGAATACATATCTACACGCGTGGTGGAATACATATCTACACGCGTGGTGGAATTCATACCTACACGCAGGGTGGAATACATACCTACACGCGTGGTGGAATACGTATCTACATGCGTGGTGGGATACATATCTACACGTGTGGTGGAATACATACCTACACGCAGGGTGGAATACATACCTACACGCAGGGTGGAATACATACCTACACGTGTGGTGGAATACATACCTACATGTGTGGTGGAATACGTGTCTACACGCGTAATGGAATACATACCTACACGCGTGGTGGAATACATACCTACACGCGTGGTGGAATACATACCTACATGTGTGGTGGAATACGTGTCTACACGCGTGATGGAATACATACCTACACGCGTGGTGGAATACATACCTACACACATGGTGGAATACATATCTACACGCGTGGTGGAATACATACCTACACGCAGGGTGGAATACATAACTACACGCGTGGTGGAATACATATCTACACGCGTGGTGGAATACATACCTACACGCGTGGTGGAATACGTATCTACATGCGTGGTGGGATACATATCTACACGTGTGGTGGAATACATACCTACACGCGTGGTGGAATACATACCTACAGGCGTGGTGGAATACATACCTACACGCGTGGTGGAATACATACCTACATGTGTGGTGGAATACATACCTACACGCGTGGTGGAATACATACCTACACGCGTGGTGGAATACATACCTACACGCAGGGTGGAATACATACCTACACGCGTGGTGGAATACATATCTACACGCGTGGTGGAATACATACCTACACGCAGGGTGGAATACATACCTACACGCGTGGTGGAATACATATCTACACGCGTGGTGGAATACATACCTACACGCGTGGTGGAATACGTATCTACATGCGTGGTGGGATACATATCTACACGTGTGGTGGAATACATACCTACACGCCGGGTGGAATACATACCTACACGCAGGGTGGAATACATACCTACACGCGTGGTGGAATACATACCTACACGCGTGGTGGAATACATATCTACACGCGTGGTGGAATACATATCTACACGCGTGGTGGAATACATACCTACACGCAGGGTGGAATACATACCTACACGCGTGGTGGAATACGTATCTACATGCGTGGTGGGATACATATCTACACGTGTGGTGGAATACATACCTACACGCAGGGTGGAATACATACCTACACGCAGGGTGGAATACATACCTACACGTGTGGTGGAATACATACCTACATGTGTGGTGGAATACGTGTCTACACGCGTAATGGAATACATACCTACACGCGTGGTGGAATACATACCTACACGCGTGGTGGAATACATACCTACATGTGTGGTGGAATACGTGTCTACACGCGTGATGGAATACATACCTACACGCGTGGTGGAATACATACCTACACGCGTGGTGGAATACATACCTACACGCGTGGTGGAATACATACCTACACGCGTGGTGGAATACATAGCTACACGCGTGGTGGAATACATACCTACACGCGTGGTGGAATACATACCTACACGTGTGGTGGAATACGTGTCTACACGCGTGATGGAATACATACCTACACGCGTGGTGGAATACATACCTACACGCGTGGTGGGATACATACCTACACGCGTGGTGGAATACATACCTACACGCAGGGTGGAATACATACCTACACGCGTGGTGGAATACATACCTACACGCATGGTGGAATACATACCTACACGCATGGTGGAATACATACCTACACGCGTGGTGGAATACATACCTACACGCGTGGTGGAATACATACCTACACGCGTGGTGGAATACATATCTACACACATGGTGGAATACATACCTACACGCGTGGTGGAATACGTATCTACACGCGTGGTGGGATACATATCTACACGTGTGGTGGAATACATACCTACACGCGTGGTGGAATACATACCTACACGCGTGGTGGAATACATATCTACACGTGTGGTGGAATACATACCTACACGCAGGGTGGAATACATACCTACACGCGTGGTGGAATACATACCTACACGCGTGGTTGAATACATACCTACATGCGTGGTGGAATACATACCTACACGCAGGGTGGAATACATACCTACACGCAGGGTGGAATACATACCTACACGCGTGGTGGAATACATATCTACACGCGTGGTGGAATACATACCTACACGCGTGGTGGAATACGTATCTACATGCGTGGTGGGATACATATCTACACGTGTGGTGGAATACATACCTACACGCGTGGTGGAATACATATCTACACGCGTGGTGGAATACATATCTACACGCGTGGTGGAATACATACCTACACGCAGGGTGGAATACATACGTACACGCAGGGTGGAATACATACCTACACGCGTGGTGGAATAGATACCTACACGCAGGGTGGAATACATACCTACACGCAGGGTGGAATACATACCTACACGCGTGGTGGAATACATACCTACACGCGTGGTGGAATACATATCTACACGCGTGGTGGAATACATATCTACACGCGTGGTGGAATACATACCTACACGCAGGGTGGAATACATACCTACACGCGTGGTGGAATACGTATCTACATGCGTGGTGGGATACATATCTACACGTGTGGTGGAATACATACCTACACGCAGGGTGGAATACATACCTACACGCAGGGTGGAATACATACCTACACGTGTGGTGGAATACATACCTACATGTGTGGTGGAATACGTGTCTACACGCGTAATGGAATACATACCTACACGCGTGGTGGAATACATACCTACACGCGTGGTGGAATACATACCTACATGTGCGGTGGAATACGTGTCTACACGCGTGATGGAATACATACCTACACGCGTGGTGGAATACATACCTACACGCGTGGTGGAATACATACCTACACGCGTGGTGGAATACATACCTACACGCGTGGTGGAATACATAGCTACACGCGTGGTGGAATACATACCTACACGCGTGGTGGAATACATACCTACACGTGTGGTGGAATACGTGTCTACACGCGTGATGGAATACATACCTACACGCGTGGTGGAATACATACCTTCACGCGTGGTGGAATACATACCTACACGCGTGGTGGAATACATACCTACACGCGTGGTGGAATACATACCTACACGCAGGGTGGAATACATACCTACACGCGTGGTGGAATACATACCTACACGCATGGTGGAATACATACCTACACGCGTGGTGGAATACATACCTACACGCGTGGTGGAATACATACCTACACGCGTGGTGGAATACATATCTACACACATGGTGGAATACATACCTACACGCGTGGTGGAATACGTATCTACACGCGTGGTGGGATACATATCTACACGTGTGGTGGAATACATACCTACACGCGTGGTGGAATACATACCTACACGCGTGGTGGAATACATATCTACACGTGTGGTGGAATACATACCTACACGCAGGGTGGAATACATACCTACACGCGTGGTGGAATACATACCTACACGCGTGGTGGAATACATACCTACATGCGTGGTGGAATACATACCTACACGCAGGGTGGAATACATACCTACACGCAGGGTGGAATACATACCTACACGCGTGGTGGAATACATATCTACACGCGTGGTGGAATACATACCTACACGCGTGGTGGAATACGTATCTACATGCGTGGTGGGATACATATCTACACGTGTGGTGGAATACATACCTACACGCGTGGTGGAATACATATCTACACGCGTGGTGGAATACATATCTACACGCGTGGTGGAATACATACCTACACGCAGGGTGGAATACATACCTACACGCAGGGTGGAATACATACCTACACGCGTGGTGGAATAGATACCTACACGCAGGGTGGAATACATACCTACACGCAGGGTGGAATACATACCTACACGCGTGGTGGAATACATACCTACACGCGTGGTGGAATACATATCTACACGCGTGGTGGAATACATATCTACACGCGTGGTGGAATACATACCTACACGCAGGGTGGAATACATACCTACACGCGTGGTGGAATACGTATCTACATGCGTGGTGGGATACATATCTACACGTGTGGTGGAATACATACCTACACGCAGGGTGGAATACATACCTACACGCAGGGTGGAATACATACCTACACGTGTGGTGGAATACATACCTACATGTGTGGTGGAATACGTGTCTACACGCGTAATGGAATACATACCTACACGCGTGGTGGAATACATACCTACACGCGTGGTGGAATACATACCTACATGTGTGGTGGAATACGTGTCTACACGCGTGATGGAATACATACCTACACGCGTGGTGGAATACATACCTACACGCGTGGTGGAATACATACCTACACGCGTGGTGGAATACATAGCTACACGTGTGGTGGAATACATACCTACACGCAGGGTGGAATACATACCTACACGCGTGGTGGAATACATACCTACACGCGTGGTGGAATACATACCTACATGCGTGGTGGAATACATACCTACACGCAGGGTGGAATACATACCTACACGCAGGGTGGAATACATACCTACACGCGTGGTGGAATACATATCTACACGCGTGGTGGAATACATACCTACACGCGTGGTGGAATACGTATCTACATGCGTGGTGGGATACATATCTACACGTGTGGTGGAATACATACCTACACGCGTGGTGGAATACATATCTACACGCGTGGTGGAATACATATCTACACGCGTGGTGGAATACATACCTACACGCAGGGTGGAATACATACCTACACGCAGGGTGGAATACATACCTACACGCGTGGTGGAATAGATACCTACACGCAGGGTGGAATACATACCTACACGCAGGGTGGAATACATACCTACACGCGTGGTGGAATACATACCTACACGCGTGGTGGAATACATATCTACACGCGTGGTGGAATACATATCTACACGCGTGGTGGAATACATACCTACACGCAGGGTGGAATACATACCTACACGCGTGGTGGAATACGTATCTACATGCGTGGTGGGATACATATCTACACGTGTGGTGGAATACATACCTACACGCAGGGTGGAATACATACCTACACGCAGGGTGGAATACATACCTACACGTGTGGTGGAATACATACCTACATGTGTGGTGGAATACGTGTCTACACGCGTAATGGAATACATACCTACACGCGTGGTGGAATACATACCTACACGCGTGGTGGAATACATACCTACATGTGTGGTGGAATACGTGTCTACACGCGTGATGGAATACATACCTACACGCGTGGTGGAATACATACCTACACGCGTGGTGGAATACATACCTACACGCGTGGTGGAATACATACCTACACGCGTGGTGGAATACATAGCTACACGCGTGGTGGAATACATACCTACACGCGTGGTGGAATACATACCTACACGTGTGGTGGAATACGTGTCTACACGCGTGATGGAATACATACCTACACGCGTGGTGGAATACATACCTACACGCGTGGTGGAATACATACCTACACGCGTGGTGGAATACATACCTACACGCAGGGTGGAATACATACCTACACGCGTGGTGGAATACATACCTACACGCAGGGTGGAATACATACCTACACGCAGGGTGGAATACATACCTACACGCATGGTGGAATACATACCTACACACATGGTGGAATACATATCTACACGCATGGTGGAATACATACCTACACGTGTGGTGGAATACGTATCTACACGCGTGGTGGGATACATATCTACACGCGTGGTGGAATACATATCTACACGTGTGGTGGAATACATACCTACATGCAGGGTGGAATACATACCTACACGCGTGGTGGAATACATACCTACATGCGTGGTGGAATACATACCTACACGCAGGGTGGAATACATACCTACATGCGTGGTGGAATACATACCTACACGCAGGGTGGAATACATACCTACACGCGTGGTGGAA
Organism: Leptodactylus fallax; assembly: GCA_947044405.1. Lineage (NCBI taxonomy): Eukaryota > Metazoa > Chordata > Amphibia > Anura > Leptodactylidae > Leptodactylus > Leptodactylus fallax. The sequence continues at coordinate 382,948 of CAMRHE010000551.1, read as the reverse complement.
TACATACCTACACGCGTGGTGGAATACATACCTACACACATGGTGGAATACATATCTACACACATGGTGGAATACATACCTACACGCGTGGTGGAATACGTATCTACACGCGTGGTGGGATACATATCTACACGTGTGGTGGAATACATACCTACACGCGTGGTGGAATACATACCTACACGCAGGGTGGAATACATACCTACACGCGTGGTGGAATACATACCTACACGCGTGGTGGAATACATACCTACACGCAGGGTGGAATACATACCTACACGCAGGGTGGAATACATACCTACACGCGTGGTGGAATACATACCTGCACGCGTGGTGGAATACATACCTACACGCGTGGTGGAATACATACCTACACGTGTGGTGGAATACATACCTACACGCGTGGTGGAATACATACCTACATGCGTGGTGGAATACATACCTACACGCGTGGTGGAATACATATCTACACACATGGTGGAATACATACCTACACGCGTGGTGGAATACATACCTACACGCGTGGTGGAATACATACCTACACGCGTGGTGGAATACGTATCTACACGCAGGGTGGAATACATACCTACACGCGTGGTGGAATACATACCTACACGCGTGGTGGAATACATACCTACACGCGTGGTGGAATACATACCTACACGCGTGGTGGAATACATACCTACACGCAGGGTGGAATACATACCTACACGCGTGGTGGAATACATACCTACACGCAGGGTGGAATACATACCTACACGCGTGGTGGAATACATACCTACACGCATGGTGGAATACATATCTACACACATGGTGGAATACATACCTACACGCGTGGTGGAATACGTATCTACACGCGTGGTGGGATACATATCTACACGTGTGGTGGAATACATACCTACACGCAGGGTGGAATACATATCTACACACATGGTGGAATTGCCCTATTATAAACAATACTCGATCATTGAACATTTCCCCATCACCAGAACTTGCGCTCTGCTTCTTACAAACCCAAGAACTTGTTGGACATAAAAAACCAGTAGGATCTCACATAATCCTGGCAGCGACAAGTGTCACAGACGACTTAAAACTCACAGACGTCAAAACCAAAATTTGCCAAACTAAAGAAATAGAATTAAACTTTGCTACATAAACGCCCTCATGGGAAAAAAATTAAAGAAAAATGGATCCCATGGAAGTCAGAAAATTTCATCTAAATTTATATAAGAACAAACAACCCAAAAGCTTTATCAAGACTACGAATAGGAATTGACTGTGAAACTGTTTCATTTAACTTTAAAATTCTACTTTGGTTACTGTTAAAACCATTATCATACCCCACCCACACCCCATTACCTAATTACCTCAACATCCTCGTTACCTCTATGTCCCCTCCATCCCTCCTGCCCGCCCCACCTCACACCCTCTTGTCCAAACCCTCCCCCTTTATTAAATAAGATACTATTGATGTAACTATTACTTTATTATGAATGTTACCCCCATAATTAATTGTTAATTACTTAATGAAAATTTATTTGAAAAAAAAAAAAAAAAGAAGACGTGTATCAGGGACAATATATACACGGCCCATAGGATCAATGTTATGAGCGGCAGCAGCCACAGTCCAGAAACGCAGCAAGGCCTGGTGCTTTCTAGTACTGTCGGGCCCAGCTTCAACAACAGGCAACACCGATCTGCCTCCTATAGTTTCTCCTCACTGGACCATTCCCAAACCCCAACTTCACCAGGGTAAGCCGTTGCTTACACTGCGCCTCCCCCATGTCATGGCTGTAAGGTGAAGTGCACATTGAGTGTCGCACATGCTGGAGCGTCAGTTTGAGCAGCAAACCACAGGCACGATGGGGCAGATAACAATGAGAGGAAAAAGAATAACTTCTACATCATGATCATTTTTGGAAGATATTTCAGTTTTCAGCTGAAAATTGTCACTCCTTGGTGCCGCATGTGCTTTTTATATACTGAATTATGAATCACTTTTCAACTGGCAGGCATACGGACAATGTGCCACAAATGTATCTTCTAATTCTGTAGTTGTCACTGTCACATAATATCAAAATAACACAAAAATAACACCATTGCTTCTTCCAATACCAATGTCATGATGGTGCTGCACTCTACTTGCATAAAGGATAATGTTTGGCTGCAATAGTACATTTTTTTTGGAAAGTCACTACTTCTTCAGAATTTTTTTCAACCAGGCGCACAACGACAATTTTTTCTTCAAAATAACAAATCTCTTGCACTTACAAGTAACAAAACAGTCTATTTTTTTATATAAAAGTGATGCTTTTTGCAGTATAACCCCGATGTGTGTATAAAAACAATGGCCAAGCAGCAGCTTTCCCAAAAATAATAAATAAAATATTAATCATTATAAATTGTAATAATAATTTTTGGAGTATTTTAAATGTTAATATACTTAAAAGTGAGTGTCAGCGCAACGTATGGTTACACTCTGAGTCTGTATCTCTGCTTACCATCCATTGTTCCATAGACATACATGTCACTGTCACTTTGATATACAGTAACTTTGGCTGTATTTGCCTTAGAAAGCTAGAAGTTGGATAGATAGGTCCCTAGATACTCTAAAAGTATTGTCATACACTATGTATTATAGATATATAGTCCTAGGAGCCCTGACAGTGTCATACACTATGTATTATAGATATATAGTCCTAGGAGCCCTGACAGTGTCATACACTATGTGTTATAGATATATAGTCCTAGGAGCCCTGACAGTGTCATACACTATGTATTATAGATATATAGTCCTAGGAGCCCTGACAGTGTCATACACTATGTGTTATAGATATATAGTCCTAGGAGCCCTGACAGTGTCATACACTATGTGTTATAGATATATAGTCCTAGGAGCCCTGACAGTGTCATACACTATGTATTATAGATATATAGTCCTAGGAGCCCTGACAGTGTCATACACTATGTATTATAGATATATAGTCCTAGGAGTCCTGACAGTGTCATACGCTATGTTTTATAGATATATAGTCCTAGGAGTCCTGACAGTGTCATACACTATGTATTATAGATATATAGTCCTAGGAGCCCTGACAGTGTCATACACTATGTATTATAGATATATAGTCCTAGGAGCCCTGACAGTGTCATACACTATGTTTTATAGATATATAGTCCCAGGAGCCCTGACAGTGTCATACACTATGTATTATAGATATATAGTCCTAGGAGCCCTGACAGTGTCATACACTATGTATTATAGATATATAGTCCTAGGAGCCCTGACAGTGTCATACACTATGTGTTATAGATATATAGTCCTAGGAGCCCTGACAGTGTCATACACTATGTATTATAGATATATAGTCCTAGGTGTCCTGACGGTGTCATACACTATGTGTTATAGATATATAGTCTTAGGAGTCCTGACAGTGTCATACACTATGTATTATAGATATATAGTCCTAGGAGCCCTGACAGTGTCATACACTATGTATTATAGATATATAGTCCTAGGTGTCCTGACAGTGTCATACACTATGTATTATAGATATATAGTCCTAGGTGTCCTGACAGTGTCATACACTATGTATTATAGATATATAGTCCTAGGAGTCCTGACAGTGTCATACACTATGTTTTAAAGATATAGTCCTAGGAGCCCTGACAGTGTCATACACTATGTTTTATAGATATATAGTCCTAGGAGTCCTGACAGTGTCATACACTATGTTTTATAGATATATAGTCCTAGGAGTCCTGACAGTGTCATACACTATGTATTATAGATATATAGTCCTAGGAGTCCTGACAGTGTCATACACTATGTATTACAGATATATAGTCCTAGGAGTCCTGACAGTGTCATACACTATGTTTTACAGATATAGTCCTAGGAGCCCTGACAGTGTCATACACTATGTATTATAGATATATAGTCCTAGGAGTCCTGACAGTGTCATACACTATGTTTTATTGATATAGTCCTAGGAGTCCTGACAGTGTCATAAGATAAGATAAGATAATCCTTTAATAGTCCCACCATGGGGAAATTCAGTGTGTTACAGCAGCATAGATAATACAAACACAAAAAAAACAAATATATACACAAGCTCCAAGGTAGAGGCATTACAGTGACAGTAGGTACAGATAGAAAGGACAGGTAAAAAAGTAGTAGAAAGGATACCACACTTAAATATCTTTCAGTTCTCTGTACGGAATGATCTCCTCTTAGGTCGGTGTTGGTTGTACAGCCTGACCGCAGCGGGGAGGAAAGACTTCCGATAGCGCTCCTTCTCACACTTAGGGTGGAGTAGTCGGTCACTGACAGTACTGCCCAAAACTATCACGGTCTCATGCATGGGATGGGAGTTATTCTCCCGCATGGAGCTCACCACAGACAGTATCCTTCTGTCACCCACCACCTGCACTGGGTCCAGGGGGCTCCCCAGGACAGAGCTGGCCCTTCTAATCAGCTTGTCGAGTCTATTCCTATCCCTGGTTGATATACTGCTCCCCGAGTAGGCCACTCCGAAGAAGATGGCTGATGCCACTACCGAGTTGAAAAAGACCCTAAGAAGTGCCCCCTGGACTCCAATGGCTCTCAGCTTCCTAAGCAGGTAGAGCCTGCTGTGGCCCTTCCTGTACAGGACCTCCATGTGATCTGCCCAGTCCAGCTTATTATTGAGGAGCACACCCAGGTACTTATATGTGTTGACAATCTCAATGCCCGTCCCCTGAATGTCCACTGGTTTTGGAGGATATCTACACTTATGAAAGTCCACTACCATCTCCTTGGTCTTCCCATCTTCACGTGGTTCCGCTGGCCCCAGTCCACAAAATCCCGGTTCAGTTCTCTGTATTCCCTGTCATCTTCCTCTGTGATGAGGCCTACTATTGCAGAGTCATCAGAATACTTCTGTAGGTAGCAGCTGGATGAGTTGCACCTAAAATCTGCAGTGTACAGTGTGAAGAGGAAAGGGGCAAGAACTGTACCCTGAGGTGCCCCCATATTACAGATCACGGTATCTGAAACACAGACCCGGGCTCTCACATACTGAGGTCGGTTTGTGAGGTAGTCTAGGATCCAGTTGGAGAGGTGGTGGTCCACTCCAGCAAGGCCCAGCTTGTCTCTCAGTAACCTGGGCTGTATGGTGTTAAAAGCACTGGAGAAATCAAAGAACATTATTCTCACCGTGTTCCCTGGTTTCTCCAGGTGAGAAAGAGCCCTGTGCAGAAGGTGGATGATGGCATCATCTACCCCAATGCCCGGCCGATATGCAAACTGGAGAGGGTCCATAGCGGGGCTCACTAGAGGGCGGAGATGTGTGAGAACCAGTCTCTCTAAGATCTTCATCAGGTGGGATGTCAATGCTACAGGTCTGTAGTCATTAAGGTCCATAGGATGAGGTGTCTTTGGAACTGGTACCACACAAGATGATTTCCACAGTTCTGGTACCATTCCCAGCTTCAGGCTCATATTAAACATATATGTAATAATACCACACAGCTGGTCCCCGCAATACTTAATTAGCCTGGCACTGATGACATCTGGCCCTGCGGCCTTCCCAGCCTTGATCTTTCTCAGTTTCTTTCTCACCTGGGCACGTGTGAAGATCAGACTGTAGTCAGATGACTGGTTACTAGATTTACTGTAATGGAGGTGAGGACTAACAGCAGGAGGTGAGGTCAGTGTGGAAGAAGGGATCGAATGACATGTTGGGGTGGGAGGAGCTGGTGTGTGATCAAATCTATTGAAGAATAAATTTAGTTCGTTAAGCCAATTAGCATCTCCTTTTACCTTGGAGACAGGCTGTCTGTGACAAGAAATTGACTTAAGACCTTTCCAGATTGCGCTAATGTTTTTGCTTTTCATTTGCTGTTCCATTTTTCTCTTATAATTGGCTTTCCCCTCCCGGATTTGTCACCTCAGCTCTTTGTACATCCCTCAGCCCTTCCTTGTCTCCTGCCCTAAAAGCCATCTTCTTCTCCTTGAGAAGTGCTTTTATATCAGAATTAATCCACGTTTTGTTGTTAGGGAAGCACCTCACAACTTTTGTGGGTATCCACACAAAAATTAAAGTAGTCCATTATGCAGTGTGTGAGTCCTTCCATGTCTTATCCGTAGGCATCCTGCAGCACTTCCCATGCGGTTGTGTCAAAACAATCCCTCAAGAGCCTCATCACTCTCCTCGGACCATATCCTCACTGTGCGGGTGTAACGTCTCTGCTTGTTCGGATCTCTGCGCCACCCTCCGCTCGCACGCTGTGGAGCAGGAGGCATGTTCAGTTTGATTAATTGCTTAAGGTTCTTGTAGCACAGTCTGAACACTGTCCTAGTACTACTCTACAATTGAATTTCAGCCACACCCGTCTCCTGTACCTTTGTTTCTCTCAGCTCCTCTAACAGTTAATCTTAGCCTTGCCTGTGTGATTGACAGCCTGTCTACCAATCAAGTATGGGGCAAGTCCTGAACTTCCTTTATACAGGTCCTCAGCCCACATAGGTCTGCTGGCTATTGCGACTCTGTCCTGTGACTTTGTTCCTTGCTTGCTTTGCTCTTCCTTGTGTATTGTATTCTGACTTCTGACCTTTGGCTTCCCTTGATACTACTCTCTTGGATTTTGATTTGGTACTGCTTTGTCCCTCTGGTTTTGACCCTTGGCTTGCTGACTCCTCTTCTGTGTTGTTTTGTCTTGTCCTGTTCTGTGTGTCACTTATTCAAAGAAGGGATTTTCGTCAAGTTGCCCTGCTACCGCCTAGGGTAGCTGAGACAAGTAGGCAGGGACAGGGGCTGGGTCGACTTTAGGGCACACTGTCTCTGTCATTCCCTTCCTCCCAGGTTTCTGCAGCAGCACTGGGGAATTGCTCAACTGGCAATTCCCATACAGCGGGTGACAGCTGATTCTCTACGTACAAGTGACTTGAACACAGGTCGAAGATGCACCAGGTTTTAATCCGATCTTCCCAGGGGCGATAGGGCTGATGAGTTATATGCCTCCCTCGCATTAGCAAAGAACAAGTTCAATGTTTTGTTGTCTCTTGTGTGGCAGGTTACATACTGTGTGAAGCTGGGCAGTGTGGATAATGGAGAGACATGGATGAAATCTCCAGATACCAGAAGGAGAGTCTGGGGATCTAGAGACTGTAACTGACTCACCGTGGCAAGAAGGACCTCACAGGAAGCCTCAGCTTTTGCAGAGGTGGGGAAATACAGTGGGGAAAAAAGTATTTAGTCAGCCACCAATTGTGCAAGTTTTCCCACTTAAAAAGATGAGGCCGGCCTGTAATTGTCATCATAGGTAGATCTCAACTATGAGAGACAAAATAAGAAAACAAATCCAGAAAATCACATTGTCTGATTTTTAAAGAATTTATTTGCAAATTATGGTGGAAAATAAGAATTTGGTCAATAACAAAAGTTCATCTCAATACTTTGTTCTATATCCTTTGTTGGCAATGACAGAGGTCAAACGTTTTCTGTAAGTCCTCATAAGGTTGGCACACACTGTTGCTGGTATGTTGGCCCATTCCTCCATGCAGATCTCCTCTAGAGCAGGGATGTTTTGGGGCTGTCGCTGGGCAACACGGACTTTCAACTCCCTCCAAAGGTTTTCTATGGGGCTGAGATCTGGAGACTGGCTAGGCCACTCCAGGACCTTGAAATGCTTCTTACGGAGCCGCTCCTTCGTTGCCCTGGCGGTGTGCTTGGGATCATTGTCATGCTGAAAGACCCAGCCACGTTTCATCTTCAATGCCCTTGCTGATGGAAGGAGGTTTGTACTCAAAATCTCACGATACATGGCCCCATTCATTCTTTCATGTACACGGATCAGTCGTCCTGGTCCCTTTGCAGAGAAACAGCCCCAAAGCCTGATGTTGCCCCACCCATGCTTCACAGTAGGTATGGTGTTCTTTGGATGCAACTCAGCATTCACTCTCCTCCAAACACAACGAGTTGTGTTTCTACCAAACAGTTCTACTTTGGTTTCATCTGACCATATGACATTCTCCCAATACTCTTCTGGAACATCCAAATGCTCTCTAGCAAACTTCAGACGGGCTCGGATATGTACTGGCTTAAGCAGAGGGACACGTCTGGCACTGCAGGATCTGAGTCCCTGGCGGCGTAGTGTGTTACTGACGGTAGCCTTTGTTACGTTAGTCCCAGCTTTCTGCAGGTCATTCACTAGGTCCCCCCGTGTGTTTCTGGGATTTTTGCTCACCGTTCTTGATATTATTTTGACCCCACGGGGTGAGATCTTGCGTGGAGCCCCTGATGGAGGGAGATTATCAGTGGTCTTGTATGTCTTCCATTTTCTAATTATTGCTCCCACAGTTGATTTCTTCACACCAAGCTGCTTGCCTATTGCAGATTCAGTCTTCCCAGCCTGGTGCAGGGCTACCATTTTGTTTCTGGTCCTTCCACAGCTCTTTGGTCTTCACTATAGTGGAGTTTGGAGTGTGACTGTTTGAGGTTGTGGACAGGAGTCTTTTATACTGATAATGTCAAACAGGAGCCATTACTACAGGTAATGAGTGGGGGACAGAGGAGCCTCTTAAAGAAGAAGTTACAGGTCTGTGAGAGACAGAAATCTTGCTTGTTTGTAGGTGACCAAACACTTATTTTCCACCATCATTTGCAAATAAATTCTTAAAAAATCAATGTGATTTTCTGGATTTGTTTTCTCATTTTGTCTCTCATAGTTGAGGTCTACCTATGATGACAATTACAGGCCTCACTCATCTTTTTAAATGGGAGAACTTGCACAATTGGTGGCTGACTAAATCTTTTTTTCCCCACTGTATGCAATTATCACGATGACATGTGATAGTTCCCTCGGTAAATAGAAAGGTCTCATGCTCACAGCTAATAGTTCAATGTCCTTAAAGCAAGTTTGCTCCTTAATCACAATGTGCCTAGAGTTACACTATCTATCATTCACAAATATTGCCAGCCCTCCTCCTTTTCTCTTACCGCTCACCCTTGTCCTGTGCGCCCGAAGGAGTTTAAAGCCATCCAAAGAGACAAGAGTGTCCGGAGTAACTTAAGCGAGACAAGTCTTTGTAAACAGCATCATGCTGCACTCCCGAAACTCCTGATGATGCCTGATCAGCGCCGCCACATTGCCCATAATGATGGAGGGGAGAACAGGTCTATAGCATCTCCTCCTAGTCCTCCAAAGGGCTCCAGCCCTACACCCTCTCCTCTTCTTCTTCCTTAGTTCCTGGGGGATGTCTGGTCTAGTAGCATGTAGCCCTGCTATGTCCCTAAGCTGCAGCAGTTCGTCCCTGGAGTAGACACTAGAATCCTGGCCACAAGCAGGATCTCTTGACACAATAGTTCCCAGTGAAAGCACAACAAAAAGTATTACAAAAGTCCAAGTCCACATATGGTTCTTCATAGTGCAATACCCCTTAAGTAGAGTAATAATACAAAAAAAAAAGAAAGGAAAAGAAGAGAAAGCTCGAGGTGAGCAGGAGCTGCTGTAACAGGCTGCCACTCCAGCTGCGCCATCTTCAATACATACACTATGTATTATAGATATATAGTCCTAGGAGTCCTGACAGTGTCATACACTATGGATTATAGCTATATAGTCCTAGGAGTCCTGACAGTGTCATACACTATGTTTTAGAGATATATAGTCCTAAGAGTCCTGGCGGTGTCATACACTATGTATTATAGATATATAGTCCTAGGAGCCCTGACAGTGTCATACCCTATGTTTTATGTGTTTCTGGTCACTGTAAGTACTAATGGATGGAGAATACAGAAAGAGACAAATATCCTCACTCCTCACTGTTCACATATCACACTACACAAGATAGTCAAGTTGCAGATATTGATGTGGATGGTGAGTTTGTTTAACACAAGATCTTCACAAGACCCCTGCACCTGATATGTAAAGGACTCACATCTCCTCAGTAGTGCAGCCTCAGGATATAACTTCAAGCAGTTTTATATCAGCAAAGAAGATAGAGAAATGCTTCCACATCTGTAATTTACTCTAAAGCTCCTTCTACACATTTCTTCTTCTAGGGACCTTTATGGTGATACATAAATATATATAACACATGAGTTATTGTAGATCTGCATTTATATCTACAAGACCCTCCATCTACTTCTCAGCCCGATCCTCAATAACATCACCACAGGAATCTGACCCCATCTACTACATAATAGGACCCGTACTAACAGACATAATGTATAATACAATAAGTTTATCAGATGTATGTCAGAACCTTAATACCACAGATAGATAAAATATAATTAGTATTTACCTCAGATTCTGCAGGTTATGTAACCCTGCTGCAAGTCTCTCTAATCCTTCAGTGTCTAAGGAACATCTAGATAGATTGAGTTCTTCTATATGTGTGCAGGTTTCCATGATGAATGCTAACACTGTGCAGTCTAGAGCCGACATGTGAACACCAGAAAGGTCAAATCTTCTGTGTGATTGTAACGATTCCAGCACTAGAGCCTTATTCCGGGTCTCAAACAGATAGAAGAATGTCCTGACAAGACGTCGCTTCTTGTCTTCACTTTCCTTCAGTTTCTGTTCTTCTGGAATGAAGTTCTTCAGCCAAGTGATAACATCTCTGGAAGTCTGAGCTGCTTGTTTGTCCAGGTATCCAGTTAGTATTGACCTGGTGGTGCTGTCTGATAGACCACACAGGAAACGGAGGAACATCTCACCACGTCCATCAGGATAGGATTTGGCTTCTTCTAGTGAGTTCTGTAACTTCTCAGGAGAATAATCAGTATAATGGACCAAGGCAGAGAAGAATTCCTGAAGAGTAAGATGTAAGAAGGAATAGGTCACAGGTTCATCCGATTCCATCAGAAAACTTGATAAGAGCTTTGACTTATTGTCTACATGGAAAGAATCCAGATCAATTTCTTCAAAAATAACCCTGTGATTCATGACTCCATGTTCTGCCATCCATCCGATGGACTGCAGGATCTTCTGAGCGTCACTTTTCTCCAGGCTGTGATTGGACAGAATGTTGGCGATAAATATGGCAAAGAGCTGTGTCACTGTTCTGGGTAATAATGTCACCTGCTGGTCACTACTTGTTGTCTGGAAGCTCCTGGATAATACAGTACAGATGATCCAGCAGTAGGACGGGAGGTAACAGAACGTGTACAAGGTCTCATTCTGCTTCACATAAGTAAAAGCCTTTTCTGACAGTTCAGGGTTGGAGAAGAAATTCTCAAAGTAAATCTGTCGTTCTTCTGGAAGAAACCCAGTGATTTCTACTATTCTCTGGAAAACTTTACAATCAATTGATGTCAGTCTGGTTGGGCGACTGGTCATTAGGACAGAACAGCCATTAAGAAGAGACTTTTTCACCAAACTAACCACAATCTGACCACAATGTTCAGGCTGTTTAGGATTAGAGCACAAGTGACGTGATGTGAAATCTATTGTATGATTGCTTTCATCTAATCCATCAAATATAAAGAGAAGTTTCTCTGGATCTTGTAAGATGTTCTCCAGCTGCTCCTCCAGATATGGGTATTGATGAAGGATCATGGTCTCCAGACTAACCTTATCCAGTTTGTTGAGTTCCCGGAATTTGAAGAAAAAGACAAAAGAGAATCTTTGATAGAGATCGCCCTTCACCCAGTCATAGACAAACTTCTGCATCAGTGTGGTCTTCCCTACACCGGGCACTCCGCTCACCATTACCATATGTGGTACAAGTCTGGATCGGGGGCACCAACGGAACATCTTGTTGGGGGAAATTCGCTGTAATTCATTTTGGGTTTTCTTCAAATATCCCTCATGTCTTGCCCCGGTCTCTATGAGCTCATTCTCAGAACGTTCCCTAAAGTGATCAGTGGAGACAATGATGAGGTTCACATAACGTGTAGAGAAGGGGAAACTTTCCTCTCCCTGGTTACATCTTGGAGGTTTGTTCTCTATAAGTTTCTCAGTTTTTTCATGTAGATGTTTCTTGTAACAGTTCTGGATGTCTGTAGAAATTAAGAAATAAAGGTGAAGATTAGAGATGGGTGAACCTCTGAAAATTTGTTTCGGATTCGGGCGGTTCAGCCCAAAGATTAGTTTTGTGTCGAATGAGTTTGTACCGAACTGGAAGTGAAAATACCCCTAACCTGCTGGGCCCTTGTGGAACTGCACAGGTCCACTTCTGGTTTACCGGCAATGAAAACCAAAGTTTGGGGTTTGGATAAAACCAAAAGCTTTTGGAAAATTTGGATCAAATCCAGTTACTTCCAAATAGGTTCACTCATCTCTAGTGAAAATAAAAGGCTGAAAAACTATTTTGTTGAAAAAATACAGGGGCGGGCATACCATTGGTGCAGCCTGTGCAGTTGCACAGGGGCCCAGTAGGTCTGGGGGCCCCATCACCTTAACTACAGTTTTCAACTATTAGATTACTGGTAATGTCATATCTAATGAACTTTAGGGCTAGTACTTTTGGATTGTTAGAGAGACAAAAGGGACCCTCTCAGCTGAGATAGTGGAGAACAACGGGCCCATAACTGTTCTTGCACAGGGTCCCCCAGCTATCTGTGTCCACTAGTAAATTTGTCACATTTTACAACTCCTCTTGGCTTTGCCTGTTTTTCTAGACACATTACAAAACTGTCATCATACGTATAAGAAGTGTCTAAAAGAAATATCCAAAATATCAGCAATGAAACAGCAATCAATCCTCTATCAACAAAAAAAGAGAAACAGAGAATAAATAAAAATATACACATATATAAACATATATACTGTACACAAACGCATGTAATTTTACACCTGGGATCTGGCTGCTTCCTGCAATGTATGTTGTAATTCTGAATTCCTTTTCTGTGAATAGCCCACCCATCTTAGTTTCACCAAGTAAAGAACTGTAGAGGATTGAAGGTGGTGTATGGGACCCAGCAAGAAGAGGACTGAAGGTGGTGTATGGGATCCAGCAAGAAGAGGATTGAAGGTGGTGTATGGGATCCAGCAAGAAGAGGACTGAAGGTGGTGTATGGGACCCAGCCAGAAGAGGACTGAAGGTGGTGTATGGGATCCAGCAAGAAGAGGATTGAAGGTGGTGTATGGGATCCAGCAAGAAGAGAACTGAAGGTGGTGTATGGGATCCAGCAAAAAGAGGACTGAAGGTGGTGTATGGGATCCAGCAAGAAGAGGATTGAAGGTGGTGTATGGGATCCAGCAAGAAGAGAACTGAAGGTGGTGTATGGGATCCAGCAAAAAGAGGATTGAAGGTGGTGTATGGGATCCAGCAAAAAGAGGACTGAAGGTGGTGTATGGGATCCAGCAAGAAGAGGATTGAAGGTGGTGTATGGGATCCAGCAAGAAGAGGACTGAAGGGGGTGTATGGGATCCAGCAAAAAGAGGATTGAAGGTGGTGTATGGGATCCAGCAAAAAGAGGATTGAAGGTGGTGTATGGGACCCAGCAAGAAGAGGACTGAAGGGGGTGTATGGGACCCAGCCAGAAGAGGACTGAAGGTGGTGTATGGGACCCAGCAAGAAGAGGACTGAAGGTGGTGTATGGGATCCAGCAAAAAGAGGATTGAAGGTGGTGTATGGGACCCAGCAAGAAGAGGACTGAAGGGGGTGTATGGGACCCAGCCAGAAGAGGACTGAAGGTGGTGTATGGGATCCAGCAAGAAGAGGACTGAAGGTGGTGTATGGGATCCAGCAAGAAGAGAACTGAAGGTGGTGTATGGGATCCAGCAAAAAGAGGATTGAAGGTGGTGTATGGGATCCAGCCAGAAGAGGACTGAAGGGGGTGTATGGGACCCAGCCAGAAGAGGACTGAAGGTGGTGTATGGGATCCAGCAAGAAGAGAACTGAAGGTGGTGTATGGGATCCAGCAAAAAGAGGATTGAAGGTGGTGTATGGGATCCAGCAAGAAGAGGATTGAAGGTGGTGTATGGGATCCAGCAAGAAGAGGACTGAAGGGGGTGTATGGGATCCAGCAAAAAGAGGATTGAAGGTGGTGTATGGGACCCAGCAAGAAGAGGACTGAAGGTGGTGTATGGGACCCAGCCAGAAGAGAACTGAAGGTGGTGTATGGGATCCAGCAAAAAGAGAACTGAAGGTGGTGTATGGGATCCAGCAAGAAGAGGACTGAAGGGGGTGTATGGGACCCAGCCAGAAGAGGACTGAAGGTGGTGTATGGGACCCAGCCAGAAGAGAACTGAAGGTGGTGTATGGGATCCAGCAAAAAGAGGATTGAAGGTGGTGTATGGGATCCAGCAAGAAGAGGACTGAAGGGGGTGTTTGGGATCCACAAAGCGGGTGATGTATCAGTCACTATCCCCATTACCAGATCATGTTCAGTCCACTGTGATACATACATACACGTTGCTGCCATTAATAGTATAGTAACAGGCAACTCAGAAATACATAAGCTGCCATCTACACTTTCAGTGTGGATGAACTACCATAGCATAAGGCTCTATTCAGATGAGATTCAGAGTTTCTTGGTTATGAAGTGTCCATGATGAGTGAAGAATAGGATGTGCTCGGTTTCTTCATGGAATGGACACGCAGGTCTGTTTCTATAAATCTGACTTGCTATCAATGTGAATAGTTCAACAATTGTCATGGTTGTCTGAACAGTGTCAAAATGCAATACTGTGTGTGGGGGGAGCATTTGTCTATTTATACTCAACATAAATACACAACAGAATAAAAGTGAAATACACTACAGCCACAGACAGAAATGCTGGCTTATAAAGTTGCATCAGATAATTGAAATGCCTGATATTTATTTTACATGTTTTTAACCACAGAGAGCACAACGTGTGTGCAGGACGTGTTACTGTGCACAATATCCTTCTACTTGCTTTATCTTGGTTTGGTTGTATTGGTTTAGACTGGGAGCATTGTTACAATGACAAGTTTATATAATGTGCACTTACCTGTCAGTTCTGGGGTTAGTCGGTGTCCATCTTCATCCAGTACGATTTGCTCCACCAGAATGTCACCTAATAAGAAATGACAGATTAGTAGGATTTCCTTGTGTATGCATCATTGATTATACACATACTATATAAATACAGGTGTAGCAATCAATACAGTACAGTCGGCTTACGTTAGCACAATCCACTTGTGATGTTAACACGCGCTGTGGGAAATTTATCTGAATTGCCAGGCAATTCATCTGAATCCTCTGTCCTCTTCCACCCCACCCCTTGCAGTATAGCATAAAAAATATCATTGGTGACAGTGGGAGAAAATACAGAACAGCTGTGGCTGCCCCACTGTTTTATCTCTGAATTGTGGTACAGTGATATCACAGTAAAGGGACAATAAAAGACATTAGAAAAAAAAAAATTGTAATGGAGCCACCAACGGCTTTACTGGCAGCGGCCCTGCTATGAAACCGCCCTTTGTCCATTCTAATTTAGCTACAAATTTGGCTCTAAATTCAATTGATTGGTCCTTTTAAATTTAACAGCAAAGAAGGTTCCTTGGTGCTAAAATGAAAGAGGCCAAAGGGCCGAGTTATGGTGAGTCCACTGCCGGTAATAGTGGTGATGGTCCTGCTATTATTTATCCCTATTATAGTGCTAAATTCATACGGGTCAAGCACTGAAGCACAGGCGTCACTACTGCACAACAGTCAGCTCTTCTGTCATTGGCCCATTTGAATTTAGCAGGAGCTTAGAAGTTAAAAAGCCGAATCATAGCAGGCTGGGTAATAGCGGCGCGGCTCCACAATGACCAAGAATGTTTTTATTATCCCTCTATTGTAACATCACTGTCACAGGATAAATCATAGCGGAATATGAAATATTGTACCAGCAGCGTGTTAAAGAATGCTAATGGGACAAGGTCTAATCGCCCAGCCCCCTGCAGCCTCAATGTGCCCTCATCACTGAAGTCTGATGTGTTATTCTGTTAGTCCTTGGTGTCAAGTTTTCATGTTAAATAAATTAAAACTTCCTGACACTAGATTCACAGGTTTTATACCTTTGGGGGGGGGGAGGGGAGTTGATAACACTAGACATAAAGCATTACTGTAGATTCTCACTACCACTGTACTGTCTGTTGTTTTAATGCATTAGAGGATCAGAACAATGGTTGGTAAAACTGCCAGAATGACTGATACAGAAGCAGCGGCATAGTTAACAATAGTAAATTTACGGCCGGCACTTCAGAGACACAGTGAGCGGGATCGGGAGTTAGCTGTAACTGACAGCTAACACCCTGCTCCATAACCCCTGGTCGGAATTTAGTTCCGATCAAAGGTTTTAACCCCTTGGATGCCGTGGTCAAACATGACCGCGGCATCCAAGGGGTTCCGCCATGTTACCGCCTCCCCGGCAACCCCTGCGACGAGATCGGGGCGTGCCGATATCTATTTTCTGTAGCCCGAGGTCTGGCCAGTGACCCCAGGCTGCCTGAAGCCCCCACTACCTGGTTGATCCTGCCGGGATGTCAAGAAGTCAGCCGATGCGTCTACATCGGCTGACATTCCTGTATAGGCTGCAATACATGTGTATGCTCGTGTATTGCAGTCTATAATACTGAGCCAGGATCAGAGCATCGCTGGCTCAGGTGTCCTTAAAGGACAAGTAAAAAATGTAAAAAAAAGTTAAAAAAAAAAAATTAAGTGTGTAAAAAAAAATGTTATAAAGTTAAAAGCCCCCAAAAATCCCTTTTCGTATATAAAATTAATTATATAAAAAAAAAAAACTAAAAATTAATAAAAACAACACATATTTGGTATCGCCGCTTCCGTAACAACCTGTACAATAAAACTGAAACAATATTTAACATACACGGTGAACGTCGAAAAAAAAAAAACGGAAAAAAAACACTGGAAGTAATTATTTTTGACTATCTCACTTACAAAAAAATGCTATAAAAAGTGATCAAAAACTCATATGTACCTTAAAACAATACCAATAAAAAGCGCATGTCCTCCCGCAAAAAATAAGTGATGTTTTAATAATTTTTCATTTACACATCCCAATGTTAATAAAATCTGTGAAACTGCTGTGGGGTCAAAATGCTCAGTATACCCCTTGATAAATTCTGTCAGGGGTGTAGTTTCCAAAATGGGGTCACTTTTAGGTGGTTTCCATTGTATTGGTACTCTAGGGGCTCTGCAAATGAGACATGGCACCTGAAAACTATTCCAGCAAAATCTGCTTTTCAAATGCCAAGTGTCGCTCTTTCTTTTCCGTGCACTGCCGTGTGCCCAAACATCATTTTATACCCACATGTGGGGGATTTCTGTGCTCGGGAGAAATTGCACAACAAACTGTGAGATGTATTTTCTCCTTCAACCTTTTGTGAATGTGTTAATTTTAGGGACAAATGAATGTATTATTGGATAAAAATGAAAGGTCTAAATTTCACCTCCATATTGTTTTAATTCTTGTGAAATGCTTAAAGGGTTAACAAACTCCCCAAATGCTGTTTTGAATTATTTGAGGGGTGCAGTTTTGAAAATGGGGTGATTTATGGGGGTTTCAAATATATAGGCCGTTATTATCCCCTTCAGAACTGAAGTGGTCCCTAAAAAATGAGTTTGGGAAATTTTCTTGTACATCTGGAAAATCGCTGTTACACTGGTAAGCTTTATAATGTCCAAAATAAATTACAGGACGATTAAAAGATGATGCCGATATACAGCAGAGATATGGTAGATAATATTTATTCATATATTTTGGTGGTATGACTATCTGCCTGAAAAGCAGAGCATTTCACATTTTGAAAATTGCAATTTTTTTCCAAATTTCCATCAAATTTCCTAATTTTTTTTATAAATAAATACAAATATATTGATTAGTGTTTACCACTAACATGAATACAATGTGTCATGAAAAAACAATCTCAAAATCACTTGTGTAAGTTATAGCATCTTAAAGTTATTGCCATATAAAGGGACACATGTCAGTTTTGAAAAATGGGCCCTGGTGTGGAAGTTCAGTTTTGGCCCCCACCCCCTCCTTTTAACTTAATTCATGGCCTTTGTCCCTGTCTGTAAGCAATACAGTAATTTTGGCTACGACTCCTGCTACATGACAAAAGATCACATGTTACTTTTTTTTTTCGGTCTTAAAATAAAAAAAAATAAAAAAAAGCCTGAAAACCCGAATTTCCCAAAAGTTTTGGGTTTAATCCAAACCCGAAACTTGGGGAGTCTGTCACCTGCAAACTGGAAGTGAAATTATTATACCCTGGGCTCTCTTCATACTCATTGTGTTTGTGAACCCTACCTCCAGCCCTCATGTTTCATATCTGTTCCAAGTCTGTTCTCTTGTTGTTCCTGACTACACTACTGTCTTGATGCTTGGATACTATGTCTGGTTCCTGAACTGGTCTCGTAGTAACGATATTTGGCTCTGTTCCAGACATTATTTTGGCTGCATCCCAGGGTTCTGTGGCTACATCCTCTATGCTTTTGCTTCAGGCTACTACCGTGTTTCTCCAAAAATAAGACCTTACCCGAAAATAAGCCCTAGCTACATTTCCAGGTTTGTTGGAATAGGCTTGAAATATAAGCCCTACTCCAAAAATAAGCCCTAGCTAATTTAACCCCTTCCCGACATCCGCCGCACGATTACAAAGGATGCCGGGTCCTTAAAGATGGCGGCCGCTCTGCTGCAGAGCGGCCGGCCGTACCGGGTCTCTGCGGAGACCTGGAGTTAATGCCCGCGATCAGTGTCTACCCTGATCGCAGGCATTGTTCAGCGTGACTTCCTTTTCCCTTCCCTCCCACCAAAGTAGCAAAACCCGGAGTTAATGCCCACGATCAGAATGGACTCTGACCGCGGGCATGGCTTAGTGTGACCTTCGAGCTCCCCCCCCCCCTTATAAAATTATTTTACCTCTATGGTGAATGCCGTAGCAAAAAAAAAAAATGAAAGTGCCGAACTGCTGTTTTTTCGCTGTTTCACCTCTGATAAAAGTTGAAAGAAAAAGCGATCAAATGTGTGATTGTTGTTCATGGAAAAAATTAAGACCTACCCCGAAAATAAGCCCTACCCTTTTTTCAGAGCAAAAAATAATATAAGAATCTGTCTTATTTTTGGAGAAACACGGTAGTCACATATGATATCCATTTTTATGGCGTCCATCTTCTTGGTCTTTTCTTGGTGTCTGTTCTCCTGATTTTAGCTCCCCGTCAGTGCCTGATGTCTGTGTCCTAGTCTCAGCTCCGGTATCATTCTTAGTGATTACGTTCCATTCCACTTTGCAGGGGTTGAGGGTAAATATTAGGGGATTCCTTAGACTCTACATAACAGTCTAGCTGACACAAAACCAGCTACAGTGATTCACTATCCCCGAGAAAACATAACAGGTCTGCCACTTCTATCCGTTCACTCTCATGGTGGTGCCTCATTGCCAGAAGGTCTCTGCTTCAAGTGATCTCAGAGTCAACCAGTCCTACTGGAGAAGGACTGATGACATCACTCACATACATCACCAGTTCGTTACCAACGACTGCTGGAGCCATTGTTTTTTTTATGTTTAGTTATACACTACCATTCAAAAGTTTGGGGTCACCAAACTTTTCCATGAAAAATCACACTTTTATTTATCAAATGAGTTGCAAAATGAATAGAAAATATAGTCAAGACATTGACAAGGTTAGAAATAATGATTTTTATTTGAAATAATAATTTTCTACTTCAAACTTTGCTTACGTCAAAGAATGCTCCATTTGCAGCAATTACAGCATTGCAGACCTTTGGCCTTCTAGCTGTTAATTTGCTGAGGTCATCTGGAGACATTTCCCGCCATGCTTCCAGAAGCCCCTCCCACAAGTTGGATTGGCTTGATGGGCACGTTTTGCGTACCATACGGTCAAGCTGCTCCCACAACAGCTCAATGAGTTGAGATCTGGTGACTGCGCTGGCCACTCCATTACAGATAGAATACGAGCTGCCGGCTTCTTCCCTAAATAGTTCTTGTATAATTTGGAGGTGCTTTGGGTCATTGTCCTGTTGTAGGATGAAATTGGCTCCAATCAAGCGCTGTCCACAGGGTATGGCATGGCGTTGCAAAATGGAGTGATAGCCTTCCTTATTCATAATCCCTTTTACCTTGTACAAATCTCCCACTTTACCAGCCCCAACCCCAGACCATCACATTACCTCCACCATGCTGACAGATGGCGTCAGGCGTCTTCCAGCATCTTTTCAGTTGTTCTGCGTCTCACAAATGTTCTTCTGTGTGATCCAAACACCTCAAACTTCGTCTGTCCATAACACTTTTCCAATCTTCCTCTGTCCAATGTCTGTGTTCTTTTGCCCATATTGATCTTTTCCTTTTATTAGTCAGTCTCAGATATGGCTTTTTCTTGGCCACTCTGCCCTGAAGGCCAGCATCCCTGAGTCGCCTCTTCACTGTAGACGCTGACACTGGCGTTTTGCGGGTACTATTTAATGAAGCTGCCAGTTGAGGACCTGTGAGGCGTCGATTTCTCAAACTAGAGACTCTAATGTACTTGTCTTGTTGCTCAGTTGTGCAGCGCGGCCTCCCACTTCTCTTTCTACTCTGGTTAGAGCCTGTTTGTGCTGTCCTCTGAAGGGAGTAGTACACACCGTTGTAGGAAATCTTCAGTTTCTTGGCAATTTCTCGCATGGAATAGCCTTCATTTCTAAGAACAAGAATAGACTGTCGAGTTTCACATGAAAGTTCTCTTTTTCTGGCCATTTTGAGAGTTTAATCGAACCAACAAATGTAATGCTCCAGATTCTAAACTAGCTCAAAGGAAGGTCAGTTTTATAGCTTCTCTAACCAGCAAAACTGTTTTCAGCTGTGCTAACATACTTGCACAAGGGTTTTCAAGGGTTTTCTAAACATCCATTAGCCTTCTTACACAGTTAGCAAACACAATGTACCATTAGAACACTGGAGTGATGGTTGCTGGAAATGGCCTCTATACACCTATGTAGATATTGCATTAAAAACCAGACGTTTGCAGCTAGAATTGTTGATTATGTGGATAATCTGTTTTCCCTTAGACCGAACATCAGCACAATATGGGGTATCTCTGCCCCTGTGTTCTGGTAGGACAGGCGTAATTTTAATTTACATAATTAATTAAATGATACTCCCCTAAAAGAGGCCAAGGAGACCTCACCTCACTGTGTTAGTTATAAAGAATAAAAGAAAAAAAAAACAATCAGCCTTCCTAAATGGGGGGAAAGCTTGTGCTGCTGTTCGGACTAAGGGAAAACAGATTATCTACATGATCAACGATTCCCCTTACGTCAAACAGCAGCACAATATAGGGACGTAGCAAGTAGATCCCCTAGGAAGGGTTCTCACTCACTACAGTACCGTATGAATGTCCAAAGGCAGTAGCCTCTGAACTACGGACATCTAACAGATAGTGTTTAACAAAGGTTAGTTGGTGGTGACCAAAAACGGCTGCACAAACTGCTCAAAAAGCAAGACCGACTCCTAGCCCAGGAGACCGACACAGCCCTTTGATAAACTCGGCCGTTAACCCGAGCAAAAGAAATTTAAATTAAGAGGATTTTCCAATCTTCTGACTAACTATGTACGCAGAAGATAAATTTTGGAGACACCATACTATATCCAGAGTATGGAGTTTTCCCCCTTCCTTGGAGGAAGGAGCTGGCAAAGAAAACTGGTAAGGAGACCACCTGGTTAATATTAGCCCGAGAGGACACCTTATAGTTAAACCTAGGAAGAAATCTGAGCTGGACCCTAATAAAAAAAAAAATATATAGCTCTTCAGAAAAAAGCCTGCAACTCTCATATTCTTTTAGCTGAGGTGATAGCTAGCAAAAAAAGGTGGTGTGCAAGCCAGAAACTTAAAATCCACCTTCTCAAACGGTTCCAATGTCGGGCCACAAAGAACTGTGGATAGATCCCAGAGTGGAATTGGAACTGCAATCACTTACCTAAGTTTCATAGCACCCTTAAGAAATTCTGGGAATTAAGGGGTTCTGAGACAATCTTTTGCTTAAGCAGATGGATAGGGCTGAAACCTGTACCTTCAGTGTGGCAGGGAAAAGGCCCTTATCCAAGCGATCCTGAAGAAAATTCTGAAACATTCTCGTAGAAGGATTCGAACTATTCACTTCCTGTCTGCAGAACCACTCCTTGAAGACAATACCTATCCTTAGGTATCCTTTACTGGTGGATTCTGCTCTTGCGCAGAAAAAAGGTCTTCAGGACGACTTCTGACAGTCCACTAGGGACTGAGCAACCTTCAGGCTGTCAGGTTGAATCTCCTCAGATCCTGGCACTTCTGAGTTCCTTGGGAAACCAGGTTCTGGATTGGGGGAAGCCTCTAATAGATCCCTCGACTCATGAGCATGAGTTGGGAACACCAAGCTCTTTTTGGTTATCAGAGAGGCTTGGTCCTGTCTGACTTTCATCAATACCCTTGTTATCATGGAAAGTGGAGGGAAGATGTACGCTAGCCTGAACCTCCAAGGGATGGACAGGGCATCCACTGCCAAGGGATAGTCCTCCTGATGTAGTGAGCAGAACGTCTCTACCTTGGCATTGAGTCTGGTCACCATAAGGTCTACTTCTGGAAGACCCCACTTCAGGGTGATATGGTGAAACACTCTTGAATGAGACACCATTCTCCTGATACAGTAGGACCCCAACTCAACTGATCCGCTCCTATGTTCAAGGAGCCCTTGATGTGAACTGCGGAGAGATGGGTCAGATCTTTCTCTGCCCAGGTGAAAATCAGACCTGCCTCCCTGGGGAGGGAGAATTATCTGATGCCTTCCTGTTTATTACAGTCACCATGTTGATGGACCGGATCTTGACAGCTCTTCCTCTGAGAAGAGGATAAGAATGGAGGACTACAAGTGAACTGCTCTGAGTTCCCTCCAGATGGATGATGTCATCCTTTCTAGCCTGCTCCGGACTCCTTGTACGGTTTTCTCGTACAGATGGGCTCCTCATCCTGAAAAGGATGCATCAGCCAACAGGGTCCAAAGAGGTTGGACCGTGGACATCCAACTTTCAGGTGTATCACCAATTGAGAGAAAGACGGGTTCTGGGAGAAAGTCTGATCCTCTTGTCAAGACTCAGAGGGCTATGATTTCAGACCCCTAGTACTACTGACTGGAGGAGACGCATATGCCATAAAGTCCAAGGAACTGAATTGGCTAAGGCTGACATTAGGCCAGGACTCTCATAATTGTTCTGATGAACATCCGATGCATCTTGAGAAGACATGATAACCTGTATAGCACCATCATATTCCGCAGCGCCTTCACGGACATTGACAGATATAGGGCACTGTCCCATATAGGACTTATACTCTACATTCCCTATCAGTATGTCTTAGGAGTGTGGAAGGAATCCGGAGGAAACCCACGCAAACATGGGGAGAAAATACAGTCTCCTTGCAGATGCTGTCCTTGGCAGGATACGAACCCAAGACTGCAGTGCTAACCACTAAGCCACCGTATCGGAAGTGCTCTGATTAGCTTTTCTCTCCTTATCGGAGTTTAAGAAATTTCTAGGTGGACAGAGTCAGACTGAACCTTCTTCCATGTGGAAGGAATCACCTCTGACTTCTCCCGGTTATTAGCCTGGATGCTGGAAAAAAGACACAGTTGTCTCTGCAGATGCTGGAGCAGGATGGTTTCTGACTAGGCTTTTATTAGCCAGTCATCCAATATTGCACTATGAACAGACCTAGAAGTCTGAGTGCAGTTGTTTCTGGAGCCATCACCTAGGTAAAGGTGTGGGGAGCCAAGGAAATGCCGAAGGGCAGGGCTGCAAACTGGAAATGTCACCTGTGGGTGGCAATAGAAACAGCAATTCTCAGATACCCTCTGTGAGGAGGATAACTGGAACTTGTAAGTACGCATCCTTTAGGTCGAGGGTGACAAGAACATTGCTTTGGAGCAAGGATGTGACCAACTTCCCGGTGTCCCTTTGGAAACGCTCTTCCTTATGAAGAGACTTAGATATACTAGAACTATAACAAAAAGTGGGGAAAAAAAGTATTTAGTCAGCCACCAATTGTGCAAGTTCTCCCACTTAAAAAGATGAGGCCGGCCTGTAATTGACATCATAGGTAGACCTCAACTATGAGAGACAAAATGAGAAAACATATCCAGAAAATCACATTGTCTGATTTTTTAAGAATTTATTTGCAAATTATGGTGGAAAATAAGTATTTGGTCATCTACAAACAAGCAAGATTTCTGTCTCTCACAGACCTGTAACTTCTTCTTTAAGAGGCTCCTCTGTCCTCCACTCATTACCTGTAGTAATGGCTCCTGTGTGACATTGTTATCAGTATAAAAGACTCCTGTCCACAACCTCAGTCACACTCCAAACTCCACTATGGTGAAGACCAAAGAGCTGTGGAAGGACCAGAAACAAAATGGTAGCCCTGCACCAGGCTGGGAAGACTGAATCTGCAATAGGCAAGCAGCTTGGTGTGAAGAAATCACCTGTGGGAGCAATAATTAGAAAATGGAAGACATACAAGACCACTGATAATCTCCCTCCATCAGGGGCTCCACGCAAGATCTCACCCCGTGGGGTCAAAATAATCACAAGAACGGTGAGCAAAAATCCCAGAACCACACGGGGGGACTTAGTGACTAACCTGCGGAAAGCAGGCACTAACGTAACAAAGGCTACCGTCAGTAACACACTACGCCGCCAGGGACTCAGATCCTGCAGTGCCAGACGTGTCCCCCTGCTTAAGCCAGTACATATCCGGGCCCGTCTGAAGTTTGCTAGAGAGCATTTGGATGTTCCAGAAGAGTATTGGGTGAATGTCATATGGTCAGATGAAACCAAAGTAGGACTGTTTGGTAGAAACACAACTCGTGGTGTTTGGAGGAGAGTGAATGCTGAGTTGTATCCAAAGAACACCATACCTACTGTGAAGCATGGGGGGGGGGGGCAACATCATGTATGGGGCTGTTTCTCTGCAAAGGGACCAGGACGACTGATCCGTGTACATGAAAGAATGAATGGGGCCATGTATGGTGAGATTGTGAGTGCAAACCTCCTTCCATCAGCAAGGGCATTGAGGATGAAACGTGGCTGGGTCTTTCAGCATGACAATGATCCCAAGCACACCGCCAGGACAACGAAGGAGCGGCCTCGTAAGAAGCATTTCAAGGTCCTGGAGTGGCCTAGTCAGTCTCCAGATCTCAACCCCATAGAAAACCTTTGGAGGGAGTTGAAAGTCCGTGTTGCCCAGCGACAGCCCCAAAACATCCCTGCTCTAGAGGAGATCTGCATGGAGGAATGGGCCAATATACCAGCAACAGTGTGTGCCAACCTTGTGAGGACTTACAGAAAACGTGTGACCTCTGTCATTGCCAACAAAGGAGATAGAACAAAGTATTGAGATGAACTTTTGTTATTCACCAAATACTTATTTTCCACCATAATTTGCAAATAAATTCTTTAAAAATCAGACAATGTGATTTTCTGGATTTGTTTTCTCATTTTGTCTCTCATAGTTGAGGTCTACCTATGATGACAATTACAGGCCGGCCTCATCTTTGTAAGTGGGAGTACTTGCACAATTGGTGGCTGACTAAATATTTTTTTATCCACTGTATATTGGTAGCGGGAAGTTTGGAGAGTAGACCCAAAACCTTCTTCTGAGGGGGGACCTTCCCAAGGCCCCCCTGCCCAGGTATTCCAGAATGGAATTTTCCAGTATAACCTGCTCCAGTGCAGGAAGAGAATGGGGTGCGACAATCCCTAATTTAGACTTAGATTAGGACACAGGATTTGGAACCTTGTCATAATATTTGACTACTGTGGCCCCTACATCTATGTTACTGCTCACATTGTTCATTCAACCAATAGAAACTGATGCATTTGTCAGAAAATTCATCAGATTTGATGCATTTCCTCTGCAGCTTGGTGGTTATCTGATAACTTGTGAGATCTACAATCTGACATATTTTTCCAGTCCTAGCAGAAAGTCTCTGTGTGTATACACCACTATAATCCAGCTGGAGATCTTTATTATTGTGTACAATGTAAGTTATAAAATCCCCTATTTCATGACGGACACATCCCATACACAATGTTACCTGTATGATGGACACATCCCATACACAATGTTACCTGTATGACGGACACATCCCATACACAATGTTACCTGTATGACGGACACATCGCATACACAATGTTACCTGTATGACGGACACATCGCATACACAATGTTACCTGTATGATGGACACATCCCATACACAATGTTACCTGTATGACGGACACATCACATACACAATGTTACCTGTATGACAGACACATCGCATACACAATGTTACCTGTATGACGGACACATCACATACACAATGTTACCTGTATGACATACACATCACATACACAATGTTACCTGTATGACGGACACATCACATACACAATGTTACCTGTATGGGGACACATCACATACACAATGTTACCTGTATGACGGACACATCACATACACAATGTTACCTGTATGACGGACACATCGCATACACAATGTTACCTGTATGACATACACATCACATACACAACGTTACCTGCATGACATACACATCACATACACAATGTTACCTGTATGACGGACACATCACATACACAATGTTACCTGTATGACATACACATCACATACACAATGTTACCTGTATGACGGACACATCACATACACAATGTTACCTGTTTGACGGACACATCACATACACAATGTTACCCGTATGACGGACACGTCACATACACAATGTTACCTGTATGACGGACACATCACATACACAATGTTACCTGTATGACGGACACATCGCATACACAATGTTACCTGTATGACGGACACATCACATACACAATGTTACCTGTATGACGGACACATCACATACACAATGTTACCTGTATGACGGACACATCGCATACACAATGTTACCTGTATGGGGACACATCACATACACAATGTTACCTGTATGACGGACACATCACATACACAATGTTACCCGTATGACGGACACGTCACATACACAATGTTACCTGTATGACGGACACATCACATACACAATGTTACCTGTATGGGGACACATCACATACACAATGTTACCTGTATGACGGACACATCACATACACAATGTTACCTGTATGACGGACACATCGCATACACAATGTTACCTGTATGACAGAGTTCCTCCAGTACAGCGTACAGGCCGGGGTTACCATGATCCTTCTGTATGACATGAAGACTAACCCACAATGCTATCACAGCTTCTCTTCCTATGTTGAAAATACCCTGAAGTAAAGTCCAGGCCAATCTTTTTCTATCATTTTCTAGACCCAAGGAAGGTCACACATAAGAGTCATTATACAAAGATTAATAATAGAAAGGGTTAATATCCACATATATTTCATGTCAGTCTTCCCTGTAATGTGCCGGTCCAGACAAAGTATAATGTCCGACAGTGGCCCCTCCACACAGTATAATGTCCCATAGTGGCCCCTCCACACAGTATTATGTCCCATAGTGGCCCCTGCACACAGTATTATGTCCCATAGTGGCTCCTGCACACAGTATTATGCCCCATAGTGGCCCCTCCACACAATATTATGTCCCATAGTGGCCCCTCCACACAGTATTATGTTCTATAGTGGCCGCTCCACACAGTATTATGCCCCATAGTGGCCCCTCCACACAGTATTATGCCCCATAGTGGCCCCTGCACACAGTATTATGCCCCATTGTGGACCACCCATGAACAATTATTATACTATGGGGTCTTTACAGACCCCAGAGTATAATGATCAGAGACCCAGGGGAGGTGTCAAACATAAAAACCACTGTTACTTACCTCTCCTGGGCTCCGGCACACTTCCTGCTGCTTTCGGCCCTCTTCAATGTTGGTACAGACGTCACATGGGCCATGCCAGTGTCACGACACATAATGATGCTGGTCTGGCCCACGTGACATCTGGGACATCACCAAAGAGGTCCGAAGAATGCCTGGAAATGCTGAAGAGCTGAGTAACACTGGTTTTTATGTTTCTCACCTCCCCTGGGCCTCCGATCATTGTAATGTGGGGTCTGAAAAGACCCCAAAGTATAATACAATCAGAATTTGTTGGGATTTTTTTCAACAGAAACTCTTGCCGAGAGCCTGCCTCACTTACCTCACTCCTGCTCACAGCCACAACTGGTTCCCCTTCTGCTCTCCCGGGGGTCCCAGTGACATATGGCACACAGAAGTGGAAGCGGAGGCGGCCGTGAGCAGGAACTGGGATCGGTAAGTATATGGGGCCCAGTACCTCCTGGGGTTACTCCAACAGGTAACGGCCTAGTAAAAAAAAAACAAAACAAAAAAAAACATCAGAGGCCTGCCACGCCTCCTAAGGTCCAGGGCCCTGTGGCAGCCGCTACGTCTGCTACCCCAGTACTTACATTACTGAACCTGTTCCTATAACACGTGATATCACCGGTAACCTGTTCCTATAACACATGATATCACCGGTAACCTGTTCCTATATAACACATGATATCACCGGTAACCTGTTCCTATAACACATGATATCACCGGTAACCTGTTCCTATATAACACATGATATCACCGGTAACCTGTTCCTATATAACACATGATATCACCGGTAACCTGTTCCTATATAACACGTGATATCACCGGTAACCTGTTCCTATAACACATGATATCACCGGTAACCTGTTCCTATAACACATGATATCACCGGTAACCTGTTCCTATATAACACATGATATCACCGGTAACCTGTTCCTATATAACACACGATATCACCGGTAACCTGTTCCTATATAACACACGATATCACCGATAACCTGTTCCTATATAACACATGATATCACCAGTAACCTGTTCCTATATAACACATGATATCACCGGTAACCTGTTCCTATATAACACACGATATCACCGGTAACCTGTTCCTATATAACACATGATATCACCGGTAACCTGTTCCTATATAACACACGATATCACCGGTAACCTGTTCCTATATAACACACGATATCACCGGTAACCTGTTCCTATATAACACATGATATCACCGGTAACCTGATCCTATATAACACATGATATCACCGGTAACCTGTTCCTATATAACACATGATATCACCGATAACCTGTTCCTATATAACACATGATATCACCGGTAACCTGTTCCCGTATAACACATGATATCACCGGTAACCTGTTCCTAAAACACATGATATCACCAGTAACCTGTTCCTATATAACACGTGATATCACCGGTAACCTGTTCCTATAACACATGATATCACCGGTAACCTGTTCCTATATAACACATGATATCACCGGTAACCTGTTCCTATAACACATGATATCACCGGTAACCTGATCCTATATAACACATGATATCACCGATAACCTGTTCCTATATAACACATGATATCACCGGTAACCTGTTCCTATATAACACATGATATCACCGGTAACCTGTTCCTATATAACACATGATATCACCAGTAACCTGTTCCTATATAACACATGGTATCACCGGTAACCTGTTCCTATATAACACATGATATCACCGGTAACCTGTTCCTATATAACACATGATATCACCGGTAACCTGTTCCTATATAACACACGATATCACCGGTAACCTGTTCCTATATAACACATGATATCACCGGTAACCTGTTCCTATATAACACGTGATATCACCGGTAACCTGTTCCTATAACACATGATATCACCGGTAACCTGTTCCTATAACACATGATATCACCGGTAACCTGATCCTATATAACACATGATATCACCGGTAACCTGTTCCTATAACACATGATATCACCGGTAACCTGTTCCTATATAACACACGATATCACCGGTAACCTGTTCCTATATAACACATGATATCACCGGTAACCTGTTCCTATAACACATGATATCACCGGTAACCTGATCCTATATAACACATGATATCACCGGTAACCTGTTCCTATAACACATGATATCACCGGTAACCTGTTCCTATATAACACACGATATCACCGGTAACCTGTTCCTATATAACACATGATATCACCGGTAACCTGTTCCTATATAACACACGATATCACCGGTAACCTGTTCCTATATAACACACGATATCACCAGTAACCTGTTCCTATATAACACACGATATCACCGGTAACCTGATCCTATATAACACATGATATCACCAGTAACCTGTTCCTATATAACACATGATATCACATGGGGCTCTTGTATATAACACATGATATCACATGGGGCTCTTGTATATAACATTGATAGCTTATATCTTCTCACCTCCAGATCTGGGATGTTCCGGTCATTCAGCTCACTCAGAAGTGATCGAGGACTCCCCAAGTTCTCCACAATGTAGAGCAGATCATCCTGGAAATATTCATGTATCATCCTCACTGCATGATCTTTATACTGACAAAGCTGCTGATAAAACTGCCGGGTCTCATCATCTAGGACATGAAGGAGACAAGAATGAAATCTTCTAGGACATGGAGAAGACTGGCAGCATTGTATGTAGAATATTCCTGTCCTGGACCATTTTAGAAGCTCCTACAGATGAGACTCCACCACCCTGTCACTTACCAGCACTATTAGTGTGTGCCAACCTTGTGAAGACTTATAGAAAACGTTTCACCTCTGTCATTGCCAACAAAGGATATAGAACAAAGTATTGAGATGAACTTTTGTTATTGACCAAATACTTATTTTCCACCATAATTTGCAAATAAATTCTTTAAAAATCAGACAATGTGATTTTCTGGATTTGTTTTCTCATTTTGTCTCTCATAGTTGAGGTCTACCTATGATGTCAATTACAGGCCGGCCTCATCTTTATAAGTGGGAGAACTTGCACAATTGGTGGCTGACTAAATACTTTTTTTCCCCACTGTAGTCCCAATTGTTTTATTTTCACAAGAGGATAAAGGAGAAAAAGCTCCCCAAAGTTTGTTACACAATTTCTCCTGAACACGACAATGCCCCATATGTGGTTGTAATCTGCTGTATGGGTACATGGCGTGCCTCAGAATGAAAATAGCGCTATTTGGCTTTTGGAGGGAAGATTTTGCTGGAATAGTTTTCAGGTGCCATGTCACATTTACAGAACCCCTAAAGTATCAATACAGTGGGAACCCCCAAAAAGTGACCCCATTTTAGAAACTACATCTTAAGGAATTTATTAAGCGGTATTATTATTTTGAGCCCAGGATTGCTTCCCGGAAATAATGTACAAAGTGAAAATTAAAATTTTTAAAGAAATATGCCATTTCGGTGCCCAATACGTTGCACCCAGATTGTGTCATTAGAGACTCGCTCTCCTAAAACTACTAACTGGGCTATCCCGGGTAGAAAGAAGTTATATTATGTGGGTGTAACCTGCTGCTTGGTTACACAGCAGGGCTCAGAAGGGAAGGAGCACTGCACTTTTTAGCTTTAGTACAGATTTAGAGGGATTTTCTGGACGCCATGTTGTTTTTGCGGTACCCTGGAGGAGCTAGTAAATTGGAATACCTTAAGAAATTACCCCATTACGATTACGGCGATACCTCATTTATATTGTTTTTTTATGCGTTACTAGTTTTGCAGAACAAAAAAAAAACCTATTTAGGGAAAGAAATCAATTATTTTTGCATCGCCATTTTCTGAAATGTGTAGCAATTTTTTTTTTCAGTTGACGGAGTTGGTTGAGGGCTTATTTTTTGTCCTTTTTATTGCTACTGTTTTGGGGTGCATATGACTTTTTGATCATTTTTTATAGCATTTTTTTTAAGGCGAGATGGTGAAAATCATTATTTCCTTACTTTATTAATTTGTTTATTTATATATTTTTATTCATACATTCACTTTTTTATTGCAGTCTATAGAGAAAGTCAGAGCTATGCAGAGGCATAGGCTGACTTTCTAACTTCCCAGCAGGAGCAACCAAGTACTGGGGGCTCCAGGCAGCCTGGGGTCACTGGCCAGACCACGGGCTGCAGATAATACATATCGGCACCCCCGATCTCGTCGCGGGGGGGGTGCCGGGGGGACGACAATTTGCTTGGCGGCATCCGAGGGGTTAAAATCCCCGATCAAGGAGCAGGGTGTTAGCTGTTAGTTTCAGCTAACACCCACTCTCCATGCCGCCCGCAACAATCGCTGTTGCAGGGAAACCCTTAAGATACTGCGGTTGCTATTGACCGCAGCATCTTAAGGGTTAAACGGCAGGGATCGGTGTTATCACCGTCCCCGCTGTTGCAGCGGGAGCCTGGCTGTCCCCACTCGATCACGGTCACGTACCTGTACGTGGGGATGCGGTAGCTAAACACGTCCCCTAACGTACAGGTATGTGAAATAGCGTTAAGGGGTTAACTTTTGTGCGACAAATTGTACTTTGTAATAATACCATTTAATATTCTGTACGATGTATCAGGAAACTGGAAAAAAAAAAATTAAGAATGGGGTAATATTAGAGAAAAACTGCATTTACACAACTTTTTTACGGGCTTCGGTTTTTCTTGGAGACGCCATATTCTGACACCCATAACTTTTTTATATTTCTGTATACGGGGCTGAACAAGGCATATAATTTTGCATGACAGATGTACTTTTTATTTATACCATTTTGGGTAACGTCTGACTTTTTTTTTTTATTCATATTTTTATGGGAGACAAAACGGCAAAAATAAAAAAACAGCATTTTGGCTCTTTTAATTTTTTTCCCCCAATATGACATTCACTGTATGGGAAAAAGATTTTTAGAAATTTGTAGATCAGGCATTTTCAGATGCATGGATATCTAATGCGTATGTGTTTTATTTTATTTGCTTTTATATCTGATCTAGGGAAAGTGGGGTTGATTTGAATTTTATTATTAATATTTTTTATTTTAAGACATCATAGGGGTCTTGAACCTCCATGGTTCTGATCATTAATACAAGACACTACAATACTAACGCATTTCAATATGTAAAATGCATACACTTCTATTACCAGCTGTTTAGCATAGCCGGTAATAGAACTACACTGATGACAAGAGTGGGAGCCCTCAAGAGGCTCCTGGCTGTCATAGCAATGGACGGGTTCTGGGGCGGCGATCCAAGGCAAAATAGTGGCACCCATGTGTTTTGGTCAGGTTTGACTTAGGCATCAGTAGGGTTAAAGCAGGGCACTGATGGCTGATATTGCTGCCTGGTACCTGCTGTGTGGCCACCATGTTTAAACACCCGACCTCTGCCATAATAGTACAGAAAATGTCGGAAAAGGGGTAAAGGCTTCCTTTTGTGTCCTCCTCCTATCTCCTCATAGACTGTAAGCTCTTGTGAGCGGGGCCCTCACTCCTCTTGTGTCCCCCTCCTATCTCCTCATAGATTGTAAGCTCTTGTGAGCGGGGCCCTCACTCCTCTTGTGTCCTCCTCCTATCTCCTCATAGATTGTAAGCTCTTGTGAGCGGGGTCCTCACTCCTCTTGTGTCCTCCTATCTCCTCATAGATTGTAAGCTCTTGTGAGCGGGGTCCTCACTCCTCTTGTGTCCTCTCTATCTCCTCATAGATTGTAAGCTCTTGTGAGCAGGGCCCTCACTCCTCTTGTGTCCTCCTCCTATCTCCTCATAGATTGTAAGCTCTTGTGAGCGGGGCCCTCACTCCTCTTGTGTCCTCCTATCTCCTCATAGATTGTAAGCTCTTGTGAGCAGGGCCCTCACTCCTCTTGTGTCCTCCTATCTCCTCATAGATTGTAAGCTCTTGTGAGCGGGGTCCTCACTCCTCTTGTGCCCTCTCCTATCTCCTCATAGATTGTAAGCTCTTGTGAGCGGGGCCCTCACTCCTCTTGTGTCCTCCTATCTCCTCATAGACTGTAAGCTCTTGTGAGCGGGGCCCTCACTCCTCTTGTGTCCTCCTCCTATCTCCTCATAGATTGTAAGCTCTTGTGAGCGGGGTCCTCACTCCTCTTGTGTCCTCCTCCTATCTCCTCATAGATTGTAAGCTCTTGTGAGCGGGGTCCTCACTCCTCTTGTGTCCTCCTCCTATCTCCTCATAGATTGTAAGCTCTTGTGAGCGGGGTCCTCACTCCTCTTGTGTCCTCCTCCTATCTCCTCATAGATTGTAAGCTCTTGTGAGCGGGGTCCTCACTCCTCTTGTGTCCTCCTCCTATCTCCTCATAGACTGTAAGCTCTTGTGAGCGGGGTCCTCACTCCTCTTGTGTCCTCCTCTCTATCTCCTCATAGATTGTAAGCTCTTGTGAGCGGGGCCCTCACTCCTCTTGTGTCCTCCTCTCTATCTCCTCATAGATTGTAAGCTCTTGTGAGCGGGGCCCTCACTCCTCTTGTGTCCTCCTATCTCCTCATAGATTGTAAGCTCTTGTGAGCGGGGTCCTCACTCCTCTTGTGTCCTCCTCTCTATCTCCTCATAGATTGTAAGCTCTTGTGAGCGGGGCCCTCACTCCTCTTGTGTCCTCCTCCTATCTCCTCATAGATTGTAAGCTCTTGTGAGCGGGGTCCTCACTCCTCTTGTGTCCTCTCTATCTCCTCATAGATTGTAAGCTCTTGTGAGCGGGGTCCTCACTCCTCTTGTGTCCTCCTCTCTATCTCCTCATAGATTGTAAGCTCTTGTGAGTGGGGCCCTCACTCCTCTTGTGTCCTCCTCCTATCTCCTCATAGATTGTAAGCTCTTGTGAGCGGGGTCCTCACTCCTCTTGTGTCCTCTCTATCTCCTCATAGATTGTAAGCTCTTGTGAGCGGGGCCCTCACTCCTCTTGTGTCCTCCTCCTATCTCCTCATAGATTGTAAGCTCTTGTGAGCGGGGCCCTCACTCCTCTTGTGTCCTCCTATCTCCTCATAGATTGTAAGCTCTTGTGAGCGGGGTCCTCACTCCTCTTGTGTCCTCCTCTCTATCTCCTCATAGATTGTAAGCTCTTGTGAGCGGGGCCCTCACTCCTCTTGTGTCCTCCTCCTATCTCCTCATAGATTGTAAGCTCTTGTGAGCGGGGTCCTCACTCCTCTTGTGTCCTCTCTATCTCCTCATAGATTGTAAGCTCTTGTGAGCGGGGCCCTCACTCCTCTTGTGTCCTCCTCCTATCTCCTCATAGATTGTAAGCTCTTGTGAGCGGGGTCCTCACTCCTCTTGTGTCCTCCTCCTATCTCCTCATAGATTGTAAGCTCTTGTGAGCGGGGCCCTCACTCCTCTTGTGTCCCCCTATCTCCTCATAGATTGTAAGCTCTTGTGAGCGGGGTCCTCACTCCTCTTGTGTCCTCCTATCTCCTCATAGATTGTAAGCTCTTGTGAGCGGGGCCCTCACTCCTCTTGTGTCCTCTCTATCTCCTCATAGATTGTAAGCTCTTGTGAGCGGGGCCCTCACTCCTCTTGTGTCCCCCTCCTATCTCCTCATAGATTGTAAGCTCTTGTGAGCGGGGCCCTCACTCCTCTTGTGTCCTCCTCCTATCTCCTCATAGACTGTAAGGTCTTGTGAGTGGGGTCCTCACTCCTCTTGTGTCCTATCTCCTCATAGATTGTAAGCTCTTGTGAGCGGGGTCCTCACTCCTCTTGTGTCCTCTCTATCTCCTCATAGATTGTAAGCTCTTGTGTCCTCTCTATCTCCTCATAGATTGTAAGCTCTTGTGTCCTCTCTATCTCCTCATAGATTGTAAGCTCTTGTGAGCGGGGCCCTCACTCCTCTTGTGTCCTCCTATCTCCTCATAGATTGTAAGCTCTTGTGAGCGGGGCCCTCACTCCTCTTGTGTCCTCTCTATCTCCTCATAGATTGTAAGCTCTTGTGAGCGGGGTCCTCACTCCTCTTGTGTCCTCTCCTATCTCCTCATAGATTGTAAGCTCTTGTGAGTGGGGTCCTCACTCCTCTTGTGTCCTCCTATCTCCTCATAGATTGTAAGCTCTTGTGAGCGGGGCCCTCACTCCTCTTGTGTCCTATCTCCTCATAGATTGTAAGCTCTTGTGAGCGGGGTCCTCACTCCTCTTGTGTCCTCTCTATCTCCTCATAGATTGTAAGCTCTTGTGAGCGGGGCCCTCACTCCTCTTGTGTCCTCTCCTATCTCCTCATAGATTGTAAGCTCTTGTGAGCGGGGCCCTCACACCTTTTGTGTCTAACACTTTATCAACTTCCTGGTTAATTTTGACTTCTCTTCTGCCTTGACCTCCAGTCTGATACTTGTAGTTCTACAAGCTGTGATATCTGGCTATTCCAGATCATGTTTTTGCCTTGCCTTTTGGATTTGACACCTGGAATTTGTAGTGCCTCTCCTAGTCCCTGTACCTTCCATCCAACTATGCTACATTTCATCACCTCTGTCCCCTCCGCCAGTCAGCAACAAGATCCGGGGATCTTCAGTAGTAAAGTCCAGATCTCTGTATATGGGTTAAAGGTTAGAAAACTAGGAACTCCGCACCCTGTATAGGCAGAGCCCGGGCACACTGCACAAACTGTTCAGAAATGGAGGATCTGCTGCTAATGTCTTATTGCAAGATACCACAGGAGACCTTCACAGATCAGAGCTATATTGGTGGGGTGAGGGGAACCTACTCAATATAAGGCAGGTGGTTTTAATGTTGAGATTGTTGTAGGAAGGAAGTAGAGGAGGAATCCTTACCATCTTCTGGAGTTATAATGCTCATTTCGTAGTCTGAAAAAAATCCCTGAAAGATTAAAAAACTTCATTACGTTTAGGAGACAAATCAATAAATATTTTTTAACACTTTAAGTCTTGGGCTACACGATGACTTTGGCTGCGATCTCATCATACAACCAAGATTGGTCACCCTGAGACTCCATGTGATAGAGCTGCAGGAAGAGAGATGAGATCTGGGATAAATGATAGTAAATCTGTTAGTGGAGATCACTTACCTCCTGATAATCCCCTCCCCTTAAAAAGAAAGTGCTGAGAGTAGAATACAGGTCCCCAAAAGTCACACATTGGGGCACAGCTATCAATACTGTTCATCTTTGCACCGTCTTATACTATGAAATTCCATTCATAGTTTTAGACATATTTATGAATCTGTCGTGCGGACCATTATAAATATGGAGGGTTTCTAGAAGCTCCAAAATTCTGACTCACCATGAGACAAATAATTGGCGCAAAACATGGAGACAAAATGTGTAGACAAAAATCTTAACTCGTAGACTGTAAGGAACAAATATTTGGCGCACGCATCAAAGACCCTACAATTCTTGGTATAATAGAAGCAAACACAAATCATCTCTCGCTTATTGAGGAGACAAATATGTGGCGCACGACTGGAATATTTGGCGCACAAAGTAAAATGTTGTAAATTCTTTACACCATTTTAACTCCTTCCCGACATCCACCGTAATAGTACAGTGGATGTCGGCCGCTCGGGAGCTGAGCAGCCGTCATAGCTGCCGGGTTTCCGCTGTATTATACAGCAGACACCAGGTGCTAATGCCCGCAATCAGTGCCCGCACTGGTTGCGGGTATTAACCTCCCGGCGCCTCAGTCAAAGCTGACCAAGGCGCCATTTTGCCGGCAGTGCCTGTTTGCCACCATTTTGCCGGGGATTGCTGGCACCTGGAGCGAACTCTGAGGCCGCCGTCCCATTACTAAGACAGCCGGGAGTCTTCTGAAGACTCCCAGGCCTGTCTCTCATTATCTTCTATTGTAGGATGCTCTATACAGCCTACAATAGAAGTGTCATTATTCTGCAATGCATTTCATTAGTGATCAGACCCCCTGGGGTCCAAGACCCCTAGGGGGTCTAATAAATGCAAAGAATAAAATTTAAAAAAAAAAGTTAAATAAATATATATATATATATAAAAAAATAAAAGTTATTAAAAATTTAAATCACGCCCCTTTCCGTAGAACACATAAAAAAGTACTTAAATACTGTGAAAAACATACACGTTAGGTATCTCTGTGTCCGAAAACGCCCGGTCTACAAATTTATAAAAATATTTTTTCTGTACGGTAAACGCCGTAGCGAGAAAAAAAAATTCAAAAGTGCCCAAACGCCGTTTTTTCACTGTTTTGCCTCTGATAAAAATGTAAATAAAAAGTGATCAAAGTGATAGCAATTCCCCAAAATGGTATAACTAAAATGTACACCTGATCCCGCAAAAAAAAAATAAAATGCCCTATGCATCCCTGTGTACGGAAATATAAAAAAGTTATGGGTGTCAGAATATGGCGACTTTAAAAATTATATATTTTTGCACAGTTTTGGATTTTTGTTAAGGGGTTAAAATGTAAATAAAACCATATAAATTTGGTATCCCCGGAATCGTACCGAAACACAGAATACAGGCGACATGTCACTTTGGCTGCAGAGTAAAAGCCGTAAAAACGAAGAAAGTAAGAATGTCGTACAAATGACTTTTTCTTCATATCCACCCCATTCTGAATTTTTTCCAGCTTCCCAGTACATTGTACAGAATAATAAATGGCAGCATCATGAAGAACAATTTGTCCCGCAAACATTAAGACTTCATATGGTTCTGAGAGCGGAAAAATAAAAAAGTTATGGGGTTTGGAAGGCGGGAAGTCAAAAACGAAAATCTAAAAAATTCCTCCGGCGGGAAGGGGTTAAGCTTCATCTACTTTGCACAGAAAATCTGCGCTATATTAATTATTTTCTGTTTCACTTCTAAACCGCGCCCATTCTGGGCCTGTCGTATTTTTCTGCTCTTTCTGGTGCACATTGTTCATAAATATGTCGTAAATGCTACACTATGAATTTTGGCGCAAATGTAGACAGAAAAGTGTCGGACTTGGATTGATAAATGTGCCCCATTGTATTGGCACTCAGACCTGCACAAATATCTGTGATATTCTGACACCAGAAAACTGATACCAAAGAGTTAATATCATACCACACTGTATGTGAGGTCAGTATATCTCCGCACCGGTCAGTATATCTCCGCACTGGTCAGTATATCTCCGCACCGGTCAGTATATCTCCGCACCGGTCAGTATATCTCCGCACCGGTCAGTATATCTCTGTACTGGTCAGTATATCTCCGCACCGGCCAGTATATCTCCGCACTGGTCAGTATATCTCCGCACCGGTCAGTATATCTCCGCACCGGTCAGTATATCTCGGCACTGGTCAGTATATCTCTGCACCAGTCAGTATATCTCTGCACTGGTCAGTATATCTCTGCACTGGTCAGTATATCTCCGCACCGGTCAGTATATCTCGGCACTGGTCAGTATATCTCCGCACCGGTCAGTATATCTCTGCACTGGTCAGTATATCTCCGCACCGGTTAGTATATCTCCGCACCGGTTAGTATATCTCCGCACTGGTCAGTATATCTCGGCACAGGTCAGTATATCTCGGCACAGGTCAGTATATCTCGGCACAGGTCAGTGTATCTCTGCACCGGTCAGTATATCTCTGCACCGGTCGGTATATCTCCGCACCGGTTAGTATATCTCCGCACTTTTCAGTATATCTCGGCACTGGTCAGTGTATCTCCGTACCGGTTAGTATATCTCCACACTGGTCAGTATATCTCCTCACTGGTCAGTATATCTCCGCACCGGTCAGTATATCTCCGCACCGGTCAGTATATCTCCGCACCGGTCAGTATATCTCCGTACCGGTTAGTATATCTCCGCATCGGTCAGTATATCTCCGTACCGGTTAGTATATCTCTGCATCGGTCAGTGTATCTCCGCACTGTTCAGTATATCTCCGCACCGGTTAGTATATCTCCACAGCGGTCAGTATATCTCCGCAACGGTTAGTATATCTCATCACTGGTCAGTGTATCTCCGCACCAGTCAGTATATATCTCCGCACGGGTCAGTATATCTCCTCACTGGTCAGTATATCTCCGCACCAGTCAGTATATATCTCCGCACTGGTCAGTATATCTCCGCACTGGTCAGTATATCTCCGCACTGTTCAGTATTATTATTATTGTTTACTTATATAGCACCATTAATTCCATGGTGCTTTACATTTGCGGATTTACATACGGTACACCAGATATACAAAACAGATAATGGCACAGTGGGATAGAGGGCCCTGCCCGCAAGGGCTTACAATCTATGAGGGAAGAGGGATAGAGACAGAAGGTGGGGGCAGAGGCTGTACAGATGGTGGTGGTGACAGTAGTGTTATTGGAGGTTGTAGGCCTTCCTGAATAGGTGAGTCTTCAGGGCCTTCTTGAAGCTTGTGACTGTGGGGGTCAGTCTTATGTGTCTTGGTAGTGAGTTCCAGAGTATGGGGGATGCACGGGAGAAGTCTTGGAGACGGTTGTGTGAAGAGCGGATTAGAGCAGAGCAGAGTAGGAGGTCTTTGGAGGATCGGAGGTTACGTGCGGGCAGGTAGTGGGAGATTAGGTCGGAGATATATGGAGGGGACAGGTTGTGGATGGCTTTGTATGTCAGTGTTAGTAATTTGAACTCTATTCGCTGGGCAACAGGTAGCCAGTGAAGGGATTGGTAGAGGGGAGCGGCCGATGAAGAACGGGGCGAGAGGTGTATTAAGCGAGCAGCACAGTTTAAGGTGGACTGGAGGGGGGCAAGGGTGTTCGCTGGGGGGCCATGGAGAAGGGTGTTAC
Organism: Leptodactylus fallax; assembly: GCA_947044405.1. Taxonomy (NCBI): domain Eukaryota; kingdom Metazoa; phylum Chordata; class Amphibia; order Anura; family Leptodactylidae; genus Leptodactylus; species Leptodactylus fallax. The sequence continues at coordinate 342,456 of CAMRHE010000551.1, read as the reverse complement.
AGTAGTCTAGGCGGGAGATTATGAGGGCGTGGACTAGCATCTTTGTAGTATCAGGGGTGAGGAAGGAGCGGATTCGATGGATGTTCTTGAGTTGGAGACGGCAGGAGGTGTTGAGGGTTTGAATATGCGTCTTGAAGGATAGGTCAGAGTCTAAGGTTATACCAAGGCAGCGGGCCTGTGGGACAGGGGTGAGATTGGTTCCATTAATTTTGATAGATGGGTCAGGTAGGGGGATCGTGCGTGGAGGGGTGAAGATTATGAACTCCGTTTTTTCCATGTTGAGTTTGAGAAAGCGGGAGGAGAGAAAGGAGGCTACGGCTGCTAGACATTCTGGGACTCTGGACAACACGGAGGTCATGTCTGGTCCAGAGAGATATATTTGGGTTTTGTCAGCATAGCAATGGTAATGGAAACCGTGGGATTCTATGAGTTAGCCAAGGCCAAGGGTGTAGATTGAGAACAGGAGGGGTCCTAGGACGGAGCCTTGGGGAACACCTACAGAAAGAGGGTGTGGCGGGGAGGTGGTGTGTGAGTGGGAGATGCTGAATGTGCAGTTGGTGAGGTATGAGGAGATCCAGGAAAGGGCCAGGTCTAAGACGCCAAGGGATGAGAGAGTTTCTAGCAGGAGGGAATGGTCGACTGTGTAAAAGGCAGAGGAGAGGTCGAGGAGGAGGAGGACAGTATAGTGACGTTTGGCTTTGGCAGTTAGAAGGCCATTAGTGACCTCGGTTAGGGCAGTTTCTGTGGAGTGATGGGGTCTGAAGCCTGACTGTAGTCTGTCAAAGAGCATATTGGACGAAAGATAGGAGGATAGTTCGGAGTGGACGTGTTGCTCCAGTAATTTTGAGGCGTATGGGAGCAGTGAGATGGGGCGATAGTTGGCTGGAGAGGATGGATCCAGGGAGGGTTTCTTAAGTATAGGTGTGACAGTAGCATGTTTGAAGGCGGAAGGGAAGGATCCATTGGTTAGGGATAGGTTGAAGAGATGGGTTAGGGCAGGAGTAATGTCTTCTGAGAGTTTTGGGATGAGATGTGACTGGATCGGGTCGAGTGCACAGGAGGTGAGGTGGGATTTAGAGATTAGGGTGGAGAGCTTTTCATCAGTGACGGTGGAGAAACAGGTTAAAGATGAAGAGTACCGAGCAGTTGGATATAGTGGTTGTTGGGGGTGTAGGGTGAGACTGTCTCTGATGGTGTCAATTTTGCTTTTGAAATAAGAGGCAGTATATCTCGGTACTGTTCAGTATATCTCCGCACCGGTCAGTATATCTCCGCACCGGTCAGTATATCTCCGCACCGGTCAGTGTATCTCCGCACCGGTAAGTATATCTCCGCACTGGTCAGTATATCTCCTCACTGGTCAGTATATCTCCGCACTGGTCGGTATATCTCCACAGCTTCTCCTCTCTGTCTTGTTTTTATGATGTTACTTCCTCTTTGACTTCAGCAAAGTAACGGTCTGAAAAAAGCCTAAAATTGCATCTGCCTGAAAGTTTGTGCCCCCCCTCATATCACTGATCCGTGTAATACCCCCCACCATAAAACAAGTGCCACTATATATTTATATAAAGAATATAATAATGATGAAATTCTTACCTATAAGCCGTATACAGTGCAGAAATACAAAATGTCCAGAGAGGAGAACAAAAGGAGTGCAAAGGAAGGCGGGAAGGAAGAAAAGAGGAAGGAAACTCTGTAAGTAACTTTCAGTTTCCATCATTTAACACTGTACTGTATTTGGCCGTGTCCACTCACAGGCTCCTTATTACTCCTCTGTCTCTGACCCCCCCATATACATGAAGGCTCCTCTTACATTACAGTCTATGCTGAAGAAGTTCTATTTATCTTTGTCTTGTGTTCCATGTCCAGCAGCTTTCATGGTCCTGTAGAAAGCTGACACTCGCTTTTATGCATTTTAACATTTAAAATGCTCCTAAAATTACCTTTTTTGGGGAAAATATGCTTACCCATGTTTTTTTTTAAGACACACATGACGGTTATATTGCAAAAATCAATGGTGTTATAGAAAAATTGGCTTATTTAAAAAAAAAAAAAAAGCCACTAAAAATTATCCCATGATAGGAGCAGATGTGAAATGATTTCATTTTTTTTTTTTAATACCACCACTAGAGTGACACCAACAGTGTACTATAGTGGAATGTGATGGACCAGGCCACAGGACATGTCTGGCTGGGTGGTGGCAGGTATTTAGGAGCAGTATCAGCGGTACAGTAAATGGAAGATGATGATACAGGAGACGGTGACATCACTATTCTGAGGCATCAGCCGGAGGTGTGTGACAATCCTCATTCATTTTGAGAAAAGTAATTTTTTCCATGCTACCTGTGGACAGTTTTTAGATGTTACCATGCTCTTGGACATTACGCTTGGAGCTGGACAAACTGGGCCAGCTCCTTCCACTGCTCTCATCTACTGGCCCAGAATTCTAAGGAGTCGAAGTCATCTGCTGGACTATAGCTGCACTCTAGGTATGACTGTATCTGCTGGAGCAGCCGATGGGTGTCAGTTGGATTTGGCAAGGATACTTGCTGCAGGATACAGCTCCTCCGCTGTGTGGCTCTTCTGATCCAGGCTTATTAATTGTAAAACTGCACGACAGCGCTTTGCCTTACGCCCATAAAATGAGGAGGAGGAAGAAGAGGAATGGAAGCAATGGCTTTACCCTGGTGAAGATGGTGACGGGAAATGATCCAGAGAGAAGCATCCAGAGGAGGTGGATGGGCCCTGCATGGGCCTGCACAATCAGGGAGGAACTAGCATCTGGCCTTGTTGTGTTTCTGATTTGTCGCCGCTTCCACTGAAAACATTGCCCAAGCCATGTATTGTCCTTGTGGGGTGCACATTTCCTTAGACTGACATAGCCAAGGAAAGACCTGCGTTCTCCAAGACAAGGCGATATAGAGCAGGAACATCTTTTCTAGAGAAATAATGGTGGCTACGTATCCTCCATCGGTAGAGCGTACACCATCAGTTAGTGAAATTCAGTGGAATAACAGCGACTGCACCGCCAGCAGCTTGGCCAGGTGTGAATTAAGATGCACAACCGCCGGATAACTAGACGCATATGGCTGTTTCCTGGACACACATTCCCTTATGAATGGCTGACACTGGAGTGGAAGAGAAACAGTTGGTGATGATGATAATAATAATGACAACCATGTGACCTGCCTGCCAGGAAGATCACTGGGAGAAGGAGTAGAACAGCGTCTTGCTGACTTTCCCTGCTAGTGCCACTGCCAAGTCTATTTTGCCAAATAAGATGGTGATGTCTTTTCATGTGAGTACGTAGAGATGTTGTTCCTAAGTTTCTGCTTGTACATTTTGCATATCACCATAAATTTACTGTTTGGCAATGTAGAAAAAAATTCTCACACAGGAGATCATCGCATGTAGTTGGTGCCGCCAAACCAGCAGCAACAGAAATGTGTCTGCCACCACCCCCACCCTATAAAGCTTCCCCTAGTACTGCCCCCGGCAGGCTTTTTGCATGTTGGGCCTACACAATGGCTGGAATCATTACTATCACCACCCTCTTCATCTGCTGTCACCTTGACCCATTTACCAGGTCCTATCCACAAGAGAATCATCATCAGCAGCAGCAGCTGCAGCAATGTCATCCTTGTCCAGCAATGTCATCATGGCCATAAGATTCCTGCACACCATCAAAATTTCTACCTCTAAATTTCCCCCTAGCTCCCCTACCAGAACGACTACCAGTAGTAGTACCACACCCCCTTCAACTACTACCTCCACAAAAAAACACTTCAATAAGGAAGATTTTTTAGATTAGCACAGGCTGCAATACTGAGAATATGAGCACCTAATGTACAGTGAGACACTCCGTCTCACTGTACATTGGGTGAGCAGAGCAGGAAAAAAACATTGAATAACAAGAGTTTTATTTTTTCAGATTCTCACAGACTGTATATTGGATGAACAACAACAAAAACACTTACAGAGGACCTTTCACGTCCTCCAGCACATGCGGTTTTATATACCGCTAGAAAGCCAACAGTGCCCTGAATTCAGCGCACTGCCGGGTTTCCCGTTATGTGCCCCGGGGCTGGAGCTATCGGTGGTCTTAGTTTCACCGTCCACCGTCAGAAGGGCATCCCTGACAGTCTTGGTGGGCTGTGAAGAACACCCTCCCTGACAGTGCTTATCCATAGACTTGTACTGGGGGGGCGTTCCTCACAGATCAGCGTCATCACTGTGCGGTAAGGAACGCCCCCTCTGACAGTACAGGGCTATGGATGAGTACTCTCGGGGGGTGGTTTCTTGCAGCGCAGCTAAACTGACAGGAACGCCCTTCTGACGGTGAACAGTGAAACTACGACCACTGACAGCTCCAGCCTGGGGGCACATAACAGGAAAGCCAACAGTGCGCTGAATTCAGCGCGCTGTCGGCTTTCTAGCGGTATGTAAAACCGCATATACACGAGAACGTGAAAGGTCCTCTTTAACCACTTCCAGACCGCCCATTGGGTATATACATCCAAGTGGTGCCTCTTGCAGTGTCTTATTCAGTTCTCTCTTCCTCTGTATCACTGTCTGCAGCACAGTGGCTCAGCGGTTAAAGGGGCTGTCCAGGAATTGGACAAATCACAGATGAGGTCAGGGAAAGTGAAACATAAAATAAAATTCACGCTCGCCTGTCCCTGGCACTCTGCCGCCCCGTCTGTTCGGCGCACAACAGACTTGACTAGTGTCAGCACACACATGAATTTTCTAGAGGCTCCGGCCTTTTAATAAATCAGGTGCACACCCATGCTCCAGAATGGAAATCTGTGCCAGTCAAGAACCTATGTAACTCATGCCAGTTTTCTTGCATGAGTTATAATAAATATAAAGGGTCGAGGTGTCTCGTCCCCGGGCTACTCCACACTTCTAGGGAACAGGGGTTGTGGCACAGGTTTGGTGAAAGAACGGTCCCTGTGCTAAATGTGTGCCACAGTATCATCTCTTTATGCCAGAAAACTAATGTAGAGAGCTATTCCAAAAACAACAAGTTGATACATTCCCCCCAATATATTAGCAACTGATTATTATTCATTTGGAACAATCTATTCGCAGACTGGTGACAAGCAGGGTCGCACAGCTTTTGGCTGCTCAGGAACGGCCCCATATGTATATACCTTTAACACTAAACTTCTGCAATTGTAGTGACCATGTAAATTTCTGTTACCTGCTCATGACACACACAAATCCGGATTCTTGTTTTTTCATATACTGTATATATCTTCATCTTTGGTTTTTTGTTTCTCAGCTTTTCTATTTCTTTCCTCTCTTCTTTAGAAAATTCAATTTGCCCCAGTCTAGAACATAAAACAAGCATTGTAGTATTAGAGACTTTATATTGTGAACTGGTGGGTGTATTAATCGTTGATTATATGGATAATCTGTTTTCCCTTAGTCCAAACAGCAGCACAATATGGGGTATTTCTGCCCCTGTGTACTGGTAGGACAGATAATACTAACAGTGACCAACTGGCACAGTGGGATAGAGGGCCCTGCCCGCAAGGGCTTACAATCTATGAGGGAAGAGGGAGAGAGACAGAAGGTGGGAAAGGTTGAGACGGACCTAGTTGAATGAGCTCTCACAAAATCAGGAGGGGATAACCCCTGAGAGAAAAAAGATACTCTTATTGCCTCCCTTATCAATCTGGCCAAGGTACGTTTTGATGCCTTTAAGCCCCTGTTTCTACTGCAGTAGCTTATCAGAAGGTTTTCTGACCTTCTAAGAGGACCTGTACGCTGTAGATACGAAGGCATCTTACAAGATCCAAAGTGTGCAATTTGTTTTCCTCCTCAGAAGAGGGGGAAGGAAAGAAAGCTGGTAAGGAGATTACCTGATTAATGTTGGAACAGGAAGGAACCTTGGGAGTAAAACCAGGAAGAAACCTCAACTGGACTGTCAGGAAAAAAGGAGATATATGGCCCTACAGCTGATAGGGCCTGTAACTCGTCCACTCTTTTGGCGAGTAAAGGCCAATAAAAAAGTGGTTTAATAAACTAAGAATTTGAACTCCACCTCTTCGAGGGGTTCAAAGGGAGGTCCACATAGTCCGAAAGGACTGTAGAGAGGTCCCAATGAGGAATGGGAGCATGTAGAGAGGGTCTTAACCTTGCCACGCCTTTTAGGAACCTCAAAATCAAAGGATTCTGAGACAGGCATCTGCCTAAACATGGACTTTTAAGGCCCCAGGAGTAAGACCTTTGTCTAGACCAACCTGAAGAAAATTTAGGAGAATCTCCGTAGAAGGATCTGAGCTAGTAACCTCATTATTGGAGCACCAGGCTCTGAAGATGTTATTTATCCTCTGGTAACTCCTAGTCGTGGATGCGGCTCTAGAATATAGGTTAGAGTTTTCAAGACGGCCTCAGATAGTCATTTAGATTGACATAGGGACTGGTCAACTTCCAGGCTGTCAAGTTAAGTCTTCTCAGATCCTAGCAGAACCGATTCCCTTGAACTACCAGGATCTGGATTAGGGGAAGCCTCCAATAAGTCCCTCGTCTCATCTGAATGAGTTGGGAAAACCAAGCCCTTTTTAGCCAGAACGGTATGATGGCAATTACTGTGGCTTGGTCCTGATTGAGGGACCACTCTCCTGACACCTTGAGGCCCCGACTCAACCGGTCTGCTAGTATGTTCAGAGAATCTCTGATGTGCACGGCAGGCAGATGGGTTAGATTTTCCTCTGTCCAAGAAAAAATACGTCTGTTTTCCTGAGAAGGGAAGAGGTGCCTCCTTGTTTGTTTAGATACAGAACCGTCGTCATGTTGTCTGAACGAACTTTTACTGTCTTCCCGGTAAGAAGGGGAGAGAAATGAAGGAGCGCGAGATGGACCACTCTGAGTTCTCACCAATTGGATGACCCGATTGTCTCCATGAGATTGCAAGTTCCCATTACGGCAATATCTAGTAGATGCGCTCCCCAGCCAGAGAGGGATGCATCAGTGGTCAACAGGCTCCAGACTGGCTGGACCGTGGACATCGCGTCTTTGAGATGGAACCACCACCTGAGGTAAAGACGGGCTTTGTAGGAGAGTTGAAACTTCTTGTCCAGACCCAGCGTGCTGCAGTTCCAAACTTCCAGAATTTCTTTCTGGAGGGGGCTCATATGCCATAGGGCCCAAGGGACTACATCTGCAGACGCTGACATGAGACACAGAACCTTCATTGCTGTTCTGATGGAAACCAGCTGGGATAGATATAGATGACGAGTTGCCCTGATAATCTTTTCATTCCTCAGGGGAGGCTGGGAAACTGTTATCTGGTCGGAGTCTAGAACAAAGCCTAGGAAATTTTTCCGTCTGGCGGGCCTGATATCCGACTTTTCCCAATTTATGACCCAGCCTAATTGCTGGAGAAATCCTACAGTTAACTGTAGGTGATGGAGCAAAATTCCTTCCGAATGGGCCTTTATGAGCCAGTCGTCCAGATATGGCACAAGAAACAGACCCTGTAGTCTGAGAGCCGCGGCTACAGGAGCCACCACCTTGGTAAAGGTGTGGGGGGCTGAGGAGATGCTGAAGGGTAGTGCTGTGAATTGAAAATGCCGAATCCGGCCGGCCATCTTTACTGCAATCCTCAGGTATCTTTTGTGAGGAGGATACACCGGGATATGTAGATAAGCATCCTTCAAGTCTAAGGTTACGATGAAATCGCCGGGCTGAAGAAAGGCAACTACTGATTTTATGGTCTCCATACGAAAACGTTTCTTTCGGATAAACTGGTTTAGGAATCTTAGATCTATGATTATTCTCCAGTCCCCTGATGGCTTGAGCACCAGAAAGACTGGAGAATAGACCCCGAAACCCTCTTCTAGGAGGGGAACCGGTTCCAAGGCACCTTTGTTTAAATATTCCTCAATGGATGTCTCTAGCACCGTCTTGGGGCGGATAGAGAACGGGTTTTTATAAACTTGTCCTGAGGAGGGTAACAAAAATCTATTCTGTAACCCCGTTGTATGCCTTGTAGGACCCAAGGGTCCTGTATGAACTTTTGCCATACGAGGAGAAAATAAGAGAGGTGACCTCTGACCGGTAAAGACTCCATCGGGGGAGGAACACAGAAAATGTCAAAAATCAGGCTTCTTCTTTTTCCCCCGTCTGGGAAATCCGCGATCAGGGCTTCTAGCCTGATACCCTGAACGCCTCTGAAATTTAGGTCTGAATTGGGACTGGCGATGGAAACCTCTGCCACGATCAGGGGATCTAGGTTTACCTTTGAAAGATTGGGAAAGACACTTCCCCCTCTTGTCTGCTAAGCCCTCCATGATGTCATTGAGCCCCTTACCGAAGAGCCTGCCAGGCTCAAAGGGGAGGAAACAAATGTTATATTTGGACGTGTTGTCCACTCTCCAAGGATTCAGCCAAAGGGGCCTTCTAGCAGCCAAAGAAAGAGCCATAGACTTGGCGGCTAACTTTACCTGATGGAGAGATGCCTCGGTGAGAAATTTGGGCACTAGAGAAATGGAATTCAAAAAATCTAGTGGAAAGAGAGGACTGCTAAACCCCTCAACATCATCTTCAGAAGAATAAGCTTCGTCCAGCACATGAAAATCCACCTCAGAGGGATCCACGGAGTGAGACTGGGTGTCAAGGCGTGTTTTTTTGACAATTTGAGATCGAATCTTTGATCTCTTTCATAGAGTCTTCCACATATTCTTTTACCCAGGAAATTACATCCCGAATAGAAGGCTCCTCAGGAGGAGGACCGCAACACTGACGACAACGTGGATACTCATACCTGTCGGGAAGGGAAGTATCACAATCCTTGCAAGTGAGATGCTTGGTGGAGCTCTTTCTTCTGGGTACATCCTCACCCTCAAAAGGAGAGGAAGACATCTAAAAGAAAGAAAAAAAAATTAAAATGCAGAGCATTTATAATAATAATAATATGTACATTAAATTATTTTTAGATCCCCATGCCGCCTTTTTTTTTTTAATTTACGAAACCGGGAGTGACGCGGGAGCACCACGGCATAGGCGCCGGCCGGAACCATACTTAACTGGAAAGGTTCCCGCCAGCCGCACCCTCTACAGGAGTTCCGGAGCTCCCGAAGGGGGAAAGATTATCATCAAAAGGGAGGATATTCACCCAAATAACCTTCCCAAGAAAAGCGGGGGGCAGGGAAATACTTTTTGTGGCAGAAGACACCCGTTTATCCACGCAAGTAAACCAGAGATGCCAAATATAGAGTGGTTATCGCAGGTAGGGCGAACTTGCTCCGCTCTAAAGCAGAGGAGCCCAAAGAACTGACTAAAGAAGAAAGAAGCTCTCTAAGGTGAGTAGCTTCCAAAGGGAGGTAAGAGATACCTCCCCCACCTGTCCATACAGTCCCTGACAGAAGTTCTATCGCTTATCCATGTTGTGGAATCAAAAGCTTATAATCTGACTTTAAATTCATCCATTGGTTTTAGAAATGACTCATATGAAAGCTGAAACCCTCCCAAATGATTTTTTGGTTAAGAAAATAAATTGGCTTCACTGCTGAAATAGTCACCATTTAATGAACACAGAAAGGTCAGATTTTGGCAAGACAAAAGTTTTGTCGCACATATAAAGTAATGTGAAAATCAAACCAATAATTCTGTTCAAAAACAAAGATATGTTTCATAACATTGGTGAATGAAGTTGTGGTGCTATTAGAGCCATATTTAATATTTTGTGTGACTTCCATGAGCTTGAAGGACTGCATCTATGCGTTTCAACAATGATTCATACAATTTATTGATGAAGTCATCAGGAATAGCACAGAATGCAGTCTTACATGCCTCCCAGAGTTCATCAAGATTCTTTGGTTTTGTCTGCCAAGCTTCCTCTTTCATCCTACCCCAAACATGCTCAATGATGTTCATGTTTGGTGACTGGGCTGGCCAGTCCTGGAGCACCTTGATCTTCTTTGCCTTGAGGAACTTTAATGTAGAGATGGATGGATGAGATGGAGCACCATCCTGCTGCAAAATTTGATTCCTTTTATGATTGGGAATGTAAGAAGAAGCTAATACTTCTTGATATTTTAGGCTATTGATATTGCCTTCCACCTTCCAAACTTAACCACCACCAAACTTAACTGTTTTCTGGGTGTATCTTGGATCCATACGGGCTCCAGTAGGTCTCCTGCAGTATTTGCGGCGGCTGTGGTGTAATTCAACTGAATATTCATCTGAGAAATCCACCTTCTGCCACTTTTCCAGCATCCATCCGTTTAGCAGGCTGTGGGCCTTGGCAAATGCCACACGTTTTTTTAATTGCCTTTTGTTTAGTGCTGGCTTCTGGGCATTGATTCCACCATGGAGGCCATTTCGAGACAGAATCCTACAAACTGTTCTGGTTGACACAGGGACTTGAGGTGACCAGGCCTGTTGGAGCTCTGCTGCAGTGGAAGAGGGTGTGATGATTCTGCTTAAATATGGCTATAACTCAAAGCTGTATTTTGGTCTCTGGGTAGCGTATCTCTTTACTCATAAGGTGCGCAGAAACAATAGGGCTTTGTATCCATCCCAGCAGGGCTCCATTGTATTCCTACACAGCTCTGAGGGATCAAAGAAACATGCATTGATCAGTCTGCACTGGTTGATCAGATATGGCTGATAACATTGTATCATTTCACTTGATCCGATCTCCATACAAAGAATCGTGACTTGAGTGCGTTAGTCAATCAGACTTGCTGTCGCAGGTGACCTCATTCTGGGAGGTGGCATAAAGGGTATATAAGATGAGGTAAGAGGCCAGTGGGAGGAGATTGTGCTGAGACTACAAGAGATGACAGACAGACTTCCACTGTGAGAGACCACTGTGAAGAGCATGCAGGCAGGATTGTTGTATTAATGCCACATGCTAAGCCGCCTCCACTGGTTATTCACACATGACAGAGCATGTGTGAGTGTTGGATTATAGAGCCACATCAAGGAGATGCGTGGTAAAGTAATTATTTCACCTTTATTCCTTTTTATTTTTAAGCGCTGTATATTGTAACTAGTAACTGTTAATGCTTGCGTATATCTACATATCAGTTCTGAACTGCATGTGTTAGATGTTAATACCGACCCATTTAGGGGTTAATAAATGTATTAAATTTAGAAAGCTTGTCTTGTATTTATCTTGTGAACTCTGCACTCACTGGCGGTGAGTGTGGTTTATATGAAAGAAGACTCAGGTGTGAGCCAAAGCGGTGTTGGCGCGCTGAGGATCTTTCACAGAGGGGCTGGCTTTTGATTTTCTAACCAACAAACGTTCCTCCTGAGCAGTTGTCTTGCGGGGTCTGCCGGACCTGGGCTTGTCAAAAACATCTCCAGTCTGTTCAAATCTTTTTTTAATTCTTTGTACTTGACGCAGAGACACATTAAAGGTGCCAGCCACCTCTGCAGTGGATCTGGTCTTCAGCCTCTTGATAATCAAGGCTTTGGTCGCAGGGTTGATTTTTGGCATGTTGTCAGAGGTGCAGTTGCAGTTCAAGTGAAGGTCTGGGTGCTGGAGGTCTTTTTATACACACCCACTAATTAACCAATCAATTAGTGAGCACAGGCGAGGCTTTAAACTAGGATTAGGTGCATTATATGATAAGGCGACAAAACTTTTGTCTTGCCAAAATCTGACCTTTCTGTGTTCATTAAATGATGAATATTTCAGCAGTGAAGCCAATTTATTTTCTTAACCAAAAAATCATTTGGGAGGGTTTCAGCTTTCATATGAGTCATTTCTAAAACCAATGGATGAATTTAAAGTCAGGTTATAAGCTTTTGATTCCACAACATGGATAAGCTACAGAACTTCTGTCAGGGACTGTACACAGGACAGAAAAAAACACAGGTCTCTCTCACATCTTATAGGGGTATACAGCTTAATTTAATAAGGTTAGTTAAAAGTTCCACCTGTCCTACCAGTACACAGGGGCAGAAATACCCCATATTGTGCTGCTGTTGGACGTAAGGGGAATAGAATTATTCCAGTGATACTCTATAGACACTTATGACTAGCGTAAAGGGGTTGCCCGGGTTTAATTTTTTATGACCTATCCTCAGGATAGGATATAAATACCTGATATGTAGAGCGCCAACACCTTGCCTCTGCACGATCAGCTGTACGGAGCCGCTTCCAGCACCCATCCTGTACACCATACAGGACTGGAAGCAGAAAGCTTTGTCCACTGTATAGCGGCAGGGCACTATCACTGCAGTTCAGCTCCATTGAAATCAGTGGGAGCTGAGCTGCAATGACAGCAAACAGCCACTATACAGATGGAGGTCTGCACAGTTGATCAGTCCTGGACTGGGTGTTAGGCCATTAAAAAAAAAAAAAAAAGAAATACGGACAACCCATTTAACCCTTTAAGGACGCAGGGTAGTTTGTATGTTAATGCTCGGTGACTTTTTTCATATCTCCCAGTCTTAAAAAAATTCATAACTTTTTTATTTTTCTGTCCACATAGCTATGTGAGGGCTTATTCTTTGCATTATGAGTTGTACTTTCATTTGCCACCATTTTGGGGTACATATGTTTTCATCATCAACTTTTATTTACATTTTTTGGGGGTCCATGTGAAATAACCTACAATTCTATCATAATTTTTTGCATTTTGTTTTACGGCGTTCACTCTGCATTATACATGACAGCCTTGTCCAGCGGGTCATTACGATTAAGGCGATACCAGATGTATAATGGTTTTGTTGTGTTTTATCGCTTTTACAAATAAAACGTTTTTTTTTAAATGAACGTTTTTCCTGGGCTCACCGTATTCTGACAACTATAACTTTTTTACTGTACTGTTGACAGAGATATGTCAGGGCTCTTTATTTGCAGGACAAGTTGTACTTTCTATTGGTACCAATGTTTGGTATGTAGGACTTTTTGATTACTTTTCATTGTTATTTTTTGGGGAAAGCAAAGTGACCAAAATATGTTAATTTGCGCATTGCAGTATATGTTTCTTTTTTTTACAGTGTTTACCGTACGGGATAAATAACATTATTTTTGGATAGTGGGGTCTTATACGTACATGGGGATACCTAACATGTTAGTTTGTTTATTTTTGTTTACATTATATATTTTTTAAATATAAATGTGTTTCTTTTTAACTTTTTATTATTTGTTTATTTATTTTTGTGTGCTTTTTCACTTTTTACATGTCTCACAAGGGGACTTGAAGCTGGAATCTCAGATCCCCTGTGCAATGTCCAGAACATCGCAAAGTAGTTCCTATGGGAACTGTGCATACGAAATCAGGAGGCTGTGGCCCGGTCTCCTAGCTGCCATGGCAACCCCTTGGAACCCACGATCTTATTGCGGAGGGTCCGAGGGGTGACAAGAGGAGCGATCTTGCCCACGGACCTCCTGGATGCCGTATCTTCCGACTCTGGCAGCTGGTCCCGCAAGTGGATAAAGAAGAAAACACACCCCACAGATTGTTACACAATTTCTCCTGAACACAGAAATGCCCCATATGTGGTTGTAATCTGCTGTATCGGTACATGGTGGGGCTCAGAATGGAAAGAGTATAATTTAGCTTTAGGAGAGAAGATTTTGCTGGAATAGTTTTCAGGTGCCATGTCGCATTTGCAGAGCCCCTAAAGTAACAATACAATGTAAAACCCTCAAAAGGGACCCCATTTTAGATACTACACCCCTCAAGGAATTTCTCAAGGGGTATTATCATTTTGAGCCTAAAAATGCTTCCCAAAAATTAATGTACAAAGTGAAAATTGAAATTTTTAAAGAAATATGCCATTTTGGTGCCCAATATGTTGTACCCACTTTGTGTCATCAGAGACATGCACTCCTAAAACTATTAAGTGGGCTATCCCGGGGACAAAGAAATTATATATGTGGGTGTAAACTGCTGCTTGGGCACACAGCAGGGCTCAGAAGGGAAGGAGCACAACTTTTTTTTTTAGCTTTTGGAGTATAGATTTAGAGGGACTTTCTGGTCGCCATGTTATTTTCGCAGAGCCCTGGAGGTGCCAGTAAACTGGAATTCCCCAAGAAGTGACCCCATTTTGTAGGGGAAATTTTAGGGTCTCTGCAAATGTGACATGGTGTCCAAAATCCAACAATCTAAATCTATTCTCCAAAAGCCACATAGCGCTCCTTCACATCTGTGCTCTCCTGTGTACCCAAACTGCAATTTATGCCCCCATGTATGACACTGGTGTACCCAGGATAACGTACTTAATGTCATATGTGGGTATAAACTGCTGTTTGGGCACAGCCGGTCACAGAAGGGAAGGAGTGATATTTTGGTTTTTGGAGCACAATTTGGTTTTTGGATGTCATGACACTTTTGCAGAGCCCCTGAATTGCCAGTAAAGTGGAATCCGCAGACTTGTGACCCCATTTTGGAAACTACACCACTGAAGGGATTTATCAAGTGGGGTAGCGAGTATTTTTAACCCTTGAGTATTGCATTCATTTAATTTCAATGAACGAATGTGCAGCTGATAATGAAAAGGGAAAATATTTTTCCAGAGATTCGCCATTTCATCGCCCGATATTTTGTACCCAGTTGTGACAGCAGAGACACACACTCCAAAAACTGTTTAGCTGGGATCTCGGGCAAAACAGCTTTTGGAGCGTTCATATCTGATACAAGCCGGGCACAACGTATTATGCATTGAAATTACGTATTCCTGGAAAAATTGTCATTTTCACCTTTCACCATCAGCTGCGTATTCATTTCTGGAGAATAAATTATAGCAACACTTGGAGGTTAAAAATGCTCACTGTACCCCTGGATAAATCCCTTGAGGGGTGTAGTTACCAAAATGGGGTGACATGTCAGGAGATTCCACTTTACTGGCATTTCAGGAGCTCTGCAAAAGTGTCATGGTGTCCAAAAGCTAAACTAAGTCTGTGCGCCAAAAACCAAATATCGCTCCTTCCCTTTTGTGCCCAAACAGCAGTTTATACCCACATACAGTACAGACCAAAAGTTTGGACACACCTTCTCATTCCAAGAGTTTTCTGTATTTTCATGACTATAAAAATTGTAGATTCACACTGAAGGCATCAAAACTATGAATTAACACATGTGGAATTATATACTTAACAAAAAAGTGTGAAACAACTGAAAATATGTCTTCTATTCTAGGTTCTTCAAAGTAGCCACCTTTTGCTTTGATTACTGCTTTGCACACTCTTGGCATTCTCTTGATGAGCTTCAAGAGGTAGTCACCTGAAATGGTCTTCCAACAGTCTTGAAGGAGTTCCCAGAGATGCTTAGCACTTGTTGGCCCTTTTGCCTTCATTCTGCGGTCCAGCTCACCCCAAACCATCTGGATTGGGTTCAGGTCTGGTGACTGTGGAGGCCAGATCATCTGGCGTAGCACCCCATCACTCTCCTTCTTGGTCAAATAGCCCTTACACAGTCTGGAGGTGTGTTTGGGGTCATTGTCCTGTTGAAAAATAAATGATGGTCCAACTAAACGCAAACCAGATGGAATAGCATGCCGCTGCAAGATGCTGTGGTAACCATGCTGGTTCAGTATTCCTTCAATTTTGAATAAATCCCCAACAGTGTCACCAGCAAAGCCCCCCCACACCATCACACCTCCTCCTCCATGCTTCACGGTAGGAACCAGGCATGTAGAGTCCATTCGTTCACCTTTTCTGCGTCGCACAAAGACACGGTGGTTGGAACCAAAGATCTCAAATTTGGACTCATCAGACCAAAGCACAGATTTCCACAGGTCTAATGTCCATTCCTTGTGTTCTTTAGCCCAAACAAGTCTCTTGTGCTTGTTGCCTGTCCTTAGCAGTGGTTTCCTAGCAGCTATTTTACCATGAAGGCCTGCTGCACACAGTCTCCTCTTAACAGTTGTTGTAGAGATGTGTCTGCTGCTAGAACTCTGTGTGGCATTGACCTGGTCTCTAATCTGAGCTGCTGTTAACCTGCGATTTCTGAGGCTGGTGACTCGGATGAACTTATCCTCCGCAGCAGAGGTGACTCTTGGTCTTCCTTTCCTGGGGCGGTCCTCATGTGAGCCAGTTTCTTTGTAGCGCTTGATGGTTTTGGCCACTGCACTTGGGGACACTTTCAAAGTTTTCCCAATTTTTCGGACTGACTGACCTTCATTTCTTAAAGTAATGATGGCCACTCGTTTTTCTTTACTTAGCTGCTTTTTTCTTGCCATAATACAAATTCTAACACTCCATTCAGTAGGACTATCAGCTGTGTATCCACCTGACTTCTGAACAACACAACTGATGGTCCCAACCCCATTTATAAGGCAAGAAATCCCACTTATTAAACCTGACAGGGCACACCTGTGAAGTGAAAACCATTTCAGGTGACTACCTCTTGAAGCTCATCAAGAGAATGCCAAGAGTGTGCAAAGCAGTAATCAAAGCAAAAGGTGGCTACGTTGAAGAACCTAGAATATAAGACATATTTTCAGTTGTTTCACACTTTTTTGTTAAGTATATAATTCCACATGTGTTAATTCATAGTTTTGATGCCTTCAGTGTGAATCTACAATTTTTATAGTCATGAAAATACAGAAAACTCTTGGAATGAGAAGGAGTGTCCAAACTTTTGGTCTGTACTGTATGATATTAAGTATGTTACCCTGGGTACACCAGTGTCATGCATGTGGGCATAAACTGCAGTTTGGGCACACAGTAGGGCGCAGAAGGGAAGGAGCGCTATATGGCTTTTGGAGAGCAGATTCAGATGTTTGGTATCTGGACACCATGTCATGTTTGCAGAGCCTCTAAAGTATCAGAAAAGTGGAATCTCCTAAGCAGTGACCCCATTGTGTAAACTGCACCCCTCAAAGAATTTATCAGGGGGTGTAGTAAGCATTACTATCCCAGACGTGACTGCACAGCAGATGGTGAAGAGTGAATATGTAAGCTATGTGTCATATATGTGGGCATAAACTGCTGTTGAGGCACACAGCAGGGCACAGAAGGGAAGGAACGCTGTTTGGCTTTCAGAGCGCAGATTTAGATGGTCTGGGTTGTGGACGCCATGTCATGTTTGCAGAGTCCCTGAGGTGGCACTAAATTGGAATCCGCCAGAAAGTGACCCCATTTTGAATACTACACCCCTGAAAGAATTTATCAAGTGCTATGGTGAGCATTAGTATCCCAGACATGACTAGGTAAGCTGTGCAGAGTACATTGGGAACACCAAATTCCCTACTATATCCCCAGTAGCTCCTATGATTGGGGGGGGTCACTTTTAGTTTATTTTCCCATGTAAGCTCTGAAACTGGTTTGTCCCCTGATATACGCTCACACAGCTTATACATTCCATCCCTGCCGCAGCCAGTTGTGTTCTAATGATTTGGCGATTTTTGGAGTTTTTGTCTTCACATTGTACAAGCTATATATTTTTTATTTTCCTGGTGATGTAGCCATATGAGGGCTGATTTTTTGTGGTATGAGATGCATTTTTTTGGGTGCCTATAACTTATTGAATAAATTATATTAACTCTTTCTGGGTGGATTAAAAAAAACACATCAATTCTGGCATTGGTTTTTACCTTCTAATTTTTTTGCCGTGCAGTGTACAGCATAAGTAACATGTTACCTTTATTCTGCGGGTCGGTACGATTATGGCGATACCTCATTTTATTGTTTTTTCGTGTGTTACTAATTCTGCAGAACAAAAAACAATTTGTGGACATAAATCAATTGTTTTTGCATCACCAGCTTCTGAGATGCGTAACACTTTTATTTTTCACTTGACAAAGTTTGTTTAGAGCTTATTTTATGCAAGAGGACCTGTGCTTTATATTGGTACTGTTTTGAGGTACATATGAGTTTTTGATCAGTTTTATAGCATTTTTTTGTAAGATAGCCAAAAATCATTACTTCCGGCGTTTTTTTCCATTTATATTCCCGATGTTCACCGTGTACGTTAAATATTGTTTGTTTTATTGTACAGATTGTTACTGATGCGGTGATACCAAATATGTATTGTTTTTATTAATTTTTAGTTTTTTTTTTTATATAATTCATTTTATATAGGAAAAGGGAATATTTGGGGATTTATAACTTTATCAATTTTTTTTTACACACTTTATTTTTTTTTTTTAACCTTTTTTTTTTACATTTTTTACTTGTCCTTTAAGGACACCTGAACCAGCGATACACTGATCGCTGGTTCAGTATTACAGACTGCAATACACGAGCATACAGTGTCTTGTAGTCTATACAGGAAGCCAGCCGATGCAGACGCATAGCCTGACTTCCTGAAGTCCCGGCAGGATCAACCAGGTAGCGGGGGCTCCTAGCAGCCTGGGGTCACTGGCCAGACCCCGGGCTGCAGATAATAGGTATCGGCACCCCCTGATCTCGCTGATCATGTTTGAACGCGGCATCCAAGGGGTTAAAACCTCAGATCTGGGGGGTTATGGAGCAGGGTGTTAGCTGTCAGTTACAGCTAACACCTGCTCCCGCTCACTGTGTCTCTGAAGTGCTGGCCGTAAATTTACAATCAGGCGGACTTCAGAGACTAGGACCGCTGGACGTAAATTTACGGCTGGCGGTCGTCAACCGGTTAAAGGGGTTTGTTGCATTATACATTTATTTGCATTATCTAATTCATTCATGATGCAGTTTTCTAATATACATATGTTTATAATTCTACACACATGACCATCTATCAGTAGGTAACCCGTCTTTACACTGTAGAGAACTTGAGGTGGACATCCATGTCAGATCCCTCTTCAGTTTCCATCCTCCAGATAAATGAGCCTAACAGGCGAGGAGTCACGAGATGCGTAGTCTGTAGCAGAATCAGACACGGAATCAAGCAGACCCCAGCAAGAATGAGCAGGCCACTTATTTTTTCAGTGTCCTGCTCTCTGAAAGCAATGGGAGGCAGAATCAGGGCAGATTTCCCTGTGTGAATGTGGCTTTAGTTACCTACCTATAACTTTGATAACAAGCAGACCATTTTTATTAGTAACCAATATGGAAATCCAAGTAATTCCAAAGGGTTCACTTACTTTACCTTTGAATTGTATATTATTGCACTGGGTCATGTTTGGTCTATACAGATATTCCAGGCTCACTTGAGCACATATAACATTGATTATAAGAACGGGGAGATATAACTGAACAGAACTGGTTTAGAGGACCCCACGGAGGGGCTTTTATTTTATATCCCATGAATGTGGCCCCATTTAATCACAATCTTATTTTAGCTTTAATTTTATTACATTTTCTGCAGAAGTTTTATGTATGGTATGAATATATATATATGACTTCCTTACCAGTGCACTGGATGCCTCATCCATAGGACGTCTGGTGTGCGCTGCCCCCGTGTTTTCTTCTCCTAATTCTACACTGCAGTGCTGTGATTGGCTGCCATAGTCATGTGACCTGGCGTCTCAGCAGATGCCATCGATATCCTGCATTATATACAGAGACCGGGAGAAGATGAAGCAGCTGTGATAAGTCTTCTTCATCACTGTCAGCATATTTAATAACTTAAAGGGGTATTCCGGGATTTTTACATTGATCTTTAGGATAGGTCATCAATACGAGATGGTTGAGCCCCAAAATGCAATCACCCCATGAACAGCTGGTTGATGGGACTGTGGCACTTGGGTGAGTGCTGCCCCCTCTTCACTGTATACCTGGCACAATGTCATACATAGCCTAGTGGCAGTGCCTGGTATAGCAGCTCAGTTCAGTTCCCTTGAATGCGGCTGATCTGCAGTGCCCCTGCATTCACTACAGGATGGATGTTGTGTCTGCTATACAGTGAAAAAGCTGCAGCCCCTTCAGTCAGGTGACCTGATCTCATGCTTGACCCCAACGTAAACATGCATTATTTTATTTAGTTATATATGAAATGTGTTTTCTTTGTTTTTCAAGTCTTTTACAAAATCTATTTGGAAATTTGTCATTATCGGAGCATGGTGCGCGCTAGAACATACGCCACAGGCTCCAATACAAAAAAGTCACCAAAGTGTTTCCAGTAAAAAAGCACTAATTGGAGATTATTTCAGATATTTACTGTGTGAAACCTGCTTAAGGCCCTAAGTACGTAAAAGGAAGTAAAAATCTAAAATATCAATTATGACGTGTTATATAAGAAAATAGTCAGAGAAAGATAAAGGACACCAATATATATAGCCATGATCGAGCACATTATACCAGTCAGATACAAGGAAGCTGCACAATCACATTTACTAATACTGGGAATCCTGCCAGGAGGTGTAATAGAGTAATGTGTCCTGTATTCCCCATGATAGCACACATTACTGATAGATGCCAGGATGTACCTGGAAACCATGCATGTGTCGTCCCTGACAACTCCAGGTGCGCTTGGTGTCAGAGACCGTGTCTTGTGAGTGACTGATGCCGAATCCTGTCACAGTAATAATATCCGACCCCTATCAATTATAATAGTGAGAAAAACATAAAACCTCCCTTATAATGGGACATCAGCTTGTTCTGAAAGAGTTAAAGGGGTTTTCCGGGCAAAAAAACTATTTTAAAAAAAAGGTATTTTAGTGTTATTAATGGGTTAATGATTGCACCAAAATACCTTTAGCAGTGTTTTGAGTGATTTCTGGCTTTCTCTGGGAGCTCCTGGCATCCTCTGCATTTGTTTACATGCTTCCCTAGCTTCCTGCTGTCTTAGACTACAACTCCCATGATACCCCTCTCACACCCTCTCTGTTTCCCTAGCTAGCCCGTGGACTACTAGCCCTCTATCTATCTACCTACCTACCTAACTCAGCTCACACCTCCCCATCATACTTACCTGTCTTCTGTGTCCTGGAGATCAGTTTCATCGGTCCAGCCGGCATCTTCTTCTGTGGACTTCTTGCGTATGCGTGGTATGCGCTCTTCACTTCTGCCGGCGAGTGTACAATAAAGCTCTATTGTGCAGGCGGAACCGGAGGAAGTGACGCTTCGTGCCAGAAGACAGTTAAGTATGATGGGGACAGGGAAGTATTGGTGACGCTTCGTTTCTGTAAATGCAGAAACGGAACGTCACCGGATCATCAGAAAATGTGCCTGGGGCGGTCACATGCCCGCCTCAGGTATATAGGTAAATATAGATTTTATTTTTAATTAAAGGGGTTGTCTGGGATAAATGGAAATCCCTACACTAAACTAAATACCCTCCCCCCTCCTATTTTCTAAATAACATAATTAATCAAAAATGTATATTTACTCATATCCCTGAAGCAGTCAAATTTGCTGGTTATCCAGTGACGATTCTTTTCCCCGTTTCCAGAAAGTCACTACTACTCTCCACTAGCTCCCACACCTGCACAGTAGAGGTGGATCGTCACTGCAGAGTACAGAGCAGCGATAGGACAAGAGCGTGCGCCGGGAAGTCAGAAAAGAAAGATGGGCCGTCCCGCAGGAAGAAGCCTGGAAGGAAGGAAGGAAGGAAGAGAGGTAAGTATATAATGGGGGTGGGGGTTGGGCTGTGTAGGTAGAGAAGGGCTAGTAGTGGGCGAGATAGCTAGAGAGACAGGTAGGAGGTGTATGGGAGGTGGGGGGTGTGAGGAGAGAGGTAGCTAGTGAGGATGCTATATAGCATGAAGATGAACCAGATAAACAAATGCAGAAGATAGCAGGAGCTCCCAGAGACACCCAGGGTGCATTTATTAACCCATTAATAGCACTAACAGACCTTTTTTACAAAAACATTGTGTGCCCAAAAAACCCCTTTAAGTCAATTAGAAGTTAGGCAGGGGGAGGGGGTTTAGTTTAGGGATTAATTTTTTTAACCATTCTTTAACCACCTTCCCATTTATTACTACTATGTGTGACACATAATACAGGAGCAGCAATGGCGGCTGGGATTTCTTCTCCCCTCACACATTATGTGACTGTATTCCTCCCCTCTGACTCCAGACACATTATCTGCCCCATCAGCTTCTCCTCACACCTGGTCTCCATCTCTCCTCCTTCATGTCTCCTCACACTGCCCTCTCCTCACATCTCTCCTCCTTCATGTCTCCTCACACTGCCCTCTCCTCACATCTCTCCTCCTTCATGTCTCCTCACACTGCCCTCTCCTCACACTGTCCTCTCCTCCTTCATGTCTCCTCACATCTCTCCTCCATGTCTCCTCACACTGTCCTCTCCTCACATCTCTCCTCCTTCATGTCTCCTCACACTGCCCTCTCCTCACATCTCTCCTCCATGTCTCCTCACACTGTCCTCTCCTCACATCTCTCCTCCTTCATGTCTCCTCACACTGTCCTCTCCTCACATCTCTCCTCCTTCATGTCTCCTCACACTGTCCTCTCCTCACATCTCTCCTCCTTCATGTCTCCTCACACTGTCCTCTCCTCACATCTCTCCTCCATGTCTCCTCACACTGCCCTCTCCTCACATCTCTCCCCCTTCATGTCTCCTCACACTGTCCTCTCCTCACATCTCTCCTTCATGTCTCCTCACACTGTCCTCTCCTCACATCTCTCCTCCATGTCTCCTCACACTGTCCTCTCCTCACATCTCTCCTCCTCCATGTCTCCTCACATCTCTCCTCCTTCATGTCTCCTCACACTGTCCTCACCTCCTTCATGTCTCCTCACACTGTCCTCCCCTCACATCTCTCCTCCTTCATGTCTCCTCACACTGTCCTCCCCTCACATCTCTCCTCCTTCATGTCTCCTCACACTGTCCTCCCCTCACATCTCTCCTCCTTCATGTCTCCTCACACTGTCCTCTCCTCACATCTCTCCTCCTCCATGTCTCCTCACACTGTCCTCTCCTCACATCTTTCCTCCTTCATGTCTCCTCACACTGTCCTCTCCTCACATCTCTCCTCCATGTCTCCTCACACTGTCCTCTCCTCACATCTCTCCTCCTTCATGTCTCCTCACACTGTCCTCTCCTCCTTCATGTCTCCTCACACTGTCCTCTCCTCACATCTCTCCTCCTTCATGTCTCCTCACACTGTCCTCTCCTCCTTCATGTCTCCTCACATCTCTCCTCCATGTCTCCTCACTGTCCTCTCCTCACATCTCTCCTCCTTCATGTCTCCTCACATCACTCCTCCTCCATGTCTCCTCACACTGTCCTCTCCTCACATCTCTCCTCCATGTCTCCTCACACTGCCCTCTCCTCACATCTCTCCTCCGTCTCCTCACACTGCCCTCTCCTCACATCTCTCCCCCTTCATGTCTCCTCACACTGTCCTCTCCTCACATCTCTCCTCCATGTCTCCTCACACTGCCCTCTCCTCACATCTCTCCCCCTTCATGTCTCCTCACACTGTCCTCTCCTCACATCTCTCCTTCATGTCTCCTCACACTGTCCTCTCCTCACATCTCTCCTCCATGTCTCCTCACACTGTCCTCTCCTCACATCTCTCCTCCTCCATGTCTCCTCACATCTCTCCTCCTTCATGTCTCCTCACACTGTCCTCACCTCCTTCATGTCTCCTCACACTGTCCTCCCCTCACATCTCTCCTCCTTCATGTCTCCTCACACTGTCCTCCCCTCACATCTCTCCTCCTTCATGTCTCCTCACACTGTCCTCTCCTCACATCTCTCCTCCTCCATGTCTCCTCACACTGTCCTCTCCTCACATCTCTCCTCCTCCATGTCTCCTCACACTGTCCTCTCCTCACATCTCTCCTCCTCCATGTCTCCTCACACTGTCCTCTCCTCACATCTCTCCTCCTCCATGTCTCCTCACACTGTCCTCTCCTCACATCTCTCCTCCTTCATGTCTCCTCACACTGTCCTGTCCTCACATCTCTCCTCCTTCATGTCTCCTCACACTGTCCTCTCCTCACATCTCTCCTCCTTCATGTCTCCTCACATCTCTCCTCCTCCATGTCTCCTCACACTGTCCTCTCCTCACATCTCTCCTCCTTCATGTCTCCTCACACTGTCCTCTCCTCACATCTCTCCTCCTTCATGTCTCCTCACACTGTCCTGTCCTCGCATCTCTCCTCCTTCATGTCTCCTCACACTGTCCTCTCCTCACATCTCTCCTCCTTCATGTCTCCTCACACTGTCCTCTCCTCACACCTCTCCTCCTTCATGTCTCCTCACATCTCTCCTCCTTCATGTCTCCTCACACTGTCCTGTCCTCACATCTCTCCTCCTTCATGTCTCCTCACACTGTCCTCCCCTCACATCTCTCCTCCTCCATGTCTCCTCACACTGTCCTCTCCTCACACTGTCCTGTCCTCACATCTCTCCTCCTTCATGTCTCCTCACACTGTCCTCTCCTCACACCTCTCCTCCTTCATGTCTCCTCACATCTCTCCTCCTTCATGTCTCCTCACACTGTCCTCTCCTCCTTCATGTCTCCTCACACTGTCCTCCCCTCACATCTCTCCTCCTCCATGTCTCCTCACATCTCTCCTCCTTCATGTCTCCTCACACTGTCCTCTCCTCACATCTCTCCTCCATGTCTCCTCACACTGTCCTCTCCTCACATCTATCCTCTCCTCACATCTCTCCTCCTCCATGTCTCCTCACACTGTCCTCTCCTCACATCTCTCCTCCTTCATGTCTCCTCACACTGTCCTGTCCTCACATCTCTCCTCCTTCATGTCTCCTCACACTGTCCTCTCCTCACATCTCTCCTCCTTCATGTCTCCTCACATCTCTCCTCCTCCATGTCTCCTCACACTGTCCTCTCCTCACATCTCTCCTCCTTCATGTCTCCTCACACTGTCCTCTCCTCACATCTCTCCTCCTTCATGTCTCCTCACACTGTCCTGTCCTCGCATCTCTCCTCCTTCATGTCTCCTCACACTGTCCTCTCCTCACATCTCTCCTCCTTCATGTCTCCTCACACTGTCCTCTCCTCACACCTCTCCTCCTTCATGTCTCCTCACATCTCTCCTCCTTCATGTCTCCTCACACTGTCCTGTCCTCACATCTCTCCTCCTTCATGTCTCCTCACACTGTCCTCTCCTCACACTGTCCTGTCCTCACATCTCTCCTCCTTCATGTCTCCTCACACTGTCCTCTCCTCACACCTCTCCTCCTTCATGTCTCCTCACATCTCTCCTCCTTCATGTCTCCTCACACTGTCCTCTCCTCCTTCATGTCTCCTCACACTGTCCTCCCCTCACATCTCTCCTCCTCCATGTCTCCTCACATCTCTCCTCCTTCATGTCTCCTCACACTGTCCTCTCCTCACATCTCTCCTCCATGTCTCCTCACACTGTCCTCTCCTCACATCTATCCTCTCCTCACATCTCTCCTCCTCCATGTCTCCTCACACTGTCCTCTCCTCCTTCATGTCTCCTCACACTGTCCTCTCCTCACATCTCTCCTCCTTCATGTCTCCTCACACTGTCCTCTCCTCACATCTCTCCTCCTTCATGTCTCCTCACATCTCTCCTCCTCCATGTCTCCTCACACTGTCCTCTCCTCACATCTCTCCTCCTTCATGTCTCCTCACACTGTCCTCTCCTCACATCTCTCCTCCTTCATGTCTCCTCACACTGTCCTGTCCTCGCATCTCTCCTCCTTCATGTCTCCTCACACTGTCCTCTCCTCACATCTCTCCTCCTTCATGTCTCCTCACACTGTCCTCTCCTCACACCTCTCCTCCTTCATGTCTCCTCACATCTCTCCTCCTTCATGTCTCCTCACACTGTCCTCTCCTCCTTCATGTCTCCTCACACCTCTCCTCCTCCATGTCTCCTCACATCTCTCCTCCTTCATGTCTCCTCACACTGTCCTCTCCTCACATCTCTCCTCCATGTCTCCTCACACTGTCCTCTCCTCACATCTATCCTCTCCTCACATCTCTCCTCCTCCATGTCTCCTCACACTGTCCTCTCCTCACACTGTCCTCTCCTCCTTCATGTCTCCTCACACTGTCCTGTCCTCACATCTCTCCTCCTTCATGTCTCCTCACACTGTCCTCCCCTCACATCTCTCCTCCTCCATGTCTCCTCACATCTCTCCTCCTTCATGTCTCCTCACACTGTCCTCTCCTCACATCTCTCCTCCATGTCTCCTCACACTGTCCTCTCCTCACATCTTTCCTCCTTCATGTCTCCTCACACTGTCCTCTCCTCACATCTCTCCTCCTTCATGTCTCCTCACACTGTCCTCCCCTCACATCTCTCCTCCTTGATGTCTCCTCACACTGTCCTCTCCTCACATCTCACCTCCTTCATGTCTCCTCACATCTCTCCTCCTTCATGTCTCCTCACACTGTCCTCTCCTCACATCTCTCCTCCATGTCTCCTCACACTGTCCTCTCCTCACATCTCTCCTCCTTCATGTCTCCTCACACTGTCCTCTCCTCACACCTCTCCTCCTTCATGTCTCCTCACATCTCTCCTCCTTCATGTCTCCTCACACTGTCCTCCCCTCACATCTCTCCTCCTTCATGTCTCCTCACACTGTCCTCTCCTCCTTCATGTCTCCTCACACTGTCCTCCCCTCACATCTCTCCTCCTCCATGTCTCCTCACACTGTCCTCTCTTCCTTCATGTCTCCTCACACTGTCCTCCCCTCACATCTCTCCTCCATGTCTCCTCACACTGTCCTCTCCTCACATCTCTCCTCCTTCATGTCTCCTCACACTGTCCTCTCCTCACATCTCTCCTCCTTCATGTCTCCTCACACTGTCCTCTCCTCACATCTCTCCTCCTTCATGTCTCCTCACACTGTCCTCTCCTCACATCTCACCTCCTTCATGTCTCCTCACACTGTCCTCCCCTCACATCTCTCCTCCATGTCTCCTCACACTGTCCTCTCCTCACATCTCTCCTCCTTCATGTCTCCTCACACTGTCCTCTCCTCACATCTCTCCTCCTTCATGTCTCCTCACACTGTCCTCACCTCCTTCATGTCTCCTCACAGTCTTCCCCTCAGCGCTCCTCACACTCAGTAGCCCCGCCCCTTCATCTTTCCCGCGCTCTCATCTCATTGGCTGGTTGGAACCCGCGGCCATTTTACTCTCCTCCCAGCCGGAACATAGAATGGCTCCTGTACTAAGATCTCCTCATAGTGCCTGGGATATGATAACCTGTAGTAAAGAAGCCGCAGGACACCCGGAGTAGGAGACTGAGCCCTCTCTCCTCAGCAGGGAAGCCTCCCCGCGGTGCTGTCCTCTGACAGGAGGAGTTGTAATAGGAGGAGCTCACTGGCTGCAGTGCTGAGGAGGGAGATGAAGCTGCAGGAGACTCCTGGTGAATGGTGAGGGTGTGAGGAGAGCGCGCCCGCACAGGACATACAGGTGACTGCATTAGGCTGGGGGGGAGAGTTACTTCTCAGGTAATGTTATTGGGGTCTTCACCCTCTTCATCTGCACCTCACAAATGGTGGGACATGTAAATTTAGATGGTAATAGCCCAAACTAGTAAGACACCCCCTTACATACAAATACACACACTCCTCCCCTTATGGGGTCCGGTCACAGAAGGTAAGTCTATACATTATTTCCTCCCGTCTTATTATAATTATTTCCATGTGAATAGAAGTAAGTGAGACCCGAGGGATCTGATTGGCTGAGAGGACCTGGCGCGCTAAGTAAGCATATCACATGACCATTTATACCGCCACTGATGGTGTGTGGTGGGTGTAGATACCGTAATAACAGTAAGTGTTCCTAAGACTGTGTTCACATGTGCAGAAAGTAGTGGAGCAGGAGCCGTGTAATACTGTACCTATAAATGATGCGAGAGGTGAAGGTTTAGTGGTAAAATGTACAACTTTTTTTTTCTAGATTTGGCGATTAACAAGAGAATTAGGCGAGGCCTCCAGAGTAGTTGTAGTTAAAGGGGTTTTTCAGGCTACAGATATTGAGGACAGTCCTTACGGCTATGACTATCCAAGGCTATGAGATCAGTTGTGGTTCAGTACCTGATGCCCCTACTGATCAGCTCTTCTCAGACAGCTGCAGTACCTGGTCTGACCACTATACAGAGAATGGAGCTGTCTGCTTCCTGCTCTACTCTGAGCAGCAGATTGGTGGGGGTGCGGGGCTTCAGTCACCCACCAATTTGATAGAGATGACCTATCTAAGGCCACATTTGTGATGTCAGAAGCAGATGGCGTATATCTTACCATTAGTGGTGTAGATTTCCTCGCTGTCAGACTATTATAATGTATTATTTATGTAATATCACAGAGGGATGTTGTAAGATATGGATCTGGTTTATGTCTGACTGAATCTATTATTACACTGGCGATGAGCGGTCGGACATCTGCGCCTGTTTGCTGATTCAGACGGAGAAGACAAATATCACAAACATGGCGCCATTTTACTTGTGACAATTAACCAGCGACTAAATCACAGCTACGATGAATAGTAAATGTTCTCCGGAGTCTCCATGATTGCCGATGACCAGAGAAGAGCCGTGTAGATGACCCCCATGTTTTATATACAATCTCTCCTTCCCATTTATTTCTGCATTGAGGTCAATGGAAAGGAAAAAAAACTGCAAAACAATCCAGCATATAACTGGTTAAAAAACAAAGCCGCCCGCCGTAAGCCGCACAGTTATGTGACTGATCCCTTATACTCTCTAATGCCCATATTTTTAATAGGACATATAGACATCATGGGGAGGCTCTGCTCAGTTTTGTTATAAGGGTGTGTAAACTTTTGTAACTTTCCTTTTGTTCCACTGACTGCAGATAAGAACATGTTCACACAAGGAAATTGGGATCACCATTTATCATGGATATCTGTAAACCAAAATCAGGGGTGGGACACAAAACACGCAAGAGGGGCAAATCCTTCCATAATACATTTTATGTTTATTCTTCCTGGTATTGACTGTATAAAAAAACATTAAAATAATGATCTAGTATTTAAGTGTGAATGGGGCCTTTGGCTGTGCCCTCTTTTCTACTGTCTGTAGGTTAGCAAGAGAAAGTATCAAAGTGTTCAGTGATCGGCCATTGTACCTGGGAATCCAGTCTAAAGAGCCATTCAGATTATACTGCTGCATAGAGAATTTACAAGTAACCCTTATATCACGTGTGTAGAGGAGCTCCGCCTGTCACGTGTATAGAAAAGCTCCGCCTGTCACGTGTATAGAGGAGCTCCGCCTGTCACGTGTATAGAGGAGCTCCGCCTGTCACATGTATAGAGGAGCTCCTCCTGTCACGTGTATAGAGGAGCTCCTCCTGTCACGTGTATAGAGGAGCTCCGCCTGTCACGTGTATAGAGGAGATCCGCCTGTCACGTGTATAGAATAGCTCCGCCTGTCACATGTATAGAATAGCTCCGCCTGTCACGTGTATAGAATAGCTCCGCTTGTCACGTGTATAGAATAGCTCCGCCTGTCACATGTATAGAATAGCTCCGCCTGTCACGTGTATAGAATAGCTCCGCCTGTCACATGTATACAGGATGAGTGATATAATGGCCATAAATGGTGCCGCTCCTCAGGTACATACACGGTACAAACAAAAGATTCTGTCTAAAACCAGTTGTAAATGTATTTAGAAGAGAAGTTACAGCACAACAGAAGCTAAGAGGTTTAAGTAATAAAGATAAGAAGCTTCTCTTATGTTGTCTAGAATGCCATAAAGGTCTCCAGTCAGTTTGTCATCCCTAAAATGTATGGAGGGGATGCGACTGACAGCTCTGAGGAGAATTATGAAGGGGGCCCAAACTGAGCGTTTGTCCCAGGGCCAGGTCTTTCATGTAATATAATAATTGTATCCTGTGTGTTATCTTTACAATAAACTGTACATATGCTGCAAATAATCAATGCAAACTGTTATACACAGTGACATACAAGGGGTGGTTGCCATAGATGTTTTTCCTGTTTGAATCGGTCCATGTACAAATTACTATAGTAGGCTGCAAAACCATCGCCTTCTAGATAGATTATTAACCTGTTCAGTCACCAGGACAAATAGGTACACCTTGGGTCACTTGAAGAGCTATGGCGTCCGCCAGTAGCTATTGGGTTTCTGATGATTCAGTCCTGCCGTTAATGCAGGGATTTTACCATAGACTGCAATTATATTACCCTATTAGTATTGCAGTCCGTGGTATATATGTGATCCACTGATTGCAGGTTCAAGACCCCTAGGGGAGCTAAAATATATATAGAGAGAGAGAGAGAGATAAACAAAGATATAAAAGTTTGAAGGGATTCTATCATTGGGGAAACTTGGTTTTAACTGAAGCCAAGTTGTAATAGCCTTTATAAAGGCTATTAGTCTCCTGCCTTTGTCGTTTCGCTCCTTGCTGCCGTTTAGAAGAAATCTTGATTTTTATTTTTATGCAAATGCGTCTTCAGAATGAACAGGGGGAGTCCCCTGTGCTCTCCTCAGACGCATTTTTGAACTTACCGTGCCGCCTCTCTTCTTCTTTAGCAGATGCCTCTTCTTGACGTCATCCTTCCTCCAGGGAGACATGTCCATTCGGCCATTTTCCTGTGGCCTATTACACGAGTGTACTGCATGCACTGTATGTAATAGACCACAGAAAAATGGCCGAATGGACATGTCTCCTGGAGGAAGGATGACGTCAAGAAGAGGCGTCTGCTAAAGAAGAAGAGAGGCGGGGTGGTAAGTTGAAAAATGGGGGAACGTCCCCTGTGCATTCTGAAGACGCATTTGTATAAAAATCAAGATTTCTCCTAAACAGCAGCAAGGACCGAAACGACAAAGGTAGGAGACTAATAGCCTTTATAAAGGCTATTACGACGTGGCTTCAGTTAAAAACATGTTTCCCCAATGATAGAATCCCTTTCAATTACCCCCTTTCCCTTGAACACATATACTGAGGTAATGACAGGCACTGAGTAAGGACAGTGTCAGGTTACAATACTCTGTCTCAGCCCTGGATTGGATGCTGAACTAAAGCCCTGGTTGACTCTGCAAGTTGGGTGGGCGAACACAAATATTCTTCTAAATGAATCTTGTGAGGTTCTTCCATCTCTAATGATCACCAGTATGTCCATCATGTGTCACATCATCACAACAAGAAAAAGGCGAATAAAATTATAAGAAATGGAAAATAAAACAATTGACGTGTGACCTGGAGTTTATACTGCCTGCAACATGTAGTGTCCCTCCAACGTGACCATATTTTACTGCAGCAGTCACTGACAGTCTGTACATGACCCTCTGATCAGGAGAACACTGCTACACTCCATAGTCCTGGTTGTAAGAAAGAAAAGTTGCAATCGCCCTCAAGAAAATATTTTTAAATAAATACAGACTCCATGGGCAAAAAACAAACTACTAATAGCCAAACACGGTACACTTAGACAGGCAGTCTGAAAATACATCAGATTTATCACAGTGGCTGACGCTGGATGATAAAGCTGGTGTATCTTTACACTGTCTAGTCTATGTTTATACCACCTTTAGGCAGTGGTGAACCTAGTCTCTTTGCTGCCTGAGGCGGATTATAGAAAAACGCCGCCCAAAGTTATAAAACAGTTTATAAGAATTCTTCTTCCTGTACAGTCATATGAAAAAGTTTGGGCACCCCTATTAATCTTAATCATTTTTAGTTCTAAATATTTGGGTGTTTGCAACAGCCATTTCAATTTGATATATCTAATAACTGATGGACACAGTAATATTTCAGGATTGAAATGAGGTTTATTGTACTAACAGAAAATGTGCAATATGCATTAAACCAAAATTTGACCGCTGCAAAAGTATGGGCACCTCAACAGAAAAGTGACATTAATATTTAGTAGATTCTCCTTTTGCAAAAATAACAGCCTCTAGTCGCTTCCTGTAGCTTTTAATCAGTTCCTGGATCCTGGATGAAGGTATTTTTGACCATTCCTCTTTACAAAACAATTCCAGTTCAGTTAAGTTTGATGGTCGCCGAGCATGGACAGCCCGCTTCAAATGATCCCACAGATGTTCAATGATATTCAGGTCTGGGGACTGGGATGGCCATTCCAGAACATTGTAATTGTTCCTCTGCATGAATGCCTGAGTAGATTTGGATCATTGTCTTGCTGAAATATCCATCCCCGGCGTAACTTCAAATTCGTCACTGATTCTTGTACATTATTCTCAAGAATCTGCTGATACTGAGTTGAATCCATGCGACCCTCAACTTTAACAAGATTCCCGGTGCCGGCATTGGCCACACAGCCCCAAAGCATGATGGAACCTCCACCAAATTTTACAGTGGGTAGCAAGTGTTTTTCTTGGAATGCTGTGTTTTTTGGACGCCATGCATAACGCCTTTTTGTATGACCAAACAACTCAATCTTTGTTTCATCAGTCCACAGGACCTTCTTCCAAAATGAAGCTGGCTTGTCCAAATGTGCTTTTGCATACTTCAGGCGACTCTGTTTGTGGCGTGCTTTCAGAAACGGCTTCTTTCGCATCACTCTCCCATACAGCTTCTCCTTGTGCAAAGTGTGCTGTATTGTTGACCGATGCACAGTGACACCATCTGCAGCAAGATGATGCTGCAGCTCTTTGGAGGTGGTCTGTGGATTGTCCTTGACTGTTCTCACCATTCTTCTTTTCTGCCTTTCTGATATTTTTCTTGGCCTGCCACTTCTGGGCTTAACAAGAACTGTCCCTGTGGTCTTCCATTTCCTTACTATGTTCCTCACAGTGGAAACTGACAGGTTAAATCTCTGAGACAACTTTTTGTATCTTTCCCCTGAACAACTATGTTGAACAATCTTTGTTTTCAGATCATTTGAGACTTGTTTTGAGGAGCCCATGATGCCACTCTTCAGAGGAGATTCAAATAGGAGAACAACTTGCAATTGTCCACCTTAAATACCTTTTCTCATGATTGGATACACCTGGCTATGAAGTTCAAAGCTCAGTGAGGTTACAAAACCAATTTTGTGCTTCAGTAAGTCAGTAAAAAGTAGTTAGGAGTATTCCAATCAATAAAATGATAAGGGTACCCAAATTTTTGCATCGGTCAAATTTTGGTTTAATGCATATTGCACATTTTCTGTTAGTACAATAAACCTCATTTCAATCCTGAAATATTACTGTGTCCATCAGTTATTAGATATATCAAATTGAAATGGCTGTTGCAAACACCCAAATATTTAGAACTAAAAATGATTAAGATTAATAGGGGTGCCCAAACTTTTTCATATGACTGTATTACTTCAGTATCAGATCAACAACACGGCATTAACAATGAAAGTAACTTCACACATCTTCTGCTTGGTGGATGGACGAGCCCACGTGGCCCCATTCTCTATAATAGGAGCCCCGCAGATAGCTGAGGACTGGACTTCGGGTATCTTTGGCGCTCCCATTGAAGTGAATTAGAGCCACGCGGGTTCGTCCATTCACCAAGCTACATCCCTATATTCAGCCGCAGCCAGGCTGAATTCCCACCCAGTGGGGGAAGAAACCCAATTCCCAGACTCAGTGGGGGTCTCAGCAGACAGACCCCCATCACTCAGGTATTTATCCTCTATCATTTAGGTGAATACAGGGCAGTAACATTCTGTGACTTACAGGTGACGTCTCTGACTAATCCTTCACATTTCCCTTCTCTTCCCTCTGGACCGCCATGACCACTTCTTCCAGCTGTGACTTGTCTCTGTAAAGTTTACAGCACAAACATCTTTGGCTCCTCACTTTTCCAGGCACCGACCCACATTGTCCTCACCTACACACCCATCGTGCTGCTACCCCAATTATATAATATATGATATAACCCCCCATAATGACTAATACCCCCAAGTGCATCTTTATATTAATAACTTCCCTGTGCACCCCCTTTAAATAGTGCCCCTTATTATCAATGCCCCAGGCATTTCCTTATTTAAAAGTGAAAAAAAAAATGAGTGGGGTTCCAATACCCGGGACCCCCAGGATCAGCTGTTTGAATGAACCGTGGTACCTGTGTAAGCGCCGTAACCCCTTCTCTGTTTATATAGTGTCATTCATCTCATGGCCATGTAATGTAACTACAGCCTCGTCCTATACACGTCTATGTGACAAGGCTGGAATTACATCACACGGTCACTATAAACAGACTTCGCCATGGCCCCTTCATACAGCTGATCAGCGGGGATTCACTGATCTCTTATTGATGATTTATTCTGAGGATAGATCATCAATAAAAATGAGGTGGAAAACTCCTTAAGGCCCTGGCCTCACGTGGCAGAAATGCCTTGGTGTGGCCATGGTTTAACACTGTGGAAAAAATGCAGCGTTTTACAGTTCCTGCAAAGTGGATGGGATTCTAGCAAATTCCATCCACATATTGCGGAAAAATACACACAATGGACATGCTGCAATTTCCAAAATCGTTGCGGTTTTGGAAGTTGCAGCATGACAATTATACCTACAGAAACACTGGCGGTTTCCCAATAGGTATAATGGACGCAGAAAGTCCACAGAGGAAATCTTTGCGGACTTTCTGTGAAAAGCGCTGCGGGAAAAACTGCGATTCATTACCATTGTGGTTTTTCCTGCAGCGCTTTTTGCTCCTGCCCGCTATGTGGGGCCGTAGCTTTAATAAAGCCCAAGTGTCACCTTAATTAAGTGAATTGCCCCCGTATATTATGCCCCTTATTTCCCCTGACATACATACTGCGCCCCTAATGACTTATATAAATGACCCCCCCCCCTTGTAATGCCTCCTAATAGTCCTTATATAAATGAACCCCCTGTCATCATAAAGCCCCCTAATGAATCCTCCCTTATATTTCCTCCTCCTAACAACTCCTTATACTATTAAAACACCCACAACTGCGCTAAAAAAAAGTTATACTCACCTACCTGCGATCCTTTGGTGAATGGCACCGCCGCCTCCTCTTCTCTATGATGCGCCGGGTCCACGCACAGGTGGCGCGATGCTATGACGTCATCGCGCCGGCCTGGTCTCGGTGTCTTGTAAACCGCAGGCCTAAAGTGGCTTGCGGTTTACAAGTTTAATGATGAGTTTAATGGCGGCCCAGGGAAACCGCCCTCTCTGCCCAACCCCCCCCCCCCCCCCCGCTAGCTACGCCTCTGGGGGGCGAGCAGTAGCAGGGATAGGTAAGTAAATAGGCCGTTGCCTGCTGGGGTTACTCCTGCAGGTAACAGCCTATTGAAAAAAATAATAATTATCCTCACCTACCTGCGATCCCTTGATGGAGCTACCACCTCTGTGTCTCAGCGCAGGAGGCGTGATGACATCATAGCAGCGCTGAAATGCAGAGGTCTCCTAAGGCAGCCCCGGACAGATACCACTCAGCTTTGTTTTCAGAGCGGCCTGTCTTGGGCTGGTTTAGGATAAAGAATAGTAAAAAAAAATATATATATTAAAAATGCCGCCTGAGGCAGCCGCCTCACCTCGCCTCATTAGAGGTTCGCCCCTGCCTTTAGGTGGCTTACTTTGAGCCAGAATTTTGTCTCAACTTTGGTGAATTTTATCACATCTTAGTGCAATTAAGCCACAACCCCTTTTTCTGAGAAGCCACACCCACAAGATCCAAGATGTGCTGAGATGCGGTGACGATATGCCTAAGATGCCCCACATTTACAAACAGTCATAACCGCATTACTAATCGTGGCCAATAAACCAAAATAATTTTTAAAAAAAACATATTTAGAAAAAAGAAAGACGACATAGTAGTGACCCATGATAAGGTTTCCACATGGCAAGAAACCCTAAATAAGGAATAATATCATTGATTTAGAGAAGGAGAAGAAACAAAGTAATACTAGCAAAATGTAAATACAAAGTACCCAGTAAAGGGGCTTACCAGTCATACCCTGCCATATGTATATCACATGATGGCTCTGGAGACCCCTGATAAAGGGCTGGCAGTACATGTAGGGCAGGTTATGGTTGGTTACCTTACATTGCTGATGTCACATACAGTATATAAGGTGCTGCAGGAACACGAGGCATTTCAGCGATGGTGGAAGTAGGGGATGGACGTGTTATTCATCTCACTGCATGATACAGAGCACTGACTCCATTTTCTTTGGCAATACACAGGACTGAGTAAAACTTGGAATATAGCTAGAGAATTTTAGGAGTAGAACAAAGTTAAGTCAGATTTAACAATTATAGGCAGATTAGCTATAGAAATCATAGACAGGAGTGAGGGAGAGTATCTGTGCTGTGTGACAAACACTTCTGCAGTAATACACACAAAAGACAGTTAAATCTTTTATTGCCAATAATCTAATTTTGTCTAAGGCTCGGTTCACACCCGGGCCTGGTCTCTTCCCTGAATCCACTTGAAAAATGCAAAGACAAAAGGAAGAAGGATTTTTCTCTCCACATTTTTTGGTTGGATCGCAGGTCGGTGAGGATAACTTATTTTTTTTTTTTTTTTTTTTAACCCCTTCCCGCCAGAGGAATTTTTTAATTTTCGCTTTTGACTCCCCCCCCCCCCCCACCCTTACAAACCCCTAACTTTTTTTTATTTTTCGCTCTCAGAGCCATATGAGGGCTTAATGTTTGCAGGACAGATTGTTCTTCATGATGCTGCCATTAGTTATTCTGTACAATGTACTGGGAAGTTGGAGTTGAAGAAAAAGTGCATTTGTGCGACTTTCTTACGGGCTTCGTTTTTATGGCGATCACTCTGCAGCCAAAATGACATGTCACCGGTATTCTATGTTTCGGTACGATTCCGGGGATACCAAATTTATATACAGTACAGACCAAAAGTTTGGACACACCTTCTCATTCCAAGAGTTTTCTGTATTTTCATGACTATAAAAATTGTAGATACACACTGAAGGCATCAAAACTATGAATGAACACATGTGGAATTATATACTTAACAAAAAAGTGTGAAACAACTGAAAATATGTCTTCTATTCTAGGTTCTTCAAAGTAGCCACCTTTTGCTTTGATTACTGCTTTGCACACTCTTGGCATTCTCTTGATGAGCTTCAAGAGGTAGTCACCTGAAATAGTTTTCACTTCACAGGTGTGCCCTGTCAGGTTTAATAAGTGGGATTTCTTGCCTTATAAATGGGGTTGGGACCATCAGTTGTGTTGTTCAGAAGTCAGGTGGATACACATTTGATAGTCCTACTGAATGGAGTGTTAGAATTTGTATTATGGCAAGAAAAAAGCAGCTAAGTAAAGAAAAACGAGTGGCCATCATTACTTTAAGAAATGAAGGTCAGTCAGTCCGAAAAATTGGGAAAACTTTGAAAGTGTCCCCAAGTGCAGTGGCCAAAACCATCAAGCGCTACAAAGAAACTGGCTCACATGAGGACCGTCCCAGGAAAGGAAGACCAAGAGTCACCTCTGCTGCGGAGGATAAGTTCATCCGAGTCACCAGCCTCAGAAATCGCAGGTTAACAGCAGCTCAGATTAGAGACCAGGTCAATGTCACACAGAGTTCTAGCAGCAGACACATCTCCACAACAACTGCTAAGAGGAGACTGTGTGCAGCAGGCCTTCATGGTAAAATAGCTGCTAGGAAACCACTGCTAAGGACAGGCAACAAGCACAAGAAGAACACAAGGAATGGACATTAGACCTGTGGAAATCTGGGCTTTGGTCTGATGAGTCCAAATTTGAGATCTTTGGTTCCAACCACCGTGTCTTTGTGCGACGCAGAAAAGGTGAAGGAATGGACTCTACATGCCTGGTCCCCACCGTGAAGCATGGAGGAGGAGGTGTGATGGTGTGGGGGGGCTTTGCTGGTGACACTGTTGGGGATTTATTCTGAACCAGCATGGTTACCACAGCATCTTGCAGCGGCATGCTATTCCATCCGGTTTGCGTTTAGTTGGACCAACAGGACAATGACCCCAAACACACCTCCAGACTGTGTAAGGGCTATTTGACCAAGAAGGAGAGTGATGGGGTGCTACGCCAGATGACCTGGCCTCCACAGTCACCAGACCTGAACCCAATCCAGATGGTTTGGGGTGAGCTGGACCGCAGAGTGAAGGCAAAAGGGCCAGCAAGTGCTAAGCATCTCTGGGAACTCCTTCAAGACTGTTGGAAAACCATTTCAGGTGACTACCTCTTGAAGCTCATCAAGAGAATGCCAAGAGTGTGCAAAGCAGTAATCAAAGTAAAAGGTGGCTACTTTGAAGAACCTAGAATATAAGACATATTTTCAGTTGTTTCACACTTTTTTGTTAGGTATATAATTCCACATGTGGTAATTCATAGTTTTGATGCCGTCAGTGTGAATCTACAATTTTTATAGTCATGAAAATACAGAAAACTCTTGGAATGAGAAGGTGTGTCCAAACTTTTGGTCTGTACTGTAGTTTTATTTACATTTTAACCCTTTAAGTTGCCATATTCTGACACCCGTAAGTTTTTTTTTTTTTTTTTTTTTTTATACTTCCGTATACGGGGATGCATAGGGCGACTTTTCTTTTGCAGGGCCAGGTGTACTTTTTAGTTATACCATTTTGGGGAATTACTATTGCTTTGATCACTTTTTATTAAAATTTTTATCAGAGGCAAAACAGTGAAAAAATGGCAATTTGGCACTTTTGATTTTTTTTTTTCCTGCTATGGTGTTTACCGTATAGGAAAAATATTTTTATAGATTTGTAGACCGGGCATTTTCAGACACAGGGATACCTAATGTGTATGTGTCTCATAGTATTTAACTACTTTTGTATGTGTTCTAGGGAAAGGGGGTTGATTTGAACTTTGAATATTTAATTTTTTATATATATTTTTGTACTTTTTTTTTTGCATTTATTAGACCCCCTAGGGGTCTTCAACCTCAGGGGGTCTGATCACTAATGCAATGCATTACAATGCTAATGCATTGCAAAAAAACGGCACTTCTATTACAGGCTACATAGAGTAGCCTGCAATAGAAACTAATGAAAGACAGGCCTGGGAGCCTTCACAAGGCTCCCGGCTGTCATAGCAACGGGACGCCAGAGGGGTTAATGCCCACGATCAATGTGGGCACTGATCGCAGGCATTAGCGCCAGGTCTCTGCTGCATAAAACAGCAGAGACCCGGCGGCTATGGTGGCTGCACGACTTAAACACCCAGTATCTTCCGTACTATTACGGCGGATGTTGGGAAGGGATTAATAGGCTGTTACCTGCTGGAGTAACCCCAGCAGGTAATGGGCCCTATTTACTTACCTATCCCCGTTCCTGCTCACGGCCGCCTGCGCTTCCCCTTCTACTATTGGAATCAGGGGCATAATATAAGGTGGATATTCATTAAAGGGCTTGTCCAGGATAACCACGTTTGTTAATATGAGACCGGGGAAAGTGATAAAAAAAAAAAAAAACCTACTCACCTGTCCCTTGTGCTCTGATGTCTCCCACCACAGTCTGGTTCTGCTGCTCTGGTGTTTTCTTCTGGCGAAAGTCCGCGCCGCACATGACCGCTGAGGTCGCTGACATGGGACTGTGGGGACTTCTGCTGGAAGAAAACACCGGAGCAGCAGGACCAGATCGCACTGGAAGAGACCGGAGCACCTCCCCCAGCCTCATATTAAAAAAGTGGTTATCCTGGACAACCCCTTTAAGGTCGAAAAGAGGAGGCAGATGAGCGCTGGTCCAGAATAAATGTAGTCTTTAATCCAATTGAATAAAACACACGACGCGTTTCGGGACAAACCCTTTTTCAAGTGTGCATAAAAACATAGCATGGGTAGCATAGCATATATATACTTTACAAAAATAAAAAAAATGGGACAAAAACGGGCAGTAGCCACGCCCCCTCATGTGTGGGGGTGTGGCTAATGGATCTAAACTAAATAAAGAGAGAAAAAAAGAGCAAAAACGGGCTGTAGCCACGCCCCTAACGTGTGGGGGCGTGGCTAATGGCTCTAACCTAAATAAAGAGAAAAAAAAAATAAAAAGTACAAATAAATATATAATTATATGTGAGAAAAAAAAATATTAATTAGAAAACATAGAAGCAATAGAAAAAGTTTACAGTACATTATATGAATAATTCATAAATAAGTAAAATAAGTTAGGAATAAATAAGCATACAATAATAAATACAATTGATAAAATATATAAAATAATCAAATATTGAGGACGATAAAAACTAATTATTGGAATTCCTTAGTGGGGAATAGAATGGGAAGTTCAAAACGCATCAAATTGGTTTAACATATGAACTTGGATTGATACTCAAAAAAAATTTTCTGATGCTTCATTTAGACCTACTGGTACCATTGTGTTCAGTCTATAGATCCAAAAGAATTATTTTCTTTTAAGTAACTCATTATTTGTAGTACAGTCATGGCCAAAAGTTTTGAGAATGACACAAATATTCTCTTTTCACATGATCTGCTGCCCTCTGGTTTTTATGTGTGTTTGTCAGATGTTTTTATCACATACAGAAATATAATTCCATTCATATTATGAGTAACAGAAGCTTATATTGACAGTTAGAATGAGTTAATGCAGCAAGTCAATATTTGCAGTGTTGACCCTTCTTCTTCAGGACCTCTGCAATTCTCCCTGGCATGCTCTCAATCAACTTCTGGACCAAATCCTGACTGATAGCAGTCCATTCTTGCAGAATCAATGCTTTCATTTTGTCTGAATTTGTTGGTTTTTGTTTGTCCACCCGTCTCTTGATGATTGACCACAAGTTCTCAATGGGATTAAGATCTGGGGAGTTTCCAGGCCATGGACCCAAAATCTCTATGTTTTGTTCCCTGAGCCATTTAGTTATCACCTTTGCTTTATGGCAAGGTGCTCCATCATGCTGGAAAAGGCATTGTTGAGCGCCAAACTGCTCTTGGACGGTTGGGAGAAGTTGCTCTTGGAGGACATTCTGGTACCATTCTTTATTCATGGCAAGACTGTGAGAGAGCCGATTCCCTTGGCTGAGAAGCAACCCCACACATGAATGGTTTCAGGATGCTTTACAGTTGGCATGAGACAAGACTGGTGGTAGCGCTCACCTCTTCTTCTCCGAATAAGCTGTTTTCCAGATGTTCCAAACAATCGAAAAGGGGATTCATCAGAGAAAATGACTTTCCCCCAGTCCTCAGCAGTCCACTCCCTGTACCTTTTGCAGAATATCAGTCTGTCCCTGATGTTTTTTCTGGAGAGAAGTGGCTTCTTTGCTGCCCTCCTTGAGACCAGGCCTTGCTCCAAGAGTCTCCGCCTCACAGTGCGTGCAGATGCACTCACACCTGCCTGCTGCCATTCCTCAGCAAGCTCTGCACTGCTGGTAGCCCGATCCCGCAGCTGAAACACTTTTAAGAGACGGTCCTGCCGCTTGCTGGTCTTTCTTGGGCGCCCTGGAGCCTTTTTGGCACCAATGGAACCTCTCTCCTTGAAGTTCTTGATGATGCGATAGATTGTTGACTGAGGTGCAATCTTTCTAGCTGCAATACTCTTCCCAGTTAGGCCATTTTTGTGCAGTGCAATGATGACTGCACGTGTTTCTTTAGAGATAACCATGGTTAACAGAAGAGAAACAATGATGGCAAGCACCAGCCTCCTTTTAAAGTGTCCAGTGGTGTCATTCTTACTTAATCATGACAGATTGATCTCCAGCCCTGTCCTCATCAACACCCACACCTGTGTTAATGGAGCAATCACTGAAACGATGTTAGGTGGTCCTTTTAAGGCAGGGCTGCAATGATGTTGAAATGTGTTTTGGGGGATAAAGTTCATTTTCTAGGCAAATATTGACTTTGCAAGTAATTGCTGTTAAGCTGATCACTCTTTATAACATTCTGGAGTATATGCAAATTGCCATTAGAAAAACTGAAGCAGTAGACTTTGTAAAAATTAATATTTGTATCATTCTCAAAACTTTTGGCCATGACTGTAGATCCAAAAGAATTCTTTTCTTTTAAGTAACTCATTATTTGTAGTAGTCATTTGATCTATTGGAGTGATTTTGAATACATTAAATTCACAATCATGATATTTGGTGTCTAGAAACACTATGTTTCTGAAAACCCTTAAGAACGTTGGCCCGATGTTTGTTTAAACGTTCCCTGAGGTGCATAGTGGTGCGGCCCACGTATTGTAAGCCACACTGACAGTGAATAACATAGATGACAAAGGATGAGTTGCATGTAAGATGTGGCTTGATTGGAAAAGTCTCACCTGTGGAGTTACTGGTAATTGTGGTTTGACCATGAGTGATGCTAATACAGCATTTGCATCTAGTTACGTTACATTTGTAACTCCCACCTTGGGCAGGTTTTGGCTGAATATTAATCACTCTAGGAATCTTGGATTCCCTCAATTTGCTGGGGGCTAATACATTTTTTACATTTCTGGCACGTCTGTATGTGACACACGGTGTTTTTGGAAGAGTTTTACTCAGAAAAGGGTCATTAGTTAATAGTGACCAATATTTTGAGCGTATAGACTTGACCTGCTAATGTTGATAGTTGTAAGTGGTTATAAAATTAAATTGGGGAGGTTTCTTTCGGAGTTTAATTGAGGGTTTGATACAATCAAGTTGAGTTAGTTGTTTCACTCTATGTTGCGCTGATTCGATTATTCCTGTCGGGTAATGTTTTTCAGAAAATCTTTTTGTGATGATTTTACTTTGATTTTCATAATCGTGATCTAATGTACAATTGCGTCTTATCCTCCGAAATTGACTGTAGGGTATATTATTCATCCATTTTTTATAGTGAGAACTGTTGTAGTCCAGAAGACTATTAGAATCGACTTTTTTGAAAAAAGTTTTTGTCACTATCTTACTATCAATATTCATCAGTTGTAAGTCAGGATATTCAATGGATGTACTTGATGTTGTACCAGATAGAGTAATGCCCCATTCATTCACATGGTTGTTCAAATGGTCTGTGAATGCATTAAAGGATTTAGTGTCCCCTTCCCATATGAAGATCAAGTCATCTATGTATCTTTTATAATAGATGATATGTTTAGCCCAAGGGTGGTCTGAGTATATGGTTTCATTCTCAAACTCACCCATAAATAAATTTGCGAAACTCGGTGCGAAACGAGTTCCCATCGCG
Source organism: Leptodactylus fallax (assembly GCA_947044405.1). Taxonomy (NCBI): domain Eukaryota; kingdom Metazoa; phylum Chordata; class Amphibia; order Anura; family Leptodactylidae; genus Leptodactylus; species Leptodactylus fallax. The sequence goes on along the minus strand of CAMRHE010000551.1, from coordinate 299,661 downwards.
GTCCCCCGTATCTGTAAAAATATATCTGAACCAAAGTGAAACGCATTATGCTTTAATGTAAATTGAATACTGTTCAGGATAAAAGTTTGTTGATTGTTAGGCATGGCGGGATCAGATGAAAGGTACTTGGAGATGGTGGATAGGCCCTTCTCGTGTGGAATATTGCTGTATAACGCAGCTACATCCAGTGTTGCCCAGCAGTAGGTTGGTTTCCATGGGATAATTAACAAATCAAATATTAAGCTGGCAGAATCTTTTATGTATGACTTGAGATTAATCACATATTTTTGTAAAATAATGTCTATATACTGGGACAGATTGGAGGTGAGAGAGTTAATGCCAGAAATTATAGGTCTACCTGGGGGATCGGTAGCGTTCTTATGGATTTTGGGTAAATGATAGAAGAGAGCCAGTTGTGGATTTTCAGGTAGAAGGAATAGTTTTGCTTTTTTTGTTAGAATCCCTACCTCTGCTGCTTCTATAATTAAGTTTGTATACGGTGTTATATATTCGGGGGTGGGATCATGAGTCAGTTGTATATAATATGTAGGATCTGATAGGATCCTGTGGGCCTCCGCTATATACGTGGAACAGTCCTGTATTACAATCCCCCCTCCCTTGTCCGCCCCTCTTATGGTGATAGTATTATTGCCCATAAGACTTTTAAGGGAGATTCTTTCTTTATTAGATAAATTATCCTTGGTATAGATAGGATTAGATTTAAGTTTTCTAAATTCGGAAGAAACCATATTGCAAAAAGTATCAATATTACTACCTTTGTGGTATGTGGGATAAAAATGTGATTTAGGTCTTAGATCAGTATGACAAGGTGTGGGGGATATCGAGGTTAATGGAATTTGATCCGTAGATGGGATTGGTTCGTGGCAGAGAGGTGTACTTGGGGTAGATTTTTCAGATAATGTAAGTGCTAATTTGCTAGTAGGGGCGTGGCTACAGCCAGTTTTTGCCCTTTTTTTTTTTTTTCTCTTTATTTAGTTTAGATCCATTAGCCACGCCCCCACATGTGAGGGGGCGTGGCTACCGCCCGTTTTTGTCCCATTTTTTTATTTTTGTAAAGTATATATATGCTATGCTACCCATGCTATGTTTTTATGCACACTTGAAAAAGGGTTTGTCCCGAAACGCGTCGTGTGTTTTATTCAATTGGATTAAAGACTACATTTATTCTGGACCAGCGCTCATCTGCCTCCTCTTTTCTACCTGCATCTGGATTCTTCCACACGTGCTTCATACCACAGTTCCGAGGCTAGCAGCTGCTTCACAAGGTCCCAATGAAGATAATCTGATTCTACATGCCTACTAAGTTGTGAGCTGATCACAACCCACCAAGGTGAGCAATTTGTATCAGTGTTCTGATATCTATCATCCTTTGGTTTTACACTATTAGCGCTCTGTGCTGTTTTTTCTTTTTATTTCTTTCAACCCCTTTAAGGTGGCACTTGGACTTTATTAAAGGGGCTTTCCAGCTCATGTTTATTGATGTTCTATCCTTAGGACAGATTATCAATAAGAGATAAGTGACCCCCACTGACCAGCTGTATGAAGGGCTATGGTGCCTGTATATATCACACGCTGTCTGTTTATAGTGACTGTGTGATGTAATTCCAGCCCTGTCACATAGACGTGTATAGGACGAGGCTGTAGTTACATTACATGGCTGCTATGAGATGAATGACACTATGAAAACAGAGAAGCGGTCACGGCGCTTACACAGGTACCACAGTTCATTCAAACAGCTGATCAGTGGGGGTCCTGGGTTTTTGAGCCCCACTGATTAGTTTATTAATGACCTGGGAAACCTTTTCATTAGAAAACGCCTGGGACGATATTAATAAAGGGCACTATTTATGGGGATACACGGGGGAAATATTAACCACTTCAGTACCGGGCCAATTTCTGGTCCAGACTAGTTTCATTTTTGGGTTTTTTGTATGTGCGGTTTTGAGGGCTATGACATTTTTATCATTTGAGCTATTCAACTAATTTCTGCTTCTTTTCTCAGTAACATACAGTACAGACCAAAAGTTTGGACACGCCTTCGCATTCCAAGAGTTTTCTGTATTTTCATGACTATAAAAATTGCAGATTCACACTGAAGGCATCAAAACTATGAATTACCACATGTGGAATTATATACGTAACAAAAAAGTGTGAAACAACTGAAAATATGTCTTATATTCTAGGTTCTTCAAAGTAGCCACCTTTTGCTTTGATTACTGCTTTGCACACTCTTGGCTTTTTCTCGATGAGCTTCAAGAGGTAGTCACCTGAAATGGTTTTCACTTCACAGGTGTGCCCTGTCAGGTTTAATAAGTGGGATTTCTTGCCTTATAAATGGGGTTGGGACCATCAGTTGTGTTGTTCAGAAGTCAGGTGGATACACAGCTGATAGTCCTACTGAATGGAGTGTTAGAATTTGTATTATGGCAAGAAAAAAGCAGCTAAGTAAAGAAAAACGAGTGGCCATCATTACTTTAAGAAATGAAGGTCAGTCAGTCCGAAAAAGTGGGAAAACTTTGAAAGCGTCCCCAAGTGCAGTGGCCAAAACCATCAAGCGCTACAAAGAAACTGGCTCACATGAGGACCGCCCCAGGAAAGGAAGACCAAGAGTCACTTCTGCTGCGGAGGATAAGTTCATCCGAGTCACCAGCCTCAGAAATCGCAGGTTAACAGCAGCTCAGATTAGAGACCAGGTCAATGCCACACAGAGTTCTAGCAGCAGACACATCTCTACAACAACTGTTAAGAGGAGACTGTGTGCAGCAGGCCTTCATGGTAAAATAGCTGCTAGGAAACCACTGCTAAGGACAGGCAACAAGCACAAGAAGAACACAAGGAATGGACATTAGACCTGTGGAAATCTGTGCTTTGGTCTGATGAGTCCAAATTTGAGATCTTTGGTTCCAACCACCGTGTCTTTGTGCGACGCAGAAAAGGTGAACGAATGGACTCTACATGCCTGGTTCCCACCGTGACGCATGGAGGAGGAGGTGTGATGGTGTGGGGGTGCTTTGCTGGTGACACTGTTGGGGATTTATTCTGAACCAGCATGGTTACCACAGCACTTGCAGCGGCATGCTATTCCATCCGGTTTGCGTTTAGTTGGACCATCATTTATTTTTCAACAGGACAATGACCCCAAACACACCTCCAGACTGTGTAAGGGCTATTTGACCAAGAAGGAGAGTGATGGGGTGCTACGCCAGATGACCTGGCCTCCACAGTCACCAGACCTGAACCCAATCCAGATGGTTTGGGGTGAGCTGGACCGCAGAATGAAGGCAAAAGGGCCAACAAGTGCTAAGCATCTCTGGGAACTCCTTCAAGACTGTTGGAAGACCATTTCAGGTGACTACCTCTTGAAGCTCATCAAGAGAATGCCAAGAGTGTGCAAAGCAGTAATCAAAGCAAAAGGTGGCTACTTTGAAGAACCTAGAATATAAGACATATTTTCAGTTGTTTCACACTTTTTTGTTAAGTATATAATTCCACATGTGTTAATTCATAGTTTTGATGCCTTCAGTGTGAATCTACAATTTTTATAGTCATGAAAATACAGAAAACTCTTGGAATGAGAAGGTGTGTCCAAACTTTTGGTCTGTACTGTATAGGGCTTTATTTTTATGCTGTTTTTTATTTTTGCATGTGTTTTTTAATTTTTTTTATATCCGGGAAAATATAAACAAAAGAGGAGGGAAAACCTGTCTATTTATTGTCTGTTTTTCACTTTTCATTTTTTTTTTTTTAAATATAATAACACAAAGTGCTACTAAACAATGTTATAAAATAGTTTTTCCTTTCCGTTACGGTAATTTTTATTTTGTATGGTGTCATCGGGGGTGGGGCTATAACCTATAATAAGGGCGTGTTATTGGTGTCTTTTATTTTTTTAAATTATTTTATTTACTTTTTTCAACTTTTCTATTCATTTTTTTATTTATTTATTTTTTTACATTATGTCTTCAATAAGGTCATAATAGACCTTTGGGGACATCTGATTACTTTTTTTTGTTGTTGGGGAGGCTGCTTTCCCCTGTAACTGGGGCTGGTACATTTAGGAATACAGCCTCCTGCACATTACTATATAGCTTATAGAGGTGATCTGGATCCTGTAGGACCCAGCAGTTCTAACACACGCGGATCACGTGACCGCCAGGTCAGAGGGGAGCCGCAAGATGGCGTCGCCCATAGCGCTGTATACAGCGCTCATTGAGTGCTATATACACAGCGATCGGGAAGGCAGGGAAGGTAATAGCCGACTCCCTGTTTCTGCTTGGATGTGTCGGTACATTCTTGCAGAACAAGACAACCACCTTCCGGACGTATATAGTCTATGGGCGGTACGGAACTGGTTAATAAGGGGCACTTTTTATACAGGGTACACATGGACATTATTAATATAAAGATGCACTTGGGGGTATTATTCATTATGGGGGGTTATATCATATATTGTATAATTGGGGTAGCAGCAGGATGGGTGTGCAGGTGAGGACAATGTAGGTCAGCTGCCTGGAAAAGTGAGGAGCCAAAGATGTCTGTGCTGTAAACTTTACAGAGACAAGTCACAGCTGACTTATGGGGGTCTGTCTGCTGAGACCCCCACTAAGTCTGGGAATTGGGTTTTTTCCCCCACTGGGTGAGAATTCAGCCTGACCGCAGTCATATATATAGGTGTCACTTGGTGGATGGACGACCCTGCGGGGCTCTCATTTGCCTTGATGGGAGTGCCAAAGATACCCGAAGTCCAGTACTCAGCTATCTGCGGGGCTCCTATTATAGAGAATGGGGGCCACGTGGGCTCGTCCATCCACCAAAAAGAAGATGTGTGAAGTTACTTTCATTGTTAATGCCGTGTTGTTGATCTGATACTGAAGTAATACAGGAAGAAGAATTCTTATAAACTGTTTTATAACTTTGTGTATTGTGTGACGATAACAGCGTGTGAAGCTAGTAGCATGGAAACACAATTTTTTTTCTGGGGGGGGCGTCAGGATGTCTTTGGAGTGTTTGAGGAAACCCACGCAAACACAGGGAGAACATACAAACTCCTTGCAGATCTTGTCCTTGCTTGGATTCACACCCAGGACTCCAGCTAACTATTGTGCCATTGTGCTGCCCACACATGAGAATAATGATGGCGTATGTGTGACCGACGGAACTTTTTTGTGTCAAAGACACCCAAGTTTCCTTTTCTGAGCCCACGGGGCACAGAGCAGGGTGAACCAGCCAGGATAAGGATGCCTCGGCCTGACAAATTTACTATAACTCTTACTGGAAAACTGGCGTGTGTTATATTAGAAATTGATGCCAGTTCCTGCCTGGTGTAGATCACAATTCTGGCACATGGCAGTACGCCTGAATCATGAAGAGGCCGATGGTGAAGATGTCACTATTCAGTAGTGCCAGGTGTATTGCCAAATGAAACAGATTCTTTTGGATTCCGTGTAATAGAATAAAGTTATAGAGTAAAAACACTAGACTATCCCCAAATAGCTTAACATTTTATTAAGAAGAGTATAAGATAGAAAAAGGTCTTACAACAAGAAAAAGTATAACAAAAGGTCTTACAACAAGGAAAAGTATAGCAAAAAGGTCTTACAACGAGGAAAAGTATAACAGATATTAGAATATATATATATATATATATATATATCAAATCAACATTGGCAATAAAGCAAGATATAATCAAATATCATCAAACTATGATATATTCAACACTTACAATACAACCGGTATAGCAAGGTAATCAAACTGTCAAACTGTGACTTAATCAAAACTTGTACTAATGCAAGGTATAATCGACACTAGCAATAAAGCCAGGTATATCAAAGTTAATCAGAAAAGAAGGTAATTAAATCTACACTTACAACCAAGTAATCAATCAATACTTACAACACTGCCACGCTTCATAGAGGAGTTCTGATAAGGGTATCTGTAGGAAGCATCACTCAACCATGTGACAGGAATCATCAAGCAGAACCAGGCGTCCCCAATCACTGCTGTCAGGATAGCAACATAATGCTGAGGGATGTCTTCCATTCTTATACCCTTTGTGTGTGTCATAAAGTGGGCATCTACAGAAGTGATACACCTCTGTAAGGCCTCACTTATCTCCAAGATCATATTCATGTAGAAGGGGCCAGTTTTCCACTTGAATATGTCTCGTGACATATATGCTTCAAACAGAGTGGCTCTTTTGATCTAATCTGTATAGGTATGTAAATATCACTTCAAACAGTGTCTTTTGATCTGTATAGACATATCACCTTTAGACAGCGTGATCTAATCTGTATAGGTATGTAAATATCACTTCAGACAGAGTCGTTGATCTAATCAGTATGGATATGTAAATCTCAGTACAGGTACTGGGTTCAAATTCAGGTTACTTATGGCCTGGCTATCATAACATTTTGTCATAAGCAGCCATTTTTGTCAAGGGCTGCTATTTTGCAATACACCAGGTTCTCCAGATCTATTTGTGTTCGGTACATTGGGGTATCTCCTCAATTTTTACAACGTGTAGGGAAAATTGTGAATTACAATTTACAATATCTGATACTTTTGTATAAAAAGGGCAAAAGTATTGTAGGTATGATACCTTTATTGGCCCTGCAGTATGCCCGTACAGTAGTATAACACCACATATAAGGTATTGTCGTATTCTGGAGAAATTTTGCAACGCACTGTGGGGTATTTTTTTTCTTTAACTCCTTGTGCAGATAAAATATTAGGGGCTAAAGCAAGGTTTTCTTGGAATTTTTTTTTTTTCATTTTTACAGCCCAATGTTAATAACTTCTGTGAAACCTTTTGTGGGGTGAACATGATAAATTCCTTGAGGGGTCTAGTTTCCAAAATGGGGTCATCTATTGGGGTCTTCCACTGTACTGGTAATTTAGGGGCTCTGCAAATGAGACCTGGCAACTGAAAAGGATTCCAGTAAAATCTGCCCTCCAAAATCCCAATGTATAAAAATTTTTGGGATGCATTTTCTCCTTTAACCCCTTGTGAACGTGTAAAATTTAGTGCTAAATGAGGGAATACATTTCACATCCATTTTGTTTTAATTCCTGTGAAAACAATTAATGGGTTAAAAACTTCCTAAGTGAGGTTTTGGTTTATCTCAGGGGTGCAGTTTTTGAAATGGGGTGATTTATGAGGGTTTCTAATACAGAGGCCTTTCAAAGCCCCCTGAAAACTACATTGGTCCCTTAAATATTTGGATTTGAAGAATTTCTTGAAAAATTGCTGCTTGGCTTGTAATCCTATATTCACACGACAGTGAATATTGACCGTGAGACAGACATCACAAGACCGCATTAAATACAATGCATGTGAATAAAGGCTATTCACATTACTGATTTTGTTGGATGGTCCATTTCCATGGACTTTCAAAAAATGGAACTCAAATGTATGAAGGATCCATGAAAACGGGTGCACAAAGGCCGTGAAAAATTGACGTTTTTCACAACCGTTTTCACCATCGTTTGTGTGAATCCAGCCTAAACCTAATCTAATGTCCTAAAAAAAAAAAAAATGAAAAGATTTTTTTGAGCTAAAGTGTCCCAAGGTTATTACCACATAAAATGACACATATCAAAAATGAGACTGAAAGATGAAGGGGCCACCTGAATGAGACACTGGGGACTGAGGAAACTTTGTGGTCAAGTACCAAAGTAAGAAATCCTTCCAGTTTTCAGTTGTAGTGTGTCCTACAGAGCGCCCCCATGTGTAGGGTGAGGAGCTGTATAGCAAGTGTGGCAGTACTGGGCTATGGAGCGCCCTTGTGTGTACGGAGAGGTAGATTGGTAGACTTGTCCCTAAATGACAATTGGATTAGGGAGTTGTATAGGCACGCCTTGAGGCTTGTAGCACGGGAAAGGTCTAACCCCTGTCCAGATTGCACACCCACAGTTATGGAGGGGTGCCGTGCTAAGAGCTTAGGGAGGTATATTGGCACAGAGAAGGTTTATTGTTATGTTACCTGTTGCGAATTACTTGCACTGTATGATGTGACTTTATTTGGAGCAGGTCGTCGTCAGTGTTCTAGTACTTTCTGGAAGCTGTATCTCACGCTGACTCTTTAGAGGAGGAACAAAGTTACACTTACGGGTTGCCCTATGGGAGAAGTTGTATGTTGCTTCCCGACAGTTAGACTCATGGACATCAGACTCCATATTTAAAGGCCTGTTCCTGCATTTTGGAGGACACGTGCCAGCTTGGAGGACAGCTTGTGAGGAGGACAGATTATAGGAGTGGATGACAGCTTGGGGTGTGACAAGCTTGGAATCTTATTGGACAGCTTGAGAAGAAAAGCTTCCTTTTAGTTGAAGATGCTATTCAGTTCCAAAATACAACCAACCGTAAGTAAAATAAGAGGTTCTCCAGTGGTGGCCAGCACATCCTGTGATTTGTTAACTGTATGCCACTGAAATGCTCCCTCCTTTGTATGTGCACCATCTACCTCAGGAGTGCTCTCTCCAAGCCAGTGTTTTTGTAAGAGTCATGGGCGAGCAGTCGCCAGTACTGGCTGCTGCCAAACACCAACTCTTGCAAGTCACCCAAAGCCACCCATCGGAAATGAGGGAGAGCGGCTCTCCACTCTCACTGAAGTCCTCTTTACTCGTATGAACATGATATCACCTTTAATATAAGACATTTCCTCATCGTCCGCAGATCAGTGGTATTACCCATAATGCACCAGCAGATGCTACAAATATTAAGAATTGACCAGAGTGTCCTGTTATCTGCACATCACATAAAGAAACCTTGATGTATCTTCATATGTGGTTTGTTTCTTTCCAGCTTTCTTATTTCTTCCTCCTCCTCATCAGACAATCCAATGTGCCCCAGACTAGAACATAAAACAGACAGCGCAGTATTAGTGACTTAGTATTGTGAGGAATTTCTCCTGACCTCAGATTAGTCAGTAAATTGATCAGTCTTATTATATATAGACATGACCGACCCAAGACTCAGCCGTGCACAATGGAGGATCCATGTGGCAACTGTTTTTTTTCACTGACCCATTTACCTCAATGGGAGAAAAACATCCGTGAAAACAGTCCCAATAATCTGATTCATGAAAAATTAGTGCATGATCTATTTTATCCACAGATCAAGGGTGATCACAGGGGAAGAACTCAGTCTTCTGAATATGGCATAATGTAGGGATACTGGGGGATTTATTAGTACAATGAACCTTAAGGTTACATGACCCTTCTATAGATGCTTATGTAAATTGCCAAGTCTGTCAAGTCGATGTTCACATTTCTGCAACCTCAGTTTAATGTTCGTGCAGGGATGTATATGCTAATATGGATGCCAAACAGATGTGTCCTTTCTTACCATTTTCTCTTAGCCATGTGTGTCACCTGATAAATAGCTTATGAAGACAATATTGTTCAACAAAGTGATATGCTAAATGTATCTATGTGCAGCCAGCTAGTGAGCTAGTGGTCATATAATAATAATTTTTATTTACAGTGGGGAAAAAAAAGTATTTAGTCAGCCACCAATTGTGCAAGTTCTCCCACTTATAAAGATGAGGCCGGCCTGTAATTGTCATCATAGGTAGACCTCAACTATGAGAGACAAAATGAGAAAACTAATCCAGAAAATCACATTGTCTGATTTTTAAAGAATTTATTTGCAAATTATGGTGGAAAATAAGTATTTGGTCACCTACAAACAAGCAAGATTTCTGTCTCTCACAGACCTGTAACTTCTCCTTTAAGAGGCTCCTCTGTCCTCCACTCATTACCTGTAGTAATGGCTCCTGTGTGACATTGTTATCAGTATAAAAGACTCCTGTCCACAACCTCAAACAGTCACACCCCAAACTCCACTATGGTGAAGACCAAAGAGCTGTGGAAGGACCAGAAACAAAATGGTAGCCCTGCACCAGGCTGGGAAGACTGAATCTGCAATAGGCAAGCAGCTTGGTGTGAAGAAATCACCTGTGGGAGCAATAATTAGAAAATGGAAGACATACAAGACCACTGATAATCTCCCTCCATCAGGGGCTCCACGCAAGATCTCACCCCGTGGGGTCAAAATGATCACAAGAACGGTGAGTAAAAATCCCAGAACCACACGGGGGGACCTAGTGACTGACCTGCAGAAAGCTGGGACTAACGTAACAAAGGCTACCATCAGTAACACACTACGCCGCCAGGGACTCAGATCCTGCAGTGCCAGACGTGTCCCCCTGCTTAAGCCAGTACATATCCGGGCCCGTCTGAAGTTTGCTAGAGAGCATTTGGATGTTCCAGAAGAGTATTGGGAGAATGTCATATGGTCAGATGAAACCAAAGTAGAACTGTCTGGTAGAAACACAACTCGTGGTGTTTGGAGGAGAGTGAATGCTGAGCTGCATCCAAAGAACACCATACCTACTGTGAAGCATGGGGGGGCAACATCATGCTTTGGGGCTGTTTCTCTGCAAAGGGACCAGGACGACTGATCCGTGTACATGAAAGAATGAATGGGGCCATGTATGGTGAGATTGTGAGTGCAAACCTCATTCCATCAGCAAGGGCATTGGAGATGAAACGTGGCTGGGTCTTTCAGCATGACAATGATCCCAAGCACACCGCCAGGACAACGAAGGAGCGGCTTCGTAAGAAGTATTTCAAGGTCCTGGAGTGGCCTAGCCAGTCTCCAGATCTCAACCCCATAGAAAACCTTTGGAGGGAGTTGAAAGTCCATGTTACCGAGCGACAGCCCCAAAATATCCCTGCTCTAGAGGAGATCTGCATGGAGGAATGGGCCGACATACCAGCAACAGTGTGTGCCAACCTTGTGAAGACTTACAGAAAACTTTTCACCTCTGTCATTGCCAACAAAGGATATAGAACAAAGGATTGAGATGAACTTTTGTTATTGACCAAATACTTATTTTCCACCATAATTTGCAAATAAATTCTTTAAAAATCAGACAATGTGATTTTCTGGATTAGTTTTCTCATTTTGTCTCTCATAGTTGAGGTCTACCTATGATGACAATTACAGGCCGGCCTCATCTTTGTAAGTGGGAGAACTTGCACAATTGGTGGATGACTAAATACTTTTTTTCCCCACTGTATATAGCGCCAACATATTCCGCAGCACTGTACAATTTGTAGGGTTCAAGTACTGACAAAAAAGATACATTACAAAAGAAATATTCAATTCACACACTGGGACTGAGGGCCCTGCTTGCAAGAGCTTACAATCTATGAGGTAGAGGTGACACAAGAGCTTACAATCTATGAGGTAGAGGGGGTGACACAGGAGGTAGCAGGGGCGGCATCGGAGGTAGCATTGCTTATACAATGGTCAGACAATTGTGTAATAGAGGTTACTGTCATTACACATATATAAGCTGTATGAGCCATCACCAGTCGTGTCCTGTAACGTGCAGTCGGTGCCTGGACATATAAAGTTAGTCTGATACGGCATCATATCCTGTGAGGTAATGCGGGAGCGTGAACAGAGGAGGGGACGGTTTAGGGATTCTAACTACGGAAGGGTTTACATTAGGAGTTGTGATCGGCCTGTCTGATAAGATGTGTCTTTAGTTTACACTTGAAGCTGTGGAAATTGGGGGTTGATCTAATAGTCCGGGATAGAGCATTCCAGAGAAGTGGTGCAACTCGGGAGAAGTCTTGTATACAAGCGTGGGAGGTTCTGATAATAGAGGATGTTAGTCTTAGGTCATTGAGTGAACGCAGAGTACGGGTTGGGCGATAGACAGAGATGAGGGAGGAAATGTAGGGAGGTGCAGCATTATGGAGAGCCTTGTGGTGAGGGGGGAGAAGTTTATATTGTATTCTGTATTGAATAGGCAGCCAATGTAGTGACCGGCACAGACCGGAGGCATCGTTGTAGCGTCTACACTGATAGATGAGCCTGGCCGCCGCATTCAGAATAGATTGTAGAGGGGAAAGTTTAGTAAGGGGAAGACCGATTAGTAAGGAGTTACAGTAGTCAAGGCGAGAGTGAATCAGGGCAACAATATGTCTTTAGTGTATTTGTGGTAAGGAAAGGGCGGATTCTGGAGATCTTTTTGAGGTGGAGATGACATGATCGTGCGAGTGATTGGATATGGGAGATGAAAGAAAGGTCTGAGTCAAACTAAACCCCGAGGCAGCGGGCATACTGCCTAGGAGTTATGGTAAGGCCAGAGACTGCAATGGAGATATCAGGGACAGATCTATTAGATGGGGGAAACAGCAGTAGTTCAGTCTTTGAGAGATTCAGTTTCAGAAAGCGCGAAGACATGATATTAGAGACAGCAGAGAGACAGTCACTGGTGTTCTGTATTAGTGCAGGGGTGATGTCACGGGATGACGTATATAATTAGGTGTCATCAGCATAAAGGTGGTACCCGAAGCCAAATCTGGTGATGGTTTGTCCAATGGGTGCTGTGCAGAGGGAGAAGAGCAGGGGACCTAGTACCGAGCCCTGAGGAACCCCAACGGCGAGGGGAAGAAACGGAGCCCACAAATGATACACAGAAAGTGCGGTCAGAGAGATAAGAGGAGAACCAGGAGAGAGCGGTATCTGTGAGGCCGACAGAGTGGAGCATAGTGAGGAGGAGTTGATGGTCAACAGTGGCAAATGCTGCTGAGAGATCTAGAAGAATAAGAAGAGAGAAGTCACCTTTGGATTTAGCGTCAGGAGATCATTGGAGACTTTTGTGAGGGCCGTTTCAGTAAAGTGCAGAGTGTGGAAGCAAGATTGTAAGGGGTCAAGAAGAGAGTTAGCAGAAAGATAGCAGATTAAACGAGAATAGACCAAGCGTTCCAAGATTTTGGAGAAAAAAAGGAAAGTTAGAGACAGGTTGATAGCAGCACAGGATGGGTCAAGGGAGGATTTCTTCAGTAGTGGGGTTATCACAGCATGTTTGAAAGAGGATGGGAAAATTCCAGAAGAGAGAGAGAGGTTAAATATTTTAGTAAGGTAAGTCGTGACGGCAGGCGACAGAGACTGGAGAAGGTGTGAGGGGAAAGGGTCACTACTACAGGTTGATGGGCGAGAAGAAGAAAGTAGCTGAGATACTTCCTCTTCTGTAACAGGTTCAAAAGATGAGAATGAACAGTCTGAAGTGCGGCTGGTGAGGGGGTCAGTGCCACCTGGGGAATGGGCAGTTATTTCCTGACGGATCTTATCAATTTTATCATGGAAATAAGTGGCCAGGTCATCTGTGCTAAGGTCTGTGAATGGCATCTGCACCTTGGGAGTGAGTAAGGAGTGAAAAGTTTCAAATAGCCTTTTAGGGTTACAGGAGAGAGAAGAGATGAGAGCGGTCATATGGTGAATTGCATCCTGACAAAGGTTTGCTATCATGTCATGACGTTGAATCGAGTTGGTTTTGAGCTGTATCAAGCTGTGCATGTGAGGATCCCTGTACAATACTGAGCTGTGCATGTGAGGTGTCCTGTACAATACTGAGCTGTGCATGTGAGGAGTCCTGTACAATACTGAGCTGTGCATGTGAGGTGTCCTGTACAATACTGAGCTGTGCATGTGAGGAGTCCTGTACAATACTGAGCTGTGCATGTGAGAAGTGCTGTACAATACTGAGCTGTGCATGTGAGGAGTCCTGTACAATACTGAGCTGTGCATGTGAGGAGTCCTGTACAATACTGAGCTGTGCATGTGAGAAGTGCTGTACAATACTGAGCTGTGCATGTGAGAAGTGCTGTACAATACTGAGCTGTGCATGTGAGAAGTGCTGTACAATACTGAGCTGTGCATGTGAGAAGTCCTGTACAATACTGAGCTGTGCATGTGAGGAGTCCTGTACAATACTGAGCTGTGCATGTGAGGTGTCCTGTACAATACTGAGCTGTGCATGTGAGGAGTCCTGTACAATACTGAGCTGTGCATGTGAGGTGTCCTGTACAATACTGAGCTGTGCATGTGAGAAGTCCTGTACAATACTGAGCTGTGCATGTGAGGAGTCCTGTACAATACTGAGCTGTGCATGTGAGAAGTGCTGTACAATACTGAGCTGTGCATGTGAGGAGTCCTGTACAATACTGAGCTGTGCATGTGAGGAGTCCTGTACAATACTGAGCTGTGCATGTGAGAAGTGCTGTACAATACTGAGCTGTGTATGTGAGAAGTCCTGTACAATACTGAGCTGTGCATGTGAGGAGTCCTGTACAATACTGAGCTGTGCATGTGAGGAGTCCTGTACAATACTGAGCTGTGCATGTGAGGTGTCCTGTACAATACTGAGCTGTGCATGTGAGAAGTCCTGTACAATACTGAGCTGTGCATGTGAGGAGTCCTGTACAATACTGAGCTGTGCATGTGAGAAGTGCTGTACAATACTGAGCTGTGCATGTGAGGAGTCCTGTACAATACTGAGCTGTGCATGTGAGGAGTCCTGTACAATACTGAGCTGTGCATGTGAGAAGTGCTGTACAATACTGAGCTGTGTATGTGAGAAGTCCTGTACAATACTGAGCTGTGCATGTGAGGAGTCCTGTACAATACTGAGCTGTGCATGTGAGGAGTCCTGTACAATACTGAGCTGTGCATGTGAGAAGTCCTGTACAATACTGAGCTGTGCATGTGAGAAGTCCTGTACAATACTGAGCTGTGCATGTGAGGAGTCCTGTACAATACTGAGCTGTGCATGTGAGGATCCCTGTACAATACTGAGCTGTGCATGTGAGGAGTCCTGTACAATACTGAGCTGTGCATGTGAGGAGTCCTGTACAATACTGAGCTGTGCATGTGAGGAGTCCTGTACAATACTGAGCTGTGCATGTGAGGTGTCCTGTACAATACTGAGCTGTGTATGTGAGACGTCCTGTACAATACTGAGCTGTGCATGTGAGGAGCCCTGTACAATACTGAGCTGTGCATGTGAGAAGTGCTGTACAATACTGAGCTGTGCATGTGAGGAGTCCTGTACAATACTGAGCTGTGCATGTGAGACGTCCTGTACAATACTGAGCTGTGCATGTGAGGAGCCCTGTACAATACTGAGCTGTGCATGTGAGGAGCCCTGTACAATACTGAGCTGTGCATGTGAGAAGTGCTGTACAATACTGAGCTGTGCATGTGAGGAGTCCTGTACAATACTGAGCTGTGCATGTGAGGAGTCCTGTACAATACTGAGCTGTGCATGTGAGGAGCCCTGTACAATACTGAGCTGTGCATGTGAGGAGTCCTGTACAATACTGAGCTGTGCATGTGAGGAGCCCTGTACAATACTGAGCTGTGCATGTGAGGAGTCCTGTACAATACTGAGCTGTGCATGTGAGGAGTCCTGTACAATACTGAGCTGTGCATGTGAGACGTCCTGTACAATACTGAGCTGTGCATGTGAGGAGCCCTGTACAATACTGAGCTGTGCATGTGAGAAGTGCTGTACAATACTGAGCTGTGCATGTGAGGAGTCCTGTACAATACTGAGCTGTGCATGTGAGACGTCCTGTACAATACTGAGCTGTGCATGTGAGGAGCCCTGTACAATACTGAG
Source organism: Leptodactylus fallax (assembly GCA_947044405.1). Classification (NCBI taxonomy): domain Eukaryota; kingdom Metazoa; phylum Chordata; class Amphibia; order Anura; family Leptodactylidae; genus Leptodactylus; species Leptodactylus fallax. The sequence goes on along the minus strand of CAMRHE010000551.1, from coordinate 284,158 downwards.
CTGTGCATGTGAGGAGCCCTGTACAATACTGAGCTGTGCATGTGAGAAGTGCTGTACAATACTGAGCTGTGCATGTGAGGAGTCCTGTACAATACTGAGCTGTGCATGTGAGGAGTCCTGTACAATACTGAGCTGTGCATGTGAGGAGCCCTGTACAATACTGAGCTGTGCATGTGAGGAGTCCTGTACAATACTGAGCTGTGCATGTGAGGAGCCCTGTACAATACTGAGCTGTGCATGTGAGGTGTCCTGTACAATACTGAGCTGTGCATGTGAGGAGCCCTGTACAATACTGAGCTGTGCATGTGAGGAGTCCTGTACAATACTGAGCTGTGCATGTGAGGAGCCCTGTACAATACTGAGCTGTGCATGTGAGGAGTCCTGTACAATACTGAGCTGTGCATGTGAGGTGTCCTGTACAATACTGAGCTGTGTATGTGAGACGTCCTGTACAATACTGAGCTGTGTATGTGAGACGTCCTGTACAATACTGAGCTGTGCATGTGAGGAGCCCTGTACAATACTGAGCTGTGCATGTGAGGAGCCCTGTACAATACTGAGCTGTGCATGTGAGGAGTCCTGTACAATACTGAGCTGTGTATGTGAGACGTCCTGTACAATACTGAGCTGTGCATGTGAGGAGTCCTGTACAATACTTATTTGTTCCAGTACATCTCAGACAGTGTAAATACAAAGAGTATAAAATCCATGTATAACTTGTCCCCCACGTGTCTCATCCTGTGCACATCTCTTATACTCACTGTAATTCCTCTATCCTGCAGGCTGGACTGGACAGAGCGGCCATCAAGTCACTGAGGTAAGGACCGGACAGACGGTTATAGGACAGGTCAAGTATCTTCAGGGACTGGTTATTCCTTATTCCAGAGGCCAACTGGGTGCAGGAAGTGTTTGATAGATTATTACCAGCCAAACTGTAAGAATAAGAAGATGAGATGTTGCTGATTTGTGCACAAAGTGTTATTATAAAACCTTTGAATTGTGAAAGCAAAGCGAAAATGTCATCTCTTGTGTGTGGTAGATGTCAGCAATGGTGGCAGCTATATAATATGTCCACTAACACCACATCCATGTTCTAAAAATACAGAATCCCAAAATAATGTCCTCATTTTATGGCATATCATAAATCAGTGATTATTGCAGCACATAGAATCTACAATAGTCATAAAGCAGGATGGAGGAACTTGTGTCACCAGTCATCAGCTGCTGAGCGCTCTCCTCCCTCCATTATGTATCATAGCTCTCAGTCTGTCTCCTGTGTCCGCCATTCACCTCCTGTCTGTACATTATTACATGTCACATGTGTCTCCTGTGTCCTCCATTCACCTCCTGTCTGTACATTATTACATGTCACATGTGTCTCCTGTGTCCTCCATTCACCTCCTGTCTGTACATTATTACATGTCACATGTGTCTCCTGTGTCCTCCCTTCACCTCCTGTCTGTACATTATTACATGTCACATGTGTCTCCTGTGTCCGCCATTCACCTCCTGTCTGTACATTATTACATGTCACATGTGTCTCCTGTGTCCTCCATTCACCTCCTGTCTGTACATTATTACATGTCACATGTGTCTCCTGTGTCCGCCATTCACCTCCTGTCTGTACATTATTACATGTCACATGTGTCTCCTGTGTCCTTCATTCACCTCCTGTCTGTACATTATTACATGTCACATGTGTCTCCTGTGTCCTCCATTCACCTCCTGTCTGTACATTATTACATGTCACGTGTCTCCTGTGTCCTCCATTCACCTCCTGTCTGTACATTATTACATGTCACATGTGTCTCCTGTGTCCTCCATTCTCCTCCTGTCTGTACATTATTACATGTCACATGTGTCTCCTGTGTCCTCCATTCACCTCCTGTCTGTACATTATTACATGTCACATGTGGCTCCTGTGTCCTCCATTCACCTCCTGTCTGTACATTATTACATGTCACATGTGTCTCCTGTGTCCTCCATTCACCTCCTGTCTGTACATTATTGCATGTCACATGTGTCTCCTGTGTCCTCCATTCACCACCTCTCTTTACATTATTACATGATAGGCTCGGCATGCCCATGTCACTGTTGAGGCCCAGTCACCTACCCTGTGTGTCCAGCTATTATACTCTGAGGTCTAAAGAGACCCATTTTGTATGTTCGAGAGTTCTGTGAATGTCGAGAAAAAGAGGTTTAAAAAATATGCAAATGAATCAGTTGGAGCACTGGGGGCTTTCCCAGAGATCCCCGAGCACTGCTCTTGCCACGGAAAACACACCTCTGTTCTTGTAAGTGTTCTACAAGACCATACTGCACAAGCATGAGATGCCAGCTCAATTGCCAAAGAAATCTACAGAAGTTTTAAAGGTCTGGGGGAAGGTGGTCTTTGGGCTTCCACTACGAATGTTTGGTCTGCTATCTGTCCTGATCTTGTGCTGTAGATTCCTGTTTGAGGACCCAAACTCTGAAGGTGAAGGTAAAACCGGTTTGGTATTACAGAATGCTGATCACGTATCTGTACAATTGTAAGTAGCTTTTCCACTTTATTATTTATTATATTTCCACTTTATTATTTATTAATATTTATTTCTCTTACTTGTAAAGTGCCAACACTTTCCGCAGCGCTTTACTGATATTCTCAGTCACTATCCAAAAATGTAAATTCCCTATCAGTATGTCTTTGGAGTGTGGGATAAAACCCATGCAAACAAAACATACAAATCTGGACCTAGGACTCCACTGCGCCACCATGCTGCCCATGGCAAATTGAGTCTGTGCCATGGCTTTTGCATTCCTCTAGAGGACTCCTAGTAGAGATGGACGAATTGAGTCATAGCGAGCCGGGTTCAACCGAAATATTCCAAAGTGTTCGGTTTTTAATGAGCCAAACAAATGGAGTTTTGTCTTGGGCAAACTAAAATGGTCGCATCATTACTCTCTGGGGTCTCTTCAGGGGAAGTGAAAAAAATAAAAAAACATTAATACTCACCTTCCCTTACCTTTTTTGGGCCTCTCTGCAGTGCCTGCCGCTCTTCTGGAGATGTCATGCGCCAGGAGTCACCAATGAGGCCTGGGATTGCGCCAGCAGCAATCAAATGGGCACTCCAAGCGTCATGACGTCACAGAAGAGGCGGAGAGAGAGCTGGATGCTGTGAGGAGCCCCAAAGAGGTCTGGAGTCTTAAGAGACCCCAGATTATAATAATGACACTTTTACTTTGACATAACTTTGGCTGTGTTTGCCTTTGAGAGCTAGAAATTGGATAAATAGGTTCCTAGGAGCCCTAAGAGTATTCTACACTATGTTTTATAGATAGGTTCCTAGGAGCCCTAAGAGTGTTCTACACTATGTTTTATAGATATAGTCCTAGGAGCCCTAAGAGTGTTCTACACTATGTTTTATAGATCTAGTCCTAGGAACCCTAAGAGTATTCTACACTATGTTTTATAGATAGGTTCTTAGGAGCCCTAAGAGTATTCTACACTATGTTTTATAGATAGGTTCCTAGGAGCCCTAAGAGTATTCTACACTATGTTTTATAGATCTAGTCCTAGGAACCCTAAGAGTATTCTACACTATGTTTTATAGATAGGTTCCTAGGAACCCTAAGAGTATTCTACACTATGTTTTATAGATAGGTTCCTAGGAGCCCTAACAGTGTTCTACACTATGTTTTATAGATAGGTTCCTAGGAGCCCTAAGAGTGTTCTACACTATGTTTTATAGATAGGTTCCTAGGAGCCCTAAGAGTGTTCTACACTGTTTTATAGCTAGGTTCCTAGGAGTCCTAAGAGTATTCTACACTATGTTTTATAGATAGGTTCCTAGGAGTCCTAAGAGTGTACTACAGTATGTTTTATAGATAGGTTCCTAGGAGCACTAAGAGTATTCTACACTGTTTTTATAGATAGGTTCCTAGGAGCCCTAAGAGTGTTCTACACTCTGTTTTATAGATAGGTTCCTAGGAGCCCTAAGAGTATTCTACACTGTTTTATAGATAGGTTCCTAGGAGTCCTAAGAGTATTCTACACTATGTTTTATAGATAGGTTCCTAGGAGTCCTAAGAGTGTACTACAGTATGTTTTATAGATAGGTTCCTAGGAGCACTAAGAGTATTCTACACTGTTTTTATAGATAGGTTCCTAGGAGCCCTAAGAGTGTTCTACACTCTGTTTTATAGATAGGTTCCTAGGAGCCCTAAGAGTATTCTACACTATGTTTTATAGATAGGTTCCTAGGAGCCCTAAGAGTGTTCTACACTATGTTTTATAGATATAGTCCTAGGAGCCCTGAGTGTTCTACACTATGTTTTATAGATCTAGTCCTAGGAACCCTAAGAGTATTCTACACTATGTTTTATAGATAGGTTCCTAGGAGCCCTAAGAGTGTTCTACACTATGTTTTATAGATAGTCCTAGGAGCCCTAAGAGTGTTCTACACTATGTTTTATAGATAGGTTCCTAGGAGCCCTAAGAGTGTTCTACACTATGTTTTATAGATCTAGTCCTAGGAACCCTAAGAGTATTCTACACTATGTTTTATAGATAGGTTCCTAGGAGCCCTAAGAGTGTTCTACACTATGTTTTATAGATAGGTTCCTAGGAGCACTAAGAGTATTCTACACTGTTTTATAGATAGGTTCCTAGGAGCCCTAAGAGTGTTCTACACTCTGTTTTATAGATAGGTTCCTAGGAGCCCTAAGAGTATTCTACACTATGTTTTATAGATAGTCCTAGGAACCCTAAGAGTATTCTACACTATGTTTTATAGATAGGTTCCTAGGAGTCCTAAGAGTATTCTACACTATGTTTTATAGATAGTTTCCTAGGAGCACTAAGAGTATTCTACACTGTTTTATAGATAGGTTCCTAGGAGCCCTAAGAGTATTCTACACTATGTTTTATAGCTCTAGTCCTAGGAACCCTAAGAGTATTCTACACTATGTTTTATAGATAGGTTCCTAGGAGCACTAAGAGTGTTCTACACTATGTTTTATAGGTAGGTTCCTAGGAGCCCTAAGAGTGTTCTACACTATGTTTTATAGATCTAGTCCTAGGAACCCTAAGAGTATTCTACACTATGTTTTATAGATAGGTTCCTAGGAGCCCAAAGAGTGTTCTACACTATGTTTTATAGAGAGGTCCCTAGGAGCCCTAAGAGTATTCTACACTATGTTTTATAGATCTAGTCCTAGGAACCCTAAGATTATTCTACACTATGTTTTATAGATAGGTTCCTAGGAGCCCTAAGAGTGTTCTACACTATGTTTTTATAGATAGGTTCCTAGGAGCCCTAAGAATGTTCTACACTATGTTTATAGATAGGTTCCTAGGAGCCCTAAGAGTGTTCTACACTATGTTTTATAGATAGGTTCCTAGGAGCCCTAAGAGTATTCTACACTATGTTTTATAGATAGGTTCCTAGGAGCCCTAAGAGTATTCTACACTATGTTTTATAGATAGGTTCCTAGGAGCCCTAAGAATGTTCTACACTATGTTTATAGATAGGTTCCTAGGAGCCCTAAGAGTGTTCTACACTATGTTTTATAGATAGGTTCCTAGGAGCCCTAAGAGTATTCTACACTATGTTTTATAGATAGGTTCCTAGGAGCCCTAAGAGTATTCTACACTATGTTTTATAGATAGGTTCCTAGGAGCCCTAAGAGTATTCTACACTATATATTATAGATAGGTTCCTAGGAGCCCTAAGAGTATTCTACGCTATGTTTTATAGATAGGTTCCTAGGAGCCCTAAGAGTATTCTACACTATATATTATAGATAGGTTCCTAGGAACCCTAAGAGTGTTCTACACTCTGTTTTATAGATAGGTTCCTAGGAGCCCTAAGAGTATTCTACACTATGTTTTATAGATATAGTTCTAGGAGCCCTGAGTGTTCTACACTATGTTTTATAGATCTAGTCCTAGGAACCCTAAGAGTATTCTACACTATGTTTTATAGATAGGTTCTTAGGAGCCCTAAGAGTATTCTACACTATGTTTTATAGATAGGTTCCTAGGAGCCCTAAGAGTGTTCTACACTATGTTTTATAGATAGGTTCCTAGGAGCACTAAGAGTATTCTACACTGTTTTATAGATAGGTTCCTAGGAGCCCTAAGAGTGTTCTACACTCTGTTTTATAGATAGGTTCCTAGGAGCCCTAAGCGTATTCTACACTATGTTTTATAGATAGTCCTAGGAACCCTAAGAGTATTCTACACTATGTTTTATAGATAGGTTCCTAGGAGCACTAAGAGTGTTCTACACTATGTTTTATAGGTAGGTTCCTAGGAGCCCTAAGAGTGTTCTACACTATGTTTTATAGATAGGTTCCTAGGAGCCCTAAGAGTGTTCTACACTATGTTTTATAGATCTAGTCCTAGGAGCCCTAAGAGTATTCTACACTATGTTTTATAGATAGGTTCCTAGGAGTCCTAAGAGTATTCTACACTATGTTTTATAGATAGTTTCCTAGGAGCACTAAGAGTATTCTACACTGTTTTATAGATAGGTTCCTAGGAGCCCTAAGAGTGTTCTACACTATATATTATAGATAGGTTCCTAGGAGCCCTAAGAGTATTCTACACTATGTTTTATAGATAGGTTCCTAGGAGCCCTAAGAGTATTCTACACTATGTTTTATAGATAGGTTCCTAGGAGCACTAAGAGTGTTCTACACTATGTTTTATAGGTAGGTTCCTAGGAGCCCTAAGAGTGTTCTACACTATGTTTTATAGATCTAGTCCTAGGAACCCTAAGAGTATTCTACACTATGTTTTATAGATAGGTTCCTAGGAGCCCTAAGAGTGTTCTACACTATGTTTTATAGATCTAGTCCTAGGAACCCTAAGAGTATTCTACACTATGTTTTATAGATAGGTTCCTAGGAGCCCTAAGAGTATTCTACACTATGTTTTATAGATCTAGTCCTAGGAACCCTAAGAGTATTCTACACTATGTTTTATAGATAGGTTCCTAGGAGCCCTAAGAGTGTTCTACACTATATATTATAGATAGGTTCCTAGGAGCCCTATGAGTGTCCTACACTATGTTTTATAGATAGGTTCCTAGGAGCCCTAAGAGTGTTCTACACTATATATTATAGATAGGTTCCTAGGAGCCCTAAGAGTATTCTACACTATGTTTTATAGATAGGTTCCTAGGAGCCCTAAGAGTATTCTACACTATGTTTTATAGATAGGTTCCTAGGAGCCCTAAGAGTATTCTACACTATGTTTTATAGATAGGTTCCTAGGAGCCCTAAGAGTATTCTACACTATGTTTTATAGATAGGTTCCTAGGAGCCCTAAGAGTATTCTACACTATGTTTTATAGATAGGTTCCTAGGAGCTCTAAGAGTATTCTACACTATGTTTTATAGATAGGTTCCTAGGAGCTCTAAGAGTATTCTACACTATGTTTATAGATAGTCCTAGGAGCCCTAAGAGTATTCTACACTATGTTTTATAAGTGGAAAACGATCAATGAAAAAATATGAGGTACATATACATATAACATATTGTGGTGTAGTGTATGCAACGTTACAGTCACAATTTTTTGTGGGGGAAACAGTCCCAATTTTACTTAAAAGAACAACTTTCATGCAGCAAAAGTTCAATGAGAAACCATACAGAGGTTAATCTTATGTGCTTCTATTGTGTAGTATGTATAACTTTGGTTTTGGTTCATTTGAATGCAAATTTTTTGCAAAATTTGGAATGAATGCAGTTGTTCTGAACTGGTTCACTCAAATATATGTGTAACTGATATAACTGACATATTAGGCACTTAAATTTTGTACATACACACATGGACAAAATTGTTGGTCCCCCTCCCTCGTTTAATGAAAGAAAAACCCACAATGGTCACAGAAATTACTTGAATCTGACAAAAGTAATAATATATAAAAATTCTATGAAAATGAACAAATGAAAGTCAGACATTTCTTTTCAACCAGGCTTCAACAGAATTTAAAAAAAAAAAAGAAAACTAATGAAACAGGCCTGGACAGAAATGATGGTTCCCTTAAAGGGGTATTCCCACGAACATAACCATTTTTAAATTTGTAGATAATTAAAAGTTAAACATTTTTACAAGTATAAGTAATTAAACACTTTGCAGAGTTTTAAAGATTTTCTCTAAATATCTTGTGGTCACAGTCTTGTTGTCTTGATTGGTTGCCAATGGATATGGCCATGAATGCAGGATCTTTCTAAGGTCAGAAAATCAGCAATGGTTTCCTTATCATGGCCGGAATATCTTCTCACACATGTAGTGTCCCTGCCTGATAATCCGGCTACAATAAGAAAATCATGGCTGGGTTTTTGACAAGTCCCAGACCATAGAAAGTTTCTGCATTTGTGGTCGTATCCATTGGCAACCGATCAAGACAACAGACTGTCACCACTAAGATAGTTAGAGGAAATCTTTAAAACTCTGCAGAATTTTTAACTACTTATATTTGCAAAAATATTTAACTTTTAATTATCTACAAATACAGTGCCTTGTGAAAGTATTTGGCCCCCTTGAACTTTTCAACCTTTTGCCACATTTCAGGCTTCAAACATAAGGATATAAAATTTTAATTTTTTGGTGAAGAATCAACAACAAGTGGGACACAATCGTGAAGTGGAACGAAATTTATTGGTTATTTTAAACTTTTGTAAAAAATAAAAAACTGAAAAGTGGGGAGTGCAATATTATTCGTCCCTTTTACTTTCAGTGCAGCAAACTCAGTCCAGAAGTTCAGTGAGTTTAAAATAACCAATAAATTTCGTTCCACTTCACAATTGTGTCCCACTTGTTGTTGATTCTTCACCAAAAAATAAAAATTTTATATCCTTATGTTTGAAGCCTGAAATCTGGCAAAAGGTTGAAAAGTTCAAGGGGGCCGAATACTTTCGCAAAGCACTGTATACAGTAGATATGGTCATGATCATGGGAATACCCCTTTAACTTAATATTTTGTTGCACAACCTTTCGAGGTAATCACTGCAATCAAACGATTCCTGTAACTATCAATGACACTTCTGCAGCTCTCAACAGGTATTTTGCTCCAGTTGTCTCGGGTGTGAAGGGTGCCTTTTCCAGACGGCATGTTTCAGCTTCTTCCAAAGATGCTCAATAGGATTTAGGTCAGGGCTCATAGAAGGCCACTTCAGAATAGTCCAATGTTTTCCTCTTAGCCATTCTTGGGGGTTTTTAGCTGTGTGTTTTGGGTCATTATCCTGTTGCACGACCCATGACCTGCGACTGAGACCAAGCTTTCTGACACTGGGCAGCACATTTCTCTCTAGAATCCCTTGATAGTCTTGAGATTTCATTGTACCCTGCACAGATTCAAGACACGCTGTGCCAGATGCAGCAAAGCAGCCCCAGAACATAACAGAGCCGCCTCCATGTGTCACAGTAGGGACAGTGTTCTTTTCAGGATATGCTTCATTTTTCCATCTGTGAACATAGAGCTGATGTGCCTTGCCAAAAATTTCGATTTTTGTCTCATCTGTCCATAGGACATTCTCCCAGAAGCTTTGTGGCTTGTCAACATGTAGTTTGGCAAATTCCAGTCTGGCTTTTTAATGATTTGTTTTCAACAATGGTGTCCTTCTTGGTCGTCTCCCATGAAGTCCACTTTGACTCAAACAACCATGGATGGTGCGATCTGACACTGATGTTCCTTGAGCTTGAAGTTCACCTTTAATCTCTTTAGAAGTTTTTCTGGGCTCTTTTGTTACCCTTCGTATTGTCCTTCTCTTTGATTTGTCATCAATTTTCCTCCTGCGGCCACGTCCAGGGAGGTTGGCTACAGTCCCATGGATCATACATTTCTGAATAATATGTGCAACTGTAGTCACAGGAACATCAAGCTGCTTGGAGATGATCCTATAACCTTTACCTTTAACATGCTTGTCTATAATTTTCTCTCTAAGCTCCTGAGACAACTCTTTCCTTTGCTTCCTCTGGTCCATGTTGAGTGTGGTACTCACCATGTCACCAAACAGCACAGTGAGTATCTGTAGCCCTATATACAGGCCACGGACTGAGTACAGGATTGTAGACACCTGGGATGCTAATTAGTGGGGACACCTTGATGTAACATGTCCCTTTGGTCACATTATTTTCAGGGGAACCATCATTTCTGTCCAGGCCTGTTTCATGAGTTTTCTTTTATAAAAAAAAAATTCTGTTTGAAGCCTGGTTGGAAAGCAATGTCTGACTTTCATTTGTTCATCTTCATAGAATTTTTATATATTATTACTTTTGTCAGATTCAAGTTATTTCTGTGACCATTGTGGGCTTTTCTTTCATTAAACGAGGGAGGGGACCAACAATTTTGTCCACGTGTGTATTCTGCCAAATTCAGAGTTATTGATAGTTGGGTTACAGCGGTAGTTGTAGTAGTTGGACTTTCTGCCGCAAAATATAGAAAGTCACCATTATTATAAATGGAACATGACAGAAGGAGCGCCCTCTTAAGGGTAAAAACTGTCTTATCAAAGGCTTCTGTTGTGTTCAGCGATTACATATCATGCTGCAGCAAGTTGCCAGTTTCACTTGAGTGAGTTAAACTTTGCTACATCCATAGTTGACATTTCTTACAACCTCCATTTAATGACATAGAGAGAAGTGATAGGAGGAGATGAGACTGACAGTCATTCACATACACATCTCTTATACTCACTGTAATTCCTCTATCCTGCAGGCTGGACTGGACAGAGCATCCATCAAGAAACAGAAGTTAGGACCAGACAGACGGTTATGGGACAGGTCAAGTATCTTCAGGGACTGGTTATTCCTTATCCCAGATGAGAGTAGGATGCAGGAAGTGCCTCGCAAATTATTATCATCCAAACTGAAAAAAATAAGAAAATGATATGTGGGTGATGAGGATAGGCGATCCTCTGAAGATTCATTTTGTCCAAACACATGACGTCATGACACTTAGCATGCCATATCACCCCGGGCACGTGACGTCACAGAAGAGCGCCAGACGCCGGCTCTGGCACTCTTCTGAGGAGTCATGCACCTGGAAGAAGAAGAAACAGATCACCGGACGCCACCAGGAGGCCTGAAAGAGGTGAGGAAAGATGAGTATAAATGTTTTTTTACACATCCCTTGGGCCTACACCTATTATACTCTGGGGTCTGAAGAGACCTCAGAGTATAATAATTTACCGCACATCATGTTACCATAAAAATCGGACAATTTGGAATATACGGGACAAATCCGTCTCGTTGCTAACCAATCCACCCAACACTAATGGGTGACATGTCCACAGAGAACTGGCATAAAAGCAATATTCTTGTTAATGTGGAGAGAGAATGTCCCAGGATGTTAGTAATATCCTAAAAATATCATTACTAGAACAGGAATGCCAGCACATATATAAGATGTCCATTGACACCACATCCATGTCCTAGAAGTACAGAATCCCCGAATAATGTCCTCACTTTATAGCATAAATCAGTGACTATTGAAGCACATGGAACTTACACTAAAGGTGGATGGAGGAGCTTATGTCACCAGTCATTTTGTCCTGAGAGCTCTCCTTCCTCCACTATGTACTGTAGCTCTCAGTCTATCTCCTGTGTCCTCCCTTCACCTCCTGTCTGTACATTATTACATGTCACATGTGTCTCCTGTGTCCGCCATTCACCTCCTGTCTGTACATTATTATATACTACATGTGTCTCCTGTGTCCTCCATTCACCTCCTGTCTGTACATTATTACATGTCACATGTGTCTCCTGTGTCCGCCATTCACCTCCTGTCTGTACATTATTACATGTCACATGTGTCTCCTGTGTCCTCCATTCACCTCCTGTCTGTACATTATTACATGTCACATGTGTCTCCTGTGTCCGCCATTCACCTCCTGTCTGTACATTATTACATGTCACATGTGTCTCCTGTGTCCTCCATTCACCTCCTGTCTGTACATTATTACATGTCACATGTGTCTCCTGTGTCCTCCATTCTCCTCCTGTCTGTACATTATTACATGTCACATGTGTCTCCTGTGTCCGCCATTCACCTCCTGTCTGTACATTATTACATGTCACATGTGTCTCCTGTGTCCTCCCTTCACCTCCTGTCTGTACATTATTACATGTCACATGTGTCTCCTGTGTCCTCCATTCACCTCCTGTCTGTACATTATTACATGTCACATGTGTCTCCTGTGTCCCTATTCATCTCCTGTCTGTACATTATTACATGTCACATGTGGCTCCTGTGTCCTCCATTCACCTCCTGTCTGTACATTATTACATGTCACGTGTCTCCTGTGTCCTCCATTCACCTCCTGTCTGTACATTATTACATGTCACATGTGTCTCCTGTGTCCTCCATTCACCTCCTGTCTGTACATTATTACATGTCACGTGTCTCCTGTGTCCTCCCTTCACCTCCTGTCTGTACATTATTACATGTCACATGTGGCTCCTGTGTCCTCCCTTCACCTCCTGTCTGTACATTATTACATGTCACATGTGGCTCCTGTGTCCTCCATTCTCCTCCTGTCTGTACATTATTACATATCACATGTGTCTCCTGTGTCCTCCATTCACCTCCTGTCTGTACATTATTACATGTCACATGTGTCTCCTGTGTCCGCCATTCACCTCCTGTCTGTACATTATTATATACTACATGTGTCTCCTGTGTCCTCCATTCACCTCCTGTCTGTACATTATTACATGTCACATGTGTCTCCTGTGTCCTCCATTCACCTCCTGTCTGTACATTATTACATGTCACGTGTCTCCTGTGTCCTCCCTTCACCTCCTGTCTGTACATTATTACATGTCACATGTGGCTCCTGTGTCCTCCCTTCACCTCCTGTCTGTACATTATTACATGTCACATGTGGCTCCTGTGTCCTCCATTCTCCTCCTGTCTGTACATTATTACATATCACATGTGTCTCCTGTGTCCTCCATTCACCTCCTGTCTGTACATTATTACATGTCACATGTGTCTCCTGTGTCCGCCATTCACCTCCTGTCTGTACATTATTATATACTACATGTGTCTCCTGTGTCCTCCATTCACCTCCTGTCTGTACATTATTACATGTCACATGTGTCTCCTGTGTCCGCCATTCACCTCCTGTCTGTACATTATTACATGTCACATGTGTCTCCTGTGTCCGCCATTCACCTCCTGTCTGTACATTATTACATGTCACATGTGTCTCCTGTGTCCTCCATTCACCTCCTGTCTGTACATTATTACATGTCACATGTATCTCCTGTGTCCTCCATTCTCCTCCTGTCTGTACATTATTACATGTCACATGTGTCTCCTGTGTCCCTATTCATCTCCTGTCTGTACATTATTACATGTCACATGTGGCTCCTGTGTCCTCCATTCACCTCCTGTCTGTACATTATTACATGTCACGTGTCTCCTGTGTCCTCCATTCACCTCCTGTCTGTACATTATTACATGTCACATGTGTCTCCTGTGTCCTCCCTTCACCTCCTGTCTGTACATTATTACATGTCACATGTGGCTCCTGTGTCCCCTATTCACCTCCTGTCTTCACATTATTACATATCACATGTGTCTCCTGTGTCCTCCATTCTCCTCCTGTCTGTACATTATTACATATCACATGTGTCTCCTGTGTCCCTATTCATCTCCTGTCTGTACATTATTACATGTCACGTGTCTCCTGTGTCCTCCATTCACCTCCTGTCTGTACATTATTACATGTCACATGTGGCTCCTGTGTCCTCCATTCAGCTCCTGTCTGTACATTATTACATATCACATGTGGCTCCTGTGTCCTCCATTCACCTCCTGTCTGTACATTATTACATATCACATGTGGCTCCTGTGTCCTCCGTTCACCTCCTGTCTGTACATTATTACATATCACATGTGTCTCCTGTGTCCTCCATTCACCTCCTGTCTGTACATTATTACATATCACATGTGTCTCCTGTGTCCTCCATTCACCTCCTGTCTGTACATTATTACATGTCACATGTGGCTCCTGTGTCCCCTATTCACCTCCTGTCTTCACATTATTACATGTCACATGTAGCTTTAGCCTTGCTCAGTCAATATGTTACAGGTGCATGATTCTTTGAAGATAAATAATTAGACTAAATTCAGGATTTTCTCTTACTGATATATTCAGTGAAAACAATCTGAGAAAATTAGAGCTGGGGAAAGTGGTTGGTCAGTACTGATCCCCTATATAGCTATACATCTATGTTAGAGGTAAATACATCTGTATGTAAGTGATAATGGGAACGTTCACTTATGATCTATTTACTTAGAATCTGCTCTCTGTATTATAACACATAGACCCTGCTGAGGCTCAGTTTTCGAACAACCAGGCCTAGAGGATAGTACAGAGATTAGATAGCAATGCCTTGAGAGAGGCAGGCCTATGGTTTAGACCATATAATGCTTCTTGGAATTAACAATATCTCATATGTATAATTATGCTAATTATCCTATGCTAGTGACAATGAAGGAAACACTCTGATGGCAAATGGCCAGAAATTTGGCTTAAGAATCCCTGTTTTTGGGCTGAGAGCCAGATTTCTCAAAATTTACTTAACAAAAGTCTCCAGGTCAGTATCTCTTTTTTATTTAATTTTTTTTCTTACATTACCTCTACCTATAAATCTTTTTTTGCTGTAACCTCACTTCCAAATATTGTTCAAAGTATCTACAGGATGGGTAAAAGAAGCCATATGTGAGAATTTTTACCTTATCTCCTCCTTCTGGATCTTGCTTCAGGGACTTTGGATACAAGTGACATTGTCAGCCTCTCTCTGAGGTGACTTTTAATATATTCCTTAAATGTATTGCATTGCTTTGCTTGTGTGAGAATAGGCTATGTGTGAGGATGAAGTGTGCATGGTAGGAGTAGTTTTTATGTGACTCAAGGACATAGGATACCAGAATAAATACTGAGCTAGCGCCAAACGGCAATCACAAGGTGTTTCCTCCGACCCTTGGTACCTGGGTCTACTGAAGTCAGATCATAAGTTGACCCTTGTAGAAGTGATCACTCCTGTTTACAAGCTGGTTTAGTTCTCATGCGAGACTGACTTGTGAGCCATAGTAAGGCACAAGCAGCTAGGGGAAAGTGAATGTAAAGATTGCATTTAGGTGGCTGATACAAATGGGGAAGTTAAGGCACTAGCTTGAGTTTAGCTGGATTATTGCATGCCGCTCATTGTCCTTTAAATTACAGTATGTTCCGGTATTGTCTGCCGAGATAATTTTAAGACTATAGATTAATTTCCAAATATGTATCATAGTTTAGTTGCAAACAAGGTTAGGAGGTATACCTGTCAAGAAATTGCATTTTTATTGAGTTGGTAGAAACCCTACACATGCTTTTTACAATATTATTAATGGCATTGTAAATTAATCTTATTCACATTTCTCTAATCAAAAGTGACACCTGAGAACAAAACTAACCCTACTAGATATAGATGATGAATCTTATTCACATTTCGCTAATCAAAAGTGACACCTGAGAACAAAACTAACCCTACTAGTTACAGAATCACTCTGAGAAAGTATCAGCAGGTCTTCTTACCACATCACACTAATCGATCTTTGAGTCTATCAGGAAACCTCGATTTCCTCTGTAAGTAGTTGCCTGGATTGTTTAACATGTAACTAAACTTTTGAAGAACTTTTGATTTTCTGTCAGGATTTGTGTCATTAATGTGCCATTAATATATTCTATAATATACTTTATTAGCATATTTTAGTTCCTTTCTGTGAAATCCTGTATTTCTTTATTTTTTTTCCTTGCTTCTCTATTGAGAGCTGTCCACTGATTCTCAGTGCATACAGTTTACAGGTTTGTGTGTAATGCAGGGAAAAGAAGGGTGGGTCACCTCAAACAGTTATATCTCAGAAACTTTCTTCTGTTATGAAAGAGGACATTGTATCAGAATTGACACTTGCAGTTTCACCCATATTATTTCCAGAGGTAACATCAGTTGGGATATTTATGTTCAGCTGCGTATAAATATTCCAATCCCCATTGTATTCTCAACCAGTGATAATATGTAACATGTAATATGGAACTGGTAACATGTAATATGGCAATATGCATGAGGCCTCAGACTATATTTACACCTGCAGTTTTTGGTGCATTTTTTATTTTAAACACAAAGACAAAGGTGAATCATAAAAGGAAGGAAAAGTATCAAGGCACATTATATTTTTTGTACCAACGTTTATATTGTCCAAAAACTTCCTGTGTAAATCTAGCTTAACCACTTCCGTACCGCCCATAGAGTATATACGTCCAAGTGGTGGTTGTCTAGTTCTGAAAGGACGTACCGGTACGTCCAAGCAGAAATCGGCTGCACGAGATCGTGCAGCTCCTGAAACGGGGAGCCGGCTGTAACTTCAGCCAGAGCTCCCAGAGAGAAGACAGGGAAGGTTTATTAACTTCCCTGACTTCCCGATCGCTGTGTATACAGCGCTGTATACAGTGCTATGGGCGCCGCCATCTTGCGGCCGCCCTCTGACCCAGCGGTCACATGATCCACCGGGTGCATCGTCTGCAAGAGCTGCTCTGGGTCCTACAGAGGCAGATTGAGGCAGATGTTAATTGGCTTAATGAACTAAACCTATTCTTCAACAGATTTGATCACACACCAGCTCCTCCCACCCCAGTATGTCCTTCAGCTCCCCCCACTACAATGACTTCACCCCATTCACCCAATGCGGCTACTTCCCAACAGACCAGTAAATCCAGAAATCTGTCTTTATCTGACCACAGTCTGACCTTCACACGGGCCCAGGTGAGGAAGGAGATGAAAAAGATCAAGGCGAGGAAAGCCGCAGGGCCAGATGACATCAGTGCAAGGCTAATTAAGACTTGTGGGGACCAGCTGTGTGGTATAATTACATATATGTATAATATGAGCCTGAGGCAGGAAATAGTCCCTGAATTATGGAAATCTTCTTGTGTGGTACCAGTTCCAAAGAAACCTCACCCTATGGACCTCAACGACTACAGACCTGTAGCACTGATATCCCACCTGATGAAGATCTTAGAGAGATTGGTTCTCACACATCTTCGCCTTCTAGTGAGCCCCGCTATGGACCCTCTCCAGTTTGCTTATCGGCCAGGCATTGGGGTAGATGATGCCATCATCCACCTTCTGCACAGGGCTCTGTCTCACCTGGAGAAACCAGGGAACACTGAGAATAATGTTCTTTGATTTCTAAAGTGCTTTTAACGCCATACAGCCCAGGTTACTGAGAGACAAGCTGGGCCTTGCTGGAGTGGACCACCACCTCTCCAACTGGATCCTAGACTACCTCACAAATCGACCTCAATACGTGAGAGCCCAAGACTGTGTGTCAGGTACCATGATCTGTAATACGGGGGCACCTCAGGGTACGGTTCTCGCCCCTTTCCTCTTCACACTGTACACTGCTGATTTTAGGTGCAACTCATCCAGCTGCTACCTACAGAAGTATTCTGACGACTCTGCAATAGTAGGCCTCATCACAGACGATGATGACAGGGAGTACAGAGAACTGAACCGGTTTTTTGTTCACTGGTGCCACCAGAACCACCTGAAGATTAACGCGGGGAAGACCAAGGAGATGGTGGTGGACTTCCGCAAAGGCAGAAGCCCTCCAAAACCAGTGGACATCCTGGGGACGGGCATCGAGATTGTGAACACCTATAAGTACCTGGGTCTGCTCCTTAATAATAAGCTGGACTGGGCAGATCATATGGAGGCCCTGTACAGGAAGGGCCACAGCAGGCTCTACCTGCTTAGGAAGCTGAGAGCCTTTGGAATCCGGGGGGCACTTCTTAGAACTTTCTTCAACTCGGTAGTGACATCAGCCATCTTCTTTGGAGTGGCCTGCTGGGGGAGCAGTATATCAACCAGGGACAGAAATAAACTTGACAAGCTGATTAGAAGGGCCAGCTCTGTCCTGGGGAGCCCCCTGGACCCAGTGCAGGTGGTGGGTGACAGAAGGATACTGTCCGTGGTGAGCTCCATGCAGAAGAAGAAGTCCCATCCCATGCATGAGACTGTGATCGCGCTGAGCAGTACTGTCAGTGACCGACTGCTCCACCCTAGGTGTGAGAAGGAGCGCTATCGGAAGTCTTTCCTCCCCACCGCGGTTAGGCTGTACAACCAACACCGACCTAAGCGGAGATCATTACACACAGAGAACTGAAATATCTCTCTGCCTGTTAAATCCCCCCCCCCTCCTCTGCTACGTCCTGTCTGTCTGTCTGCTATTAATGTAATGCCTCTCACCTTGGAACATTCCTGTACATGTTGTATTTGTATTTGTATCTGCTTATCTTATCTTTGCTGCTGTAACACACTGAATTTCCCCATTGTGGGACTATTAAAGGACTATTATTATTATTATTATAGTATTGTGTAAATAACGTGCAGGAGGCTGTATTCCTCCTGCAACTGGGGCTAAGTGTACCAGCCCCAGTTACAGGGAAAATCAGCCTCCCCAACTAAAAAAACGTGATCAGATGTCCCCAAAGGTCTAGTATGACCTTATGGGGACACAATGTAAAAAAAAAATTTAAAAATGTAAATAAAATAATTAAAAAAATTAAATAAAATAATACACCAATAACATGCCCTTATTACAGGTTATAGCCTCCCCCATGACGACACCATAAAAAAGAAAATTACCATAGCAGAGAGGAAAAACTATTTCATAAAGTTTTTTAGTAGCACTTTGTGTTTATTAAATTTAAAAAAAAATGAAGTGAAAAACGGACAAGTTTTCCCTCCTCTTTTTATATTTTCCCAGATATAAAAAAAATGAAAACACATGGAAAAATAGAAACATAAAAATAAAGCCCTATGTGTCACTGAAAAAGGACGCAGAAATTAATTGAATAACGCAAATGATAAAAATGTTATAGCCCTCAAAACTGCACATACAAAAAAAACCTGAACATGTGCCTGGTATGGAAGGGGGGTAAAAATCCATGTATTACTTGTCCCCCACATGTCTCATCCTGTACACATCTCTTATACTCACCGTAATTCCTCTATCCTGCAGGCTGGACTGGACAGAGCGGCCATCAAGTCACTGAAGTGAGGACCAGGCAGACGGTTATGAGACAGATCAAGTATCTTCAGGGACTGGTTATTCCTTATTACAGAGGCCAACTGGATACAGGAAGTATGTGGGAGAAGATTAACACCCAAACTGTAAGAATAAGAAGATGACATGTTGACAGGCTTACAGAGTGTTAGTATAAAATCTGTAGACTGTGAATGCTCCACAATGGCCCCCACACAGTATTATATGCTCCACAGTGTCCCCGCACCGTATAATAGGCTCCACAGTGGCCCCCACACTGTACAGTATGCTCCACTGTGGTCCCCACACAGTATAATATGTTCCACAGTGGCCTCCACACATTATAATATGTTTCACAGTGGCCCCACACAGAATAATCTGTTCCACAGTGGCTCCACACAGCATAATATGCTTCACAGTGGCCCCATGCAGTATGATATGCTCCCCACAGTGGCCCCACACAGTATAAAATGCTCTCAAGAGCCCCCTTAGAGCCGCTTCAGGTAAACCCCACAAAATTCAACAAATATTTGTGAGGTTCGACCGTCCGTAAAGGTCACAGCCACCCACAAAATTAAGAGATCTTAAAAATGCTGAGCTGCAGTAAGCAAGAGATGCTGTGAATAAGACATGTATAGGGACTCGTAAATCAGAGTTGGATATATGCTGTGATATGAAGCTTATAGACGCCACTTATCAGCACTTGTGAATGACTTATGGTAATATACAGTTGGTGCCCACAATCATAGTTGCCAACAGTTTTGAATTTGCCTGGACCTCCCCTATTTTGTAGCGGCCATTAATGATTGGCAATATTCCAGAAGACGTAGGGATAGATTTTCTTTTTTTACACCAGCCACTACCTATGGATTAAACCAATTGTAAATAGATTCTGTTAACCCCTTAGCGACACAGGACGTAATAGTATGTCCTGTATCGCATGAGGATGTATGGAGAGCGCTCAGGAGCTGAGCTCTCTCCATACACGGCGGGTGCCGGCTGTATAATACAGCCAGGACCTGCCGCTAACAGCAGCGATCAGTGCCTGCACCGATCGCGGCTGTTAACCCTTTAGATGTCGTGATCAGACGGGACCGCGGCGTCTAAATTGCGCAGGCGCCACGGGTGCCGCCATTTTTCACCAATCGCCGCCCTCCAGAACGTCATCAGAGGACGGCGATCATTTCCAATGACAGCCGGGAGCTTATTGAAGACTCCCAGGCCTGTCATTGCATTAGCTCTATTGTACGCTGCCAGAGGCAGTGTGTAATAGAGAGGTAGGCATTTTGGTATTCACTGCAATACAGTTGTACCGCAGTGAATATTATGAGTGATCAGACGCCCTAGGTTTCAAGGTCCCTAGGGGGTCTGATCATAAAAGTAAAAAAAAAAAGTTTTTAAAAGTATAAAAAAACCCTCAAAAGTTCAAATCACCCCCCTTTCCCTAGATCAGATATAAAAGTAAATAAACAAAAGTAAGCATAAACAAATTAGGTGACCCCGCGCTCCAAAATGCCCAATACGGTGATCGGCGTAGCAGCGAAAAAAAAATCAAAATGGCCAAATAGCGTTTTTTTCAACACTTTGCCTCCTATAAAAAATTGAATAAAAAGTGATCAAATCATCAGATCCTTCCCCAAATGGTATCACTAATAACGTCATGTTGTCCTGCATAAAAAGACGCCTTACCCAGCTCCATGCATGTAAATATGAAAAAGTTACAGGTGTCACAATATGGCGACGCAAATTTTTTTTTTCTATTTTAGCAAAGTTTTAAATTTTTTAAAAGGTATCAAAACATTACAAATACTATATAAATTTGGTATCGATGTGTTCGCACTGACCCGCAGAATACAGGTACCATGTCATTTTTACCACACAGTGAACGCTGTAAAAATTAAACCCATATGAATTTGGCGCAAATGCAGTTTTTCTCTTAATTGCACCTCATTCTGAATTTTTTTCCGGCTTCCCAGTACATTGTACAGCATATTGAATAGTGACATTACAAAGTACAATTTGTTTCGCAAACAATAAGCCATCATGTGACTCTGTGAACTGAAAAATGAAAAAGTTATGGCTCTTGGAATGTGGGGAGGGGAAAACGAAAATGCAAAAACAAAAAATGGCCCGTCATTAAGGGGTTAATCACCTCTTCCTATGACCCTAGAACTTTCCTTCTTGTGTTGTACAGATGTGTCCACCCTTAATGGAGTCTGTCACCAGCCCCACAGATAGATAGGTTAGGGTTACCTGAATCAAACAGTTCCTCCATTGCTGATATATCGCTGTTCTTGTCAATATGCACATAAGCTTTTTGGAGCAATGAGGGTGTTTCGATTCTCTCTTTGGAGCAGTGGCTGCACTGCAGGACATCTGCATACTCGACAATGGAGACACTGATTCACAAGGGGAAAACACTGTTTGATTCAGGTGACCCTAACCTATCAATCTGCAGGATGGGTTGATATGCTTGGTTCTGGTGACACTCCCTTTAACTTAGCCCAAAGTTTCATGAAGACAGATCAATATCACAACATGCTAAAAAAAACTGCAACTGTAAATCTGCAACTAACAAAATAACCACTGGGTGAGCACACAGCCACGTATAGGATATCACTATGGCAGTGGATGACATGAATGAAGTCTACCAGGACTAATAGGTCAGTTTATGGTGAGACTATACAGGACTTATCCTAATTTCCTCATAAATATAAATTTAGAAGCCAAATTATTTTTTGCTTAAATTAACTCTAGACTGGGTACTAATAGCAAAGTTTACAGCAGAATATTAGCAGCTCACCAGTCAGAACTGCACGTAATTTGCTAAGAATCAGTGGTCATGCAGCCTTTTCCAGCCTTTCCTCTGGCATTGGTGCGCCCCAAGTGACCTGTGATTGGATCTCAGTGGTCCCCTTGGACTTCTGATGTCACAGAAGAGGCAGGAAGAGGCCAGAAGATGCTGGGGAATACATAGCAGACGCTGTGAGAGAGTCCAGAAAAGGAAGATGAGTATCCACTTATTATACTCTGAGGTCTGAAGAGAACCTGGAGTATAATAGCGGTTCGTGGGTTGCAAACCCCAAAATCTTTGGACAATTCTTAACAAACCTGGTTTGTTGCATACTGTTCTGCACATATCTACCCTTAGGAGATGAGCATGACTTCTATGTGAACAGGAAAGGTGATGTGTGCTGCTACAGGACTGTTCACATAGTCGGAAAGGTTACTGTTTGCGTTCTATGAAGCTACTGTCAAGCTGAACCATTAACTACACCGTGTTCCAAATTATTATGCAAATTAGATTTAAGTGTCATAAAGATGTAATTTATTGTTTTTCAATTAAACTCATGGCTGTTTATTGTGTCTCGGGGATCTTCGGATCACTAGAATCAATCTCAAACACCTGTGATCATTAGTTTGCCAAGTGAGCCCAATAAAGGAAGAAGGATGTTTCACATTATTAAGCAGGCCACAGGTTTTATGCAATATCGGAAAGAAAACAGATCTCTCTGCTGCTCAAAAGCGTCAAATAGAGCAATGCCTTGGACAAGGTATGAAAACATTAGATATTTCAGGAAAACTTAAGTGTGATCATTGCACTTTGAAGACATTTGTGGCTGATTCAGAGCACAGAGGGGTTCATGCAGATAAAGACATAATGAGAAAAGATTCTGCCATCGGGTTAAGAGGGCAGCTGCCCAAATACCATTACAAAGAAGCAAACAGGTATTTGTTGGCGCCTCTGGAGTCTCACGAACCTCAAGGGGTAGGACCCTCCAGAGGTTTGCAGTTGTGCATAAACCTAATAATCAGCCACCCCTAAACAGTGCTCACAAGCAGAAACGGTTGCAGTGGGCCCAGACATACAAGAAGACTAAATGTGAAACAGTCTTGTTTACTGATGACTGCCGTGCAACCCTAGATGGTCCAAATGGATGGAGTAGTGGATGGCCACCATGTCCCAAGGCTGCAATGTTTTCAGGGAGGTGGCAGAGTCATGTTTGGGCCGTAACCATGGGAGAGAGCTGGTAGGCCCCTTTAGGGTGTCTGAAGGTGTGAAAATGACCTCTGCAAATTATATAAAGTTTCTGACTGACCACTTTCTTCCATGGTACAAAAAGAAGAACCTCAAAATCATCTTCATGCAGGACATCGCACCCTCTCATGAATACCTGAGTCATTGGTTGCTATGGGCATAAAAGGAGAGAAACTCATGGTGTGGTCACCATCCTCTCCTAACCTCAACCCTATGGAGAACCTTTTGACTATTCTCAAGCAAAAGATCTATGAGGGTGGATGGCAGGTCACATCAGAGCAGCAACTCTGGGAGGCGATTCTGACATCCTGCAAATAAATTCAGGCAGAAACTATCCAAAAGCTCACAAGGTCAATGGATGCAAGAATTGTGATGGCGATAACAAAGAAGGCTCCTATTTTATCATGTAACTCGGCCTGTTAAGATGTTTTTGATTTAAATAGTTTTTGATTTCAGTAAATGTGACCTCTTAATGCTGCAAATAACCATTTTCAGTTCTTTACAACCTATAAAATGTTTAGAAACTCTGTTGTGCAGAATAATTTGGAACAGGGGATTGTGTATTTTTTTTAATTTGTGAAAATATTTTTACCATTGATATGCATTAAAATGTGATTTAATACTGTAATGGTTGAAGATTTGAACATTATACTAATAAAGACAAAAGACAAACAGCACCGCGCAGCACCTAGTGCATTACTGACAGGCGTGAATTGAAGGAATGAAGTAGAAATTGCCGCTCACCTTTTGGGTTGTGATAAAGCCACAACTTCCTGAAGTGCAGAAATAGCAGTGTGGACATCAGGCTGTTGTGGAGGTAGTCACTGGATCGCCGCCACTGGGACGTTGTATGTATACATTGTAATGAGAACCAGGTCACCATCAAATCCAAATGAAATATGGAGAAAAAAAGATCCGTGCTTACCAAGATGTTATCAGAAAAGTCCTTTATTCATACCAGAACACAACACGTTTCAGAGCTATAGGA
This sequence comes from Leptodactylus fallax, assembly GCA_947044405.1. Lineage (NCBI taxonomy): Eukaryota > Metazoa > Chordata > Amphibia > Anura > Leptodactylidae > Leptodactylus > Leptodactylus fallax. The sequence goes on along the minus strand of CAMRHE010000551.1, from coordinate 260,045 downwards.
CGCTCCTTTCTCAAGTGTACAATTGGTAGATATAACACATGACAGTTTTAAATAGTAAATGGCAAGATAAGGCACCCCCCACAGGATGAGTCCTAGGTAAATGTATCAACAAACAGATTCATGCAAAAAAAAAAGTGACCAAGCATACTAATTAAAAAAATTACCGATATCTACTCTGCAGCCATATAAAAGATTAATGAAAATATATAAATAACATAGGGATTGGCTCAGTTAATTCACTGTCTACAACGTGGCGTTGTCTGCATGCGCAGACTCGTGAGCCATAATCTCTCCAGGTTAGTATACAATATGTGGGCCGCTCTATAATGAGTCTAAGAAGTAGAGTCAATAAACATCGCTCTAATATATGTAATGGATATCAAAAACATAGTGTGTCCAGGCATGCCTCAATTGCACACAACAATGACTTCAATGGTTTTCATATGACTCCAATTGATCTAATACATCCTGACGCAACAAACCACTTTGAACTATTAAAAAGAAGTTTTGGATTTATCAACTTGACACACTTACCCCAATAGGTGTGAATGAGGCTTTAGAGGATGTTACCCATTAGATCATCATGTATTGCATATCTTACTTCACAATTAATCGCATTATGTATGGTAATCTACTGACTGCCAGTGTACAATTTTTATGCATTATTTATCTTGGTACATTCATTTATGTACATATAATGTTTTACTATATATTGTTATACTGACTGCTTGTGTACAATTTTTATGCATCATTTACTCTGGTTTATCCATTTATGTGTATTTATTACTGTATTATATTGTATCACTGCACACCACTACACAGTGGTGCGCTGTATTTTTACATAGTTTTATATAATATATGTATTTTACCCTCTGTTCATTCTTAACCTATTTATTGTACCCCAGCAATACTCTTACTTCAGATTTCTGCTTTGATTATTATTAACCTCTTTCATCATGACTATTTGTGTAATTACATCCAATTATCACTCAAACTGTGCCCTCAAATTGGCATGTGTATTGGCCCCAGTCTGCTGTGTCGATATGCGCATGCGCGGGTTCATATATCCTGCGCATGCCTACTCTAGATTAGGACTTGTGGGCACTTCTCTCAGCGTACCAGTCCCCATCTTAAATAAATCTTAGTGCGCAAGTGCGGGCTTCCATATCCCGAGCATACTAACCTAGAGAGATTATGGCTCGCGAGTCTGCGCATGCGCAGACCTGCTTGCCGTTTTTTTCACCTCCCTTGAACATGATATTGTCAGGGATGTTACGGCTGTTGATGCTGCTTTAAAGTTGCCAGGTCAACATAAAGAAGGATTGGTGGTTGCTGCTTTAAGATTTCCTGAGCAGACCTTTATAAACCACTCCCTCATCACTCAGCTTTGCTGGCTAATCAGTTTTCAAACTACCTGCTAAGCGCTTGACTGTGATTTGACTGCTCCTATACCTGACCTGTAGCTGTGTTCTTGGATTCCTCTTGTCTTGCGATTTTGTCCTGACATTCCTGATTGGTTCCGACTATTGGCTTGTTTCCCGGATTTGTCTTCGTCTTGTGATTTGGATCTGTGTTGCCCTCCTCACCTACTGACCCGTGATTGACGACCATTCTGTTTTCTCTGTCCCTGTTAGTTGTGTGTGGATTTGGTGTAGGCTCCTGCTGCAGTACATTTACAGTCATATGAAAAAGTTTGGGCACCCCTATTAATCTTAATCTTTTTTAGTTCTAAATATTTGGGTGTTTGCAACAGCCATTTCAATTTGATATATCTAATAACTGATGGACACAGTAATATTTCAGGATTGAAATGAGGTTTATTGTACTAACAGAAAATGTGCAATATGCATTAAACCAAAATTTGACCGGTGCAAAAATTTGGGTACCCTTATCATTTTATTGATTTGAATACTCCTAACTACTTTTTACTGACTTACTGAAGCACAAAATTGGTTTTGTAAACTCACTGAGCTTTGAACTTCATAGCCAGGTGTATCCAATCATGAGAAAAGGTATTTAAGGTGGCCAATTGCAAGTTGTTCTCCTATTTGAATCTCCTCTGAAGAGTGGCATCATGGGCTGCTCAAAACAACTCTCAAATGATCTGAAAACAAAGATTGTTCCACATAGTTGTTCAGGGGAAGGATACAAAAAGTTGTCTCAGAGATTTAACCTGTCAGTTTCCACTGTGAGGAACATAGTAAGGAAATGGAAGACCACAGGGACAGTTCTTGTTAAGCCCAGAAGTGGCAGGCCAAGAAAAATATCAGAAAGGCAGAGAAGAAGAATGGTGAGAACAGTCAAGGACAATCCACAGACCACCTCCAAAGAGCTGCAGCATCATCTTGCTGCAGATGGTGTCACTGTGCATCGGTCAACAATACAGCGCACTTTGCACAAGGAGAAGCTGTATGGGAGAGTGATGCGAAAGAAGCCGTTTCTGAAAGCACGCCACAAACAGAGTCGCCTGAGGTATGCAAAAGCACATTTGGACAAGCCAGCTTCATTTTGGAAGAAGGTCCTGTGGACTGATGAAACAAAGATTGAGTTGTTTGGTCATACAAAAAGGCGTTATGCATGGCGTCAAAAAAACACAGCATTCCAAGAAAAACACTTGCTACCCACTGTAAAATTTGGTGGAGGTTCCATCATGCTTTGGGGCTGTGTGGCCAATGCCGGCACCGGGAATCTTGTTAAAGTTGAGGGTCGCATGGATTCAACTCAGTATCAGCAGATTCTTGAGAATAATGTACAAGAATCTGACGAATTTGAAGTTACGCCGGGGATGGATATTTCAGCAAGACAATGATCCAAATCTACTCAGGCATTCATGCAGAGGAACAATTACAATGTTCTGGAATGGCCATCCCAGTCCCCAGACCTGAATATCATTGAACATCTGTGGGATAATTTGAAGCGGGCTGTCCATGCTCGGCGACCATCAAACTTAACTGAACTGGAATTGTTTTGTAAAGAGGAATGGTCAAAAATACCTTCATCCAGGATCCAGGAACTGATTAAAAGCTACAGGAAGCGACTAGAGGCTGTTATTTTTGTAAAAGGAATATCTACTAAATATTAATGTCACTTTTCTGTTGAGGTGCCCATACTTTTGCACCGCTCAAATTTTGGTTTAATGCATATTGCACATTTTCTGTTAGTACAATAAACCTCATTTCAATCCTGAAATATTACTGTGTCCATCAGTTATTAGATATATCAAATTGAAACGGCTGTTGCAAACACCCAAATATTTTGAACTAAAAATGATTAAGATTAATAGGGGTGCCCAAACTTTTTCATATGACTGTATTTGTAATACAATTTCTGTTCTGATGACAATTCTGGTCTTCAGATTCAGTGAAAGTCCATCTCTTCTTGCGAGGAGCTCTGGTGAAGGCGTCTGAGGCCGGTCTTGGCTCACAATAGTGAGTTGCCTTTAAGTAGCATTTTCTACTGCTCGCAGTTGTCAGCCCTTTTCTGCTGCTGCTCTCCTGTAGGCCAGTATATTTCTTACCTTGCATCTGAATCATAACAGATATGCTTTGAAGTGGTGGTAATTTATACTTACATGCGCAGAGGCCTACACGTGGACGCCACATTGTAGACAGTGAATTAACTGAGCCAATCCCTATGTTATTTATATATTTTCATTAATCTTTTATATGGCTGCAGAGTAGACATCGGTAATTTTTTAAATTAGTATGCTTGATCACTATTTTTTGCATGAATCTGTTTGTTGATACATTTACCTAGGACTCATCCTGTGGGTGTGCCTTATCTTGGCATTTACTATTTAAAACTGGTATGTACTGTCATGTGTTATGTCTACCAATTGTACACTTGAGAAAGGAGCGTCCTATAGCTCTGAAACGTGTTGTGTTCTGGTATGAATAAAGGACTCTTCTGATGACATTTTGGTGAGCACGGATCTTTTTTTTCTCCATACTTCCATTTGGATTTGGTGGTGACCTGTTCCTCATTGCAGCATTGAACATTATTCTGACTGTCATCTGCATTGACCATTTAGGAAAATCAGAGAAAAATATAATTTGCATAATAATTTGGAACGCAGTGTATGTGTGAATTTATGTAACTATATTCTTTGTAATCAATAATAAAGGTGTGAAGTATAAAATAGAATTAAATCCATGTATAACTTGTCCCCCACATGTCTCATCCTGTACACATCTCTTATACTCACCGTAATTCCTCTATCCTGCAGGCTGGACTGGACAGAGCGGCCATCAAGTCACTGAAGCAAGGACCATACAGATAGTTCTTAGACAGGTCAAGTATCTTCAGGGACTGGTTATTCCTTATTATAGAGGCCAACTGGGTGCAGGAAGTGTCTGGTAGAGAATTATCAGCCAAACTGTAAGAATAAGAAGATGAGATGTTGGTGAGATGTCCACAGAGTATTAGTATAAAATCTATACCACAGTGGCTCAGTGGTTAGCAGTGGTTCGAACCTGGCCAAGGACAACATCTGCAAGAAGTTTGTATGTTTTTCCTGTGTTTGGTGGGTTTCCTCCCACACTCCAAAGGCATACTGATAGGGAATGTAGATTGTGAGCCCTATATGGTGTAAAGTGCTGTGGAATATGATGGCGCTATATAAGTAAGCTAAATAAATATAGATTGTGAATGTGGAGAGAAAATGTCCATGCGTGTCATCGGTAGAACGGGTATGTGAAATTAACCACTTCATGACCTGGACACATTTTCAGGTATTATCGATGCTTATATGTGCTTTTAAGAGGTATAACATTTTGTTTTTGTTCGGGTTTGTGATGATTCCACTTAAATATGGCTATAACTCAAAGATGTATTTTGATCTCTGGGTATCGTTTCACCCTCTTACTTCCATTTACTCAAACTGTGCGTAGCTCTAATCCTAGGTGTATGTTGTCAGTAGTGGCAACAATGTAACAATAGGGCTTTGTATCTATCCCAGAATAGCTCCATTGAGTTCCTACATAGCCTGGGTGATCAAATACACATGCATTGTTTGACCTGGGCTGTTGATCAGACATGGTTGATAACATATAGAAGGCATTGTATCATTCCACTTAATCCCATCTCCTTACAAAGAATCTGGACTTGAGTGCGTTAATCAATCAGACTTGCCGTCGCCGGTGACCTCATTCTGGGTGGTGTAGTCAAGGGTATAAAAGACGAGGTAAGAGGTCAGTGAGGGAGAAGACTGTGCTGAGACTACTGAGGATGTACTGTGATGAGCATGCAGGCTGGAATGCTGTGATGCTGCTGCTAGGAGCCTCCACTGGTTATCTCCACATGCTATGTGTGAGTGTCGGACTATAGAGCCACATCAAGGATATGTGTGGTAAAGTAATTATTTCACTTTTATTCCCTTTTTATTTTAAGTGCTGTATATTGTATCTAGTAACTGTTAATGCTTGCATACATCTGCATATCTGTTCTGAACTGCATGTGTTAGATGTTAATACCGACCCATTTAGGGGTTAATAAATATATAAAATTTAGAAAGCTTGTCTTGTATTTATTTTGTGGACCCACCACTCACTGGCGGTGAGTGTGGTTTTTAGTAAAGAAGTCTCAGGTGTGTGCCAACTCGGTGTTGGCGCACTGAGGATCTTTCACAGGGTTATATACACCGCTCATTTCGACTGGGAAGGCAGGGATGTTAACCATCCACGCCATCTCTCTGGGGAATCCAGCTGTCATGGATAGCCAGCTACCTCATAATAGGCCCCACACTGACAGACACAACATATAATACAATAAGTTGATCAGGTGTTTGTCAGATCCTTAATATTACAGAAAGATAAAATATAATTAGTATTTACCTCAGCTTCTGGAGATTATACAACCCTGGTACAAGTCTTTCCAATCCTTCTGTATTCAAAAAACATTCAAAGAGATTGAGTTCTTCTATATGTGTGCAGGTTTCCATGATGAATGCTAACACTGTGTAGTCTAGAGCTGACAAGTGAACCCCAGAAAGGTCCAATCTTCTGTATGATTGTAATGATTCCAGGACTAGAGCCTTATTCCGGGTCTCAAACAGATAGAAGAATGTCCTGAGAAGATGCCGGTTCTTTTCTTCACTGTCCATTGGTCTCTGTTCTCCTGAAATGAAGTTCTTCAGCCAAGTGATAACATCTCTGGAAGTCTGAGCTGCTTGTTTGTCCAGGTATCCAGTTAGTATTGACCTGGTGGTGCTGTCTGATAGACCACACAGGAAACGGAGGAATATCTCACCACGTCCATCAGGATAGGATTTGGCTTTATTTAGTGATTTCTGTAACTTCTCAGGAGAATAATCAGTATAATGGACCAAGGCAGAGAAGAATTCCTGAACAGTGAGATGTAAGAAGGAATAGGTCACAGGTTCCTCCGATTCCATCAGAAAACTTGATAAGAGCTTTGACTTATTGTCCACATGGAAAGAATCCAGATCTATTTCCTCAAAAACAATCCTATGATTCATGACTCCATGTTCTGCCATCCATCCGATGGACTGCAGGATCTTCTGAGCGTCACTTTTCTCCAGGCTGTGATTGGACAGAATGTTGGCGACAAATATGGCAAAGAGCTGTGTCACTGTTCTGGGTAATAATGTCACCTGCTGGTCACTACTTGTTGTCTGGAAGCTCCTGGATAATACAGTACAGATGATCCAGCAGTAGGACGGGAGGTAACAGAACGTGTACAAGGTGTCATTCTGCTTCACATAAGTAAAAGCCTTTTCTGACAGTTCAGGGTTGGAGAAGAAATTCTCAAAGTAAATCTGTCGTTCTTCTGGAAGAAAACCAGTGATTTCTACTATTCTCTGGAAAACTCTACAATCAATTGATGCCAGTCTGGTTGGACGACTGGTCATTAGGACAGAACAACCATTAAGAAGAGACTTTCTCACCAAACTAACCACAATCTGACCACAATGTCCGAGCTGTTTAGGATTAGAGCACAAGTGACGTGATGTGAAATCCATTGTATGATTGCTTTCATCTAATCCATCAAATATAAAGAGAAGTTTCTCTGGATCTTGTAAGATGTTCTCCAGCTGCTCCTCCAGATATGGGTATAGATGAAGGATCATGGTCTCCAGACTAACCTTATCCAGTCTGTTGAGTTCCCGGAATTTGAAGAAAAAGACAAAAGAGAATCTTTGATAGAGATCGCCCTTCACCCAGTCATAGACAAACTTCTGCATCAGTGTGGTCTTCCCTACACCGGGCACTCCGCTCACCATTACCATATGTGGTACAAGTCTGGATCGGGGGCACCAACGGAACATCATATTGGGGGAAATGCGTTGTAAGTCATTTTGTTTTTCCTGTAAATATTCCTCATGTTTTGCCCCGGTCTCTATGAGCTCATTCTCAGAACGTTCCCTAAAGTGATCAGTGGAGACAATGATGAGGTTCACATAACGTGTAGAGAAGGAGAAACTTTCCTCTCCCTGGTTACATCTTGGAGGTTTGTTCTCTATAAGTTTCTCAGTTTTCCTATATAAATGGGTCTTGTGACAGTTCTGGATGTCTGTGGAAAATAGGAATAAAGATGAAGATACGCCAAAATAAATATTTTGTTGGCAAAGTGGCAATAAGGTTTAGTACAAACCAGGCACATTTTACAATTTATCTTGTCCACGTCTGTTTATCTAAACACATTATGAAACTGTCAGCATTTAGATTAAAAGTGTCGTACAGTATACAGCAGCACATACAGTATCTCACATTTTTGTAATAATTTCATTCTATATTTTCATGGGACAATGCTGAAGATCTGACACTTTGATACAATGTAAAGTAGTCAGTGTACAGCTTGTATAACAGTGTAAATTTAGTGTGCCATCAAAATCACTCAACACACAGCCATTAATGTCTAAACCCCTGGCAACAAAAGTCGGTACACCCCTAAGTGAAAATGGACAAATTGTGCCCCAAGTGTCAATATTTTGTGTGGCCACCATTATTTTACAGCACTGCCTTAACCCTCTTGGGCATGGAGTTCACTAGAGCATCACAGGTTGCCACTGGAATCCTCTAACACTCCTCCATGACGACATCACGGAGCTGGTGGATGTTAGCCTTGCGCTCCTCCACCTTCAGTTTGAGGATGTCCCACAGATGTTCAATAGGGTTTAGGTCTGGAGACATGCTTGGCCAGTCCAGCACCTTTACCCTCAGTTTCCTTAGCAAGGCAGTGGTCGTCTTGGAAGTGTGTTTGGGGTAGTTATCATGTTGGAATACTGCCCTGCAGTCACAGTACATATTGGAATTCATGGCTCCCTCAATGACCTGTAGCTCCCCACAGCCAGCAGCACTCATGCAGCCCCAAACCATGACACTCCCACCACCATGCTTGACTGTAGGCAAGACAGACTTGTCTTTGTACTCCTAACCTGGTTGCCGCCATATACGATTGCCACCATCTGAACCAAATAAGTTTATCTTGAGCTCATCAGACCACAGGACTTGGTTCCAGGAATCCATGTCCTTAGTCTGCTTGTCTTCTGCAGACTGCTTGTGGGCTTTCTTGTGCATCATCTTTAGAAGAGGCTTACTTCTGGGACGACAGTTATGCAGACCAATTTGATGCAGTGTGCGGTGTATTATCTGAGCACTGACAGGCTGACCCCTTTAACCTCTGCAGCAATGCTGGCAGTACTCATATGTCTATTTTGCAAAGACAACCTCTGGATATGACGCTGAGCATGGGCACTCAACTTCTTTGGTCAACCATGGTGAGGCCTTTTCAGAGTGCAACCTGTCTTGTTAAACCACTGTAAGGTCTTGGCCACCGTGTTGCAGTTTGGTTTCAGGGTGTTGGAAATTTTCTTATAGCCTAGGCCAAATTTATGTAGAATCACAATCCTTTTTTTCAGATCCTCAGAGAGTTCTTTGCTATGAGGTGCCATGTTGAGTTCTCTTCCAGTGGTCAGTGTGAGAGTGATAATTGGATTTTTGTTGTACTCCCTGTAAAATCCTTTTTATATTCATTGGGGGACACAGCACCATGGGTATAGACCTTACCACTGGACACTGTTCTAGTCAGTTTGTACTGCAGCAGTATGAAAGAGACACAAATAAAAAAAAAAAACATGGAACAACCACCAACATGTCCTGAACCTGAAAACAAACCATAACAACTCGGGGCAGGAACAACAAAATGGTGGGATCTGTGTCCCCCAGTGAATACGCGAAAAGGATTTTATGGCGAGTACAAAAATCCAATTAGATTGCTTATTGCATTGGGGACACAGCACTATGGGATGTCCTGAAGCAGTTAGCCTACCAGTCCTAGTGGGGTTAGCCTACCAGACCGCTGGGAGAGGTCCTGTCACCAACTACTGCAAGAAGGCGGCACGGAGAGGTGTCCCAGGTGCTGTGTCCCTCAGGAGAGGCTGGGAAAGGTTCTATAGAAGATGCAGGAAGCAGTGCTGCTGAGGAAAAAGTAGCACAGGATAAAAAAGAACTTCAGGGAGGGGATGAAACCCCTCCCAGAGAATTTCCTATGCTCCCCTGATATTGGCCAAGGAGAGGTCCTGGCTTCTCTGCCCTAAGAGGGGGCTAGAGGCCGGGGAAAGGGGCAGGCCTAGATGCAGCCTATTCCCCGGAGAAGCCAGGGACTCGAGTAACGGTGGGAGCCGGCCGGGAGCATCAGAGGGCCTCAAGAGGCCCAAAAAAGGGGGCACCGGGGGTTAGGAAGTGGGTACCAAAGAAAGGTACAAGCCTGGGGGATGTAAGGAGGGCAGCCGCAGCACGGGAGCCGTGGCTGCAAAATGAGGGTCAATAACTGTGACCCTCTAAAAATGGTGGCCCCAGGCGGTGGTGGTGGGGTGAAGGCAGCTGGGTTTGGAGTGCCAATAGGGTCCCCATGGAAGAGGAGTCCACAGCTACAAAATGGGGGTCATTCACTGTAACCCTCTAAAGACAACTGCCTCCCCCCACCCCCCGGCCACCATATTTACTTACCCATCTGCTGTCTTCATGCGCCACAGGGTCACCCTGTCGGTGGACCTTGCACGTAGAAGTGGCGTCACCGCCATTCCAGCCGCCAGTGGGAACTGGGTGACCGTTGAGGCGCTCTTTAAAGAGCGCAGCACCCACAGGGGGGTATGACTAGTATTGCGTACAATCTGAAGACCCCCCCCCCCCCCCTGCACCTGAAAGAAAAATAAAAACGATGTAGGGGGCCATTCATATCACATTTTTCAAGTCAGTTTAAATGATCAGTTTAACGGAATTGTTATTTTAATCAAAAAATTGATGTATACTGGTGACAATTCATGCATCTGTCAAAAAAAAAAAAAAAGATCCATTAATGGAAGTGCATCCATTTGCATTTTTTTTGCTTAAAAAAAACAAAAAAAAAAACCTGATTTTTTTATGTTTAACTTTTGAAACACTTTATACAGCTTGTTGATAGAAGATGGTGGGTGAGTGCTTTTAGGGGCCATTCATATCATGTTATAGAGGTCCGTCTGACTGATACATTAGTAGAGCTGTTTAGCTTATAAAAAAATATCAGTCAGTGGACCCATTGCCTCCAAGTAAAAAAAAAAAAAAAGTAAATATAGTGTCTGTTATGGACTCTGTATGTCCCAGTCTGCTACTTCAAACAGACAGAAAAGAGTGTACTGCCACGCTTTTCTGTCCTATAAAAAAAAACAGATCCACAATGGTTCCCTTTTATTTAGCATTGTTTTCTATGTAAAACAGATGTGATTCCGTTATTGCTTGTAATTTCAGCCAGGGGAAACCTTTCCTTTCTCAGCCCCGCCCCTCTTTCTGGTGCCGAAACTGCGGAGCAGGGGCTTGTGGGAAGGAGAAACCATCGAAGGAATGCCACCTGCTTAGGCACTGCTGTCCTGCCCAGCTCTCCATAAGGTAAGTAACAACAACCCCCTCCCCTGGTCCTACCAGAAATGGCTGCCGCTCCACTCGTGGGTTCTAGTGGGAAAGGCTTCTACGACCCCTGATCTGGTCCCCCAACCCTCCCAGGGGTTACCCGCAATGGTTTCCAACTATTAGGGGTAGTTTACCCAGGGGGCGGGGCAGCCATTAGGAGTAGCACATGTCGGGGGCAGCCAATCCCTAATGGCTGCCCCCTCCCCTTGCGTGTGCTACCCCTAATGGTATAAATTGTGGAGGGTAGCAGAGGAGCTGTCCCAAAACACTCCAAGTCACAGCACAATTGTTTTTTTTCCCTTCTGTTTTTTCTTTTGGCAGCTATACAACACAGTAGTTGTGGTTAGCACCGGGGAAAGGGTGGAGGGGCAGACTGGCAACCATTGTCTTCGGAGGGAGGGGGCTTGGCGGCCATCGAGGGTAACCCCTGGGAGGGTGGGCAATAAGCCAGAATGGGGGTGGTGGATGGTTGGAACCATTTCAGCCGGGACCCGGGAGTGGGTCGGCAGCCATTTCTGGTAGGACTGGAGGGGGGGGGTTACCTTATGGAGAGCTCCGCTGGACACCAGTACCTAAACAGGTGGTATTGCTGATGGCATCTCCTTCCCACAAGACCCTGCTCCGCGGGTGGGGTTTTGGCTGATGAAGGGGAGGCTTCCCTCTTCAGCGACTGAAATTACAAGCTATAATGCTTGCATCCGTCATACATAGAAAACAATGCTAAATAAAAGCAAACCATTGTGGATCTGTTTTTTTTTTTAAAGGACAGAAAGGCGTGGCAGTACACGCTTTTCTGTCCATCTAAAATAGCAGACTGGGACATACAGAGTCCATAACGGAACTTCTTTTTATTGGAGGCAATGGGTCCACTGACGCTAAACAGCTATAAAAAGTATCAGTCAGACAGACCTCTATAACGTTATGTGAATGGCCCCTAAGACAGAAAGACCATAGTCATGTCGTGTCTGCCTCCTACGGACACTAGGTAAAAACTGGCTAGCACAGTGTCTGTGGCAGGGTATAGCCTGGAGGCGGAGCCAACATCTTTTGATATTCGTAGTGTCAGCCTCCTAGTGGCCAGGTCTATACCCATGGTGCTGGGTCTCCCAATGAAATAAGCGAGAAAACACCAAATTTAAGACATCTGCTCCCCATTCACAACTGAGACCTTGTAATACTAATGTGTCACATGACACTGCGGAGGGAAAATGGGTGTACTCACTTTTGTTGCCAAGGGTTTAGACCAGGCATGTCCACAGTCCAGCCCATGAGCACTGTTGCCTTTAGGGGGCCCTACCGGATCCCCACTGCTGTTTTAATAGGCAGTGGGGGTCCGGTAACTTGCCTATCCCCGCTCGTCCTGATATGCGCCACATATAGCCCATTGAAGACTGAAGAGGAAAGAGGAGGCTGGGAGCAGGAGCGGGGAGAGGTAAGTGAATGCATCCTGGTTGGAGAAGTGGCGTCGCCGACACAGTTCTGCTACTGGTAGAGCTTGTAGGCCACAGACCTACATCTATGAAGACGTGTGAGAAGGTGATAGTCAAGGTGTTGGAGGGGCGATATATCTCCCCAAGATTGCTAACGTATGTGTGATCCAGTCCTGTTATTGAGTAGGGCTCAGCACAGGTGTGAATCTGGGCTTGTTACTGGCCCATAAGAGGCTGCAGTACAGACACTTCAGGGCAGATCCAGGGAGAGAGAGGAGGCGTCTGGGTCTGTCTAGAGAAGTGGTGTGACACAACTGTGAGTTGGTGCTATTTTTGTTTTTTTGTGTGGTTGAAGTAAGCCACACATATAGTCAGTTATATTTTGTTTAGTTAGCGCTTGGACGAGCAGGCTTCTGATTTACGTTTTCTGTACCTGAAGTGAAGGTTTATTTAGTTTGATATTTTTTTTTTTCAAAGAAACCTGTTTTCACCAGACTTGTGTCACTGTCTCTGACTGTTTGGGTCTGCACTGCTGCTGCTACCGAGCTGTTTCCCCACAATGGTTAAAAAAATGTCACACTGAATGGTCGGCCCCCACACATTTTCACGTAACCAAATTTGGCTCTCTTGGCAAAATGTTTGGACAACCCTGGTTTAGCCTTTAAGTACTGGGCCAATTTCTGGTTCAGGACCAGACACATTTTCGGGTTTTTTGTATGTGCGGTTTTGAGGGCTGTAACATTTTTATCATTTGCGTTATTCAACTAATTTCTGCGTCTTATTTCGGGAAAACGTGTCTGTTTTTCACTTTTCATTTTTTTTTTTTATTTAATGACAGAAAGTGCTACTAAAAAACTTTATAAAATAGTTTTTCCTCTCCGTTACAGTAATTTTTATTTTTTATGGTGTCATCGGGGGTGGGGATATAACCTGTAATAAGGGCATTTTATTGGCGTATTATTTTATTTATTTTTTTAATTATTTTATTTACATTTTTTTTTTTTTCTTTTCTATTCATTTTTTTTGTTTTTTTTTACATTGTGTCTCCCATAAGGTCATCTGGGGACATTTGATTACCTTTTTTTTTTTTGGGGAGGCTGACCCAGCAGCTCTTACAGACGCTGATCCCGGCGGATCATGTGACCGCTGGGTCAGAGAGCAGCCGCAACATGGCGACGCCCTTAGCGATGTATACAGCGCTCATTGAGTGCTGTACACTGTGTTCCAAATTATTATGCAAAAAGTGTTTAGGAGTGATAAGGTAAGAATTTTTTTGTTTGTCAGTTAAACTCATTGATGGTGATGTGTGTCAGGGCTCTTTATATCACTGAAAGCAATTGCAGACACCTGTGCTAATTAGTTTGGCAGGTGTGTCCAATTAAAGGCAAGACTACTTAAGAAGGCTGTCCCACATTATTAAGCAGCCTACATTTTCAGCCAAAATGGGAAAGAAAAAGGATGAGTCGGCTGCTGAGAAGCAACAAATTGTGGAGTGTTTAGGTCAAGGCATGACTACAATCAACATTGCCAAGACACTTCATCGTGATCATCGCACAATCAAGAAGTATGTAGCTGATTCACAGCACACACGTGTGCGTGCTGATAAGGGAAAATTGAGGACTCTTCCCAACAGGCAATTACGTCAGGTTAAAAGAGCAGCTTCAAAAATGCCTTGTCATAGCAGCAGACAAGTTTTTGAAGCTGCTGGTGCCTCCAACGTCCCCCCGAACAACAAAATGCATGGTCCTTCAGAGGTTTGCAGCTGTGCGTAAGCCATCCTGTCGACCTCCTCTATCCACTGCACACAAGCAGAAACGGCTCCAGTGGGCCAAACAATACATGAAGACTGACTTCAAAACTGTTTTGTTCACCGATGAGTGCCGTGCAACGCTCGATGGCCCAGATGGATGGAGTGGAGGATGGCTTGTTGATGGACACCCCATGCAAACACGGCTACGGCGCCAACAAGGAGGAGGTGGAGTAATGTTTTGGGCTGGAATCATGGGGAGAGAGATTGTCGGCCCCTTTAGGATCCCTGAAGGGGTAAAGATGAACTCCATAATGTATGTGGAGTTTCTCAAACAGCACTTCCTGCCATGGTTCAAGAAGAAGAACCATGCATTCCGCAGAAAGATCATTTTCATGCATGATAATGCACCGTCTCATGCTGCAAATAACACATCTGCATCTCTGGCTGCTATGGGCATAAAAGGGGACAAACTTATGGTGTGGCCCCCATGCTCCCCTGACCTCAACCCCATTGAGAACCTCTGGAGCATCATCAAAAGGAGTGTCTATGATGGCGGGAGGCAGTTCACATCTAAGCAACAGCTCTGGGAGGGTATTCTGTCCTCATGCAAAACAATTGAAGCAGAAACCATCCAAAAACTGACAAATTCAATGGCCGAGAGAGTTCACAAGCTTCTTTCGAACAAGGGATCCTATGTGCAAATGTAACATCACCTCGAATAAAGTTTTGGCTTGAAAACTGTTTGATTTCAGTTTGTTATAACCTGCTAATGCTTAGAATTTCACAATGACCATTTTTTTGTTCTTAATAAAAATGAAAATGTTGCAAATTCTGCTGTGCATAATAATTTACAACATGCATTTTGAGTGTTTATTATTTTTTTTTAATATACTGTTATCATAGGCAGTTTGTTCAAAAAACTTTCAATTATACTCGAATAGTTGATGACTGGAAAATTACAATGACTGCAATTCATATAGGTAATTTTGGAAAATATGAGAAAATATTATTTGCATAATAATTTGGAACACAGTGTATACACAGCGATCGGGAAGGCAGGGAAGGTAATAAACCTTTCCTGTCTTCTCTCTGGGAGCTCCGGATGAAGTTACAGCCGGCTCCCTGTTTCAGCAAGCGCACGATTTCGTGCAGCTGCTGAGTTCTGCTTGGACGTACTAGTACGTCATTGCAGAACAAGGCAACCACCCCTTGAACGTATATAGTCTATGGGTGGTATGGAAGTGGTTAATGGCTAAGTGTTGAGTGGTTTTGATGGCACACCAAATTTACACTGTTTTACAAGCTGTACACTGACTACTTTACATTGTATCAAAGTGTCAGATCTTCAGCATTGTCCCATGAAAATATATAATGAAATAATTACAAAAATGTGAGGTACTGTACATATTGGGACCACCTCTCCTGCCACTTGTTGAGACAGGTGACACAAAGGGTTAATATGTTTCACACCATAAAAGGCTCCCAGCAACTCCACCACACTGAGTTTTTATTTTGTCCTACCTGAGGTGCGAGGATGGGTGACATCCTCCTCCCGAGTTCATGATTTTAGGTGGGTTTGATCCTGGTACTCCTTTCCTTTGGGAGGATCCTTAAAGGGGTATTCCCACAAACATAACCATTTTTATATTTGTAGATAATTAAAAGTTAAACATATTTGCAAATATAAGTAATTTAACATTTTGTAGAGTTTTAAAGATTATCTCTTAATATATTGTCTTATTTAGTTGCTGTCTTGATCGGTTGCCAGTGGATACGGCCATGAATGCAGGACCTTTCTAAGGTCAGAAAATCAGCCATGATTTCCTTATTGTGGCCGGGATATCTTCTGATACATGTAGTGTCCCTGCCTGATAACCCGGCTACAATAAGCAAATCATGGCTGGGTTCCTGACAAGTTCCAGACCATATATAGCTTCTGCATTCGTGGTTGTATCCATTGGCAACCGATCAAGACAACAGACTGTTACCGCTAAGATGAATAGAGAAAATCTTCAAAACAGAATTTTTAACTACTTGTATAACTTTTACTTATCTACAAATATAGCTATGATTATGTTCATGGGAATACCCCTTTAAGGAGGATCTACAGGAGCATCATCACCTAGCTGCAGGTGCAGTGTTAGCATCTCTCTTAGCCGATCTCAGTGTGGTGGACAAGGTCGGCTCCTCATCACAAGAAAATTATTTATCTAGAGCTCTGTTTCCCATGGATTATGGGATGGGAAATTGATCAAAGCCATTTAGTTGGAGGATTTGTTGGAGGGGATTTCTCAGACCCCTAGAACTTTCAAATTAAACAAGGAAAACAAAGCTTCCATGTTGCGCACATGGGAAACCCGTGAACCATTGTTGTTGAATTTGTTCATAACTATTTTCTCTTTCCAGAATGGAGGAATCCACTATCACTCATGGGTTTAAGATCCTGTATTGGACAGAGGAAAATCAGTCAAAGGATTGGAGATCTCCCCCAAAGTAGGTACAGCCATTGTTAAGCTGTCTAAGCCAAGCAAATAGTGGTCTCAGCCATGACAATTTGATGGATGGTAAGGTGCTGTTCAAGTTTCCTTCTCTTTTGCCTTAGCTAATGTATCTAAGACATTACGGTTCTGGCTCACTGGTCTTAATTCCAGTAAAGAGGACTAGAGATAGGCGAACCAACTCGTACTGAGTCGGGTTCAACCCAAATATTCCAAATTGGTTGGTTTTTTATTGTTACTACAGAATTTGATATGCCAGACTCTGGTTATAAATGTCCAGGAAAACCCACCTCAGGTGATGAATGGCCGAGAGGCCCTGGATCAGAGGAGCTGAACAGAATGTAGTCACTGAGGGGATATTGCTGCTGAGATAGCAAATCATGTCACAAGAGGAGGAAAATGTTATAGAAATATTAGCCTTCATAGCTGTTATATACCTGTTTCACACACACTTGCTGCATCTCACATGCTCTTACTTTTTCATCATTTCACATACTTTTACTGTTCAACTTACTTTAGCATCTCTATTCTCTTTATTCTCTTTCTTCCAAGGACCCTGCTCTTTTTGGAACTCTCTCTATGGTTTCAAATTTAAAGACCCATCCTGGGGAATGTTTGTTTTCTTAAAAAATCTGCCAATTCCTTTCACTCTTTCTTCCCTGCACTGTTCTCTAAGCACATCCACCACAATGGTTCCCCTCCTTGAGCAGCCCTCTTTGGACTGGTGAATACCCATGAGGCCTTTGAGAGGTACAGTCATATGAAAAAGTTTGGGCACCCCTATTAATCTTAATCATTTTTAGTTCTAAATATTTGGGTGTTTGCAACAGCCATTTCAATTTGATATATCTAATAACTGATGGACACAGTAATATTTCAGGATTGAAATTAGGTTTATTGTACTAACAGAAAATGTGCAATATGCATTAAACCAAAATTTGACCAGTGCAAAAATTTGGGTACCCTTATCATTTTATTGATTTGAATACTCCTAACTAATTTTTACTGAAGCACAAAATTGGTTTTGTAACCTCACTGAGCTTTGAACTTCATAGCCAGGTGTATCCAATCATGAGAAAAGGTATTTAAGGTGGCCAATTGCAAGTTGTTCTCCTATTTGAATCTCCTCTGAAGAGTGGCATCATGGGCTCCTCAAAACAACTCTCAAATGATCTGAAAACAAAGATTGTTCAACATAGTTGTTCAGGGGAAGGATACAAAAAGTTGTCTCAGAGATTTAACCTATCAGTTTCCACTGTGAGGAACATAGTAAGGAAATGGAAGACCACAGGGACAGTTCTTGTTAAGCCCAGAAGTGGCAGGCCAAGAAAAATATCAGAAAGGCAGAGAAGAAGAATGGTGAGAACAGTCAAGGACAATCCACAGACCACCTCCAAAGAGCTGCAGCATCATCTTGCTGCAGATGGTGTCACTGTGCATCGGTCAACAATACAGCACACTTTGCACAAGGAGAAGCTGTATGGGAGAGTGATGCGAAAGAAGCCGTTTCTGAAAGCACGTCACAAACAGAGTCGCCTGAGGTATGCAAAAGCACATTTGGACAAGCCAGCTTCATTTTGGAAGAAGGTCCTGTGGACTGATGAAACAAAGATTGAGTTGTTTGGTCATACAAAAAGGCGTTATGCATGGCGTCAAAAAAACACAGCATTCCAAGAAAAACACTTGCTACCCACTGTAAAATTTGGTGGAGGTTCCATCATGCTTTGGGGCTGTGTGGCCAATGCCGGCATCGGGAATCTTGTTAAAGTTGAGGGTCGCATGGATTCAACTCAGTATCACCAGATTCTTGAGAATAATGTACAAGAATCAGTGACGAATTTGAAGTTACGCCGGGGATGGATATTTCAGCAAGACAATGATCCAAAACACAGCTCCAAATCTACTCAGGCATTCATGCAGAGGAACAATTACAATGTTCTGGAATGGCCATCCCAGTCCCCAGACCTGAATATCATTGAACATCTGTGGGATAATTTGAAGCGGGCTGTCCATGCTCGGCGACCATCAAACTTAACTGAACTGGAATTGTTTTGTAAAGAGGAATGGTCAAAAATACCTTCATCCCGGATCCAGGAACTGATTAAAAGCTACAGGAAGCGACTAGAGGCTGTTATTTTTGCAAAAGGAGGATCTACTAAATATTAATGTCACTTTTCTGTTGAGGTGCCCATACTTATGCACCGGTCAAATTTTGGTTTAATGCATATTGCACATTTTCTGTTAGTACAATAAACCTCATTTCAATCCTGAAATATTACTGTGTCCATCAGTTATCAGATATATCAAATTGAAATGGCTGTTGCAAACACCCAAATATTTAGAACTAAAAATGATTAAGATTAATAGGGGTGCCCAAACTTTTTCATATGACTGTATTTGCCTGGTTCAGACCAGCCTGGCTGTGGGATAGCGTTTGCTCTGGTCCTGGACCACCTGGCACACCAAACCCATCAGAACCAACAGTGTGATGAATCCTTCTGGACAGTCCATATCTATGAACTTAAATCCTTAAACAAGTATAGGTATATTTTATACCCTTTTTAGTCACCTCTTGTGAACTTGAGAAGGTCCTTGGAGTACTCCTGAATTCCAAGTTTCTTCAACAACTGATGTAACTCTCTGTGAACACTTATACTAAACCTTTTAGTACACAAACCAATGTTATATTTTATCTTACAATACCCGTGAATCTCTCTTATAAATTCCATTCACTGTATTCTTACCTTTCTGCAAAGTTTCATGCCAAGTTACTCTCTCACAAGACTCTCCAGTCACCACTCAAAATATCTTTGTTGGTCTGGTATAGAAACCAAGAGCTTGTGGCATGTCTGTGAATCAGCAGGTCAGTCTGCTGATCACATGACCAACCGGAGGACTCATTTGGAAACTAAAAAGAAAGTGAAGGACGTGCTGGGTGAGTGATCTCCCTCTTCATTATACTATAGTATGCCTTGTACTAAAGGGCTGGGGAGTTAAAAAATGGCCGGAGTGGGTCTTTGATAACAACTGTCACCATTTTTAATGTTTTTTATTTTATTTTATAAAGTTCATATAATGTACAGATACACTTACCATTCAGTTCTTGAAGTTGGTGTCCCTCTTCATCCAGTACGATTTGCTCCACCAGAGTGTCACCTAATAACACATTACAGATTTGTAAGACTTTGTAGTTCATAGATATTACGTCCTCAGGAGGCAGACCATACCAGTGCTATGGGGACCTTAAGATAGGGGGACCCAGTTGAAGCTGAATGGCTCTGCCTCCTATCACACCCAATCAGTTGCAAGCAGCGGCGCAGTGTCCAGGACTGCAGGGGCAGCAATTGAGCCTCCAATACCTGTGCTGCCCTACATCCCTGTCTGCGAGGATTCATTGATCTCCCGAGACATCAATGTTTAGTATGCAGGAGTCTACAGTCTGAAGTCTTCATGTAGTTAAGAAACTTTACAAAAGTCAAAGACAATCACATAACAACAAGGTCCTCAACTCACAAGAATATCGAGATTGCAGACAGCCTGTAAAAACAAATGTGTTTCTCCTTTCCCATATATATACAGTTGTGCTAAAAAGTTTACATACCCCGGCAGATTTTTTGTTTATTTGGCCTATTTTCTGAAAATATGAATGATAACACAAAAACTTTTTCTTCACTCCTGGTTAGTGGTTGGTTGAAGCCATTTATTGTAAAACTTCTGTGTTTTCTCTTTTTAAATCATAACGACAACCAACAACATCAAAATGACCCTGTTCAAAAGTTCCCATCCCCTGGTGATTTTGGCCTGATAACATGCCCAGAAGTTGACACAAAGGGATTTGAATGGCTACTAAAGGTAACCTCCTCACCTGTGACCTCAGTGTGTGTATAAAAGCTGAGTGAGTTTCTGGGATCCAGACAGACTGTCGCATCTTTCCTCAGCCACTGACGTTTCTAGATTGTGAGTCATGGGGAAAGCAAAAGAATTGTCCACAGATCTACGGGAAAAGGTAGTTGAACTGTATAAAACAGAAAAGGGATACAAAGAGATATCCAAGGAATTGATAATGCCAGTCAGCAATGGTCAAACTGTGATTAACAAATGGAAACTCAGGGGCTCTGTAAAAACCAAACCATGGTCAGGTAGACCAATCAAAATATCGGCCACAACTGCCCAGAAAATTGTTTGGGATGCAAAGAAAACCCCACACATAACATCAGCTGAAATACAGGACTCTCTGAAAACTATCGGTGCGGCTGTTTCAAGATGTACAATAAGAAGGCACTTGAAGAAAAATGGGCTGCATGTTCGAGTTGCCAGAAGAAAGCCATTACTGCGCAAATGCCACAAAGAATCTCGCCTTCAATACGCCAAACAGCACAGAGACAAGCCTCAAAACTTCTGGAACAAGGTCATTTGGAGGGATGAGACAAAAATCAAACTTTTTGGCCACCACCGTAAACGTTACATTTGGAGAGGGGTCAACAAGGCCTATGATGGAAGGAACCCCATTCCTACTGTAAAGCCCGGAGGTGGATCACTGATGATGTGGGGATGTGTGAGCTTCAAAGGCTCAGGAAACTTGGTCAAAGCTGAAGGAAAGATGAATGCAGCACATTATCAGCAAATACTGGAGGCAAATCTGCCCTCATCAGCCAGGAAGCTGCGCATGGGACGTACAAGGACGTTCCAACATGACAACGATCCAAAACACAAGGCCAAGTCGTCCTGTCATTGGCTACAGCAGAAGAAAGTGAAGGTTCTGTAGTGGCCATCTCAGTCTGACCTCAATATCATTGAGCCCCTCCGGGGAGATCTCAAGCGCGCAGTACATGCAAGACAGCCCAGGAATATACAGGAACTGGAGAACCATCTGAGAAAATAAAGAGCCTCATCCACAACTAGCACAAAAGACTTCAAGCTGTCATTGATGTTACAGGGGGCAATACACGGTATTAAGAACTGGGGGATGGGAACTTTTGAACAGGGTCATTTTGATGTTTTTGGTTGTCATTATGATTTAAAAAGAGAAAACACAGAAGTCTGACAATAAATGGCTTCAACCAACCACTAACCATGAGGGGAGGAAAAGGTTTTGTGTTATCATTCATATTCTATGAAAAAAGGCCAAAAAAAACCAAAAATCTGCCGGGGTATGTAAACTTTTTAGCACAACTGTATATGGACACTGCACAGTACCACTTCTCTTATACCAGGGTTCGGCAACCCATGACACGCGTGGCATATTTGGCTGGAATGGCATCCAGCACGGGACCTTCATGTATTAAATGAAGAGGGAGCGTCCCTTCAGTTCTCTGCTAGAGCTGAGGTATAGGACGCGCCCCCTTCTCTTGCTGCGCTCTCTGCCCACCAATGAGAGGAGTGAGGAAACCCCAGGAGGTGGAGCTCTCACTGTACAACATAAGGACCCTGCTGCTACAGTCATGAGCTCCTGCCGTCTGCATCCCTGCAAAGAAGAGGAGGAGAGGAGAGCTCCATAGTGCTGGGGTTACTATTACTATTAATGTCAGGCATTTGGGGTTATTAATTTAGTTTTAGTAACTCCATGTGCCTCACATTAATAGCAATTAACCCCATCATGTCTCTCACATTAACCCCAGTGTGCTTCACTTAAGGGTTACTAACATGTGAGACATTTGGAGGTACTAATAAAGAACCTTAATGTTGAAGATATTTACTTAATTATTACCTCCATATGTCTCACATATCAGTAACCCTTATGTAAAGCACACAGGGGTTAATGTGAGGGACATTATAGGGTTAACTGATATTACTATGGCATTGCTAAACTGTAATGCACATGACAACTGTGGATAAAAGCCCATACAAACAGCTGTTCTTTTTGCGGCTGTGTGTCCGGGCCAAATTGAATTGCTGCAAATTATAGAACAGGTAATATATCTGTCCTATACATACCCTATATGTGTCTGCATTTGTGGCCCTGTCAATTCATTTTTAATGTATAGGTCAGTGAAAACCACATCCGTGCGATTTGTGTGCAGGAGGCCTAAGGCTGAGGCCCCACGTTGCGGAAACCCAGCGTTTTTGTTGCAGATTTTGCTGTGATTTTTTGAGCCAAACCAAGAATAGCTACAAAAGGAATGGAAAATATAAAGGACGCACTGTGTACCCAGGTGCAACTATAGCCAAATCCAGTCCCCGGGCACCAGTGCTGTCACTTTGGGGTAAGTGTGACACCCATTAATTCCTGGCTGGGGTTTTACTGTTACTGCACCACCGGGACTTAAAAGTGGCTGAAATTAATTTGCGTTTCATTTACAGAAAAGTGAAAGCACCAGTGGCCAGGTACATAGTGTGTCGCCCCCTACAGGTGTTACCTCACTGCTCCCAGTCATATACATTTACCACTAATTGTGGGTTACACATGTACTTACATCACTTCTAATGGAAAAGTACAGGTGTATCAAGGCAAATAGCGGTAAACGTATGTGGCTGGGAGCGCGGTATGACCGCACTCCTATGTTATGGTTTGTGCTATATGACTTTAGTATAGGGGTTGTCAACCTTACAATTATTGCTCGGCACTCCAAGGACCTCATCTTTGATTTTTTTATTTAAATCAGCACGCTGAACAAAAAAGGTTGCCTACCCCTATGGACACTGCACAGTACAACCTCTACTATACTGTATATGGAACTCCACAGTAGCACTTCTCCTATACAACCTATCCTATACTGTATATGAACACTGTACAGTACCAGGTCTCCTATACTGTACAGTATATGGACACTGCACAGTACAACCTCTCCTATCCTGTATATGGACACTGCACAGTACAACCTCTCCTATCCTGTATATGGACACTGCACAGTACAACCTCTCCTATACTATATATGCATACTGCACAGTACAACCTCTCCTATACTGTATATGGACACTGCACAGTACAACCTCTCCTATCCTGTATATGGACACTGCACAGTACAACCTCTCCTATACTATATATGCATACTGCACAGTACAACCTCTCCTATACTGTATATGGACACTGCACAGTACAACCTCTCCTATACGGTATATGGACACTGCACAGTACAACCTCTCCTATACTGTATATGGACACTGCACAGTACAACCTCTCCTATACTGTATATGGAACTCCACAGTAGCAATTCTCCTATACTGTATATGGACACTACACAGTACAACCTCTCCTATACTGTATATGGAACTCCACAGTAGCAATTCTCCTATACTGTATATGGACACTGCACAGTACAACCTCTCCTATACGGTATATGGACACTGCACAGTACAACCTCTCCTATACTGTATATGCACACTGCACAGTACAACCTCTCCTATACTGTATATGGACACTGCACAGTACAACCTCTCCTATACTATATATGCATACTGCACAATACAACCTCTCCTATACTGTATATGGACACTGCACAGTACAACCTCTCCTATACGGTATATGGACACTGCACAGTACAACCTCTCCTATACTGTATATGGACACTGCACAGTACAACCTCTCCTATACTGTATATGGACACTGCACAGTACAACCTCTCCTATACGGTATATGGACACTGCACAGTACAACCTCTCCTATACTGTATATGGACACTGCACAGTACAACCTCTCCTATACTGTATATGGAACTCCACAGTAGCACTTCTCCTATACTGTATATGGACACTACACAGTACAACCTCTCCTATACTGTATATGCACACTGCACAGTACAACCTCTCCTATACTGTATATGGACACTGCAGTACCACCTCTCCTATCCTGTATATTGAAGTGCACAGTAGCACTTCTCCTATACTGTATATGGACACTGCACAGTACTACTTCTCCTATACTGTATACATTTATACTGCATAGCTGCACTTCTCCTATACTGTATATGGACAAAGTACCTTTCCTCCTATCCCTTATATGGACACTACACAGAGGCGTTTCTTCGATAGGGTATATATTTACATGTCACCTATCATGTACATGGACAGTGCACAGTAACTTCTCTTATCCTGTATATGAACAGAGTACAGTAACTTCCCTTATCCTGTATATGAACAGAGTACAGTAACTTCTCTTATCCTGTATATGAACAGAGTACAGTAACTTCTCTTATCCTGTATATGAACAGAGTACAGTAACTTCTCTTATCCTGTATATGAACAGAGTACAGTAACTTCTCTTATCCTGTATATGAACAGAGTACAGTAACTTCCCTTATCCTGTATATGAACAGAGTACAGTAACTTCTCTTATCCTGTATATGAACAGAGTACAGTAACTTCTCTTATCCTGTATATGAACAGAGTACAGTAACTTCTCTTATCCTGTATATGAACAGAGTACAGTAACTTCTCTTATCCTGTATATGAACAGAGTACAGTAACTTCTCTTATCCTTATATGAACAGAGTACAGTAACTTCTCTTATCCTGTATATGACACTGCACAGTACTACTTCCCTTATCCTGTATATGAACAGAGTACAGTAACTTCTCTTATCCTGTATATGAACAGAGCACAGTAACTTCTCTTATCCTGTATATGAACAGAGCACAGTAACTTCTCTTATCCTGTATATGAACAGAGCACAGTAACTTCTCTTATCCTGTATATGAACAGAGTACAGTAACTTCTCTTATCCTGTATATGAACAGAGTACAGTAACTTCCCTTATCCTGTATATGAACAGAGTACAGTAACTTCTCTTATCCTGTATATGAACAGAGTACAGTAACTTCTCTTATCCTGTATATGAACAGAGCACAGTAACTTCTCTTATCCTGTATATGAACAGAGTACAGTAACTTCTCTTATCCTGTATATGAACAGAGTACAGTAACTTCTCTTATCCTGTATATGAACAGAGCACAGTAACTTCTCTTATCCTGTATATGAACAGAGTACAGTAACTTCTCTTATCATGTATATGACACTGCACAGTACTACTTCCCTTATCCTGTATATGAACAGAGCACAGTAACTTCTCTTATCCTGTATATGGACACTGCACAGTAGCATTTCTGTTATCCTGTATATAACACTACACAGTACTACTTTTCCTGACACTGCACAGTAGCACTTCACTTATCCTGTATCTGACACTGCACAGTAGCACTTCACTTATCCTGTATATGACACTGCACAGTAGCACTTCACTTATCCTGTATCTGACACTGCACAGTAGCACTTCACTTATCCAGTATATGATACTGCACAGTAGCACTTCACTTATCCTGTATATGACACTGCGCAGTAGCACTTCACTTATCCAGTATATGACACTGCACAGTAGCACTTCACTTATCCTGTATCTGACAGTGCACAGTAGCACTTCACTTCTCCTGTATCTGACACTGCACAGTAGCACTTCACTTATCCTGTATCTGACACTGCACAGTAGCACTTCACTTATCCTGTATCTGACACTGCACAGTAGCACTTCACTTATCCTGTATCTGACACTGCACAGTAGCACTTCACTTATCCTGTATCTGACACTGCACAGTAGCACTTCACTTATCCTGTATCTGACACTGCACAGTAGCACTTCACTTATCCTGTATATGACAGTGCGCAGTAGCACTTCACTTATCCTGTATCTGACACTGCACAGTAGCACTTCACTTATCCTGTATATGACACTGCACAGTAGCACTTCACTTATCCTGTATCTGACACTGCACAGTAGCACTTCACTTATCCTGTATATGACAGTGCGCAGTAGCACTTCACTTATCCTTTATCTGACACTGCACAGTAGCACTTCACTTATCCTGTGTACGACACTACACAGTAGCATCTTATATTGTATATGGCATCTTATATTGTATAGCATCTTATCTCTGCCTCATGGCAGGGGGGCTGTGGGCCGCCTAAGCTTTGGGGCTTTGTCACAACTGCAACTACTGTGGTCCCCTATACAGCTATGCCACTGAAAACACTTTTTTTTGAACCAATAAAACTGGTGTGTTGGTCAGAAAATTAATTGGATTTGTTGGCCATTTTCTTTGTGACATGTAAATGACAATGATCTGCTAACCTGTGATGAGGAGAATTTAAGATCTACAATCTGAATACAATCTCCAATCCAAGCAGGAGCCTCTATGTGTACACATTGCTATAAATGACTGGTCCAGCAAAGAGATCTTTATTATTGTGGACAATATTAGTTATGAAATCCCCCATTTCTGACCGATATACTCAGGCACAATGTTACCTCTCTGATGGAGTTCCTCCAGTACAGCGTGCAGGCCGGGGTTACCATGATCCTTCCGTAAGACATAAAGACTGACCCACAATGCTATCACAGCTTCTCTTCCTCTGTGTAAAATATCCTGTAGTAAAGTCCGGGCCATGGTTTTTCTATCATGTTCTAGACTTTCTTTCTAGAAAGATCACACATAAGAGTTATTATACAAGGATACCTAATATACAGATAATATACAGATATTTCATGTCAGTCTTCCCTGTAATGTGTTGGTCCAGATTATTTCTCAAGATCTAGTAATACTCTGTGGTACAGAGGATTATATACATACAGTGGGGAAAAAAAAAAATTTAGTCAGCCTCCAATTGTGCAAGTTCTCCCACTTATAAAGATGAGGCCGGCCTGTAATTGTCATCATAGGTAGACCTCAACTATGAGAGACAAAATGAGAAAACTAATCCAGAAAATCACATTGTCTGATTTTTAAAGAATTTATTTGCAAATTATGGTGGAAAATAAGTATTTGGTCAATAACAAAAGTTCATCTCAATACTTTGTTCTATCTCCTTTGTTGGCAATGACAGAGGTCAAACGTTTTCTGTAAGTCCTCACAAGGTTGGCACACACTGTTGCTGGTATGTTGGCCCATTCCTCCATGCAGATCTCCTCTAGAGCAGGGATGTTTTGGGGCTGTCGCTGGGCAACACGGACTTTCAACTCCCTGCAAAGGTTTTCTATGGGGCTGAGATCTGGAGACTGGCTAGGCCACTCCAGGACCTTGAAATGCTTCTTACGAAGCCGCTCCTTCGTTGCCCTGGCGGTGTGCTTGGGATCATTGTCATGCTGAAAGACCCAGCCACGTTTCATCTTCAATGCCCTTGCTGATGGAAGGAGGTTTGCACTCACAATCTCACCATACATGGCCCCATTCATTCTTTCATGTACACGGATCAGTCGTCCTGGTCCCTTTGCAGAGAAACAGCCCCATACATGATGTTGCCCCCCCCCCATGCTTCACAGTAGGTATGGTGTTCTTTGGATACAACTCAGCATTCACTCTCCTCCAAACACCACGAGTTGTGTTTCTACCAAACAGTCCTACTTTGGTTTCATCTGACCATATGACATTCACCCAATACTCTTCTGGAACATCCAAATGCTCTCTAGCAAACTTCAGACGGGCCCGGATATGTACTGGCTTAAGCAGGGGGACACGTCTGGCACTGCAGGATCTGAGTCCCTGGCGGCGTAGTGTGTTACTGACGGTAGCCTTTGTTACGTTAGTCCCAGCTTTCTGCAGGTCAGTCACTAGGTCCCCCCGTGTGGTTCTGGGATTTTTGCTCACCGTTCTTGTGATCATTTTGACCCCACGGGGTGAGATCTTGCGTGGAGCCCCTGATGGAGGGAGATTATCAGTGGTCTTGTATGTCTTCCATTTTCTAATTATTGCTCCCACAGGTGATTTCTTCACACCAAGCTGCTTGCCTATTGCAGATTCAGTCTTCCCAGCCTGGTGCAGGGCTACCATTTTGTTTCTGGTCCTTCCACAGCTCTTTGGTCTTCACCATAGTGGAGTTTGGAGTGTGACTGAGGTTGTGGACAGGCGTCTTTTATACTGATAACAGTGTCACACAGGAGCCATTACTACAGGTAATGAGTGGAGGACAGAGGAGCCTCTTAAAGGAGAAGTTACAGGTCTGTGAGAGCCAGAAATCTTGCTTGTTTGTAGGTGACCAAATACTTATTTTCCACCATAATTTGCAAATAAATTCTTTAAAAATCAGACAATGTGGTTTTCTGGATATGTTTTCTCATTTTGTCTCTCATAGTTGAGGTCTACCTATGATGTCAATTACAGGCCGGCCTCATCTTTATAAGTGGGAGAACTTGCACAATTGGTGGCTGACTAAATACTTTTTTTTCCCCACTGTAATCTAATCTGGTTTATACATTTTAAGGACACAGGGTAGTTTGGACATTAATGCTCAGCAACTTTTTTTCATATTTTCCATCTCTGCCATCCAAAATTCATAACATCTTTATTTTGCTGTCATATGGGGGCTTATTCTTTGCGTAACAAGTTGAATTTTCAGTTGGCACCATTGTGGGGGTACATATAATGTATTGATTAGGTTTTATTAAAGTTTTTGAAGGGTCTGTGTTAAAAAAGCCTACAATTCTATCATTAAGTTGTGCATTCTGTTTTTATGACGGTCACGGTGCATTAAAAAAGATATGGCAATTTTGTCCACCGAGTCATTAAGATTACATCAATACCAGATTTATATTGGTTTTATTATATTTTCCCACTTTTACGAAATAAAACGCTATTTTTCAAAAATAAATGATTTGCCTGGAGCACTGCATTCTAATGTCTAGAACTTTTGTTGCTGTTTTGTTGATAGAGATATGTCAGGGCTCTTTTTTTGCAGGGCAATTTGTAGTTTTTATTGGTACTTATTTTCATATGTACAACTTTTTGATTATTTTTTTGCTATTTTTTGGGTAGGCGAGATGACTAAAACACATTAATTTGAGCATTGTGGTATTTTTTGGTGGTACAGAATAAAAAAACATTATTTTTTTAGTAGTGTAGACGTAGACTGATGAGCAAAAGGGTAAAAATGTTTTTAACTTGTGACTTTCAGGCTCCATATCTCACCATCCACTACAGCTTGGAAAGGGAGACTACCATCATTTTATCATATACAATCATCTTGACTATCTCAGACATAAATTTGACTTGTAACTATTTAGCATATGATTAGTCATGCAGATTCTTCTCATGTAACTACATTGTTACTGTTTTGCATGCTGGGCATGCTCTCGATCAGATTCAAGCACGTCTCAACCGAAATCTGGTCTCAGGTCTCTTCTACACATTCCCAGTGTTGGTGCATACTGGTTGACTCACTTGGGTATGAATACAGCTTTTTCTTCAACTCTACCAATAATTGTTCAATTGGGTTGATGTCTGGGGACTGTGGGGGCCAATCCAGCACCTTTACTTCCTTGTCATTGAACCATTTCTTCACTAATCTTGCTGTATGCTTGTCCTGCTATAACACTATGCCGTCCTTTTCATAGTACTCAAGTGTATGAAGTGACTTGTCTTGTAGGATACTCACATATAGCTCAGCATTGAGACCACCATCAATCCTGGTCAAGCATCCAATGCCTTTGGCTGTGAAACAACACTATATCATCAAGGTTCCTCCACTAAACTTGACAGTTCCTTCAATTTCCCCCTTTTCTCATGTTTCTTTCAGATCCATTTGCACCGATGAGAGACCCAGTATATTGACTTTCATCTCATCGCGCCAAATCACCCGTTTACAATCTTCTATTGTTCACTTCTATTGTTTCGTACTTTTTGACACACTCGAGCTGATTTTTCTTATGACGATATTGAAGTCGAGGCTTCTTCATCTTTTTTCGAGCCACCATTCCAGACTTGTGTAAAGCGCATCGTATGGTGTTTCCATGGATGTCTGCGATCTTCCTATTACGAAGCATATGAACCACCTCCACTGCCGTGTTTGTCACACCAGAACTGATAGACCTTGTGATGAGACGAGTTGTTGACATGACAAGAATCTGCATAACTAATTATATGCTAAATAGTTGCAAGTCAAATTTATGTATGAGATAGCCAAGATGATTGTCTTAAATTGATGGTAGTCTCACGTTCCAAGCTGTAGTGGATGGTGAGATATGGAACCTGAAAGTCACAAGTTCAAAACATTGTTACCCTTTTGCTCGTCAGTATATACGTACACAAGGATACCTAATATGTTTGTTTATTTTATTTCTTTACATTATTTTTTTAAATTCTTTTTAAGCTTTTTATTTATTTATTTTTAGACCTTTTTTTAAACTTTAAAAAAAAAAATGGATTTTTAAACATTATTTTTAACATAAAATCCTTTTCTCGTTGTATTCATTGGGGGACACAGCATCATGGGTATAGACCTGGCCACTAGGAGGCTGACACTAGGAATAGCAAAAGATGTCGGCTCCACAGACACTGTCCTAGTCAGTTTGGACCACAGCAGTAGGAGAGAGACCAAATAACCAAAAAAGAACATGGAACCAACCACCAACATGTCCTGAACCCGGAAACAAACCAAAAAAGCCCAGGGCAGGAACAACAAGAAAACAAGGGTGGGATCTGTGTACCCCAGTGAATACAAGAAAAGGATTTTACGGTGAGTACAAAAATCCATTTTTCTCGCTTATTTCATTGGGGACACAGCACCATAGGATGTCCTAAATCAGTCCCAGAGGGTGGGAATTGCATGACATGCAAGCAATTTAGTGCACAGTCGCTTGCAGAACCTTACAACCCAAGATGACTGCGGCAGAGACCACTGAGTGGAACTGGTAGAACTTGGTGAAAGTGTGGACAGAAGCTGAAGTGGCAGCCTAGCAGACCTGGGCAGCAGAAGCCTGATGCCGAACAGCCAGGAGGCTCCGACAGCTCTCTGGAATGAGCATTCGCACGGAGAGGCGGCGGCCTGTCCTTCAGCCAATAGGCCTCCCTGATAGACCGAAGCCATCAGGAAATGGAAGCCTTGGAAGCTGTCAGGCCCTAGCGAGGTCCCTCAGGGAGAACCAACAAGGCGTCTAAATGATGGAAGGAGTAAGTGAGAGACAAAAAGTCATGGATCGCCCGGCCCACATCCAGGCAGAGAAAAAAGCGATCACGTGGGTGCTTGGGGTCCGGACAGAAAGATGGTAAGACAATGTCCTTATTGATGTGGAAGGAACAAACCACCATATTCAAAAAAGAAGGTGGAGGATGAAGCACAGCCTCATCCCTGTGGATAACAAGAAAAGGAGGCTTCCAGGACAGGGCAGCCGGTTCGGAGACCCCGCGGATGGAAGAAATGGCCACCAGGAAAGCAACCTCCAGGACAGAAGGCAAAGGAGGAGCCTGAAGCACCACAAAAACGATATTAAGGTCCCATGATTCCAAGGGAGGACGGTAGGGGGGAGCACAGTGTGCCACTCCTTGCAGGAAAGTCTTCACCTGAGGCCGGAAGGCCAGGGTCTTCTGAAAAAGATTGGAAAGTGCAGAAAACCTTCCCCTTAAGAGAAGAAAGACCAAGCCCTTGGTCCAGACTAGACTGGAGAAAAGCCAGGATCCTAGAAAGGGAAAAGGAGAACGGACAGAAGACATTACTCTCACACCACCGTACGTAGACCACATGCAACGATAGATGTTTGCAGTCTGGGATTTCCAGACCTTGAGCATGGTCTGAACAACAGACGCCGAAAAAACGCGACGCCTCAGGACCTCGGCTTCAACAGCCACGTCGTTAAACACAGCTGTGGTAAGGTGGGTGGAACAGTGGTCCTTGAGACAGAAGGTCAACTTGCAGAGGAAGAAGCCAAGGAGCGTCCACCAGCAAGAACATGAGATCGCATACCAGGCTCGATGGGTCCAATACGGACCCACTAGGATGACTGTAACCCCCTCGGTCTTCAGTTTCTTGAGAATGCCAAAGGAGAAGAGGTAGAGGAGGGAATAGGTACCAAAGCTGGAATTTCGACCAGAGAATCACAAGAGCATTGGCATCGGTGGCCCGAGGGTCCCAGGACCTGGCCATGTAGTGGAGGAGCTTGTGGTTCAGACGGGAGGCGAAGAGGTTGATGTTGGGCATGCCCCACTGGGAGCACAACTGGAGAAAGATCTTCTGGAGAAGAAACCACTCATCCTGGTCGAGCTTTCCTCGGCTTAGGTAGTCTGCAGCCCAATTGTCCACGTCTGGAATGTGAACTGCTGACAGGGCTGGAACAAGACGCTCCGCCCAAGGAAAAGAGCGGAAGGCTTCCGGCATGGCTGCACGGCTCCTGGTGAACCCCTGATGGATCATGTAGGTGACCACGGTAGAGTTGTCAGTCTGGAATCTGACCGGACATCCTTGGTGGAAAGAGGTCCAATGAGACAAGCCTAAGAAGACGGCCCCACAGTTCTAGAAGATTGATCTGGAGTAAGGTCTCGGCTTTGGACCACAGGCCCTGAAAGGACAAGGCACCAAAGACCGTTCACCAGCCAAAAGGACAGGCGTCCATGGGATCACCTGCCAACGGAGGGGGAAGTAGGACTTCCCTTGTGAGACTCCTGGGGAAGAGAACCACCAAAGAGGCTCTCGGCTAAACCAGGGAGGCAAGTGAATTAGGCGGTTGTAGCCGGATGGAGACTAGTCCCAGCACGCCAGAATCACCATTGCAGAGGACATGAGTGGAAATGAGAAAAAGGGACAACCTTGAAGGTGTAGACCATGGTGCCCAGGACCTACATGCAGAATCGAAGAGAGCACGGAGAGTTCCTCCGAAGGCGTGACACACCGGATCGGAGGGTCAGGATCTTGGACTCTGTGTATGACTAGGATCATGTCCAGGAATTCCATGTGCTGAGAGGGCATGAGACAGGATCTTTGCTCGTGGATGAGACAGCTGAACCGGCGAAGGAGGTCCAAGTGATCCATAAGCTGATCAGATTGTCCATCTTGGAGGGAGCCTTCACCAGGAGGTTGTCCAAGTATGGAAACACGGCAACTCCTCTGGAACGGAGGATGGCCATGAGAGATGCCATCACCTTGGTAAATACTCGGGAGGTGGAGGCCAGACTGAAGGGAACAGCAACAAACTGAAAATGATGAAAACCCACCACAAAATGAAGAAAAGCGGTGATGGCATAGCACAATGGGAATGTGGAGGTAATCACCAGACTCCAGGGATGCCACCTGTTGAGCCCCTTCAGGTCCAGGATGGGGTAAAGAGTGCCGTCCTTCTTGGGAATGATGAACAGTTTGGAATAAAAGCTCCGGAAAGGTTCTGAAGCGGTGACGGGAACAATGACGCCTTGCTGCTGAAGCGTGGAGACAGCCTGAAGAAAGGCGGTCAATCGAGTAGGGGAAGAATGCAAAGTAGAGGAAAAAAAATCTTCCATTTGGAAGGGAGGAGAACTCGACACTGGCAAGCCAGACCTCCTGGAAGGAGAGTAGTCGCCCCCCACCCTACCCGAGGAGCCCCAAGCAGGAGAAGACCTTCATGTAGAGGAGGGCTAGGAGGAATTGGTGCAGGACTGCCAGGCAGGTCTGGGCTTGAAAGAGGGCTTCTTGGAGCGGGAGTTCTGAGAAGACTGTCCTCCAGAGCGAGATGGAAGCGTTCAGGATTTGAGAGACAAGCAGCTGGTTGTCCTGGAGGGGGGCTTTACTGGACAGACCCTACTGGAGCTGTTTGGCCCAGGAGATGCAGGCTTTGATGACCCAGGACGCAGCGAAGGAAGGCCGCAGGGAGGAGCCAGCCGCTATGAAGGCCGCCTTGCCGAGTCCACCTTCTTGAACGAGGGATCACTGAGGGAGGCATCGTCCACTAAAGGCAGAATAGTAGCCTGGGAGAGCCTAGCTATCGTGCGGTCCACCACGGGAGGCTCTGACCACTTGGAGACGCACTGGTCTAGAAAAGAAAAAAAGACGTCTGCCTTCTGTGGAAGGCAGGGGATGGTCTGGGTGAAGCCATTGTTCACTCAAGATATGGTCAAACACCCCATGGTTGGGGAAGACCAGAGGAGGGGGTGACTGAGGTGGAAAGAGATGTCCTCTTGAGAAGTAGGGTCCAGGTCCTCTGAGATCTGAAGAGTATCTCTGACCGAACAGATGAGCTCCTGTGTAGCAGCAGATGTAGATGTGCCTAGCTGATACTCCAAGTAGGAGTCAGCGGCGTCCCTAGGAGAAGCAGACCATGCAGGGTAGGCAAGTTTCTGCCTGTTGGAGTGGAGCCATGAGCTGAGGCCCATCGGGGGAGTGCCCAAAGGAAGGGGAAGAGGACATTGACCTGTAGGAAGGTTTTCTAGTCCTCTGCGGGAACGGCTCCTAGAGCTGGAATGGGAGCGATGAGGGTGCCTAAAAGACGCCTGCAGGAGGCTGCATAGAGATGATTTGCAGGTGCTGTAAACCAGAAACTGGAGAAGATCCTGACGAACTGCAGTAGCCAGCAAGGCTGCAGAAGGCCAGCTAGCCCAGAAAAAAACATCCTCAGAAAGAAAAAAAATTTCTGAGGAAAAAAGGAAGGAACTCCCACAGGAATTCCTGTCAGAAAGAGCAGCCAGGGAATTAGGAGAAAAAGATGGGGCCTAGTTGCAGCCTAGTTCCCGTCAAGCATGGGGACTAGAGTAGAACTGAGACCGGCTGGGAGCTCCGAAATGCCCGATGGAGGCCTAAAAAAGGTACCGTGGGCCA
The DNA here is from genome assembly GCA_947044405.1 of Leptodactylus fallax. Taxonomy (NCBI): domain Eukaryota; kingdom Metazoa; phylum Chordata; class Amphibia; order Anura; family Leptodactylidae; genus Leptodactylus; species Leptodactylus fallax. The sequence goes on along the minus strand of CAMRHE010000551.1, from coordinate 224,989 downwards.
GGAAAAAGGGTCTCTACACCAAGGGGGGAGGGACCCCCAACAGGAGATGCTCAGTAGGAGAAGCAAGCAAGGGCCAGAATGGGAATACGACTAGTCTGGCGTACACGCTGAAGAACCCCCTGCACCTGAAAGAAAAATAAAAGCGATGTAAGACAGAAAGATCTGAGTCAGGTCGTGTCTGCCTCCTATAGACACTAGGTTAAAACTGATTAGCACAGTGTCTGTGGAGATGGTATAGCCTGGAGGCAGAACCGACATCTTTTGCTATTCCTAGTGTCAGCCTCCTAGTGGCCAGGTCTATACCCATGGTGTTGTGTGCCCCAATGAAATAAGCGAGAAAAATTATTTTACTGTCCCACAAGGGAACTTGAACGTGGGATTTCTTTATCCACAGTACAATATAATGCAATAACTCTGGCTGCCATATGAACCCCTTGGACCTGAGGGGCTGAAAGGTTGGTAATCTTGCCCCCAAACCACCCAGATGCCATGATTCCTATTTATTGTGGCACGTGAGTGGCTAAGCCACTGGGGTTTGTATTTTTCAACTCCAACAGTTAGTCCCATGTCCTAGCTGTCTAATACAGCCGGGACCCGGAAATTATGTAGCTGGTAATAGTACGTCACAGAGTGTGAAAGGGTTAAAATTCAGCCTCTAGGAGACTATAGGATGGTGAGGTTGTAAACTGTGCTATAATACATGGGGCACTTGTATATAGTACTGGTAGTTCATGTCTTCTCACCTGAACATCAGGAATATTTCGGGATTTCAGCTCACTCAGAAGTGATATAGGACTCAAGTTCTCCACAATGTAGAGCAGATCATCCTGGAAATATTCATATGTCATCCTCACTGCATGATCTTTATACTGACAAAGCTGCTGATAAAACTGCCGGGTCTCATCATCTAGGAAATGAGACAAGAATGAAATCTTTTAGAACACGGACTAGTCTGGCTGTATTTTACAATTACAAGGAGACATAAGTGACCCCATTGGAACTACATGGATTTCTGCACTGATTACTAATAAAATGTGTTCTGGTTCTTATAGATCACTAATACAAATGAGCGAATTAATTCAGACAGAACCAGGTGCGACCTAACGTTTTTGGAGTTCCATTTGCAGGAAACTGCTAAAATGGTGGCTGCTATGTGAAAGCATGGAAAAAGTGGAAATCTCAATGACCCATAATGCCTTGCAGCTAGCCAATCATGAGAGGCTATAAAGGTGTGAGGTCACTGATGACAGCTACCAAGCACCAAAATCCAGTTAATTTACACTATACACTACCTCTGTAATTCATGTTGTTTAATGTCCCATAGTGGCCCCTCCACACAGTATAATGTCCCATAACAGACCCTCAACACAGTCTAATGTCCCATAGCAGACCCTCAACACAGTATAATGTCACATAGCAGCCTCCATACAGTATAATGTTCCCCAGCAGCCCCTGCACACAGTAAAATGTCACATAGTGGTTACAGATATTGCAAAAATTTTGGGTTTGACAGAACCAGAAATTTTTAGGGTACACCACCCACAAACTATTATTATACTCTGCAGTGTTTTCAGACCCCAGAGTTTAATGACCAGAGGCAGGGCCGGCTTTTGGACCCCTTTTGGAGCAACTCATATGAACCGCAGCAATAAAAAAAAAAAAAAACACACCTGAAATTGGATGTGTTTTGCTGAGGCAGACGTACTGGAGGGGACTATAATACAGTCCAATCCACACAAGTAGATAGAACCTGTTCAGCTGAACGAAAGTAAAAATGAATTTGAAGAGGAGATCTGTCCCGGATTACTCTTTATTTTCTGCTCCCCAGCTCACAGTGCAGAGCATCAGCATGACATTGTGGCTTTCCACCACTGATAAGGCCCAAATCAATGGCCTTCGTGGCTGAATCAGCTGTAGAATCCTTGGTAAGACTGAGCAGGATGCTTATTTTTTCAGCGTCCTGCTCCAATCTCTGAGTCCCATTAAAAATAATGGGAGGCAGAATGAGGGCAGTAATTGCCGCTGATTTTGGGGCAAAATCAGCGCCAGATACCTCCATGTGAACGGGGCCTGATACTGTTAACAGTGCAATGAATGCTTTAATTTGCATTTATAGAAGTGCTCAATGCAGAAAGTGAGTGGGCCCCCACAGGTGCTATAAATATAATGAACCGACCCCCAGTTGTACATCTTTCTTAGGAATGTATTTTTACTTGCTGATATCAGTCCTTCCCCTACTTGTAGGAATGTGGTGCTTAAGTTGGATTTACACTGCTGGACGATACGCTTCAGTGGTTTTATGTGTGTATCATGGGAGATGGCTTGCTGTAACCGGCCAGTTTTATTATCCCTGGCCAGATGGCCATGGGGGAGAGAAGGAGATCTTAAGTTCACCCACAGTGGGCCCCCTCAGGAGCTTGGGGCCCCAACATCTGCCCAGGTTTGCCAGGTGCTGACGCCGTCCCTGATTGGAGACCGAGAGGAGGTGACAAACATAAAAACCAGTGTTACTCACCTCTCCTGGGCTCCGGTGTGACACCTCTTTAGTGACATTACAGACGTGGGTTACAACAGCGTCATTATGTGCTGTGACACTGGCCTGATCCACGTGAAATCTGTGACGTCACTAAAGAGGCCTGAACACAGCAGGGAATACCCTGGGTCAGTGAAGTCTGCAGATGACACTCAGATATGAATCCAGGTGTTATCTGTGCCATTTTCACTGATCCGCAGACTGCACATGATCGTGGGTATGAAGCCTAACTGGATGAACCTTGCTAGGTAAACAGAGCCGTGAGAAGTGCCTGTTACCACTGCCATCTTCATTCACATCTAGCACCAAGGACACCTGAAACACCATCACATGGGAGACAAATGCCCAACACCATCACTTCAGTGTGAGCCCCACATCACTTTGCCGGTCTGAGACCTGTAAAAGGATTTAGCACCAAAAGCCACTGTGACAGAGTAGTCGCCATCTTGGGCCTACTCCTGACTGTGCCATCTCCACACCTCTGCCTCTAAGATTTCTGCAATATGTTTAGGAGTAGCATAATATAGTATAGGATGGATGGTTTCTGGCATGTACAGGTACGCCTTAGTTTATTCCATTGGTGCTAGTTTGTACTTTTTAATTGTCTTTTCTATGGATAAAAAGGAGGAATCCTTACCGTCACTGGGAGTTATAATACTCATTCCTGAGCCGGAGAAGATAATAAAATTCCTGTAAGATTAAAAAGAAAAACTTTATTACCTGGATTTTTAAAGCACCTTAGGCCAAGAACACATGGCGTATTTTACTGACTGAAAAATATGGAGCTGTTTTCGAGAGAAAATGAAGGGCTTTATATGGATAGCTAGATAGATATGTGATAGATATTAGATAGATAGGTAGGTAGATAGATATGTGATACATACATAAATAGATGAGATAAATAGATATCAGATAGATAGATATTAGATATGATATAGATATGAGATACATAGATAGATATTAGATAGATGTGAGATAGATAAAGATAGATATTAGATAGATAGATATAAGATAGATACAGTGCCTTGCGAAAGTATTCGGCCCCCTTGAACTTTTCAACCTTTTGCCACATTTCAGGCTTCAAAGCTAAAGATATAAAATTTTAATTTTTGGGTGAAGAATCAACAACAAGTGGGACACAATTGTGAAGTGGAACGAAATTTATTGGTTATTTTAAACTTTTGTAAAAAATAAACTGAAAAGTGGGGCGTGCAATATTATTCAGCCCCTTTACTTTCAGTGCAGCAAACTCACTCCAGAAGTTCAGTGAGGATCTCTGAATGATCCAATGTTGTCCTAAATGACTGATGATGATAAATATAATCCACCTGTGTGTAATCAAGTCTCCGTATAAATGCACCTGCTCTGTGATAGTCTCAGGGTTCTGTTTAAAGCGCAGAGAGCATCATGAAGACCAAGGAACACACCAGGCAGGTCCCTGATACTGTTGTGGAGAAGTTTAAAGCCGGATTTGGATACAAAAAGATTTCCCAAACTTTAAACATCCCAAGGAGCACTGTGCAAGCGATCATATTGAAATGGAAGGAGTATCAGACCACTGCAAATCTACCAAGACCCGGCCGTCCCTCTAAACTTTCATCTCAAACAAGGAGAAGACTGATCAGAGATGCAGCCAAGAGGCCCATGATCACTCTGGATGAACTGCAGAGATCTACAGCTGAGGTGGGAGAGTCTGTCCATAGGACAACAATCAGTCGTACACTGCACAAATCTGGCCTTTATGGAAGAGGGGCAAGAAGAAAGCCACTTCTCAAAGATATCCATAAAAAGTCTTGTTTAAAGTTTGCCACAAGCCACTTGGGAGACACCAAACATGTGGAAGAAGGTGCTCTGGTCAGATGAAACCAAAATCCAACTTTTTGGCCACAATGCAAAACGATATGTTTGGCGTAAAAGCAACACAGCTCATCCCCCTGAACACACCATCCCCACTGTCACACGTGGTGGCAGCATCATGGTTTGGGCCTGCTTTTCATCAGCAGGGACAGGGAAAATGGTTAAAATTGATGGGAAGATGGATGGAGCCAAATACAGGACCATTCTGGAAGAAAACCTGTTGGAGTCTGCAAAAGACCTGTGACCGGGACGGAGATTTATCTTCCAACAAGACAATGATCCCAAACATAAAGCAAAATCTACAATGGAATGGTTCACAAACGTATCCAGGTGTTAGAATGGCCAAGTCAAAGTCCAGACCTGAATCCAATCGAGAATCTGTGGAAAGAGCTGAAAACTGCTGTTCACAAACGCTCTCCATCCAACCTCACTGAGCTCCAGCTGTTTTCCAAGGAAGAATGGGCAAGAATTTCAGTCTCTCCATGTGCAAAACTGATAGAGACATACCCCAAGCGACTGCAGCTGTAATCGCAGCAAAAGGTGGCGCTACAAAGTATTAGCTTAAGGGGGCTGAATAATATTGCACGCCCTACTTTTCAGTTTTTTATTTTTTACAAAAGTTTAAAATAACCAATAAATTTCATTCCATTTCACAATTGTGTCCCACTTGTTAATTCTTCATCAAAAGATAAAAATTTTATATCTTTATGTTTGAAGCCTGAAATGTGGCAAAAGGTTGAAAAGTTCAAGGGGGCCGAATACTTTCGCAAGGCACTGTAGATAGATAGATAGATAGATATGAGATAGGTAAAAAGATAGATATGAGACAGATAGGTAGGTAGATAGATGATACATAGATATGAGATAGATAGGAGATAGATAGATAGAGTCGAAAAATTCCACCAGTGGGAAGGGGTTAAACAGTATGAGACACTTTGATAAAGCTGGCACAGTTTAGGACTGTCTAGTCCAGTGGTTCTTAACCGGGGTTCGGTGAGTCGGTCTCAGGGGTTCGGCGGAGCCTCCGCCACGGAGGTCAAGATACATCCGACTCATTATGTAAATTCGTGATGACACGCCCCTCTTGGCCATCACTTACTGCAGATGATCACGTTACATTAATTGGCCAATCAGTGCTGCGGGGAATTTAGTGTGCTCAGTAGTCACCGTGTGACTGTCGTAGTTGTACGTTGTGTGCTTTCTTTCTTAATATTTTAATCCATACTATGTCGAGCAAAAAAAAGAAAATGGTCGGACGAATATGTACAATATGGATTCACATGTATCACGGAACGTGATGGGAGTCAGCGTCCTATCTGCATGATTTGCAATGCTAAGTTGAGCAACTCTAGTCTCGCACCGGCAAAACTGAAGGAACACTTCTTGAAGCTGCATGGAGATGGGGAATATAAGAACACAACGCTTGCTGAATTCAAGGTGAAAAGAGCCAGATTCGATGAAAGGGCCACTCTGCCTGCTCTTGCATTTGTACCCGTGAACAAACCGATCCTCACCGCATCGTACGAAGTTGCTTACCTGATCACAAAGCAGGGCAAGCTGCACACCATTGGTGAAACACTCATAAAACCAGCAGCGTTAAAGATGGCGAATCTTATACTCGAAACAGCGGCTGAAGGTAAATTATCCCAAATTCCTCTTTCAAATGACACCATCAGTGACAGAATAGAGTGTCTTGAATTTGGAAAAAATAACATTTGATTTATCACTAAAGAAGGGTTCGGTGAATGTGCATATGAAACTGATGGGTTCGGTACCTCAAACAAGAACTACTGGTCTAGTCTATAGTTGCTCAGTGTAATATACTATTAGTGTTTCTTTGTGTTTGGTTAGTGAGAGCTCACACTTAGCACGTATAGTCACGTTACCACACCTTTTCCTCGCTGCTGCATTTTGTTCTATTGTTTTTTTACCACATTTATTTTTAGCAAAAAATGCAGTGACCAGATGTTACTAGGGAACTATGAAATCCTCTACAAAGTCTGGAGTCTTTGTGTTATTGTAGTATTTTTGCTTTTCTTTCCCAGTATATTTCACACTGAAGCCTGTTCCAGATAAGACATTGTTTGTTTTTTTCAGGGGTTTTCTATGACATGAACATAAAAATAAAAATACCTGAAAAAATGCTTAACTACAAAATGCTACAAGGACAAAAAATGTGTGTGAGAAGGGAGACTCATTTATGGCTTCAGCAGTGAAAAGTAACCGCCTGAACGTGGCCTAAAACTGCTGAAAGATTTTGACCTCCTCATAAACCTGATCAGTGATACGTCCTCTACAAGGGACACATAAATATATACATATATAATATAAGATGTATGAATGTCTTACCTGAAAGCTGTATACAGTATATACAAAAACAAGATCTACAGACGAGTGCAGAGGAAGAGAAGGAAGTCTACAAGTTACTTTCACTTTCAGTTCTGGTGATTTAACCCTATGTGGTATGAGAGATATTTTAGTCTGTTTTCTTCTAGATTCTTGACTGTGGCCTCTCACAGGATTATTAGACTCCCTCCTGGGTCTACGGCATAAAGGATCGGTCTGATCTGTCAGTTTATTTTAATAGGAAGAGGCAGTGAAGCTGGGTTGTATCAATGTACACAGAGTACAGGGTAACAAGCACTGAGCTGTACCCCTAAGCTGGAGATGTGCAGAAATTTACTGACACTGCAAAAGTGTGCTAAGGCTCTGCTGATATCTGCAGTGTTCATGTCTGTTCTGCTTTTATTTATTTGCTTTCCTACACCATCATATTCCGCAGCGCTGTACAGACATTGTCACTCACTGTCCCATATAGGGCTCACAATCTACATTTCCTATCAGGATGTCAATGGCGTGTGTGAGGAAACCCACTCCTTGTAGATGTTGTCTGGTCCAATTCAAACCTAGGACTCCAGCGCTGCAGGTTACAGAGCTAACCACTGAGCCACCGTGCTGCTTTGTCATAGGAGCATTGAAAATGCCGGCTGTGCTGGAGCCCTATTTTGCCCCCACCACTGTGGAGTCGGAGTCATGGTGCCAGGACCAGGTGGAGTCAGAAAAGGATTACAGACTCTGGCTTCAAAATAAAATGATTATTTTATTATATTGTTTAATGAATTTGAAGTTTAGTTTGTTAAATATTTACTTACATAGGAATCAATCACAGTTTTTTTTAGTGAATTAGAGGATTTTTACAGCTTCTGACTGACCATTTATGAAGGATCTGGTCAGGCTGACGTCCTCTGGCACCGGCGATATTACATACCAGTAGAAAGCTGTGTGCAATGAATTCAGCACGCTGTCAGCGTAGGGTGGGTTCACACCTGCGCTTCAGTCCGTCCGCTGCCAATCCGAGTGAAAATCTCGGGGAACGGGATCGGCATCGGATACCGACAGGTTAGCGACGCATTGGTTAAAAACCCATTCATTTGAATGGGTTTTTAAAGCAATGCGCGGGTGTGCGCTTACACCCTCTGCGGTGCGAATCCTTTTTTTTTTTCGTCGGACATGCAGGACTTCGTGTCTGACGAAAAAAACGGCTTTACAGCACAGAGGGTGTAAGCGCACACCCGCGCATTGCTTTAAAAACCCATTCAAATGAATGGGTTTTTAACCAATGCGTCGCTAACCTGTCGGTATCCGATGCCGATCCCGTTCCCCGAGATTTTCACTCGGATTGGCAGCGGACGGACTGAAGCGCAGGTGTGAACCCACCCTTAGCGGTTTGCACCCTGGGGCTGGAGATATTAGTACTTTAGTTTCGGCATTGATGTGCCTCCACTGTCAGAAGGGCAGGCCTTGCGTTATCACTGTACTGTATGGAACGCTCCCCCTTACAGTGCTCTTCCAGCCTTGTACTGTCAGGGGGGTGTTCCTCACAGTCCAACTATGCTGAGCGGTAAGGCCCGCTCTTCTGACAATGAAGGGATATCAGTGGCAAAACTAACTACAATGTCTCCTGCAGCCGGGCGTGTACCGGCAAAGCTGACAGCGTGCTGAATTCATTGCACTGTCAGCTTTCTAGCGGTGCTGTATATAATACCGCTGGGGCCAGAGGACATGAAAGCTCCTCTTTAACCAAATTCCAGCTAAAGTAAGGACAGACACTCCAGTATAGTGGCCGACAACCTCTCTTTTTATAGAATAACTTATAAACTTTAAAAAAAATATGAAGTATGAATAACTATATTTATTAACCTATATCTTACATTTCCACACAAGGGAAACCAATGAAAACTAGAAACCTAGTTTACAAGTGTGTACAGGTTACACGGTCTGTTCCTGTCTCTTCTTCCGCCTAGCTGGCTCTGACAGCCCCTCCTGAATGTAGTAAATGGACCAAGAGTGCTTTTTTCTGCCTTTGTTAAAGAGGTGGGACCAAGTTTTGAAGTTATCCCCTATTAATAGGATAGCAGATAATGTCATGATCGGTGGGGGCCTGACTACAGCAGGGAGCGCATTCACTCTGCCTCATTTGTTCTCTAGGAATAGACAGCTGCAGCACTCAGACCCCATCCTTGGGATTAGTGGGGGTCCCAGTGGTCAGAACGCCACTGATCATTAAATTATTCCCTATCTTACTGATACGTGATAACTTCAAAGCTTGGTACAACACCTTTAACCCCTTGCTGATATCCACCATAATAATATGGCTGATGTTGGCATATTTCTGAGCCCCTGATCCCCCTTCCACACACCTTCAATTCCAGCTCTCCACTCACATTATAATGCCGGTTCGGCCTCAATAGTTATAATGTTATTCTCACATAACTGTATTGCAGTCTATGGTGCAAGCGATCTAGCTAAATCACAAGGTTTTCTTGCAGTTTCGCCTCCCAAAAGAAATTGAATAAAAAGCGTTTAAATCGAACTTTCCCCAAAATGGTATCAATAAAAACTACATGTTGTGCCGCATATAAAGATGTCTTACATAACTCCATACACGGAAACACAAAAAAGTCACAGCTGCCAGAATATGGTGATTAAAATAATTTTTTGCATTTTTCAAAGTTTTGGATTATTGTAAAGTTCTCAAAACAGGACAAAAAGTTTATAACTTTGTTATCGCTATGATCATCCCGACCTGAACAATATAAAGAACATGTCATTTTTTACCACACAGTGAGCGTGGTAAAAACAAAACCCTTAAGAAAATGGTGCAAAAGCAGTTTTTCTCTAATTCCGCCCCATCCTGATTTTTTTTCCAGTTTACCAGTATATTGTATGGACAATAAATGGTACCATTACAAAGTGCAATTTGTCCCACAAAATATAGGCCCTCATATAGCTCTGTGAATGAGCAAATAAAACCAGTTATGGCTTTTGGAAGTTCGGGAGTAAAAAACAAAAATTAAAAAACTAAAAATGGCTGCAGCGGGAAGGGGTTAAAGGAGCACAAAACCCAGAATCCTAACAAAGATAAAAGAATACACACTTTAAGAGACCTAATGCAGCAAAACTTACCTGAAACTGCAAACTCCTTTCTTCTTTTGAAAAGATGTGTAATGTATCCCTTTAAGTACACCGCCTAGTAAGGGCGCTGAGGCTCCAGACACTTTGTTTCCATTTCTACATTTCAAAATCCTTAACGGGGCTGTCCAGGATAAAATGCAATTTCTACACTAATCTAAACAACCTCCCTCCGCCTACTTTATAAATTACTTAATTAGCAAAAATGTATAGTTACCCATATCCCTGGGGCAGTCATGTGACCGCCCCATGCACATTTTCTGATTATCCAGTGACATTCCATTTCCCCATTTCCGGAAACGGAACATCACCAATACTAACCCCCCCCCCCACCCTATCATACTTAACTGTCTTCCTGTCCAGACTTCCTTCTGTGGGTACGGCTCCTCCTCTTCTTTGACCCTCTGCTGGCATGTGCGCAATAGATAAGGAGTCCCGGTATTGAGATGTAGCCGGAACTCCATCTCTATTGTGCAGGAATGGGAGGCCGGAGGACCAAAGAAGAGGAGGAGCTGTCCCCACAGAAGGAAGTCTGGACAGGAAGACAGGCAAGTATGATGGAGTGGGCTAAGTTAGTTAGTTGGGAAGGGCTAGTAGTAGGTGGGATAGCTTGGGAGACAGGGAGGAGGTGTGATAGAGGGAGGGGGGAGGAAGTGAGAGGGAGGTAATGTGAGTGCCTACAACTACCAAGTTGCATTGCATGAGCTAAGACAGCAAGAAGCTACACCATGTAAACAAATGCAGAGGATGAAGGAGCTCTCAGAGAAACCCAGAAATCACTCAAAACATTGCTAAAGGTATTTGGGTGCACTTATTAACCCATTAAAAACACAGACCTGTTTAAAAAAAAAAAAAAGCCCTTTAACATTTTATTTTTCCATTGACATAAGAGGGCTTATTTATTATGTAACATGCTTTATTTTTAGATGGCACCATTTTGAGGTACACATAATGTTTTTGTTTAGCTTTAATTTATAATTTTAAGGGGACTGTGTGAAGAAAACGTGCAAATCCAAGCAATTGTGCTGATATTATATAGGTTTTGTTATGTTTTACTTTTTTTACTAAATAAAACGCCTTTTTGTGAAAAAAAAAAAAATTGCTTGGGGCACAATATTCTGACACTCATAACTTATTTTTCCTTTGACAGAGCTACTCTGACGGCTCATATTTTACAGGGATAGCTACTATACTGTAGTTTTTATTGGTACTTTTTTTTTTTTGCACTGAATTTTTAATCACTTTTCATTCCTTTTTTTGGGGGGAAGCAAGGTGACCAAAAAACAACAATTTTTACATTGCATTTTTTTATATTAATACATTATATTTTAATAGATCAAACTTTTACAAATTATGTTTATTTTTTTTAGTTTATTTCTATTGGAAATGGGAAAGATCTTTATTTTTTTAAAATGTTTAAATCACCTTTTACACTTTTATTATTTTTACAGTATCGTAGGGACTTTCACATAGACTCACTTGATCCTGTACAATTTATTGCAACATATTGTACATTTTACAGATGTCTACTAGGTCCTGTTTTAGCAGAACCTAATAGTTATATGTAGATGACAGCCTGCAAGCCATTCTTAGGCCTCCTGGCTGCCATGGCAAACTCTCAGAACCCAGCAATCTTGTTGTGGGGAAGAACGAGAGGGTGAGAGATGGGTCTTCTCCTTTAATAAACCACCCACTGGTCCAAATCTTGGTGAAGTAGTATTATGAGGGTGCTCTGTCAGACATCTTAGTGATGTAGTATTATAAGGAAGGGTGGGTCTGTCAGACATCTTATCTATGTGGTATTATGGGGGGGTCTGTCAGACATCTTATCTATGTGGTATTATGGGGGGGTCTGTCAGACATCTTATCTATGTGGTATTATGGGGGGGTCCTGTCAGACATCTTATCTATGTGGTATTATGAGGAGGGTCTGTAAGACATCTTATCTATGTGGTATTATGAGGAGGGTCTGTAAGACATCTTATCTATGTGGTATTATGGGGGGTCCTGTCAGACATCTTATCTATGTGGTATTATGAGGGGGTCTGTAAGACATCTTATCTATGTGGTATTATGGGGGGGGTCTGTCAGACATCTTATCTATGTGGTATTATGAGGGGGGTCTGTCAGACATCTTATCTATGTGGTATTATAGGGGGGACTGTCAGACATCTTATCTATGTGGTATTATGGAGGGTCTGTCAGACATCTTATCTATGTGGTATTATGAGGAGGGTCTGTCAGACATCTTATCTATGTGGTATTATGAGGAGGGTCTGTCAGACATCTTATCTATGTGGTATTATGGGGGGGTCTGTCAGACATCTTATCTATGTGGTATTATGAGGAGGGTCTGTCAGACATCTTATCTATGTGGTATTATGGGGGGTCTGTCAGACATCTTATCTATGTGGTATTATGGGGGGGTCTGTCAGACATCTTATCTATGTGGTATTATGGGGGGGTCTGTCAGACATCTTATCTATGTGGTATTATGGGGGGGTCCTGTCAGACATCTTATCTATGTGGTATTATGAGGAGGGTCTGTAAGACATCTTATCTATGTGGTATTATGAGGAGGGTCTGTAAGACATCTTATCTATGTGGTATTATGGGGGGTCCTGTCAGACATCTTATCTATGTGGTATTATGAGGGGGTCTGTAAGACATCTTATCTATGTGGTATTATGGGGGGGGTCTGTCAGACATCTTATCTATGTGGTATTATGGGGGGGGTCTGTCAGACATCTTATCTATGTGGTATTATGGGGGCGTCTGTCAGACATCTTATCTATGTGGTATTATGAGGGGGGTCTGTAAGACATCTTATCTATGTGGTATTATAGGGGGGTCTGTCAGACATCTTATCTATGTGGTATTATGGAGGGTCTGTCAGACATCTTATCTATGTGGTATTATGAGGAGGGTCTGTCAGACATCTTATCTATGTGGTATTATGAGGGGGTCTGTCAGACATCTTATCTATGTGGTATTATGGGGGTCTGTCAGACATCTTATCTATGTGGTATTATGGGGGGTCTGTCAGACATCTTATCTATGTGGTATTATGGAGGGTCTGTCAGACATCTTATCTATGTGGTATTATGGGGGGGGTCTGTCAGACATCTTATCTATGTGGTATTATGGGGGGGTCTGTCAGACATCTTATCTATGTGGTATTATGAGGAGGGTCTGTCAGACATCTTATCTATGTGGTATTATGGGGGGGTCTGTCAGACATCTTATCTATGTGGTATTATGAGGAGGGTCTGTCAGACATCTTATCTATGTGGTATTATGGGGGGGTCTGTCAGACATCTTATCTATGTGGTATTATGGGGGGGTCTGTCAGACATCTTATCTATGTGGTATTATGGGGGTCTGTCAGACATCTTATCTATGTGGTATTATAGGGGGGGGGTCTGTCAGACATCTTATCTATGTGGTATTATGGGGGTCTGTCAGACATCTTATCTATGTGGTATTATGGGGGGGTCTGTCAGACATCTTATCTATGGTATTATGGAGGGTCTGTCAGACATCTTATCTATGTGGTATTATAGGGGGGTCTGTCAGACATCTTATCTATGTGGTATTATGGGGGTCTGTCAGACATCTTATCTATGTGGTATTATGGGGGGGTCTGTCAGACATCTTATCTATGTGGTATTATGGAGGGGTCTGTCAGACATCTTATCTATGTGGTATTATGGGGGGTTCTGTCAGACATCTTATCTATGTGGTATTATGGGGGGGGGGTCTGTCAGACATCTTATCTATGTGGTATTATGAGGAGGGTCTGTCAGACATCTTATCTATGTGGTATTATGAGGAGGGTCTGTCAGACATCTTATCTATGTGGTATTATAGGGGGGGGGGGGTCTGTCAGACATCTTATCTATGTGGTATTATGGGGGGGTCTGTCAGACATCTTATCTATGTGGTATTATGGGGGGGTCTGTCAGACATCTTATCTATGTGGTATTATGGGGGGGTCTGTCAGACATCTTATCTATGTGGTATTATGGGGGGTCCTGTCAGACATCTTATCTATGTGGTATTATGGGGGGTCCTGTCAGACATCTTATCTATGTGGTATTATGAGGGGGTCTGTAAGACATCTTATCTATGTGGTATTATGAGGAGGGTCTGTCAGACATCTTATCTATGTGGTATTATGAGGGGGTCTGTAAGACATCTTATCTATGTGGTATTATGGGGGGGTCTGTCAGACATCTTATCTATGTGGTATTATGGGGGGGTCTGTCAGACATCTTATCTATGTGGTATTATAGGGGGGGGTCTGTCAGACATCTTATCTATGTGGTATTATAGGGGGGGGTCTGTCAGACATCTTATCTATGTGGTATTATGGGGGGTCTGTCAGAGATCTTATCTATGTGGTATTATGGGGGGGGTCTGTCAGACATCTTATCTATGTGGTATTATGGGGGGTCCTGTCAGACATCTTATCTATGTGGTATTATGGGGGGGTCTGTCAGACATCTTATCTATGTGGTATTATGGGGGGGTCTGTCAGACATCTTATCTATGTGGTATTATGGGGGGTCTGTCAGACATCTTATCTATGTGGTATTATGGGGGGGTCTGTCAGACATCTTATCTATGTGGTATTATGGGGGGGTCTGTCAGACATCTTATCTATGTGGTATTATGGGGGGGTCTGTCAGACATCTTATCTATGTGGTATTATGGGGGGGGTCTGTCAGACATCTTATCTATGTGGTATTATGGGGGGGTCTGTCAGACATCTTATCTATGTGGTATTATGAGGAGGGTCCTGTCAGACATCTTATCTATGTGGTATTATGGGGGGGTCCTGTCAGACATCTTATCTATGTGGTATTATGGGGGGTCTGTCAGACATCTTATCTATGTGGTATTATAGGGGGGGGGTCCTGTCAGACATCTTATCTATGTGGTATTATTGGGGGTCTGTCAGACATCTTTTATCTATGTGGTATTATGAGGAGGGTCTGTCAGACATCTTATCTATGTGGTATTATGGGGGGGTCTGTCAGACATCTTATCTATGTGGTATTATGGGGGTCTGTCAGACATCTTATCTATGTGGTATTATGGGGGGGTCTGTCAGACATCTTATCTATGTGGTATTATGGGGGGTCCTGTCAGACATCTTATCTATGTGGTATTATGAGGAAGGTCTGTCAGACATCTTATCTATGTGGTATTATGGGGGGTCTGTCAGACATCTTATCTATGTGGTATTATGGGGGGTCCTGTCAGACATCTTATCTATGTGGTATTATGGGGGGGTCTGTCAGACATCTTATCTATGTGGTATTATGAGGGGGTCTGTCAGACATCTTATCTATGTGGTATTATAGGGGGGGTCTGTCAGACATCTTATCTATGTGGTATTATTTGGGGTCCTGTCAGACATCTTATCTATGTGGTATTATGGGGGGGTCCTGTCAGACATCTTATCTATGTGGTATTATGAGGAGGGTCTTTCAGACATCTTATCTATGTGGTATTATGAGGGGGGGTCTGTCAGACATCTTATCTATGTGGTATTATAGGGGGGGGTCTGTCAGACATCTTATCTATGTGGTATTATGGGGGGGTCTGTCAGAGATCTTATCTATGTGGTATTATGGGAGGGTCTGTCAGACATCTTATCTATGTGGTATTATGGGGGGTCCTGTCAGACATCTTATCTATGTGGTATTATAGGGGGGGTCTGTCAGACATCTTATCTATGTGGTATTATGGGGGGTCTGTCAGACATCTTATCTATGTGGTATTATGGAGGGTCTGTCAGACATCTTATCTATGTGGTATTATGGAGGGTCTGTCAGAGATCTTATCTATGTGGTATTATGGGGGGGTCTGTCAGACATCTTATCTATGTGGTATTATGGGGGGTCCTGTCAGAGATCTTATCTATGTGGTATTATGGGGGGGTCCTGTCAGACAGCTTATCTATGTGGTATTATGGGGGGGTCTGTCAGACATCTTATCTATGTGGTATTATGGGGGGTCCTGTCAGACATCTTATCTATGTGGTATTATAGGGGGGGGTCTGTCAGACATCTTATCTATGTGGTATTATGAGGAGGGTCTGTCAGACATCTTATCTATGTGGTATTATAGGGGGGGGGTCTGTCAGACATCTTATCTATGTGGTATTATAGGGGGGGGTCTGTCAGACATCTTATCTATGTGGTATTATGGGGGGGTCTGTCAGACATCTTATCTATGTGGTATTATGAGGAGGGTCTGTCAGACATCTTATCTATGTGGTATTATCGAGGGTCTGTCAGACATCTTATCTATGTGGTATTATGGGGGGGTCTGTCAGACATCTTATCTATGTGGTATTATGAGGGGGTCTGTAAGACATCTTATCTATGTGGTATTATGAGAAGGGTCTGTCAGACATCTTATCTATGTGGTATTATGGGGGTCTGTCAGACATCTTATCTATGTGGTATTATGGGGGGGTCTGTCAGACATCTTATCTATGTGGTATTATGGAGGGTCTGTCAGACATCTTATCTATGTGGTATTATGGGGGGGTCCTGTCAGACATCTTATCTATGTGGTATTATGGGGGGTCCTGTCAGACAGCTTATCTATGTGGTATTATGAGGAGGGTCTGTCAGACATCTTATCTATGTGGTAATATGGGGGGGGGTCCTGTCAGACATCTTATCTATGTGGTATTATGGGGGGTCCTGTCAGACATCTTATCTATGTGGTATTATAGGGGGGGGGTCTGTCAGACATCTTATCTATGTGGTATTATGGGGGGGTCCTGTCAGACATCTTATCTATGTGGTATTATGGGGGGGTCCTGTCAGACATCTTATCTATGTGGTATTATGGGGGGTCCTGTCAGACATCTTATCTATGTGGTATTATGGGGGGTCCTGTCAGACATCTTATCTATGTGGTATTATAGGGGGGGTCTGTCAGACATCTTATCTATGTGGTATTACGAGGGGGTCCTGTCAGACATCTTATCTATGTGGTATTATGAGGAGGGTCTGTCAGACATCTTATCTATGTGGTATTATGGGGGGGGGTCTGTCAGACATCTTATCTATGTGGTAATATGGGGGGGTCTGTCAGACATCTTATCTATGTGGTATTATGAGGAGGGTCTGTCAGACATCTTATCTATGTGGTATTATAGGGGGGGGTCTGTCAGACATCTTATCTATGTGGTATTATGAGGAGGGTCTGTCAGACATCTTATCTATGTGGTATTATGGGGGGTCTGTCAGACATCTTATCTATGTGGTATTATGGAGGGTCTGTCAGACATCTTATCTATGTGGTATTATGAGGAGGGTCCTGTCAGACATCTTATCTATGTGGTATTATGGGGGGTCTGTCAGACATCTTATCTATGTGGTATTATGGGGGGGTCTGTCAGACATCTTATCTATGTGGTATTATGGGGGGTCTGTCAGACATCTTATCTATGTGGTATTATGGGGGGTCCTGTCAGACATCTTATCTATGTGGTATTATGGGGGCGTCTGTCAGACATCTTATCTATGTGGTAATATGGGGGGGGTCTGTCAGACATCTTATCTATGTGGTATTATGAGGAGGGTCTGTCAGACATCTTATCTATGTGGTATTATGGGGGGGTCTGTCAGACATCTTATCTATGTGGTATTATGAGGAGGGTCTGTCAGACATCTTATCTATGTGGTATTATGGGGGGGGTCTGTCAGACATCTTATCTATGTGGTATTATAGGGGGGGGTCTGTCAGACATCTTATCTATGTGGTATTATGGGGGGTCCTGTCAGACATCTTATCTATGTGGTATTATGGGGGGTCTGTCAGACATCTTATCTATGTGGTATTATGGGGGTCTGTCAGACATCTTATCTATGTGGTATTATGGGGGGGTCTGTCAGACATCTTATCTATGTGGTATTATGGGGGTCTGTCAGACATCTTATCTATGTGGTATTATGGGGGGGTCTGTCAGACATCTTATCTATGTGGTATTATGAGGAGGGTCTGTCAGACATCTTATCTATGTGGTATTATGAGGAGGGTCTGTCAGACATCTTATCTATGTGGTATTATGGGGGGTCTGTCAGACATCTTATCTATGTGGTATTATGGAGGGTCTGTCAGACATCTTATCTATGTGGTATTATGAGGAGGGTCCTGTCAGACATCTTATCTATGTGGTATTATGGGGGGTCTGTCAGACATCTTATCTATGTGGTATTATGGGGGGGTCTGTCAGACATCTTATCTATGTGGTATTATGGGGGGGTCTGTCAGACATCTTATCTATGTGGTAATATGGGGGGGGGGTCTGTCAGACATCTTATCTATGTGGTATTATGAGGAGGGTCTGTCAGACATCTTATCTATGTGGTATTATGGGGGGGTCTGTCAGACATCTTATCTATGTGGTATTATGAGGAGGGTCTGTCAGACATCTTATCTATGTGGTATTATGGGGGGGGTCTGTCAGACATCTTATCTATGTGGTATTATAGGGGGGGTCTGTCAGACATCTTATCTATGTGGTATTATGGGGGGTCCTGTCAGACATCTTATCTATGTGGTATTATGGGGGGTCTGTCAGACATCTTATCTATGTGGTATTATGGGGGTCTGTCAGACATCTTATCTATGTGGTATTATGGGGGTCTGTCAGACATCTTATCTATGTGGTATTATGGGGGGGTCTGTCAGACATCTTATCTATGTGGTATTATGAGGAGGGTCTGTCAGACATCTTATCTATGTGGTATTATGAGGAGGGTCTGTCAGACATCTTATCTATGTGGTATTATGGGGGGTCTGTCAGACATCTTATCTATGTGGTATTATGGAGGGTCTGTCAGACATCTTATCTATGTGGTATTATGAGGAGGGTCCTGTCAGACATCTTATCTATGTGGTATTATGGGGGGTCTGTCAGACATCTTATCTATGTGGTATTATGGGGGGGTCTGTCAGACATCTTATCTATGTGGTAATATGGGGGGGGGGTCTGTCAGACATCTTATCTATGTGGTATTATGAGGAGGGTCTGTCAGACATCTTATCTATGTGGTATTATGGGGGGGTCTGTCAGACATCTTATCTATGTGGTATTATGAGGAGGGTCTGTCAGACATCTTATCTATGTGGTATTATGGGGGGGTCTGTCAGACATCTTATCTATGTGGTATTATAGGGGGGGTCTGTCAGACATCTTATCTATGTGGTATTATGGGGGGTCCTGTCAGACATCTTATCTATGTGGTATTATGGGGGGTCTGTCAGACATCTTATCTATGTGGTATTATGGGGGTCTGTCAGACATCTTATCTATGTGGTATTATGGGGGTCTGTCAGACATCTTATCTATGTGGTATTATGGGGGGGTCTGTCAGACATCTTATCTATGTGGTATTATGAGGAGGGTCTGTCAGACATCTTATCTATGTGGTATTATGAGGAGGGTCTGTCAGACATCTTATCTATGTGGTATTATGGGGGGTCTGTCAGACATCTTATCTATGTGGTATTATGGAGGGTCTGTCAGACATCTTATCTATGTGGTATTATGAGGAGGGTCCTGTCAGACATCTTATCTATGTGGTATTATGGGGGGTCTGTCAGACATCTTATCTATGTGGTATTATGGGGGGGTCTGTCAGACATCTTATCTATGTGGTATTATGGGGGGGTCTGTCAGACATCTTATCTATGTGGTAATATGGGGGGGGTCTGTCAGACATCTTATCTATGTGGTATTATGAGGAGGGTCTGTCAGACATCTTATCTATGTGGTATTATGGGGGGGTCTGTCAGACATCTTATCTATGTGGTATTATGAGGAGGGTCTGTCAGACATCTTATCTATGTGGTATTATGGGGGGGTCTGTCAGACATCTTATCTATGTGGTATTATGGGGGGGTCTGTCAGACATCTTATCTATGTGGTATTATGGGGGGGTCTGTAAGACATCTTATCTATGTGGTATTATGGGGGGTCCTGTCAGACATCTTATTTATGTGGTATTATGGGGGGTCTGTCAGACATCTTATCTATGTGGTATTATGGGGGTCTGTCAGACATCTTATCTATGTGGTATTATGGGGGGGTCTGTCAGACATCTTATCTATGTGGTATTATGGAGGGTCTGTCAGACATCTTATCTATGTGGTATTATAGGGGGGTCTGTCAGACATCTTATCTATGTGGTATTATGGGGGGGTCTGTCAGACATCTTATCTATGTGGTATTATGGAGGGGTCTGTCAGACATCTTATCTATGTGGTATTATGAGGAGGGTCTGTCAGACATCTTATCTATGTGGTATTATAGGGGGGGGGGGGTCTGTCAGACATCTTATCTATGTGGTATTATGAGGAGGGTCTGTCAGACATCTTATCTATGTGGTATTATAGGGGGGGGGGGTCTGTCAGACATCTTATCTATGTGGTATTATGGGGGGGGTCTGTCAGACATCTTATCTATGTGGTATTATGGGGGGGTCTGTCAGACATCTTATCTATGTGGTATTATGGGGGGTCTGTCAGACATCTTATCTATGTGGTATTATGGGGGGGTCTGTCAGACATCTTATCTATGTGGTATTATGGGGGGTCCTGTCAGACATCTTATCTATGTGGTATTATGAGGGGGTCTGTAAGACATCTTATCTATGTGGTATTATGGGGGGGTCTGTCAGACATCTTATCTATGTGGTATTATGGGGGGGTCTGTCAGACATCTTATCTATGTGGTATTATAGGGGGGGGTCTGTCAGACATCTTATCTATGTGGTATTATGGGGGGTCCTGTCAGACATCTTATCTATGTGGTATTATGGGGGGTCCTGTCAGACATCTTATCTATGTGGTATTATGAGGGGGTCTGTAAGACATCTTATCTATGTGGTATTATGAGGAGGGTCTGTCAGACATCTTATCTATGTGGTATTATGAGGGGGTCTGTAAGACATCTTATCTATGTGGTATTATGGGGGGGTCTGTCAGACATCTTATCTATGTGGTATTATGGGGGGGTCTGTCAGACATCTTATCTATGTGGTATTATAGGGGGGGGGGTCTGTCAGACATCTTATCTATGTGGTATTATAGGGGGGGGTCTGTCAGACATCTTATCTATGTGGTATTATGGGGGGTCTGTCAGAGATCTTATCTATGTGGTATTATGGGGGGGGGGTCTGTCAGACATCTTATCTATGTGGTATTATGGGGGGGTCTGTCAGACATCTTATCTATGTGGTATTATGGGGGGGTCTGTCAGACATCTTATCTATGTGGTATTATGGGGGCGTCTGTCAGACATCTTATCTATGTGGTATTATGGGGGGGTCTGTCAGACATCTTATCTATGTGGTATTATGGGGGGGTCTGTCAGACATCTTATCTATGTGGTATTATAGGGGGGGGTCCTGTCAGACATCTTATCTATGTGGTATTATTGGGGGTCTGTCAGACATCTTTTATCTATGTGGTATTATGAGGAAGGTCTGTCAGACATCTTATCTATGTGGTATTATGGGGGGTCCTGTCAGACATCTTATCTATGTGGTATTATGGGGGGGTCTGTCAGACATCTTATCTATGTGGTATTATAGGGGGGGTCCTGTCAGACATCTTATCTATGTGGTATTATGAGGAAGGTCTGTCAGACATCTTATCTATGTGGTATTATGGGGGGTCTGTCAGACATCTTATCTATGTGGTATAGGGGGGGTCTGTCAGACATCTTATCTATGTGGTATAGGGGGGTCTGTCAGACATCTTATCTATGTGGTATTATGGAGGGTCTGTCAGACATCTTATCTATGTGGTATTTTGGAGGGTCTGTCAGACATCTTATCTATGTGGTATTATGAGGGGGTCTGTCAGACATCTTATCTATGTGGTATTATGGGGGGTCTGTCAGACATCTTATCTATGTGGTATTATGGGGGGGTCTGTCAGACATCTTATCTATGTGGTATTATGGGGGGTCTGTCAGACATCTTATCTATGTGGTATTATGGGGGGGGTCTGTCAGACATCTTATCTATGTGGTATTATTTGTGGTCCTGTCAGACATCTTATCTATGTGGTATTATGGGGGGGTCCTGTCAGACATCTTATCTATGTGGTATTATGAGGAGGGTCTGTCAGACATCTTATCTATGTGGTATTATGAGGGGGGGTCTGTCAGACATCTTATCTATGTGGTATTATGGGGGGGTCTGTCAGAGATCTTATCTATGTGGTATTATGGGAGGGTCTGTCAGACATCTTATCTATGTGGTATTATGGGGGGTCCTGTCAGACATCTTATCTATGTGGTATTATAGGGGGGGTCTGTCAGACATCTTATCTATGTGGTATTATGGGGGGTCCTGTCAGAGATCTTATCTATGTGGTATTATGGAGGGTCCTGTCAGACATCTTATCTATGTGATATTATGGGGGGTCCTGTCAGACATCTTATCTATGTGGTATTATAGGGGGGGGTCTGTCAGACATCTTATCTATGTGGTATTATGAGGAGTCTGTCAGACATCTTATCTATGTGGTATTATAGGGGGGGGGGTCTGTCAGACATCTTATCTATGTGGTATTATGGGGGGTCCTGTCAGACATCTTATCTATGTGGTATTATGGGGGGGTCTGTCAGACATCTTATCTATATGGTATTATGAGGAGGGTCTGTCAGACATCTTATCTATGTGGTATTATAGGGGGGGGTCTGTCAGACATCTTATCTATGTGGTATTATGGGGGGGTCTGTCAGACATATCTATGTGGTATTATGGGGGGGTCTGTCAGACATCTTATCTATGTGGTATTATCGAGGGTCTGTCAGACATCTTATCTATGTGGTATTATGGGGGGGTCTGTCAGACATCTTATCTATGTGGTATTATGAGGAGGGTCTGTCAGACATCTTATCTATGTGGTATTATGGGGGGGTCTGTCAGACATCTTATCTATGTGGTATTATGGGGGGGTCTGTCAGACATCTTATCTATGTGGTATTATGGGGGGGTCTGTCGGACATCTTATCTATGTGGTATTATGAGGAGGGTCTGTAAGACATCTTATCTATGTGGTATTATGGGGGGTCCTGTCAGACATCTTATCTATGTGGTATTATGAGGGGGTCTGTAAGACATCTTATCTATGTGGTATTATGGGGGGGTCTGTCAGACATCTTATCTATGTGGTATTATGAGGGGGGTCTGTAAGACATCTTATCTATGTGGTATTATAGGGGGGTCTGTCAGACATCTTATCTATGTGGTATTATGGGGGTCTGTCAGACATCTTATCTATGTGGTATTATGGGGGGGTCTGTCAGACATCTTATCTATGTGGTATTATGGAGGGTCTGTCAGACATCTTATCTATGTGGTATTATAGGGGGGTCTGTCAGACATCTTATCTATGTGGTATTATGGGGGTCTGTCAGACATCTTATCTATGTGGTATTATGGGGGGGTCTGTCAGACATCTTATCTATGTGGTATAGGGGGGGTCTGTCAGACATCTTATCTATGTGGTATTATGGAGGGTCTGTCAGACATCTTATCTATGTGGTATTTTGGAGGGTCTGTCAGACATCTTATCTATGTGGTATTATGAGGGGGTCTGTCAGACATCTTATCTATGTGGTATTATGGGGGGTCTGTCAGACATCTTATCTATGTGGTATTATGGGGGGGTCTGTCAGACATCTTATCTATGTGGTATTATGGGGGGTCTGTCAGACATCTTATCTATGTGGTATTATGGGGGGGGGTCTGTCAGACATCTTATCTATGTGGTATTATTTGTGGTCCTGTCAGACATCTTATCTATGTGGTATTATGGGGGGGTCCTGTCAGACATCTTATCTATGTGGTATTATGAGGAGGGTCTGTCAGACATCTTATCTATGTGGTATTATGAGGGGGGGTCTGTCAGACATCTTATCTATGTGGTATTATGGGGGGGTCTGTCAGAGATCTTATCTATGTGGTATTATGGGAGGGTCTGTCAGACATCTTATCTATGTGGTATTATGGGGGGTCCTGTCAGACATCTTATCTATGTGGTATTATAGGGGGGGTCTGTCAGACATCTTATCTATGTGGTATTATGGGGGGTCCTGTCAGAGATCTTATCTATGTGGTATTATGGAGGGTCCTGTCAGACATCTTATCTATGTGATATTATGGGGGGTCCTGTCAGACATCTTATCTATGTGGTATTATAGGGGGGGGTCTGTCAGACATCTTATCTATGTGGTATTATGAGGAGTCTGTCAGACATCTTATCTATGTGGTATTATAGGGGGGGGGTCTGTCAGACATCTTATCTATGTGGTATTATGGGGGGTCCTGTCAGACATCTTATCTATGTGGTATTATGGGGGGGTCTGTCAGACATCTTATCTATATGGTATTATGAGGAGGGTCTGTCAGACATCTTATCTATGTGGTATTATAGGGGGGGGTCTGTCAGACATCTTATCTATGTGGTATTATGGGGGGGTCTGTCAGACATATCTATGTGGTATTATGGGGGGGTCTGTCAGACATCTTATCTATGTGGTATTATCGAGGGTCTGTCAGACATCTTATCTATGTGGTATTATGGGGGGTCTGTCAGACATCTTATCTATGTGGTATTATGAGGAGGGTCTGTCAGACATCTTATCTATGTGGTATTATGGGGGGGTCTGTCAGACATCTTATCTATGTGGTATTATGGGGGGGTCTGTCAGACATCTTATCTATGTGGTATTATGGGGGGGTCTGTCGGACATCTTATCTATGTGGTATTATGAGGAGGGTCTGTAAGACATCTTATCTATGTGGTATTATGGGGGGTCCTGTCAGACATCTTATCTATGTGGTATTATGAGGGGGTCTGTAAGACATCTTATCTATGTGGTATTATGGGGGGGTCTGTCAGACATCTTATCTATGTGGTATTATGAGGGGGGTCTGTAAGACATCTTATCTATGTGGTATTATAGGGGGGTCTGTCAGACATCTTATCTATGTGGTATTATGGGGGTCTGTCAGACATCTTATCTATGTGGTATTATGGGGGGGTCTGTCAGACATCTTATCTATGTGGTATTATGGAGGGTCTGTCAGACATCTTATCTATGTGGTATTATAGGGGGGTCTGTCAGACATCTTATCTATGTGGTATTATGGGGGTCTGTCAGACATCTTATCTATGTGGTATTATGGGGGGGTCTGTCAGACATCTTATCTATGTGGTATTATGGGGGTCTGTCAGACATCTTATCTATGTGGTATTATGGGGGGGTCTGTCAGACATCTTATCTATGTGGTATTATGGGGGGGGTCTGTCAGACATCTTATCTATGGTATTATGAGGAGGGTCTGTCAGACATCTTATCTATGTGGTATTATAGGGGGGGGTCTGTCAGACATCTTATCTATGTGGTATTATGGGGGGGTCTGTCAGACATCTTATCTATGTGGTATTATGGGGGGGTCTGTCAGACATCTTATCTATGTGGTATTATGAGAAGGGTCTGTCAGACATCTTATTTATGTGGTATTATGGGGGGTCCTGTCAGACATCTTATCTATGTGGTATTATGAGGGGGTCTGTAAGACATCTTATCTATGTGGTATTATGGGGAGGTCTGTCAGACATCTTATCTATGTGGTATTATGGGGGGGGGTCTGTCAGACATCTTATCTATGTGGTATTATAGGGGGGTTCTGTCAGACATCTTATCTATGTGGTATTATGGGGGGGTCTGTCAGACATCTTATCTATGTGGTATTATGGGGGGTCTGTCAGAGATCTTATCTATGTGGTATTATAGGGGGGGGGGTCTGTCAGACATCTTATCTATGTGGTATTATGGGGGGGTCTGTCAGACATCTTATCTATGTGGTATTATGGGGGGGTCTGTCAGACATCTTATCTATGTGGTATTATGGGGGGGGGGTCTGTCAGACATCTTATCTATGTGGTATTATAGGGGGGGTCCTGTCAGACATCTTATCTATGTGGTATAATGGGGGGGTCTGTCAGACATCTTATCTATGTGGTATTATGGGGGGGGTCCTGTCAGACATCTTATCTATGTGGTATTATGAGGAAGGTCTGTCAGACATCTTATCTATGTGGTATTATAGGGGGGTCTGTCAGACATCTTATCTATGTGGTATTATGGGGGTCTGTCAGACATCTTATCTATGTGGTATTATGGGGGGGTCTGTCAGACATCTTATCTATGTGGTATTATGGGGGGTCCTGTCAGACATCTTATCTATGTGGTATTATGGGGGGTCTGTCAGACAACTTATCTATGTGGTATTATGGGGGGGTCTGTCAGACATCTTATCTATGTGGTATTATAGGGGGGGTCTGTCAGACATCTTATCTATGTGGTATTATTTGGGGTCCTGTCAGACATCTTATCTATGTGGTATTATGGGGGGGTCTGTCAGACATCTTATCTATGTGGTATTATGGGGGGGTCCTGTCAGACAGCTTATCTATGTGGTATTATGAGGAGGGTCTGTCAGACATCTTATCTATGTGGTATTATGGGTGGTCCTGTCAGACATCTTATCTATGTGGTATTATGGGTGGTCCTGTCAGACATCTTATCTATGTGGTATTATGGGGGGGTCTGTCAGACATCTTATCTATGTGGTATTATGGGGGGGTCCTGTCAGACAGCTTATCTATGTGGTATTATGGGGGGGTCTGTCAGACAGCTTATCTATGTGGTATTATGGGGGGGTCTGTCAGACATCTTATCTATGTGGTATTATGGGAGGGTCTGTCAGACATCTTATCTATGTGGTATTATGGGGGGTCCTGTCAGACATCTTATCTATGTGGTATTATGGGGGGGTCCTGTCAGACATCTTATCTATGTGGTATTATGGGGGGTCCTGTCAGACATCTTATCTATGTGGTATTATGGGGGGTCCTGTCAGACATCTTATCTATGTGGTATTATAGGGGGGGTCTGTCAGACATCTTATCTATGTGGTATTACGAGGGGGTCCTGTCAGACATCTTATCTATGTGGTATTATGAGGAGGGTCTGTCAGACATCTTATCTATGTGGTATTATGGGGGGGGTCTGTCAGACATCTTATCTATGTGGTATTATGGGGGGGTCTGTCAGACATCTTATCTATGTGGTAATATGGGGGGGTCTGTCAGACATCTTATCTATGTGGTATTATGAGGAGGGTCTGTCAGACATCTTATCTATGTGGTATTATAGGGGGGGGTCTGTCAGACATCTTATCTATGTGGTATTATGAGGAGGGTCTGTCAGACATCTTATCTATGTGGTATTATGGGGGGTCCTGTCAGACATCTTATCTATGTGGTATTATAGGGGGGGGTCTGTCAGACATCTTATCTATGTGGTATTATAGGGGGGGGGTCTGTCAGACATCTTATCTATGTGGTATTATGAGGAGGGTCTGTCAGACATCTTATCTATGTGGTATTATGAGGAGGGTCTGTCAGACATCTTATCTATGTGGTATTATGGGGGGTCCTGTCAGACATCTTATCTATGTGGTATTATAGGGGGGGGTCTGTCAGACATCTTATCTATGTGGTATTATAGGGGGGGGTCTGTCAGACATCTTATCTATGTGGTATTATGAGGAGGGTCTGTCAGACATCTTATCTATGTGGTATTATGGGGGGGTCTGTCAGACATCTTATCTATGTGGTATTATGGGGGGGTCTGTCAGACATCTTATCTATGTGGTATTATGGAGGGTCTGTCAGACATCTTATCTATGTGGTATTATAGGGGGTCCTGTCAGACATCTTATCTATGTGGTATTATGGGGGGGGTCTGTCAGACATCTTATCTATGTGGTATTATGAGGAGGGTCTGTCAGACATCTTATCTATGTGGTATTATGAGGAGGGTCTGTCAGACATCTTATCTATGTGGTATTATGAGGAGGGTCTGTCAGACATCTTATCTATGTGGTATTATGGGGGGGTCTGTCAGACATCTTATCTATGTGGTATTATGAGGGGGGTCTGTAAGACATCTTATCTATGTGGTATTATAGGGGGGTCTGTCAGACATCTTATCTATGTGGTATTATGGGGGTCTGTCAGACATCTTATCTATGTGGTATTATGGGGGGGTCTGTCAGACATCTTATCTATGTGGTATTATGGAGGGTCTGTCAGACATCTTATCTATGTGGTATTATAGGGGGGTCTGTCAGACATCTTATCTATGTGGTATTATGGGGGTCTGTCAGACATCTTATCTATGTGGTATTATGGGGGGGTCTGTCAGACATCTTATCTATGTGGTATTATGGGGGTCTGTCAGACATCTTATCTATGTGGTATTATGGGGGGGTCTGTCAGACATCTTATCTATGTGGTATTATGGGGGGGGTCTGTCAGACATCTTATCTATGGTATTATGAGGAGGGTCTGTCAGACATCTTATCTATGTGGTATTATGAGGAGGGTCTGTCAGACATCTTATCTATGTGGTATTATAGGGGGGGTCTGTCAGACATCTTATCTATGTGGTATTATGGGGGGGGTCTGTCAGACATCTTATCTATGTGGTATTATGGGGGGGTCTGTCAGACATCTTATCTATGTGGTATTATGAGAAGGGTCTGTCAGACATCTTATTTATGTGGTATTATGGGGGGTCCTGTCAGACATCTTATCTATGTGGTATTATGAGGGGGTCTGTAAGACATCTTATCTATGTGGTATTATGGGGAGGTCTGTCAGACATCTTATCTATGTGGTATTATGGGGGGGGGGTCTGTCAGACATCTTATCTATGTGGTATTATAGGGGGGTTCTGTCAGACATCTTATCTATGTGGTATTATGGGGGGGTCTGTCAGACATCTTATCTATGTGGTATTATGGGGGGTCTGTCAGAGATCTTATCTATGTGGTATTATAGGGGGGGGGGTCTGTCAGACATCTTATCTATGTGGTATTATGGGGGGGTCTGTCAGACATCTTATCTATGTGGTATTATGGGGGGGTCTGTCAGACATCTTATCTATGTGGTATTATGGGGGGGGGTCTGTCAGACATCTTATCTATGTGGTATTATAGGGGGGGTCCTGTCAGACATCTTATCTATGTGGTATAATGGGGGGGTCTGTCAGACATCTTATCTATGTGGTATTATGGGGGGGGTCCTGTCAGACATCTTATCTATGTGGTATTATGAGGAAGGTCTGTCAGACATCTTATCTATGTGGTATTATAGGGGGGTCTGTCAGACATCTTATCTATGTGGTATTATGGGGGTCTGTCAGACATCTTATCTATGTGGTATTATGGGGGGGTCTGTCAGACATCTTATCTATGTGGTATTATGGGGGGTCCTGTCAGACATCTTATCTATGTGGTATTATGGGGGGTCTGTCAGACAACTTATCTATGTGGTATTATGGGGGGGTCTGTCAGACATCTTATCTATGTGGTATTATAGGGGGGGTCTGTCAGACATCTTATCTATGTGGTATTATTTGGGGTCCTGTCAGACATCTTATCTATGTGGTATTATGGGGGGGTCTGTCAGACATCTTATCTATGTGGTATTATGGGGGGGTCCTGTCAGACAGCTTATCTATGTGGTATTATGAGGAGGGTCTGTCAGACATCTTATCTATGTGGTATTATGGGTGGTCCTGTCAGACATCTTATCTATGTGGTATTATGGGGGGGTCTGTCAGACATCTTATCTATGTGGTATTATGGGGGGGTCCTGTCAGACAGCTTATCTATGTGGTATTATGGGGGGGTCTGTCAGACAGCTTATCTATGTGGTATTATGGGGGGGTCTGTCAGACATCTTATCTATGTGGTATTATGGGAGGGTCTGTCAGACATCTTATCTATGTGGTATTATGGGGGGTCCTGTCAGACATCTTATCTATGTGGTATTATGGGGGGGTCCTGTCAGACATCTTATCTATGTGGTATTATGGGGGGTCCTGTCAGACATCTTATCTATGTGGTATTATGGGGGGTCCTGTCAGACATCTTATCTATGTGGTATTATAGGGGGGGTCTGTCAGACATCTTATCTATGTGGTATTACGAGGGGGTCCTGTCAGACATCTTATCTATGTGGTATTATGAGGAGGGTCTGTCAGACATCTTATCTATGTGGTATTATGGGGGGGGTCTGTCAGACATCTTATCTATGTGGTATTATGGGGGGGTCTGTCAGACATCTTATCTATGTGGTAATATGGGGGGGTCTGTCAGACATCTTATCTATGTGGTATTATGAGGAGGGTCTGTCAGACATCTTATCTATGTGGTATTATAGGGGGGGGGTCTGTCAGACATCTTATCTATGTGGTATTATGAGGAGGGTCTGTCAGACATCTTATCTATGTGGTATTATGGGGGGTCCTGTCAGACATCTTATCTATGTGGTATTATAGGGGGGGGGTCTGTCAGACATCTTATCTATGTGGTATTATAGGGGGGGGTCTGTCAGACATCTTATCTATGTGGTATTATGAGGAGGGTCTGTCAGACATCTTATCTATGTGGTATTATGAGGAGGGTCTGTCAGACATCTTATCTATGTGGTATTATGGGGGGTCCTGTCAGACATCTTATCTATGTGGTATTATAGGGGGGGGTCTGTCAGACATCTTATCTATGTGGTATTATAGGGGGGGGTCTGTCAGACATCTTATCTATGTGGTATTATGAGGAGGGTCTGTCAGACATCTTATCTATGTGGTATTATGGGGGGGTCTGTCAGACATCTTATCTATGTGGTATTATGGGGGGGTCTGTCAGACATCTTATCTATGTGGTATTATGGAGGGTCTGTCAGACATCTTATCTATGTGGTATTATAGGGGGTCCTGTCAGACATCTTATCTATGTGGTATTATGGGGGGGGTCTGTCAGACATCTTATCTATGTGGTATTATGAGGAGGGTCTGTCAGACATCTTATCTATGTGGTATTATGAGGAGGGTCTGTCAGACATCTTATCTATGTGGTATTATGAGGAGGGTCTGTCAGACATCTTATCTATGTGGTATTATAGGGGGTCCTGTCAGACATCTTATCTATGTGGTATTATGAGGAGGGGCTGTCAGACATCTTATCTATGTGGTATTATGGGGGGGGGTCTGTCAGACATCTTATCTATGTGGTAATATGGGGGGGGGGGGTCTGTCACACTTCTTATCTATGTGGTATTATGAGGAGGGTCTGTCAGACATCTTATCTATGTGGTAATATTTCCAGCCTTTCTCCTTGTCCTGTCAGACATTGTGGATTCTGAGCACCAGGTAACATTATAATCTGCCCTTATGCCCCAGTAACGCAGCCGCTGCCCCAGCAACCAATCACATCCCGGCTTTCATCCAGAGAACACAAACGAGAATCTGATTGGCTGTTATTTCCCGCCTTCGGCATCTGCGCTTCACCATTCACCTAGGTCATGCAATCAGATCTCCCGCGCGGCAGTGATAGTCCCCGCCTACCTCCTCCCCGGAAATGGCGTACCTTCACAGGCTCCTCCGTCTCCATAGCGACCATACACCGGAAGTACGCCGCTCCTCAGTCACTGCTGTTAATGTAGTGGGCGGGTCTGGTAGCTTTTGGTTTGTGATTGGAGCAGAGAGCGTCGGGGCGGAGCTTCGTCCCCGGAAGTGTCTCCGCGCTGGCCATGGCGGGCTGTGTGCGGGACCCCTGCGGGCTCCTGTGTATCCTGCTCACCTACCTGAGCCTGGGCTACGCTGACTACGTCATCCTGCGGCACATCCTGCTCCACAGCTTCTCCGGGAGGTGCGGGGACGATGGGGGTTGTAGTTATAGTCCTGTGTGTGTGAGGGGGGCATGTGAGGAGGGTATAATGTGGTACAGGGGCCACATCATAAAGATATTGGGGGCAATACAGATATAAAGTGGATGTTATAAGATGGCTTGGCCTAAGGCGTATGAGCGGGTATACGGGGGTCCCTGTCTTGTATGATGGGGCCCTTACAATCTGGGAGTATACATGAAGATGTTGGGGTCCTTAGTGATTTTGGGGGGCAGTGATGGCGATGGTGTGGAGGGCGGTGATATATAATGAGGGGGGTCCGTGGGATCTATGGGGGAATATTGGGATTCTTATGGGGAGAAGGTAACATGGAGCCATAATAATATGGGGGACAGGTAAGTGGGGCGTAGAGTATAATGTGGGGGTGTAAGGATATTGGGGCAGATTCAATATTCAAGAATCTCTGACACTATTTTGGCCAAATTGGCACAAACCAACAGTTTAGAACTTTTTACCGCCAGTTCCGACAAGTTGTGTTTTGACACCGACCTCGTCATTTATCTACAAGTGGGCGGAGCCAATCACGTGTCGCCTTCAGCAATATTTTCATAACTGTTGAGAGAAATCTTCACTAACCATGAGCTGGCGTAGATTCCTGCACGGCCTGGCGGAGGGTGCGCTGGGGAATCCTCCGTTGTCGCAGTGATCATCAGTACTAGTGTATAATACATGAGACTGGATGAATCTGCCCCATTGTGGGGTGACTGCAGCGTGGCTTGTGCCTCTAGTTATGGGGGCTCTTGTCCTGTTTCTGTCCCCAGGGTCTCTCACTCCGTATTATTCTGTTTGCAGCATTTGGTGCCCGCTCCATGCTGTCGGCTTCAATCTGATCGTCTTCTTGCTGCTGGCCTGTCACACCCGAGCTGTCTTTTCTGACCCAGGTAAGTGTCTCTCCAGCTCTGGCCTGAGAGTATTATGGGAGTATTTGTTTCCTACTTGCCGTTTAACCCCTTAGATGCTGCGATCAATGCCGTCTGCAGCACCTAAGTGGTTTTACAAAAAAAAAATAGACAATTCTTTTCACTTGTTAATGGAAAAAAATATAAAAATCTCACAATTGGTGTCACCAAATCTGTAACAACCCCTAAAATAAAATGAGTATGTTATTTATTCTGCATGATAAATGCCATAAACATTAAAATTTAGAGACCGGAATTGATGGTTTCTGATCATTTCACCTCTCAGAAACAAAAAGTAATAAAAACTGATCAAAAAGTCTTCTGTACTCGCAAAATGCAAGGTCTCGTAAAGCTACATTGAAATAAAGTGTAAAATGTTATGAAAGCGGGAATGCAGAGAGGGATAAAATGTACACAAGGCACCAGGGAGGTTTTAGCAATGTGAATGTGACTGTTAGGGGGTTACTGAGTGTTATCCCCACAGGAACGGTCCCTTTACCAGAAACGGCCATTGACTTTTCAGACCTGCGCTCCAACACATCGCGCAAAAGTGACCGGGTAAGTGGCAATGGCAGGGCATGACCGAAGCTATAGATCCCTGATCATAACCGATGCCTGTGATGAGCAAGTGTGTCTGTCTGCAGGGTAATGAGGACTGGACTGTGTGCAACCGCTGCGAGACCTACCGCCCCCCGCGGGCCCATCACTGCCGCATCTGCCACCGCTGTATACGGAGGATGGATCACCACTGCCCCTGGTACGTCACCTCTGCCGTCCACTACATGAAGAATATTCCTCATCTTCTGTTTTCTAATATTTATATTATTCATTTTAGGATAAATAACTGTGTCGGGGAATTAAACCAAAAATATTTCATCCAGTTCCTGTTCTATACAGGTAGGTTCCTGCCACCCGGTGAATCTGTCCTTACCATCATTACTGCTCATTCACTCCATAACATATCAGACATAGCAGTGTGCTTCTGTACCATGTTTTATCATGTGACTTATTATGCAAGTGTCTGAATATGTGGGATGAAGTATAATGTTGTACCGTGTTAGCCACTGAAAGTAGTGGAAGAGTGAAGAAATCAGGCGATACCTTTTAGAGGCTAACTGAGTATATTTGATAGTGAGCTTTTGAGAGTACTAGCTCTCTTCATCAGACATGATGTAATACAAGAAACTGAAAATTCACAGATTTTTTATACAAAAAAGCCATGGGCTTTCAAAGGATCTTACAACAAAATGCAATCTAAGTGGAGAAGTTATTTACAACAGGTCAAGAAATAAACAATCTGGAAACTTGTGGTGCGTGACGGAGGGATCAGTAATTCTTGCTGTTATCTGTTTGCTATCAGGAGGTGATTTGTGTCCCTCACAGGTCACACATAGTGTGATTTGAAGCTGGCATGAATATTGAGTTCAGTTCATGGTTCAAACATAGTGTGACATGAAGCTGGCAGGAATATTAAGTCCAAATTGCAGAGTTTGAAATTTTTGCATAAATTTGTACTCCATTTCTTTCCTTTTCTCCTGTGTCTTAAAATGTCCCATTAAAACCACAACCCGCAAATCTTCAATAGAGTGGTTTTCTCCGGAGAAATGTGCGGCCACTGGGAGATCTGTTCTGCTGTTATTAATGGTGGATCTGTGTGAGTTCATGCGCTGACTGAGTCTCTGCCCCGTTTCCCCCACATAGAGACCTGTGGTGGGACATTGCACACACATTATAAGATACACCACATTGGAAGACCTGCAGGAAAATGTCCCCCTAATTCTGTGCACCTGTTGTGACTGTGGGATAGGTACACTGTCAGTGGTGTGGATGTGCCTGCAGGTCATGCACCTTTTATGTAGGCAAGGTGAGGTGCCATTTTCAGTTGGGGCCTTCAGGGCACTCCGGACGATAATACGCCTCAGGTTTGGTGGTTGTCGAAAGGAAAGGAAAGGAGAGGAGAGGGGGGACTGGAAATATGTCCTTGAGTCTGTTGTCCCTATGTAGCACAGGTTGGAGCTCCTTGGCAATCCTTTGTAGGATCTCCAGCTGTGGGTTGTAGGTGACAACTAGGGGCACTCGCGCATCTTTCTGGGTCTCTCTATATGTGAGCAGACTGTCTCTGTTAATGGCTGCTGCTTTGTTTAATTGGTTGTCTGTCACTTTTGGTTTGTATCCCAATCTGAGAAATTTCGTCCTCAGATCCAGGAGGTGCTTGTCCAGGTCTGTTTTGTCGGAGCAAATACGATTGTATGGTATAGCCTGGCTGTAGATAATAGATTGTCTTGTGTGCTTGGGGTGGAAGCTGTCGTTTCTCAGGTAGGCCGTTCTGTCTGTGGGTTTGTGGTATATTGATGTGAGTAGCCGGTGGTCTTTAATGTATATTGTGGTATCCAGAAAGTGAATTTCACTCCCTGAATAGCTAAGTTTAAGGTTGATGGTCGGGTGAAAGTCATTGAAGTCATTATGGAGTTGAAGTAGGGCCTCCTCACCTGCAGTCCAGATGACAAGGATATCATCGATATAACGGAGGTAAATCATAGGTTTGGTGCATGTTGATAAATATGTTCCTTCCATTTCTGCCATAAAGAGATTTGCATATTGGGGTGCACATCTGGTCCCCATTGAAGTTCCCATTCGCTGTAGATATAGATCCTCTCCAAAGGTAAAATGGTTGTGGCTAAGGATGAATTGTATGAGCTGCGTTACTGGTTCTGTTGGGAGGTTTTGTTTTGCCAGGTGTACCCGACATGCTGCAACTCCATCCTTGTGGGGAATGTTAGTATACAGGGATTCCACATCCATGGTGTCCGAAATGGTCCCCTCAGGTAGAGGGCCCAGGGCATTCAGTTTGTTAAGAAGGTCAGTGGTGTCCTGGATATAGCTTGGAGTATCCCTGACAAGGGGTTTTAGGAGATTTTCCACCCAACCTGAGATGTTTTCTGTCAGTGTCCCAATGCCAGAAATGATAGGCCTCCCAGGGTTGCCATCTTTGTGTATCTTTGGGAGCATATAGAAGCAGCCCGGCCTGGGATCTTGTGGGATAAGTCCTTTTACCTGATTCTGGATCTGGACTGGAAACTCCTTGATCATACTCTTTAGTTCTTTCATATAGGCCTCTGTGGGATCACTTCCAAGTTTGGAGTAATGGATGGGATGTGACAGTTGCCTGTTTGCTTCCTGGATATAGTCTGAGGTGTTCATTATGACTATTGCACCCCCTTTGTCAGCTGGTTTTATTATTATATCCTGATTTTCTTTCAGTGAAGCAAAAGCCTTCTGTTCCTTTTCTTTAAAGATTCTAAGATCCTTTGAAGGTCCATGTCTTGTGTGTGTATAAAGAATGTGTGAATTTTCAGTTTCTTGTATTACATCATGTCTGAATTAGAGAGCTAGCACTCTTGAAAGCTTACCATCAAATATACTCAGTTAGCCTTTAAAAGGTATCGCCTGATTTCTTCACTCTTCCACTATGTGGGCTGAAGGTGAGATACGAGTCAAATACAACCGCCAAACAGTGGGTATACTGCCTCAGTGTAATAGTAAGGCCACAGACAGGAATGGAGATATCAGGGTTAGGTGATTTAGTAGATGGAGGGAACACAAGAAGTTCTTTAGAGATAGTGTCAGATAAAGGAAATTCAGATAAAACAAAACCCGCACGGAGCAGTGCATAGTGTAACACTGTTAGGTCAGATAATTCAGAGTAAGTAAACAGATGAGCAGGCCACAACCACCAGGATGCACAATAGAACCAATTGACAGAGGGTTCTTCTATGGAAGGAAGCAGCAGGGTCCGGCAGGCACCCTAAGGTGTCAGGAGGTATGCAGGAAGGACCGGTTCTGACCCACAGCCCGGGTCAGGAGGAAAGGAACTGCACGCCACCAAGGCTTAGTAAAATCCAAAAACTTTATTTTCCAACACTACGCATTTCGGGGGGTGTACAGGAAGAAAGCAGCGCTTGACATCATACACCAAATCTTGGTTTATATAAGGCTAAGATACAAATGGAAACGCCCAAACAGAGATAGGAGGGGGCGTGGCCAATAAACAATAACACAAACAAAGTGACATTCAAATTAAATGTAGATGGATATAACAAGAGGAGAAACCTTAAAACAGAGCAGAATAAAGTGAGCAACCATTAATAGTCATAAACTAGATACACATTGTCTTACCGTGTAAAAAAGAGAGCAGGGGTTACAACAGTGTTAAGTATAAAGCACGCATGCACAGTCGTTTTCCTGCGCGCGGCAGAGCACATAAGACCGCGGTCACCTGGGTATAACAGCGCATGTGTGAAGAACCTGCGCATGCCCAGTGAGACCATCGGGTCATTAGTGCTGCCATTACTCCTGGTCTATTACATTAGTGAGGGTATTACCTGTTGTCTCCAGCAGGTGGTGCTGCTCCCATTAATCCTGGTCTATTACATTAGTGATGGTATTACCTGTTGTCTCCAGCAGGTGGTGCTGCTCCCATTAGTCCTGGTCTATTACATTAGTGATGGTATTACCTGTTGTCTCCAGCAGGTGGTGCTGCTCCCATTAGTCCTGGTTTAGTGTAGTACATTAGTAAGGGTATTACCTGTTGTCTCCAATAGGTGGTGCTGCTCCCATTAGTCCTGGTCTAGTGTGGTACATTAGTGATGGTATTACCTGTTGTCTCCAGCAGGTGGTGCTGCTCCCATTAGTCCTGGTTTAGTGTAGTACATTAGTAAGGGTATTACCTGTTGTCTCCAGTAGGTGGTGCTGCTCCCATTAGTCCTGGTCTATTACATTAGTGAGGGTATTACCTGTTGTCTCCAGTAGGTGGTGCTGCTCCCATTAGTCCTGGTTTAGTGTAGTACATTAGTAAGGGTATTACCTGTTGTCTCCAATAGGTGGTGCTGCTCCCATTAGTCCTGGTCTAGTGTGGTACATTAGTGATGGTATTACCTGTTGTCTCCAGCAGGTGGTGCTGCTCCCATTAGTCCTGGTTTAGTGTAGTATATTAGTAAGGGTATTACCTGTTGTCTCCAGTAGGTGGTGCTGCTCCCATTAGTCCTGGTCTATTACATTAGTGATGGTATTACCTGTTGTCTCCAGTAGGTGGTGCTGCTCCCATTAGTCCTGGTCTATTACATTAGTGATGGTATTACCTGTTGTCTCCAGCAGGTGGTGCTGCTCCCATTAGTCCTGGTCTATTACATTAGTGAGGGTATTACCTGTTGTCTCCAGCAGGTGGTGCTGCTCCCATTAGTCCTGGTCTATTACATTAGTGAGGGTATTACCTGTTGTCTCCAGTAGGTGGTGCTGCTCCCATTAGTCCTGGTTTAGTGTAGTACATTAGTAAGGGTATTACCTGTTGTCTCCAGTAGGTGGTGCTGCTCCCATTAGTCCTGGTCTATTACATTAGTGATGGTATTACCTGTTGTCTCCAGCAGGTGGTGCTGCTCCTTATACAATTCTAGTCTGGTTTCACACTTGTCAGTGTTCGGGTGGTTACACCCTGCAGGTGGCGCTACTCCTAATGCAATACCCCTCTTGTTGCAGGGCTGACAAGTCTTTATGCTATGGGCTTAGTGCTGGCCACCTGGCTCTGGCCAACGAAGAAAGGATTGGTGGAGGATTCGGAGAAGGCGGCCCCTGCTCACAGCCATGTACAGATGTAAGTCATAGTGTGACTGAGGCTATAATATGCAGGCTCTGCAGCTTTTATATATCATCATCTTCCCCCTCAGAGTCCACTGCATCCTACTCCTAGTGGAGTCTGTCCTCTTCGGCCTGTTTGTCATGGTTATCTTCTATGATCAGGTGAGTTTGACATGTGGGAGGGGCTGACAGATATATCATCACTGGCACGGGAAAGACAAGTTGTCTCAATACTTTATTCCCCATGTCCTCTTTTTCTTTTTGCAGATTGTATCAATTATTACAGATGAGACGCCCATTGAGCAACTGAGGAACAAACTCCTGAAGGAAGCGAATAAAGAAGTCAGCCACACCCGCAAACCAAAGATGGCGCTACTGAGGGAAGTGTTCGGCAGAGGTAAGAGCAATATAAGTCTATCCATTAACTAAAGCGGTGACATCACTGAGAATACAGCCTATCCATATACTAGAGAGCGGCAGTGACATCACTGAGAATACAGCCTATCCATATACTAGAGAGCGGTGGTGACATCACTGAGAATACAGCCTATCTATATACTAGAGAGCAGTGACATCACTGAGAATACAGCCTATCTATATACTAGAGAGCAGTGACATCACTGAGAATACAGCCTATCCATATACTAGAGAGCGGCAGTGACATCACTGAGAATACAGCCTATCCATATACTAGAGAGCAGCGGTGACATCACTGAGAATACAGCCTATCCATATACGAGAGCAGTGACATCACTGAGTATACAGCCTATCCATATACTAGAGAGCAGCAGTGACATCACTGAGAATACAGCCTATCCATATACTAGAGAGCAGTGACATCACTGAGATTACAGCTTATCCATATACTAGAGAGCAGTGACATCACTGAGAATACAGCCTATCCATATACTAGAGAGCAGTGACATCACTGAGAATACAGCCTATCCATATACTAGAGAGCAGTGACATCACTAAGAATACAGCCTATCCATATACTAGAGAGCGGCGGTGACATCACTGAGAATACAGCCTATCCATATACTAGAGAGCAGCAGTGACATCACTGAGAATACAGCCTATCCATATACTAGAGATCAGCAGTGACATCACTGAGAATACAGCCTATCCATATACTAGAGAGCAGTGACATCACTGAGAATACAGCCTATCCATATACTAGAGATCAGCAGTGACATCACTGAGAATACAGCCTATCCATATACTAGAGATCAGCAGTGACATCACTGAGAATACAGCCTATCCATATACTAGAGAGCGGTGGTGACATCACTGAGAATACAGCCTATCCATATACTAGAGATCAGCGGTGACATCACTGAGAATACAGCCTATCCATATACTAGAGATCAGCGGTGACATCACTGAGAATACAGCCTATCCATATACTAGAGAGCAGCGGTGACATCACTGAGAATACAGCCTATCCATATACTAGAGATCAGCGGTGACATCACTGAGAATACAGCCTATCCATATACTAGAGAGCGGTGGTGACATCACTGAGAATACAGCCTATCCATATACTAGAGATCAGCGGTGACATCACTGAGAATACAGCCTATCCATATACTAGAGAGCGGCGGTGACATCACTGAGAATACAGCCTATCCATATACTAGAGAGCAGCAGTGACATCACTGAGAATACAGCCTATCCATATACTAGAGAGCAGTGACGTCACTGAGAATACAGCCTATCCATATACTAGAGAGCAGCGACATCACTGAGAATACAGCCTATCCATATACTAGAGAGCAGTGACATCACTGAGAATACAGCCTATCCATATACTAGAGAGCAGTGACATCACTGAGAATACAGCCTATCCATATACTAGAGAGCAGTGACATCACTGAGAATACAGCCTATCCATATACTAGAGAGCAGTGACGTCACTGAGAATACAGCCTATCCATATACTAGAGAGCAGCGACATCACTGAGAATACAGCCTATCCATATACTAGAGAGCAGTGACATCACTGAGTATACAGCCTATCCATATACTAGAGAGCAGCAGCAGTGACATCACTGAGAATACAGCCTATCCATATACTAGAGAGCAGCGACATCACTGAGAATACAGCCTATCCATATACTAGAGAGCAGTGACATCAATGAGTATACAGCCTATCCATATACTAGAGAGCAGTGACATCACTGAGAATACAGCCTATCCATATACTAGAGAGCGGCAGTGACATCACTGAGAATACAGCCTATCCATATACTAGAGAGCGGCAGTGACATCACTGAGAATACAGCCTATCCATATACTAGAGATCAGCAGTGACATCACTGAGAATACAGCCTATCCATATACTAGAGAGCAGCAGTGACATCACTGAGAATACAGCCTATCCATATACTAGAGAGCAGTGACATCACTGAGAATACAGCCTATCCATATACTAGAGAGCAGTGACATCACTGAGAATACAGCCTATCCATATACTAGAGATCAGTGACATCACTGAGAATACAGCCTATCCATATACTAGAGAGCAGTGACATCACTGAGAATACAGCCTATCCATATACTAGAGAGCAGTGACATCACTGAGAATACAGCCTATCCATATACTAGAGAGCGGCAGTGACATCACTGAGAATACAGCCTCTCCATATACTAGAGAGCGGCGGTGACATCACTGAGAATACAGCCTATCCATATACTAGAGAGCGGCGGTGACATCACTGAGAATACAGCCTATCCATATACTAGAGAGCAGCAGCAGTGACATCACTGAGAATACAGCCTATCCATATACTAGAGAGCAGTGACATCACTGAGAATACAGCCTATCCATATACTAGAGAGCGGCGGTGACATCACTGAGAATACAGCCTATCCATATACTAGAGAGCAGTGACATCACTGAGGATACAGCCTATCCATATACTAGAGAGCAGTGACATCACTGAGAATACAGCCTATCCATATACTAGAGAGTGGCAGTGACATCACTGAGAATACAGCCTATCCATATACTAGAGAGCAGCGGTGACATCACTGAGAATACAGCCTATCCATATACTAGAGAGCAGCGGTGACATCACTGAGGATACAGCCTATCCATATACTAGAGAGCAGTGACATCACTGAGAATACAGCCTATCCATATACTAGAGAGCAGTGACATCACTGAGCATACAGCCTATCCATATACTAGAGAGCAGCGGTGACATCACTGAGGATAGACATTTCCTCCCGTGTAGTCTGATATAACCCGGGTATCCTCCTCTCTCTCCCGCAGGGTATATGATCTGCTGGCTCTTCCCATGTCACAGCCCTCCGTCCTCTGGCGGTCCGGCCTACACCTACCTCCCTGACTATGATGTCTAGTATCCTCTGGGTGGGGTGTGCTCTTTCTGCTGATCTTCTACCACTGGTGTCGTCACTTCTGAGGGTCTGTCGCTGCGGCGTCCTCGCTGGTCAGTATAGCCGGTTGGTATTGGTTGATTGGCCCCCTGCACTGAGTAACATGGCACTGGATTATTGTTACCCATGCACAATCTCATGGCTGCTCTGCTGCCCTCTTGTGGTCAGTCTGCAGAATGCACTGTGGTGCTTTGTCTTAGGTCCTGGAACTTTTTGTTTTCCTCCTGTGTGTTTCTACTTGCCTTGTTGTATTTTTACCTGCTGCTGTTCATACTGGAGTGGATTTTTCTACGTTTTCAAGCCTGATGAAGATTTACTTGCTCATGCTTTGTCTAACCACGTAATGACGACACTCACCAGTAGGGGCGCTCATTTGCACTGGATCGTTTTAATGTATTTATTTATTTTTTATTTCTTTTCCATTAACTTTTTACTGAAACCAAACCAAATAATTGTGTATACAGATCATCTGCGGTCAGTATTGGGGAATATACTCGAAGCGTCAAGCTGCCACTTTTTGGCTTACCCACCTTTATGGGTGCTGCTTGTCTTTTACTTGTCTCCAGCGCCAGCTGCCTTTTGACTCTTTTCTAGTGGGACACCTCTAATGTTCATGATTTCAGTTCACCTCATCCACCGCTTCTGCCCTGTCCCCCATGCTGTACACTGCAGCTCAGCTTTTTCACAATGGCTGCGCTCAGTTTCAGCAGGAAGTCTGCACACGGAGAGAGGATTTCTATGACAAGGGCAGACGTGCTATAAACTACAAGAATGTAAAAGAAGGTTATCGGGACAACTTCCACCTGAGGGGAGGAGCCTTCACAAACGGAGGGGCTAGGAATTTATTACACTACAATATACTGTAGCGGTGTGTTGTGATTATATGATGTCCTCCTTGATGCCAGGGTTATTATGGGTAAATGACAGGAGGCAGATAAGCCGGAGAGTCGTTACGTATCAGGCGGCCATTACTGAGCCTGTGTTTTCTGAATATTATGTCTGTCTGTGGTTCATCCTGTGAGTATATGATATGTATTATGTATGTCTATTATCCACTGAATGGGGGCAGCTCCGTTCCCTGACTCTAAAACATCGTAAGGCACTTTCCAATGGCACCCAAGCTGCCTCGTGCCCTGCTCCAGCCGCAGCCAGAGCTGCCTCGTGCCCTGCTCCAGCCGCAGCCGGAGCTGCCTCGTGCCCTGCTCCAGCCGCAGCCGGAGCTGCCTCGTGCCCTGCTCCAGCCGCAGCCAGAGCTGCCTCGTGCCCTGCTCCAGCCGCAGCCGGAGCTGCCTCGTGCCCTGCTCCAGCCGCAGCCGGAGCTGCCTCGTGCCCTGCTCCAGCCGCAGCCGGAGCTGCCTCGTGCCCTGCTCCAGCCGCAGCCGGAGCTGCCTCGTGCCCTGCTCCAGCCGCAGCCGGAGCTGCCTCGTGCCCTGCTCCAGCCGCAGCTGAATTTACTCTCCATGTTCTCTGGAGTAGCTCATGTCTCTCTGGCGCCTCCCACAGCTTTGTTGCTGTCATACAGAATTTTCTCCTTCGACCTTTATGCTGCACTTTCCTGAGTGGCCAGCAGAGGGCGCTCCGTACACACGTTCTATAGGTTGAATCATCAGCTGGCTGTGGTCTGTTACCGAGAGAGCCACGTATCCCATCTCCTGCAGGCCAGCTGTACACTACAACTCCCACCGTCCTCTGCCAATACTCCCGCAGGTCCAACGGTCAACTCCATGTTGTTTATAGCGGAGGAGTTCGTAGTTGTGGGTGGGGTACAGGTCTGATAAAGCAGTGCAGCACCAGTGCACTATGGGTAATCACGCCACATGGCAGAGCTGCTGCAGTGTTATGTGATACTGACAGTGTGTATGAGGTGTGATATGTTATGTGTCTGCAGTGTTATCAGCATCTTTCTCATCATCATCATCATCCTCCCCATCCTTATCCTTGCTCTCTGTAAGATATATTTATTGCTATTGTCTCTTTTTACACTGTATATATTACTGCCCCCTGCTGGACTTTTTGGGGTGATGTTAAATAAAACCAATGATCATCTGTGTCTTATGCCTCGTGTCTTACACACTCATTTCTGTGTATGTAGGTAGAACTGC
Organism: Leptodactylus fallax; assembly: GCA_947044405.1. Classification (NCBI taxonomy): domain Eukaryota; kingdom Metazoa; phylum Chordata; class Amphibia; order Anura; family Leptodactylidae; genus Leptodactylus; species Leptodactylus fallax. The sequence goes on along the minus strand of CAMRHE010000551.1, from coordinate 181,217 downwards.
GTGACCCCTAAATTTAAAGGGCCAGTATGTCTACATGCCGGAGCTTGTATTAGTGCTGGAGTATAAGAGTGACAGATCTCATATGATGTAAATGTACCTGGAAGGTCTCAGTGCTGGAGATAAGTGATAGAAAGTAGTGTTTCTGGAGCAATTATCTCTGTGCTGACCATAACTACAGCGGATGATAATAGATACTAATAGATTGTATTCCCCTGTCCTACAGTCGGCCTCTCCCCTCCTGACGTGGCTGATAACAGATAGTAATAGATTGTATTCCCCTGTCCTACAGTCGGCCTCTCCTCTCCTGACGTGGCTGATAACAGATAGTAATAGATTGTATTCCCCTGTCCTACAGTCGGCCTCTCCCCTCCTGACGTGGCTGATAACAGATAGTAATAGATTGTATTCCCCTGTCCTACAGTCGGCCTCTCCCCTCCTGACGTGGCTGATAACAGATAGTAATAGATTGTATTCCCCTGTCCTACAGTCGGCCTCTCCCCTCCTGACGTGGCTGATAACAGATAGTAATAGATTGTATTCCCCTGTCCTACAGTCGGCCTCTCCCCTCCTGACGTGGCTGATAACAGATAGTAATAGATTGTATTCCCCTGTCCTACAGTCGGCCTCTCCTCTCCTGACGTGGCTGATAACAGATAGTAATAGATTGTATTCCCCTGTCCTACAGTCGGCCTCTCCCCTCCTGACGTGGCTGATAACAGATAGTAATAGATTGTATTCCCCTGTCCTACAGTCGGCCTCTCCCCTCCTGACGTGGCTGATAACAGATAGTAATAGATTGTATTCCCCTGTCCTACAGTCGGCCTCTCTCCTCCTGACGTGGCTGATAACAGATAGTAATAGATTGTATTCTCCTGTCCTACAGTCGGCCTCTCCCCTCCTGACGTGGCTGATAACAGATAGTAATAGATTGTATTCCCCTGTCCTACAGTCGGCCTCTCCCCTCCTGACGTGGCTGATAACAGATAGTAATAGATTGTATTCCCCTGTCCTACAGTCGGCCTCTCCCCTCCTGACGTGGCTGATAACAGATAGTAATAGATTGTATTCCCCTGTCCTACAGTCGGCCTCTCCCCTCCTGACGTGGCTGATAACAGATAGTAATAGATTGTATTCCCCTGTCCTACAGTCGGCCTCTCCCCTCCTGACGTGGCTGATAACAGATAGTAATAGATTGTATTCCCCTGTCCTACAGTCGGCCTCTCCCCTCCTGACGTGGCTGATAACAGATAGTAATAGATTGTATTCCCCTGTCCTACAGTCGGCCTCTCCCCTCCTGACGTGGCTGATAACAGATAGTAATAGATTGTATTCCCCTGTCCTACAGTCGGCCTCTCCTCTCCTGACATGGCTGATAACAGATAGTAATAGATTGTATTCCCCTGTCCTACAGTCGGCCTCTCCCCTCCTGACGTGGCTGGTAACAGATAGTAATAGATTGTATTCCCCTGTCCTACAGGCGGCCTCTCCTGACGTGGCTGATAACAGATAGTAATAGATTGTATTCCCCTGTCCTACAGTCGGCCTCTCCTCTCCTGACATGGCTGATAACAGATAGTAATAGATTGTAGTCACCTGTCCTACAGTCGGCCTCTCCCCTCCTGACGTGGCTGATAACAGATAGTAATAGATTGTAGTCACCTGTCCTACAGTCGGCCTCTCCCCTCCTGACGTGGCTGATAACAGATAGTAATAGATTGTATTCCCCTGTCCTACAGGCGGCCTCTCCTGACGTGGCTGATAACAGATAGTAATAGATTGTATTCCCCTGTCCTACAGTCGGCCTCTCCTCTCCTGACGTGGCTGATAACAGATAGTAATAGATTGTAGTCACCTGTCCTACAGTCGGCCTCTCCCCTCCTGACGTGGCTGATAACAGATAGTAATAGATTGTAGTCACCTGTCCTACAGTCGGCCTCTCCTCTCCTGACGTGGCTGATAACAGATAGTAATAGATTGTATTCCCCTGTCCTACAGTCGGCCTCTCCCCTCCTGACATGGCTGATAACAGATAGTAATAGATTGTATTCCCCTGTCCTACAGTCGGCCTCTCCCCTCCTGACATGGCTGATAACAGATAGTAATAGATTGTAGTCACCTGTCCTACAGTCGGCCTCTCCTCTCCTGACGTGGCTGATAACAGATAGTAATAGATTGTATTCCCCTGTCCTACAGTCGGCCTCTCCCCTCCTGACATGGCTGATAACAGATAGTAATAGATTGTATTCCCCTGTCCTACAGTCGGCCTCTCCTCTCCTGACATGGCTGATAACAGATAGTAATAGATTGTATTCCCCTGTCCTACAGTCGGCCTCTCCCCTCCTGACATGGCTGATAACAGATATTAATAGATTGTATTCCCCTGTCCTACAGTCGGCCTCTCCCCTCCTGACGTGGCTGATAACAGATAGTAATAGATTGTATTCCCCTGTCCTACAGTCGGCCTCTCCCCTCCTGACGTGGCTGATAACAGATAGTAATAGATTGTATTCCCCTATCCTACAGTCGGCCTCTCCCCTCCTGACGTGGCTGATAACAGATAGTAATAGATTGTATTCCCCTGTCCTACAGTCGGCCTCTCCTCTCCTGACATGGCTGATAACAGATAGTAATAGATTGTATTCCCCTGTCCTACAGTCGGCCTCTCCCCTGCTGACATGGCTGATAACAGATAGTAATAGATTGTATTCCCCTGTCCTACAGTCGGCCTCTCCCCTCCTGACGTGGCTGATAACAGATAGTAATAGATTGTATTCCCCTGTCCTACAGTCGGCCTCTCCCCTCCTGACGTGGCTGATAACAGATAGTAATAGATTGTAGTCACCTGTCCTACAGTCGGCCTCTCCCCTCCTGACATGGCTGATAACAGATAGTAATAGATTGTAGTCACCTGTCCTACAGTCGGCCTCTCCCCTCCTGACGTGGCTGATAACAGATAGTAATAGATTGTAGTCACCTGTCCTACAGCTGTGTAGTAGAGTCCGGTGCAGCCTCACAGGCAGCAGGCGGCCATGTTTTTGCTGTCCCCATGGCTGGCTGTCAGGGCCTACCCTGCTGTTTATGTGAGTGATCTGCCTGGGCCCTAGGCTCCTGGTTACACAGAGGTGAATCGCCACCACTTTACTCCACTGGTTTCATATCTGTAATTGCTATATGGGGTATCACTCAGCTTTCCCACACCCCTGAATGCAAAACCTAGATTCTTGACTCTCATCTTAACCTTGTATATTTCTCTCTATATAAAATTGGTCCTCTCCTGGAATATTTGTGATATTCCTCGAAAAATCAAAGCCCCAAGAGTTGTCAACTCCTCCATGTGATACCAAACTCTACCAGCAGGGAGCACTGCAGAGAGCTGACCTGGTGCAGGATACCTGCATCACTGGGCTCAGTATATAGAGGGCTGTAGGTGGGGCCACCTATATATCTGAGCCACTCCGAGTGGGGTGGAGGGCTGGGGTTTGGTCTGAGGTCTATATGAAACAAGGAGGGGTCTGGCCTAAGGTCTGTATAAAATGGGGGGGGGGGGGTCTGTGTATAGGGGGATCAGGGGTGTGACCTGTATTTATTTTACCGCGTGCTGCAGGGGTTCTGTAGTATTTCCAGTTCACGCGGCATAGGTTGAGGGTGTGTCCTATAGTTAAAGGGCGGAGCATATGAGAAGTAAGCTGTATTCCCATCTTCATAGTAATAAGTAGGCCGGTGCGGTGTATACATGTATACTGAGCCTAGCAGAAGACATGGCTGCCGCCTACAGATATGGTTATCATCCACAGCAGCCAATCAGAACTCTGCTTTTATTTTGTAAGGTGTGCTGATTGGTTGGTTGCTATGGTTGTGTGGTAGAAGTGTGGTGGTCATGCTGCATCTGCTGTATTTATCTGCACGTCCAGATGGGAATCCTCATCATCTGGCCTCAGATTTGTAAATAATGAGGGGTTAGGTTGTGCCTCAGCAGGCGTGGCCCCCAGTGCTGCAGGACATGTGGAGAGTATTACTAACTACAACCCTCATCATCTACAGAGCGGGGCCACACACAGCCATTAACTCCTGCAACACCAATGCCGTAGCTCTTAGGAGGATGTATCCTCTACAAGTATGAAGTGTAATGGCACCAGTAATGTAATGTAGCCAGCCTTCCCAGACTCAGATACTGAGCGCCATTGTTTCCCTTCTGGGTGATTCCCAAATCTCCAGGGTTATTATAACATATAATTGGTACAGCGGGGGAGGGGCAGGGCATAATTCACACTGTGTGTGCAGGTCTGTGCCCAGGCATTGGACTCTTGTGTGTCTTCTCTAGAATCCATAGAACATAAGGAGCCTTGTCTGCCCTCCATAGTAATACTAGTCCGTGCCTGTTCACACCTGACAGACTGCAGACACTGCATAGGAGGCTACACAGCGAGATCATAAAGGAGTCACACAACACTATCTAATCTATCTATCTCATTATCTATCTATCTATCTATCTCATATCTATCTATCTCATATCTATCTATCTATCTCATATCTATCTATCTCATATCTATCTATCTCATATCTATCTATCTATCTCATATCTATCTATCTATCTCATATCTATCTATCTCATATCTATCTCATATCTATCTATCTCATATCTATCTATCTATCTATCTCATATCTATCTATCTCATATCTATCTCATATCTATCTATCTCATATCTATCTATCTATCTCATATCTATCTATCTCATATCTATCTCATATCTATCTATCTCCTATCTATTTATCTATCTCATATCTATCTATCTATCTATCTCATATCTATCTATCTCATATCTATCTCATATCTATCTATCTCATATCTATCTATCTATCTCATATCTATCTATCTCATATCTATCTATCTATCTCATATCTATCTATCTCATATCTATCTCTCTACCTCATATCTATCTATCTATCTACCTCATATCTATCTATCTATCTCCTATCTATCTATCTATCTATCTATCTCATATCTATCTATCTATCTCATATCTATCTATCTATCTATCTCCTATCTGTCTATCTATCTATCTATCTCCTATCTATCTATCTCCTATCTATCTATCTATCTATCTATCTATCTATCTATCTATCTATCTCCTATCTATCTATCTATCTCATATCTATCTATCTCCTATCTATCTATCTATCTCATATCTATCTCATATCTATCTATCTCATATCTATCTCTCTACCTCATATCTATCTATCTATCTACCTCATATCTATCTATCTATCTCATATCTATCTATCTCCTATCTATCTATCTATCTCATATCTATCTATCTCATATCTATCTATCTCATATCTATCTATCTATCTCATATCTATCTATCTATCTATCTATCTCCTATCTATCTATCTATCTCCTATCTATCTATCTATCTCCTATCTATCTATCTCCTATCTATCTATCTATCTATCTATCTCATATCTATCTATCTATCTCATATCTATATATCTATCTATCTATCTCCTATCTATCTATCTATCTATCTCATATCTATCCATTCTATCTATCTATCTATCTATCTCATATCTATCTATCTATCTATCTCATATCTATCTATCTATCTATCTCATATCTATCTCTCTACCTCATATCTATCTATGTATCTCATATCTATCTATCTATCTATCTCATATCTATCTATCTCATATCTATCTATCTATCTCATATCTATCTATCTCATATCTATCTATCTATCTCATATCTATCTATCTCATATCTATCTCATATCTATCTATCTCATATCTATCTATCTATCTCATATCTATCTATCTATCTATCTCATATCTATCTATCTATCTCATATCTATCTCATATCTATCTATCTCATATCTATCTATCTATCTCATATCTATCTCATATCTATCTATCTCATATCTATCTATCTCATATCTATCTCATATCTATCTATCTCATATCTATCTATCTACCTCATATCTATCTATCTATCTCATATCTATCTATCTATCTCATATCTATCTCTCTACCTCATATCTATCTATCTATCTATCTCATATCTATCTATCTATCTCATATCTATCTATCTATCTCATATCTATCTATCTCTCATATCTATCTATCTCATATCTATCTATCTATCTATCTCATATCTATCTATCTATCCCATATCTATCTATCTATCTCATATCTATCTATCTCATATCTATCTATCTATCTATCTATCTATCTATCTATCTATCTATCTATCCCATATCTATCTCATATCTATATATCTATCTATCTATCTATCTCCTATCTATCTATCTATCTCCTATCTATCTATCTCATATCTATCTATCTCATATCTATCTATCTCTCTACCTCATATCTATCTATCTATCTATCTCATATCTATCTATCTATCTCATATCTATCTCTCATATCTATCTATCTCATATCTATCTATCTATCTATCTCATATCTATCTATCTATCCCATATCTATCTATCTATCTCATATCTATCTATCTCATATCTATCTATCTATCTATCTATCTATCTATCTATCTATCCCATATCTATCTCATATCTATATATCTATCTATCTATCTATCTCCTATCTATCTATCTATCTCCTATCTATCTATCTCATATCTATCTATCTACTATCTATCTCATATCTATCTATCTATCTATCTCATATCTATCTATCTCATATCTATCTATCTATCTATCTATCTATCTATCTATCTATCTATCCCATATCTATCTCATATCTATATATCTATCTATCTCATATCTATCTATCTCATATCTATCTATCTCATATCTATCTATCTATCTATCTATCTATCTATCCCATATCTATCTATCAATCTATCTATCTCATATCTATCTATCTATCTCATATCTATCTATCTATCATCTATCTATCTATCTCCTATCTATCTATCTCATATCTATCTATCTATCTCATATCTATCTATCTCATATCTATCTATCTATCTCATATCTATCTATCTATCTATCTCATATCTATCTATCTATCTCATATCTATCTATCTATCTATCTATCTCATATCTATCTATCTATTTATCTCATATCTATCTATCTATCTCATTTCTATCTATCTATCTCATATCTATCTATCTCTCTATATCTATCCCATATCTATCTCTCTATATCTATCTATCTATCTATCTATCTATCTCTATCTATCTCTATCTAATATCTATTTATCTTTTAGATATCTGTTTATGTATTTCTCTCTCTTTCAGCACCAGCGCGATACATCACACAGGACACAATAAAGTGCGACACGTTCATATTTTATATAAATAGGTTTTAAATAAATTTGTGCATTTTTAACAATAGAAAAAAGTACAATTATATAAAAACATCATCGCTGTTAGTCACCGACTTGAGGATTGGTTTGACCCTTCCCAGACTTGAGACCCCCATCTCCTTGGTCTGAGGCTGCAGATTGTAATGTAACTGCGTCTGATTATGTGCTGTAGTGTCCTGCTCTGGTGGGAGGGGGCGCTGTTTGGTATTTAGCCATTCAGATCAATGTATTTATTATATCTGAAGCGTTTGTCTTTGCGATGTGCTACCATTCATAGACAGAGCCACTTGGTGGCACCGCATTGTCTCAATGCTAGGCTTTATGTGGTCACATGACACAAGCCGCATTGTCATTGAAGTTACGCTTTAGATGTGTGATTATCCCTTATTAATTAAAGCCAGTGGCTGGCTGATGGATCTGGAGCGTACGGTGCCAAGCATTGTGGGTCACTGAACTACAACATGTGGAAGAGCATCTGGTCTGCAGAAGCCTTGGTGCTGGTGGTGGGGGCTCCTTAGAGTCAATGAGTCCTAGAGATCGTCTTTATGATCCTAATTCTGGTGGTCGTGGTCATGAATCATATGATGGGTCTATGTGCAACTTCATGCTCCAGTAGGGGGAGTATTATGTGAGGGGTCCTATGGGTGTGACTATCCAATGAGTTAGGGTGTCGGAAAGTGTCCTACTTCGGTGTCTAGGTGACTGGTGGTTTTCGAGAGCTGCTGGTTGGACCTGTAGCCATAAATACAATGTTTTGCAGTTTCCAGGGCATCTTGTACCATAAAATGATAATATAACAAGAATAAATACATAAATAGAATAGAATAGGTGTGCACAGTGGGCCATAGCGTGCCAATAGTCTATAAAAGTGGTCATGTAGTCCACCAGCAGGAGCATTGTGCCCCTTCTAGTTGGAGACCTCCATTTATACAGACTTTTGGCTAACTTGTGCGCCCATTTGTTAATTCAGACCTTTGTAGCTACATACTCTGGTAACATTAGCACCATTGCAAGGCTTGATATGTTCCAAGGAACAGGTCTGACCCGTATCCAGCTCTAGTCTTGATTCTGTGAAGCTCTATGTCCATTCAGGGCTGGGATTGTGGTACAGAAACCATCTATAGCACCTTCATGTCTCTCACCTGAAGAGGCAACCTACACTCTAAGGGACATCGTATGGGTGAAGCACCATGAGTGAGGCCAACAGGACAGATGTACAGTGAAACCTCTTTGACAAGACCACCCCACCCTTGCCCTGACCATATTTTCTGTGATGGATTTTGTTTTCTATATTATTAACCATCTTCTTTGAGAAGACCATCCTCCTAAAAGACTACTTTTTATGCAATTTTGGTTGGTTATCTCAAAAAGGTTTCACTGTATTTCATAGTAGACCTCATGAGTTGAGATGCTACCAATCCTAAAGTTTCCAATCCTACTAAATCACCCAATGTGTGGGTCACTCTTCAACCACCAGAAATCCTTCTACTATGACCATCTTCCATTCACCTATCACTATTACTTCTTGACTAGACACCGCCTAGGTTCCTCAAATAATCAACCCCTTCTGTTGGCCTACCAGCATTATCCCTTATTTCTGAGATTATGGGAACAGCTACTAGCATTCTCATGGGATTCCTCAAAGTTTTGGTATCAACATATTTATCCTATATATTTATTTAATGTTCATATTAAATAATTTCGGGTATCCAGACCCTACTTCTCAGTTCTCAATGAGGAATCAGCTCCTCAAAACCAACTATCATAGTTTCTTGATGAGTCCTTCAACCTCCTTAGCAATTGAGTGGTCCCCGTCATACCTTTAGCCTTCAAAGTTCATAGGGGATGTAAAGAAATGTCCATGGAAAGTTAAAAGCCAAGAGAAAGACACTTCGGGAAAAGCCACCAGTGGTGGACCAGCCATCATCACTGGCTTACTGTAGGAGTCTTATTGTTTCTGTACAAGAGTCTCCAAGGCTCTTTTGAGATTTCCATTGAGAGGAGTCTGTACCACTGCTGATCACCCATTAATACAAGTCTTTGGATGATTATGGGCTCTATGAGCCAACAAGGCAGATTAGGTAAGACCATTACATGGCCAAGTTACCCCCAATTTGGACCAGGATACTTATGAAAACAAGGTTCTTGTATCCAGCTTGAAGACTTTGTGTCTTCTTAACACCTTCATTTTCCGGCCTAATATAACAAGGCTAAATTAAGTTTGTTTGTTTTTTCACTGTCCCAGTGTTAAGCTTTGCCTATTTTTGGCTATGTCTTGTCTTCCTCAGAATTTCAAGAATCTGTGCTCTTCGTTTCATCCAGTCTTCTGCTGGTTTCTTTGGTTGGATTGAACGTGTGGTTGGTTTGGGGACAAAGAAGGTGTACTTGAGACGTGGGGCTCTCTGGTCACTTACAACCAAAGCTTGAACGGTCAAGGACTCTTTCAGGGGCCCGCGTCCTACGATAGTCTCCATGGATTTCGTAGCTCCGCTGTATCTTATGGTTAGCCCTCCTCCAACATTGACATCTAATTCAGATGGCACCAAGATGTAATTGCCATTGAGAGCATAAGATCCATCTTGACGTTTCACAGCCAGGTAGACTCCATCGCTGGTGGAGGATGAGCCGCTGTTCTGACGGATCAGGATGTTGGTTGCTCCGGCAGGGATAGTAACCACGTCATTGTATCCATATCTGAAATAGAATTGTAATGAGGAAAATTACTAAAAGTTCTTCTTCTCAACAAGTTCTTACAGCTGTGTGGCAACCAATATGGCTGCAATCACAACTCATTGCCCATGGGGCTTTATGAATGTAGATGTACGTCTATAGACCACATGTCCAACTTATCATGTATATGTCATCAGCTTGTGGTGAGAGGCCTGAGGGAAGTGGATGATGATAGGGGTCACCAATTAGGTCCTATGTAGCCGAGACAAAAGTTGGAGGAGGAAATAAGGCAGAAGCAGTGACTTCTTACCGGGGTTTTGTAAAGGATCCATAAGTCTTGGTACAGGCAGAACCATTTCCTCCACACACCATGCACTTGTCAAACTTCTTCTTGGATCCAATGACACGGTCACATCCAGCATGGACACAGCGTCCCTGAACACACACTGAGGTGGAGTCTGGAGAACAGGGTGTGCCATCTGCCACCTGTGGAAACAAACAGGTGAGTTACATTTAAGGCTTAGTAACTTAGCAGATACCTTTTTTTTAATATGCCTCATTTTATACTCTGTTCACATCCAAAGCCAAGTTCACAGCCTTGCTTTTTTCAGTAAATGTTGAGACTTTAGAACCTCATGTCTCATCCCTGATATATTCAAGACCTGCTTTTTGGGTCACTCTATCTCAGTTAAGCTATTAGAGGTGTGTCTGTCAACAAGGTGCTAAAAGATTCCAAGTTGCAGGCAGCAGAATTGGAAATGCAGCTTTGGATGTAACTGGAGTTCAGTGAAACAATGTAAACTTTGAATATAGTCTTGGTACTCACTCTTGGCTCCAAAACATAGTAGTATCCCAAGGGTCGGGACTGACAGGTGAGTTTACATTGATCTTTCTCTGCAATTCCATTGTAACGTGGTACCCAGTCCATTGGAGAGGGGAAGCCCTTGAAGAGGTCTACTCGGTGGTTGTACATGGCGCACTGCTGCTCTCTATAGGTCAGTGCTGCAATGTAAAGAAAATATTGCTCACATTACTATCATCGATTCGAATCCCGGAACCATCTGCATGAAGAATTTAGTATATTTTCAAAAAGTTGGCTGGTAGGACATTTCTACTCACCATTGCCAGTAGGGCATTCCTGGGTATTACAGGATCTATACTGTGTCCTCTTCCCCTCACAGTATTTGCCTCCATTCCGAGGGACAGGTTTGTTGCACTCACGGTGAGAAAATTGCACTCCACCTCCACATGTCCTTGAGCATTGTCCGTAAGGACCCCAAGAACCCCAGCCTCCATTAACTGGTGTCTGCCAAAAAAGAATGACAAATGTTTGCTTTTGGTCTTTAGGGTTGATTATCACATGCGCATGGTCAACTGAAGTCCATAGTACTTACATTATAAGCTTTCATCTCCACACGGTTGATACATCGCCCATTCATACAGGTCTTGCCCACTCCACATTGGGTACCGTCTGCCCAAGGGAAATGCTTAGTTTGGCACATGAAATGACCGTCTATCCTGCCTGTGCACCAAAGGGATGAGCAGGGAGTGTGCAAGTTAGGGCAATGCCGAGAGTCTGGCCCAAAGGTCAGCTGGCACTGACGATCGGAGTCGTAGTCGTTACCCGGGAATGGGACGGGTAGTCGAAGTGGAGCATGAGGCTTATCCAGAAGACAATGACCTGCAGAGCAAAGAAATATGTCAATATTTTCCTAAGAGGTTTTTGGAGATTTTTAAGACATTGACATCGTAGACTCCAAGAATTTGGTGGAGACATTACTGATTACAGGTGTTTGTGTATTTATAGGGTCATCACTGTTGGGCCATTGTACCCACCATTTCCATTGTCCAAGAAATCTGTGATGAACTTGGCGCTGCATGGTGACCATAGCTCCTCTGGGTCTACGTAGGACATGACTGGTGCCATCATATGTCTAGTGTTACTTGACGGACGGTTGAGATCAATGCATGGTTTGGAGTTGTCATGAAGCATATTGAATACATGTCCTATGGTGAGTAAGAGATGATATGTAACTATGGTGACATCATCAATATCATGATCAACTCCATAGAAGAAAAATAGGATTTGGCAGCCATCTTGTTGATGGTTGACCTTCAACTTACCAAGTTCATGTGCAGCGGTAAATGCAGACTGCAAGCCATCATCCTCCACAATGGAACAGCTGCGTGATGGATCACAGACCGTCCCAACATCAGCCATCCCCAGCGTGTCACAGGTGGACACTCCGCAGAGGTTCTGTTAACAGAATGTACAGTCAGTATACACACTATTCTGTCATATATTGGGAAATCATAAAAACTTAGGATTGTGACTGAGAACCTGGAGCTTTTGATGTGATTGGCGTCCAAGACATGATAACCACTTACCTGTCTGGTGAAGAGAATGGCTGTGTCAAAGTGTTCGGAGTCAGAGTCGTTTGCCTTGTTCAGACCTTTCTGCCACTCGCAGAAGTTCCTTAGCATCTCAGCAGCGTTTGTGGTCATCTTCAGCCCCCCATAGGTATTGGATTTGTCCGCCCGGCCTATTACCACCAGCCGTGTCACCACAACGTTAACTGGATTCTTCAAGCTTGGATGTCGAAAGAATTTGGCTGCAGCTGCCATGACCGTCAGCAGGTACCGCTTGAGACCTGCACCGTGGAATGTTGCCATTGTCTCATCTGCAACCACCAGGGTCTCGACGTAGCGTGGAACAGATGCAAAACGCTATGGAAAATAAGAGAGAGAACATAATTTAATAAAGTAACACCTATAACAAATATGTTCACCCCTTTCCCACTATGTATCAAGGTGAAATTCTCCTATAAGCTTATTAGTCTTCAACTCTACGCTTAAAGAACCTTGAGTTGGCCTTTCTTGTGTTTTTCCAGCAAGGCAAGGGTTACAAGAAGACTCTTGGAGAATAGACAGATATTTAGAGAGCAGATAATAGGAACACAGTGTTGCAATGCCGAACATATGAGTTATGACCGTAGAAAGGCCTTAATCCCAAGAACGTGGATGAAGGGGGAGAGGGGGGATTCTCAGATTTAGACCTGGAATTTACAGCTCCATCCATGAGCATTACATCATCGCTGACGTGTTTCTGCTCACTTTCCGACATTGTATAAGTCATCGCCGACGCTCAACGCAGATACCCAATAACAGCAAACCGGGTTCTCCTAATACCAATCTATCCCCATTGTTTTTATACAATGACAGCTTCCTGGAAAACGCTTCTGAATACTGCCGGCTGCTTTTATTCACATTTCCACATATCTTGCGCAAGTAAAGTATTAGTGGGATGTCCCTACCATGTGTTACATAAACAATGCGTAATATGTGGGATCGAAGAGGAGGACAACTGATGTGTACAGGATGTACTGGTCCTCCTGAAATCCCCAAAAATTACTATCTGGACGTTGTTGCGTTTCATGTCACTCAGCTTCAATTTATAAGGATAGTTCTTGGAAGGAGACGTGTTCTGATATGGCCATTACCAAGAATTATCAGACGTTTCCTTTCAAGCTACGGCCAAGATACAACGTAGACTGAGAAAATTTAGAGTACGGTGAAAGAAGCCTTGAGCGGCCGTGCTGGAGATCTTATCGATACGGTACAGTTACCTAGACAAAAGACTAACAGGGACTTATTTCCTCTTCGACTCTCTTTCATTTCCTTGAAGGCTCCTTATCCCATTTATGCTGCATTGTCGCTCATCACAGGATTTTATGGGTCATTGGTCCTGGATGCTGTTCACCTATTGAGCATTGTACGGTAACTCTACCCCTTCCTTCAAGACGTACAAAGAAAACATTCATTCTTTCATCGTCTGGGGTAGGGGGGGTATAGGTTGACTGAGTAAGCAATCATACATCGGAGCCTCATGTTTGGACCCCATGATGAGTGATGGCTGGCAACGCTCCACTCAAGGCTGTTGTGTATGCTCTGGTGCCAACACAAGAGAAAGTTCTATTATTGTACCGCCATGTCACAGAGCCTATACATGTATATACATAAAGCAATGCGCGGGTGTGCGCTTACACCCTCTGTGCCGCGAAGCTGTTTTTTTCAATCGGAAACAAAGTCCTGCATGTCCGACTTTGTTTCCGACGAAAAAAACAGGCTTCGCGGCACAGAGGGTGTAAGCGCACACCCGCGCATTGCTTTAAAACCCCATGGAGTTTTAAGCAATGCGTCACAAACCTTTCCCTATCCAGTTTTCCGACATTTAGGTCGGATTCGCGGCGGATGGAGTGCCTTACAGTTTACACTGTAGAAGGTTGCCACTTTGTGCTATTCAGACTTGACTAATGTGCTGCACAGACTTATGGCACCCTGATATTCAAGCAACATGTGTTATGGTGCAAGAAAACAGGCAGCTTGAGAGAAAAGGAAGCGAACAATCAAGATATGGAGGGGAAGATGCAAAAACAGCATGTAGAATAAGCTTTGGGTGCGTTGAGAAGGAGGCCACTGGGAGTCGTGAACATTAGGAGCCGCTACTCTGTCTGTCCAACCTAGATGACAGTAAAGCCTCAAACAATAAGGATAACTTGAAGAACCGGCTCTGGTTTATAGCAGACAGGAAGGAGTCAACAGAACCGGGAAGATGGGTAACTTGGCACCAGCGCCAGTGCATTTTTGTATTTTTTGGAATCGCTCTGCCACAGCCGAGAGTTCTTCACATTGTCAGTTTATTGGGAGACGACCAGCAAAGTACAACATTATTAGTGTATCCAATCTCATGGCGGTGGAACTGCCCAGGCTTGCAAGCTACAGGCGGGGTCGGACTGTGCTGTTCTTCTGTTGGGCAAGAAAGAGCTGGGAAGGCGATAGTTTCCGATTCAGAGATTGTTTCCAAAGATCACATTTCTAGAAAACCAAGAATAAGGGGAAGTAGGCGCTACAAGATGCAGGGAGGAAAAGGACAGAGCCATAGGCCCCTTCGACTCAGTAGTCCTATACATTTATATGTATATACCACCTCTCTAGATACAAAACAACTCCCAGCATACCCAGATAACACGCTAGGAGTTGTAGTTATGCAACAACTGGTAAGCCACAAGTTGAGACCACTAATCTAGATGAAGGATTTACAGAAAGGCAGGCATCCTGCAACCTATGGCTCTTCAGCTGTCGGAGAACTACAACTCCCATCAAGCGTGACAAGTCTGGATATCATACACCAGCAAGGAAAATCCCTCTTGGAACAACTGCATCTGTAATAAGGTTTTCCGTTTTTACTCATATATCTGGGTTAAGATGGAAAAAACGTCTTGGTAGACTTTTGCTGGAAAACGGATGATTGTAGGAAAAATAGGTCTGTGGTAAAGGCATTAACCAACGTAACCTTACATTCCTTGGCTTGTGCCCAGACAACCCGAGTCTCTACAAAGCTCCTGGAGACGCGGACATGTCAGTTTTCCATCTATCGGCCCCCACAATAGGCCCAGACAGAAGTCAGTGGGAGACTTCAATGACTCAGGTTAAGAACCTTCTTTATTGACCGGTTCCTTCCTTCCTTGCTCGAGTGGGATGTCTACTACTGTCCTTCCGTCTGGATCAATCACCCCAGGAGGCTGCCATATTTATTATTCCAAAAGACATAATGTTCACCCTTCCATGTTATAGAGATAAACCATCTGGTTTCTGCATCCTCAAATGTAATTCTGTAAATCAGATCATACAAAATCTAATAATATAAGAATATAACTACTATAATACTGCCCCTATGTACAAGAATATAACTATTATAATACTACCTCCTATGTACAAGAATATAACTACTATAATACTGCTCCTATGTACAAGAATATAACTACTATAATACTGCTCCTATGTACAAGAATATAACTACTATAATACTGCTCCTATGTACAAGAATATAACTACTATAATACTGCTCCTATGTACAAGAATATAACTACTATAATACTGCCCCTATGTACAAGAATATAACTACTATAATACTGCTCCTATGTACAAGAATATAACTACTATAATACTACCTCTATGTACAAGAATATAACTACTATAATACTGCCCCCCTATGTACAAGAATATAACTACTATAATACTGCTCCTATGTACAAGATTATAACTACTATAATACTGCTCCTATGTACAAGAATATAACTACTATAATACTACTCCTATGTACAAGAATATAACTACTATAATACTGCCCCCTATCTACAAGAATATAACTACTATAATACTGCTCCTATGTACAAGAATATAACTACTATAATACTACTCCTATGTACAAGAATATAACTACTATAATACTGCTCCTATGTACAAGATTATAACTACTTTAATACTGCTCCTATGTACAAGAATATAACTACTATAATACTACTCCTATGTACAAGAATATAACTACTATAATACTGCTCCTATGTACAAGAATATAACTACTATAATACTGCTCCTATGTACAAGAATATAACTACTATAATACTACTCCTATGTACAAGAATATAACTACTATAATACTACCTCCTATGTACAAGAATATAACTACTATAATACTGCTCCTATGTACAAGATTATAACTACTATAATACTGCTCCTATGTACAAGAATATAACTACTATAATACTGCTCCTATGTACAAGAATATAACTACTATAATACTACCTCCTATGTACAAGAATATAACTACTATAATACTGCCCCCTATGTACAAGAATATAACTACTATAATACTGCTCCTATGTACAAGAATATAACTACTATAATACTGCTCCTATGTACAAGAATATAACTACTATAATACTACCTCCTATGTACAAGAATATAACTACTATAATACTACTCCTATGTACAAGAATATAACTACTATAATACTGCCTCCTATGTACAAGAATATAACTACTATAATACTGCCTCCTATGTACAAGAATATAACTACTATAATACTACTCCTATGTACAAGAATATAACTACTATAATACTTCTCCTATGTACAAGAATATAACTACTATAATACTGCCCCCTATCTACAAGAATATAACTACTATAATACTACTCCTATGTACAAGAATATAACTACTATAATACTACTCCTATGTACAAGAATATAACTACTATAATACTGCCCCCTATCTACAAGAATATAACTACTATAATACTGCCTCCTATGTACAAGAATATAACTACTATAATACTACTCCTATGTACAAGAATATAACTACTATAATACTACTCCTATGTACAAGAATATAACTACTATAATACTGCACCTATGTACAAGAATATAACTACTATAATACTGCCCCTATCTACAAGAATATAACTACTATAATACTACTCCTATGTACAAGAATATAACTACTATAATACTACCCCCTATGTACAAGAATATAACTACTATAATACTGCTCCTATGTACAAGAATATAACTACTATAATACTACTCCTATGTACAAGAATATAACTACTATAATACTACCCCCTATGTACAAGAATATAACTACTATAATACTGCTCCTATGTACAAGAATATAACTACTATAATACTGCCCCTATCTACAAGAATATAACTACTATAATACTACCTCCTATGTACAAGAATATAACTACTATAATACTACCTCCTATGTACAAGAATATAACTACTATAATACTGCCCCTATGTACAAGAATATAACTACTATAATACTGCTCCTATGTACAAGAATATAACTACTATAATACTGCTCCTATGTACAAGAATATAACTACTATAATACTGCTCCTATGTACAAGAATATAACTACTATAATACCGCTCCTATGTACAAGAATATAACTACTATAATACTACTCCTATGTACAAGAATATAACTACTATAATACTGTTCCTATGTACAAGAATATAACTACTATAATACTGCTCCTATGTACAAGAATATAACTACTATAATACTGCTCCTATGTACAAGAATATAACTACTATAATACTGCTCCTATGTACAAGAATATAACTACTATAATACTGCCTCCTATGTACAAGAATATAACTACTATAATACTGCTCCTATGTACAAGAATATAACTACTATAATACTGCTCCTATGTACAAGAATATAACTACTATAATACTGCTCCTATGTACAAGAATATAACTACTATAATACTGCCCCTATCTACAAGAATATAACTACTATAATACTACCTCCTATGTACAAGAATATAACTACTATAATACTGCCCCCTATGTACAAGAATATAACTACTATAATACTGCCCCCTATGTACAAGAATATAACTACTATAATACTGCCCCCTATGTACAAGGGAGTATTATTCCTTTGGGCATAGATGTATAAATCCGTCATTACAATGACTATAGATTATATAGATGTGTCACCACTTGTTGATGATTTCCAGTAAATCTCTTATTATTACGCTCCAGCATGCTCTTGTATGTAAACATAATCATCTGGAGATCTAAGAAGTGCTCGCTGACAAATCCTGATAGATTATCTTCCAGATTGGTACTTCCCATTCTACGGTTCGATTAGCTTCATCAGACATCCCAGCCCAAATCTCTTATCTCAAGACACGTTCTCATTGTGTCCTCATACACCTGTGCAAGCCTCAGATGTTTGCCATGGCACTGGACCCCGCCAAGCTGGCCAAGAAAGAAAGAGAGGCAATGATCCAAATGCTAAACAAAGCGTGACCAAATATGGCAGACGTCCGGCAACCCCTCGTCAGGGCCCAGAGCTGCAACCGGGCCAATTTATATTGTATTGACGGGCCCTTGAATGAGGCTCAAAGCAAATGTTTTTTGGAACTTGGAAAGGAATGTAGAACAGGTTGGGACAAGGAACGGAGAGGATCTTAAGATGATCAGCATTAGATATGTGTTACTTATCGCTCTATTAACCAGCAGAGGGCACAGAAATAAAGAGACATCAAAGTCTATTGTACCTCCGCTACCTGTCCTCCTCCCTCCCTCTCCCCTTTAGTTATGGGAGAATACAGTGGAGGTCTCTTATCTTCACATCATCAGATGGTAACATTTACGAGATGACCCTGGAATAACATCCAGATCTCATCTTTAGCGCTTGCTCTTCCTTATATTTTCTTCCAGGCAAAAATACTGATCTCAGTTTCGTAAAGGGGCCTCAATTCACCTCACTAAGACATGAATACATTCCTGGAAAGAATAAGGACTTCTCAGTATGTTCTGACACATAACGAAGAACAAAACCCAGCTTTACAGGAGCTGTCTGACATTGAGCTCTCTGCAAGTTCTTCATGATCAAAGCGCTGTAGATTTAATATTGTAATGCCCACATCTTGGCCAGGAACATCACATTGGGTTGTGTTTTTTAACTACACACCTATATGCGATAGTTTTCGTGACATTGTGATGTGATGAGGTATAAGAGAAGTAGGATATCTCTTGTAAAATTGTGACCAGCCCACAACATGCTATATACATCTCCCAAACAAAAAAACTTGACCCAAGATATCCAACCTCTGCCAATATTATTTTGCTGGCCATAAAAGGTTATATTTTGGCAATAATCAGACCCAAGGTACGCTCAGCCTCCTCGTATGTCATGACTGACGCCCTTCAAGAGTTCCACCAATAGTAAACTGTGGATGCTGCTAGTTTAACTTCGGCTGCATGAGTATCATGTTAGGATTACAGCGATGACCAAGGCAGTGGTTGGCACAGCCGCCTTGTATTAGTGCCATCAGGAGTTCCAGTCCAACCAAAACTTGGCAGAATCCCGTGTTCCCTCCCACGCTCAAAATTTATGCTGACTAGTCAATCTGTCTACACTATGTTCAGTTGATGGGTATATAGACCTTAGTGTAAGATGACTAGTCCACAAGATAATGATTAGGATGAGCAGACATGGTTATTCCTGGTTCTACCCAATAACCTAGATCCATCATCAACCTTCTGTATTAGGCATTGGCGGCTGAAGTCTGGCAGATGGGTGCCAAGTATAATGTGACACTTCCAAACCACTACGTTCTACTGATTTTTGCCCAGTTACATAGTATTTACCATAAGCAACCTTATTAATATCACTGTGGTTAATAACTAATGTCATGAGGTTAATTTTGACAAGTATTTGGATGATCTTACCTTAGATCTCTTCAACGAGGCTGTCTTGTGTTTCCCAGAGTGATTATTGCCATCGTGTTCTCCTGGCACTCTCATGGACACTTGGGGACCAACATTGCACATAGGTCCATGGCCTTTCTCTGGCACTTTCCTCCGTATGATGTGAGCTCCAACACCCTCGGCGCTGTTTTGTCCTCCACCTTCCAATGGTTGAATGTGATATTCTGAACCTCTGAACTGGAGAACGCCCAAGAGAGATGCCCCATTGTAATTCACTGCAGCGATAGATTCCGGATCAGAATTTACAGCACCGGTAAAGTAGCTGCCAGATTCGGAGAGACCATTGGCATCTGACTGTCCATTTCTGCCAACGTATTGTACCGTCAAGTCTTCTGAGAGAAAGCTGGGATCTCTCTCCAAATCTAGAACCAATTCTTCACCAAAAGCACGGAATCGGAAAGTGAGGCGACTTTCCGAGGATACCTCAAAACCATTTCCAGGCCAGCCTGGCTGCTCTTGGCGGAAGCTGGAGTTTAGTCTTTCCGGAAACACAATTTCCTCCTTGTAACCGGCTTGAGGTCTCTCTCCAAGAGCAAGAACCACGTGTACCCAAGCAGCAGTAACAACACTGAGGCAGAACACGAACGTAGAGCAGGACATCTTCACTGTCACCCTGAGGATCTACAAAAAACCTTAACGTGCTTAGAAAAAAAATCAGTCAACCTAAAAACCCACAAATTTACAAAAACAGTTTAGCACCAAGAATTATAAACCCCAAACTAAGAGTCCTGATATGAATAAGACAAACTTGTACTCCCACCAGGACGAGAACTTGGAAGATTTCTCTTAAAGTCCAAAAACTATGTTCATTGGGAGAAAATCCATCTTTCCATCCTTGGAATCAATTTCTGGGCGTTTTTTTTTCTTTTCTTTTTTTAATATTTTCCTTTTCTTAGAAATTCAAGTTTTGCTGATTTTGTTCCACCACAAATTTTCTTACGAAAAAAAAAAAAGGAATAAAAAAAATGAGCTAAAACCTGAGTTGGAATCCAGGAATGGAGTAAAGTTGATAAGATCTGGACCCAGGAATGAATTTTCTTTGCCCAAAAAGAAAAGTTTGAGAATCTTGTGAAGTGTCTTGGCTTTGCTCCTTGCAGTTCTCCTTCCCTTTCCCCTCTTGTTCTGTGAACTGACTGATCATTTAGCAGCGGGCTGTATTTAACAGCTGTCTCAGCTGAGCCCAGATTGGCTGAAACTTTTTTTTTTCCTTTCTCTAAACATAAATTGATGTAGCTCAGGCGCAGGGGGACACTAGAGAATTTTTTTTTTTCATAAATGATGATTAATATCCTGCCCCCCCCCCCTCAACCGACCCCATTAAAAAGAAGCCCCCCCCCCCCCCCTACCATTCCCTGAAAGGAAGTTGTTAAGTGCGGAAAGGGTTAAGTGAGCAACGATCCAGCCTTCCAAGTTCAGAAGGCTGCAGAGAACAAAGATTGAGGCTCGGTTCCAACTTCTGACACAGCTGTTTTAATGTATGTCTGTATTACTCGCCCCTCTCCCAGCTTAGTACTACTGAGCTCAACCCGCCTGTCTCTCCTCTGCCGGTGGAGCTTTATTTTATTTTGGGTTTATTTTTGTTTTTTATCTTTTGTATTCATTTTGTTTTTGTAATTATTAACTTGACTGCTCGGAACAGAATTGGAATAAAAGGTTGACCGTAGCTTTAAGCATGGCATGCGGGAAGCCCATAGTGGCTAGTGATGATGTTGTCACGGCATGGCATCATGTCCACTATAAATTTGCCATTATAAACATTATAGGTGCGTTATATTGACGTCACTAAAAATGGGGTGACAACCTTTCGACAAAGTTATCAATTGTGGACATGTTAACAATATTTGATAGTACCACTTTTTGTAAACCACTAAACCAACCCTAATAAGTCTACACAATTGCTCTGGTCTGACATGTGTCCCATATGGCATCATTATCTTACACTCGTAAATTACTACTTTGGGCCATTTTGCCATAATATTGTGTCTACTCCAAACCTCAATGACTGGCATTATTTATATGACTGGTCTAGTCTACTTCACTCTTTTGTTTCCTTCATGACCTTGACTTGGTAAAATTACAAGTTTAGATTGTTTTGCCCCAGTCATGGGCCCCTTTTGTGACCTCTGTGACCGAAACCCATTACAGCGTCTACACAGTGTATCACTGATAACCATCGTCCTCTGTAAATGCACCATCCAGACCTCATAATTTTACTACATGAGCATTCTTTCCTTGGATGGTGTTACGTGTCACCAGACCTCCAAGGTGAACACATTTTTCTTGTGTCCTCCAAATGTCGGCTTACTCCATCCCCCTACAGGGATCCATCTCTATATTTCTTTCCTTTAGTTTACACCACTTAAGACAATGTCAATTCTATGCCCACCAAAATCAACAAGTAACCAGGAAATCTTTACCTGAGGGACAATGTCCCATCTGAAGTCTTAATAGTCCTTGTCGGACATTATTGGATCTTGGCTCTAACACAATCACTAACACTAACACATGGTCCTGCAGATGACAACCAAATTTTAAGGGTACTATGGTCTATTTCCCAAGGTACAAGTTGGAGGTTGGGCCTCCAGAACCTTTTTATTTGGTGGGGCCCAAGGAACCTCAGTTAGACACTGTTTATGTTGAGCGAGTACCACTAGTTGACCATAGGGGTCATTCCTTATCAGAACTGGTTAGTTCAACTGGGCCATGTGACCATCGAAATTTCAACCAGCTTCTTGACTACACAGAAAGGCTCCATGGAAGTTTGTCACAATACCAAATGGCTTCACATAGGGGAGGTGCATATATTATGCCATTCCCACCGCCATTGGACAGACAAGTTCATGAAATGTTGATGACCCTGCTGTTGACCTTCTGGTAGCTTTCCCCAGTCTGGACATCTCCTCTCACGTCTCCTTCCTCTGACGCACCAGGAAGATGCGGTTTATGGATTTTGTAGGAAAAACAAACCAGAATCTCCGTCTAAGACAACTTTTCCCTGAAAGAGTAATGAAATAAGATGGATTGGATAATATTTACATGCCCAGGGGTTCATTTATTTATCAGATGAATGTAAACCTCTAAGTTTATTTATCTCCAGATTCAGTACTTTAAAAGTAACATAGAGCTGGTGTCTGAGCGTTGCAGTGAGGGCTACAGGAGGAGAGGAACATAGAGCTGATGTCTGAGCGTCACACTGAGGGCTACAGGAGGAGAGGAACATAGAGCTGATGTCTGAGCGTCAGACTGAGGGCTACAGGAGGTCTGGAACATAGAGCTGATGTCTGAGCGTCACACTGAGGGCTACAGGAGGAGAGGAACATAGAGCCGATGTCTGAGCGTCACACTGAGGGTTACAGGAGGACAGGAACATAGAACTGATGTCTGAGCGTCACACTGAGGGCTACAGGAGATCTGGAACATAGAGCTGATGTCTGAGCGTCACACTGAGGGCTACAGGAGGAGAGGAACATAGAGCCGATGTCTGAGCGTCACACTGAGGGTTACAGGAGGACAGGAACATAGAGCTGATGTCTGAGCGTCACACTGAGGGCTACAGGAGGAGAGGAACATAGAGCTGATGTCTGAGCGTCACACTGAGGGCTACAGGAGGACTGGAACATAGAGCTGATGTCTGAGCGTCACACTGAGGGTTACAGGAGGACAGGAACATAGAACTGATGTCTGAGCGTCACACTGAGGGTTACAGGAGGTCTGTAACATAGAGCTGATGTCTGAGCGTCACACTGAGGGCTACAGGAGGTCTGGAACATAGAGCTGATGTCTGAGCGTCACACTGAGGGCTACAGGAGGTCTGGAACATAGAGCTGATGTCTGAGCGTCACACTGAGGGTTACAGGAGGACAGGAACATAGAACTGATGTCTGAGCGTCACACTGAGGGCTACAGGAGGTCTGTAACATAGAGCTGATGTCTGAGCGTCACACTGAGGGCTACAGGAGGTCTGGAACATAGAGCTGATGTCTGAGCGTCGCAGTGAGGGCTACTGAAGGACTGGACCATAGAGCTGATGTCTGAGCGTCACACTGAGGGCTACAGGAGGAGAGGAACACAGAGCTGATGTCTGAGCGTCACACTGAGGGTTACAGGAGGACAGGAACATAGAACTGATGTCTGAGCGTCACACTGAGGGTTACAGGAGGACAGGAACATAGAGCTGATGTCTGAGCGTCACACTGAGGGCTACAGGAGGACTGGAACATAGAGCTGATGTCTGAGCGTCACACTGAGGGCTACAGGAGGTCTGTAACATAGAGCTGATGTCTGAGCGTCACACTGAGGGCTACAGGAGGAGAGGAACATAGAGCTGATGTCTGAGCGTCACACTGAGGGCTACATGAGGAGAGGAACATAGAGCTGATGTCTGAGCGTCACTGAGGGCAACAGGAGGAGAGGAACACAGAGCTGATGTCTGAGCATCTCAGTGAGGGCTACAGGAGGACAGGAACATAGAGCTGATGTCTGAGCGTCACACTGAGGGCTACAGGAGGAGAGGAACATAGAGCCGATGTCTGAGCGTCGCACTGAGGGCTATAGGAGGACTGGAACATAGAGCTGATGTCTGAGCGTCTCAGTGAGGGCTACAGGAGGAGAGGAACATAGAGCTGATGTCTGAGCGTCACACTTAGGGCTACAGGAGGAGAGGAACATAGAGCCGATGTCTGAGCGTCACACTGAGGGCTACAGAAGGAGAGGAACATAGAGCTGATGTCTGAGCGTCACACTGAGGGCTACAGGAGGAGAGGAACATAGAGCCGATGTCTGAGCGTCACACTGAGGGCTACAGGAGGACTGGAACATAGAACTGATGTCTGAGCGTCGCACTAAAGGCCATGGCAGCACTGAGAGTTATTACCAGTCAGGGCATAACAGTGGGCACCATACAGTATACTATGGGGTTGTGCAGCTGATTTATTAGATCATGACCGACAGGCTGGCAGCTGAGTGGGGCTGCGCCCCTGTGGATCTCCATCTGAACTTGTGATTGGCTTAAAGCATCATATTCAGTGACATCATCACTCAGGGCCTAGTGATGTCACTTGCCTCAGGCCTGGGGTTTAGATTATGGCCACAGAGCTTGTAACTAAGTGATATGAGATAACTACTTTACCCCAAGGAGCTTATGTTATGTGTCAGATGGTGGAAATTGCTCCAATATTATATTTGTTACATCCAGGTAGTGGCTTCTGTGGGTAATGTGCGCATTTCCTGCAATGGGGGAAGGAAGTGGGCACCATGACATCACCTGAGATGCTGTAACGCTTTATTGGTAATGACCGGCCAATGACATTACTAGATACTGATAACAGTAATATCACCAGTATAAAACCAGGAAGACTTGAGATGTTGTGAGTTGTAGTTCCCTGGAATCATTCAGTTGTTCATAGTTGTCATGGCCCAACCTCTTCTGACCACAAATCATCAGCGGGGAGCCTGCAAATAATAATCCTGTACCCCGAGTGTCAGCCTGTCATTATCCTGTACCCCCAGTGTCAGCCTGTCATTATCCTGTACCCCCAGTGTCAGCCTGTCATTACCCTGTACCCCCAGTGTCAGCCTGTCATTATCCTGTACCCCCAGTGTCAGCCTGTCATTATCCCGTACCCCGAGTGTCAGCCTGTCATTATCCTGTACCCTGAGTGTCAGCCTGTCAATATCCTGTACCCCAGTGTCAGCCTGTCATTATTCTGTACCCCCAGTGTCAGCCTGTCATTATCCCGTACACCCAGTGTCATTATCCCGTATCCCCAGTGTCATTATCCTGTACCCCCAGTGTCAGCCTGTCATTATCCCGTACCCCCAGTGTCAGCCTGTCATTATCCTGTACCCCCAGTGTCAGCCTGTCATTATCCTGTACCCCAAGTATCAGCCTGTCATTATCCTGTACCCCCAGTGTCATTATCCCGTACCCCCAGTGTCAGCCTGTCATTATCCTGTACCCCAAGTATCAGCCTGTCATTATCCTGTACCCCCAGTGTCATTATCCCGTACCCCCAGTGTCAGCCTGTCATCCTGTACCCCCAGTGTCATTATCCCGTACCCCCAGTGTCAGCCTGTCATTATCCTGTACCCCCAGTGTCAGCCTGTCATTATCCTGTACCCCAAGTATCAGCCTGTCATTATCCTGTACCCCCAGTGTCAGCCTGTCATTATCCTGTACCCCCAGTGTCCGCCTGTCATTATCCTGTACCCCCAGTGTCAGCCTGTCATTGTCCTGTACCCCCAGTGTCAGCCTGTCATTATCCTGTACCCCCAGTGTCATTATCCTGTACCCCCAGTGTCAGCCTGTCATTATCCTGTACCCCCAGTGTCCGCCTGTCATTATCCTGTACCCCCAGTGTCAGCCTGTCATTGTCCTGTACCCCCAGTGTCAGCCTGTCATTATCCTGTACCCCCAGTGTCAGCCTGTCATTATCCTGTACCCCCAGTGTCAGCCTGTCATTGTCCTGTACCCCGAGTGTCAGCCTGTCATTATCCCGTACCCCAAGTGTCAGCCTGTCATTATCCTGTACCCCCAGTGTCAGCCTGTCATTATCCTGTACCCCCAGTGTCAGCCTGTCATTATCCCGTACCCCAAGTGTCAGCCTGTCATTATCCTGTACCCCGAGTGTCAGCCTGTCATTATCCTGTACCCCCAGTGGCATTGTCCTGTACCCCCAGTGTCAGCCTGTCATTATCCTATACCCCCAGTGTCAGCCTGTCATTATCCCGTACCCCGAGTGTCATTATCCCGTACCCCGAGTGTCAGCTGTCATTATCCTGTACCCCCAGTGTCAGCCTGTCATTATCCTGTACCCCCAGTGTCAGCCTGTCATTATCCTGTACCCCCAGTGTCAGCCTGTCATTATCCTGTACCCCCAGTGTCAGCCTGTCATTGTCCCGTAACCCCAGTGTCTGCCTGTCATTATCCCGTACCCCAAGTGTCAGCCTGTCATTATCCTGTACCCCGAGTGTCAGCCTGTCATTATCCTGTACCCCCAGTGGCATTATCCTGTACCCCCAGTGTCAGCCTGTCATTATCCCGTACCCCAAGTGGCTTCTGTGGGTAATGTGCGCATTTCCTGCAATGGGGGAAGGAAGTGGGCACCATGACATCACCTGAGATGCTGTAACGCTTCATTGGTAATGACCGGCCAATGACATTACTAGATACTGATAAAAACATTAATATCACCAGCATAACCAGGAAGACATGAGATGTTATGAGTTGTAGTTCCCTGTACCCCCAGTGTCAGCCTGTCATTATCCTGTACCCCCAGTGTCGGCCTGTCATTATCCTGTACCCCCAGTGTCAGCCTGTCGTTATCCCGTACCCCCAGTGTCGGCCTGTCATTATCCTGTACCCCCAGTGTCAGCCTGTCATTATCCTGTACCCCCAGTGTCAGCCTGTCATTATCCCGTACCCCCAGTGTCAGCCTGTCATTATCCTGTACCCCCAGTGTCAGCCTGTCATTATCCTGTACCCCCAGTGTCGGCCTGTCATTATCCTGTACCCCCAGTGTCAGCCTGTCATTATCCTGTACCCCCAGTGTCAGCCTGTCATTATCCCGTACCCCCAGTGTCAGCCTGTCATTACCCTGTACCCCCAGTGTCAGCCTGTCATTGTCCCGTACCCCCAATGTCATTATCCTGTACCCCCAGTGTAAGCCTGTCATTATCCTGTACCCCCAGTGTCAGCCTGTCATTATCCTGTACCCCCAGTGTCAGCCTGTCATTATCCTGTACCCCCAGTGTCAGCCTGTCATTATCCTGTACCCCCAGTGTCAGCCTGTCATTATCCTGTACCCCCAGTGTCAGCCTGTCATTATCCCGTACCCCCAGTGTCATTATCCTGTACCCCGAGTGTCAGCCTGTCATTATCCTGTACCCCCAGTGTCAGCCTGTCATTGTCCTGTACCCCCAGTGTCAGCCTGTCATTATCCTGTACCCCCAGTGTCAGCCTGTCATTATCCTGTACCCCCAGTGTCAGCCTGTCATTGTCCTGTACCCCGAGTGTCAGCCTGTCATTATCCCGTACCCCAAGTGTCAGCCTGTCATTATCCTGTACCCCCAGTGTCAGCCTGTCATTATCCTGTACCCCCAGTGTCAGCCTGTCATTATCCCGTACCCCAAGTGTCAGCCTGTCATTATCCTGTACCCCGAGTGTCAGCCTGTCATTATCCTGTAACCCCAGTGGCATTGTCCTGTACCCCCAGTGTCAGCCTGTCATTATCCTATACCCCCAGTGTCAGCCTGTCATTATCCCGTACCCCGAGTGTCATTATCCCGTACCCCGAGTGTCAGCTGTCAT
The DNA here is from genome assembly GCA_947044405.1 of Leptodactylus fallax. NCBI lineage: Eukaryota > Metazoa > Chordata > Amphibia > Anura > Leptodactylidae > Leptodactylus > Leptodactylus fallax. The sequence goes on along the minus strand of CAMRHE010000551.1, from coordinate 152,774 downwards.
TATCCTGTACCCCCAGTGTCAGCCTGTCATTATCCTGTACCCCCAGTGTCAGCCTGTCATTATCCTGTACCCCCAGTGTCAGCCTGTCATTATCCTGTACCCCCAGTGTCAGCCTGTCATTGTCCCGTAACCCCAGTGTCTGCCTGTCATTATCCCGTACCCCAAGTGTCAGCCTGTCATTATCCTGTACCCCGAGTGTCAGCCTGTCATTATCCTGTACCCCCAGTGGCATTGTCCTGTACCCCCAGTGTCAGCCTGTCATTGTCCCGTACCCCCAGTGTCAGCCTGTCATTATCCCGTACCCCAAGTGGCTTCTGTGGGTAATGTGCGCATTTCCTGCAATGGGGGAAGGAAGTGGGCACCATGACATCACCTGAGATGCTGTAACGCTTCATTGGTAATGACCGGCCAATGACATTACTAGATACTGATAAAAACATTAATATCACCAGCATAACCAGGAAGACATGAGATGTTATGAGTTGTAGTTCCCTGTACCCCCAGTGTCAGCCTGTCATTATCCTGTACCCCCAGTGTCGGCCTGTCATTATCCTGTACCCCCAGTGTCAGCCTGTCGTTATCCCGTACCCCCAGTGTCGGCCTGTCATTATCCTGTACCCCCAGTGTCAGCCTGTCATTATCCTGTACCCCCAGTGTCAGCCTGTCATTATCCCGTACCCCCAGTGTCAGCCTGTCATTATCCTGTACCCCCAGTGTCAGCCTGTCATTATCCTGTACCCCCAGTGTCGGCCTGTCATTATCCTGTACCCCCAGTGTCAGCCTGTCATTATCCTGTACCCCCAGTGTCAGCCTGTCATTATCCCGTACCCCCAGTGTCAGCCTGTCATTACCCTGTACCCCCAGTGTCAGCCTGTCATTGTCCCGTACCCCCAATGTCATTATCCTGTACCCCCAGTGTCAGCCTGTCATTATCCTGTACCCCCAGTGTCAGCCTGTCATTATCCTGTACCCCCAGTGTCAGCCTGTCATTATCCTGTACCCCCAGTGTCAGCCTGTCATTATCCTGTACCCCCAGTGTCAGCCTGTCATTATCCTGTACCCCCAGTGTCAGCCTGTCATTATCCCGTACCCCCAGTGTCATTATCCTGTACCCCGAGTGTCAGCCTGTCATTATCCTGTACCCCCAGTGTCAGCCTGTCATTATCCCGTACCCCCAGTGTCAGCCTGTCATTACCCTGTACCCCCAGTGTCAGCCTGTCATTATCCTGTACCCCCAGTGTCAGCCTGTCATTATCCCGTACCCCCAGTGTCAGCCTGTCATTACCCTGTACCCCCAGTGTCTGCCTGTCATTGTCCCGTACCCCCAATGTCATTATCCTGTACCCCCAGTGTCAGCCTGTCATTGTCCTGTACCTCAGTATCAGCCTGTCATTATCCTGTACCCCGAGTGTCAGCCGGTCATTATCCTGTACCCCCAGTGTCAGCGTGTCATTATCCTGTACCCCGAGTGTCAGCCTGTCATTATCCTGTACCCCCAGTGTCAGCCTGTCATTATCCTGTACCCCCAGTGTCAGCCTGTCATTATCCTGTACCCCCAGTGTCAGCCTGTCATTATCCTGTACCCCCAGTGTCATTGTCCTGTACCCCCAGTGTCATTATCCCGTACCCCCAGTGTCTGCCTGTCATTATCCTGTACCCCCAGTGTCAGCGTGTCATTATCCTGTACCCCCAGTGTCAGCCTGTCATTATCCTGTACCCCCAGTGTCAGCCTGTCATTATCCTGTACCCCCAGTGTCAGCCTGTCATTATCCCGTACCCCCAGTGTCATTATCCTGTACCCCGAGTGTCAGCCTGTCATTATCCTGTACCCCCAGTGTCAGCCTGTCATTATCCCGTACCCCCAGTGTCAGCCTGTCATTACCCTGTACCCCCAGTGTCAGCCTGTCATTATCCTGCACCCCCAGTGTCAGCCTGTCATTATCCCGTACCCCCAGTGTCAGCCTGTCATTACCCTGTACCCCCAGTGTCAGCCTGTCATTGTCCCGTACCCCCAATGTCATTATCCTGTACCCCCAGTGTCAGCCTGTCATTGTCCTGTACCTCAGTATCAGCCTGTCATTATCCTGTACCCCGAGTGTCAGCCTGTCATTATCCTGTACCCCCAGTGTCAGCGTGTCATTATCCTGTACCCCGAGTGTCAGCCTGTCATTATCCTGTACCCCCAGTGTCAGCCTGTCATTATCCTGTACCCCAGTGTCAGCCTGTCATTATCCTGTACCCCAGTGTCAGCCTGTCATTATCCTGTACCCCCAGTGTCAGCCTGTCATTATCCCGTACCCCCAGTGTCATTATCCTGTACCCCCAGTGTCAGACTGTCATTATCCCGTACCCCCAGTGTCAGCCTGTCATTATCCTGTACCCCCAGTGTCAGCCTGTCATTATCCCGTACCCCCAGTGTCAGCCTGTCATTATCCTGTACCCCCTGTGTCAGCCTGTCATTATCCTGTACCCCCAGTGTCAGCCTGTCATTATCCCGTACCCCCAGTGTCAGCCTGTCATTATCCCGTACCCCCTGTGTCAGCCTGTCATTATCCTGTACCCCCAGTGTCAGCCTGTCATTATCCTGTACCCCCAGTGTCAGCCTGTCATTATCCTGTACCCCCAGTGTCAGCCTGTCATTATCCTGTACCCCCAGTGTCAGCCTGTCATTATCCTGTACCCCCAGTGTCAGTCTGTCATTATCCCGTACCCCCAGTGTCAGCCTGTCATTATCCCGTACCCCCAGTGTCAGCCTGTCATTATCCCGTACCCCCAGTGTCAGCCTGTCATTATCCTGTACCCCCAGTGTCAGCCTGTCATTATCCTGTACCCCCAGTGTCAGCCTGTCATTATCCTGTACCCCCAGTGTCAGCCTGTCATTATCCTGTACCCCAGTGTCAGCCTGTCATTATCCTGTACCCCAAGTGTCAGCCTGTCATTATCCTGTACCCCCAGTGTCATTATCCTGTACCCTCAGTGTCAGCCTGTCATTATCCCGTACCCCCAGTGTCAGCCTGTCATTATCCTGTACCCCGAGTGTCAGCCTGTCATTATCCTGTACCCCAGTGTCATTATCCTGTACCCTCAGTGTCAGCCTGTCATTATCCTGTACCCCCAGTGTCAGCCTGTCATTATCCTGTACCCCCAGTGTCAGCCTGTCATTATCCTGTACCCCCAGTGTCAGCCTGTCATTATCCTGTACCCCCAGTGTCAGCCTGTCATTATCCTGTACCCCCAGTGTCAGCCTGTCATTATCCTGTACCCCCAGTGTCAGCCTGTCATTATCCTGTACCCCCAGTGTCAGCCTGTCATTATCCTGTACCCCCAGTGTCAGCCTGTCATTATCCTGTACCCCAGTGTCAGCCTGCCATTATCCTGTACCCCCAGTGTCAGCCTGTCATTATCCTGTATCCCCAGTGTCCGCCTGTCATTATCCTGTACCCCCAGTGTCAGCCTGTCATTATCCTGTACCCCCAGTGTCAGCCTGTCATTATCCCGTACCCCCAGTGTCCGCCTGTCATTATCCTGTACCCCCAGTGTCAGCCTGTCATTATCCTGTACCCCCAGTGTCAGCCTGTCATTATCCTGTACCCCCAGTGTCAGCCTGTCATTATCCTGTACCCCCAGTGTCAGCCTGTCATTATCCTGTACCCCCAGTGTCAGCCTGTCATTATCCTGTACCCCCAGTGTCAGCCTGTCATTATCCTGTACCCCCAGTGTCAGCCTGTCATTATCCTGTACCCCCAGTGTCAGCCTGTCATTATCCTGTACCCCAGTGTCAGCCTGTCATTATCCTGTACCCCAGTGTCAGCCTGCCATTATCCTGTATCCTTAGTCTAAGCGTCCTGTACACTTGTGTGGTGTATATACTGTATACAGTGAGTGTACTGTATATACGTTGTGTGTAATCTCTGTATACATCTGCCCATACATTGCTATGTTGTGTAAGTGTGTGATAATTTATTATCTGTCTTGCACACATGACGCGGGCTCCATGACACAGAGTATTACACACATCCCGGTTCCCACGTCACGAGTCAGACGTCAGCACGGCCTGTTCTCCTCTTCTGATAACTGGAAGGAGTAAACTTCCCGAGTCCTGAGTCTTACAAGTGGATGGGATTCCCTGCTCTGCTCCTGGATTGTGCAATGACGGAAGCCGCAGCCTGTCCCCTTGTATCGGGAGCTTCCCTGTGTGACACACCATTACATAGACTCCTTGTCTATAGATAATAGAGTGTAAGCTCTTGGGGACAGCCGCCATCTCATCGGTTATTGTGGTGATCACAGTACAAATTTTTATGTGACGTGCCGCTCTTTCCAGAAGAAGGATGGTAAGCAGCTGATAACAGAGAACAGTGGAGATGGCAATGGTTCACAGCTGGAGAGCTCCTCTTCAGTGTCATGGCGGCTTCCCGTATCTCTTTTCTTCCTTTGTCGCACACATCTGGCTCCTTCGCTGGTTTTATTTATATTTGCGGCTGGCGGTTCCCTCTGGTGTCATCCCCGCTCTTTCTTTCATCTCCCTCTCCTCCTATCACAGCGTCACAGCCCAGCACGAAATGGGTCCAAAATTAACCCTTACTGGAGTGGGAGACCCTCCACAGTCATACGGGTCCTTAAAGGGGTTTCCAGGAATTGGAGCAACCCCTGAGGAGTAAGGGGCACTGGGAACAGGTGTAAAAGAGCATATTTACCTGTACCCAGTGCTCCATTGTCTGCAGACGTTCAGTCTCATCCCGGCATTTTGTTCCCGGAGTCCTGCTCCCCACGTAGCCTCAGGGGACACCATAGAGCAGTGATGGCAAACCTTTTAGAGACCGAGTGCCCAAACTGCAACCCAAAACCCACTAATTTATCGCAAAGCGCCAATTTAACATTAAATTAACCAGGATCTGTTTTATAGTGACCGTGCAATGTTATTACAGCCTGTAATAATATCACATGTCTGCTATAAAACAGATACTGTGTGATACAAATAGTGAAGGGCCCCCACACAGTACAATGTGCTCCAAAGTGGTCCTCTGACAGTACATTTCGCTCCAAAGTGGCCCCCAGACAGTATTATATGCTCCAGAGTGGCCTCCATACAGTATTATATGCCCACAGTGGCTCCCACACAGTATTATATGCTTCACAGTGGCCCCCGCACAGTATTTTATGCTTCACAGTGGGCCCCCACACAGTAGCATATGCTTTACAGTGGCCCCCGCACAGTATTTTATGCTTCACAGTGGGCCCCCACACAGTATTATATGCTCTACAGTGGCCCCCACACAGTAGCATATGCTTTACAGTGGACCCCCACACAGTAGTATATGCTTCACAGTGGGCCCCGCACAGTATTTTATGCTTCACAGTGGCCCCCGCACAGTATTTTATGCTTCACAGTGGGGCCCCACACAGTATTATATGCTCCACAGTAGGCCTCCACACAGTATTTTACGCTCCACAGTGGGGCCCCACACAGTAGTATATGCTTCACAGTGGGCCCCCACACAGTAGTATATGCTTCACAGTGGGCCCCCACACAGTAGCATATGCTTTACAGTGGACCCCCACACAGTAGTATATGCTTCACAGTGGGCCCCGCACAGTATTTTATGCTTCACAGTGGCCCCCGCACAGTATTTTATGCTTCACAGTGGGGCCCCACACAGTATTATATGCTCCACAGTAGGCCTCCACACAGTATTTTACGCTCCACAGTGGGGCCTCACACAGTAGTATATGCTTCACAGTGGGCCCCCACACAGTAGTATATGCTTCACAGTGGGCCCCCACACAGTAATATATGCTACTTACCTGGTCCCACAAAGAGCGTCCTCCTTCTGATCGTGCGAGCTGATGACTTACGTCATCACGCCTGCGTCGGGGCAGAGGTTTCACTCTGCAGTCAGTGTAGGCCGCCGTCCTGTGGACTGACAGCTCAGCTGAAAGACGTGATCGCTCCTGTAGCGCATTCCCCGTTAGTGAGCGATCATGGCGACGGCGCGCGTGCCCTCTCTGACATGCGTGCCATAGGTTCGCCATCACGGACAGATACTATTTCTTTTTTTACACCACCCTCGGCCTCCACAGGGGTTACTTCAGTTCCTGGATAACCCCTTAAAAATTTCCATTAAGTTATTTCTTTTGTTATTTCAGTTTCTGGAAAAGCAGGGTGACAACTAGTAATGCCACTTAGGTTGTCACCACGCTTTCCTATACTCCTGAATGGCTGCCTTGACTAGTTATTCTCAAAAATATAGAATGCAGAAATCTGGTTTATGGTCAGAAACTGGTTGGTTGCTATGGACAGAAAGAGGAGTTGGCCATAGCAACCAATGAGATGTCTGCTTTCCTGGTCTTCCTAAAGGTCCCTGAGAAATGAAGCTCAGACCCCTCCACTAGAGAATCCTCCGCTTGTCAGCCGCAGGTTGTCAGCGCCATTCTGTGTCCTCGAGGTGTCAGAACATCTCAGGACGTCTCAGAAATCAGGACATGAGAAGAAGCTGATAAACACCGGCGAGGGAAATAAGGACACAGGCGAGCGAACACCTGCAGCTCCATGACAGACACCTGGTCCGCCCCGACTAAATATGTGTCATGTGTGATGATCCTGCCCCGGGACACGGTTACCTTCAGAGCCGGGTCACCACAGCCGCGTATCTAATCCTATCATGTGTGATACTGTCTGCTGAAATCCTATTACTCCTTCTTGCATCCGACCGCCACTTCACACCATTCAGCCCCAAACAGGGAGGAGCTAAATCACCCCACATATTGTATATACATGAGCTTATCCTGTGTGATACTGTATGCCGAACTGTGTATCTAATCCCATGATGTGTGATACTGTCTGCTGAGCTGTGTATCTAACCCTATCCTGTGTGATACTGTATGCCGAACTGTGTATCTAATCCCATGATGTGATACAGGCTGCTGAGCTGTGTATCTAATCCTATCATGTGTGATACAGTCTGCTGAGCTGTGTATCTAATCCTATCATGTGTGATACTGCCTGCTGAGCAGTGTATCTAATCCCCTGATGTGTGATCCATCCCCGTAGGGCTTTGCCCCCTCAGTACTGTGCACTTGCCCTGCTCTCCAGGAATAGCCCCGGGTACAGACGTGACCGGCACACACTCACTTCCACTACTCCCATTATTCCCTGCAGCAGAAAGGAAACAAAGGAAACAGCGGGAGCTAAAACTGTTTCCTCACTGCGGCCCTGACCAGTATAAGGGCCCGGCCAGCGCCGCCCGATTCTGTGACCTGGGGCAGCGTCATCCTCAGCCATTGCCGGTGTGTACACTAAGCTTCCTGCACCAGAGAGGATACCCCCGGACACCGAACACGAGGAGTCTGAGGGTGTAGACTGGAGAGTGAGAAAACTAGCAGTAGGAAACCGCATCATACCTGCCTGTAAATATGTCTGTCAGTGGTGTAATACTCTGCAGGATAGATCACTATGTATCAGGAGGTAGAGAGGACAGAGCGATGTTCTGCAGATCTGTAGAGGGGTCAGTGGTGTAATACTCTGCAGGATAGATCACTATGTATCAGGAGGTAGAGAGGACAGAGCGATGTTCTGCAGATCTGTAGAGGGGTCAGTGGTGTAATACTCTGCAGGATAGATCACTATGTATCAGGGAGAGGACAGAGCGATGTTCTGCAGATGTGTAGAGAGGTCAGTGGTGTAATACTCTGCAGGATAGATCACTATGTATCAGGAGGTAGAGAGGACAGAGCGATGTTCTGCAGATCTGTAGAGGGGTCAGTGGTGTAATACTCTGCAGGATAGATCACTATGTATCAGGAGGTAGAGAGGACAGAGCGATGTTCTGCAGATCTGTAGAGGGGTCAGTGGTGTAATACTCTGCAGGATAGATCACTATATAAGGAGGTAGAGAGGACAGAGCGATGTTCTGCAGGTCTGTAGAGAGGTCAGTGGTGAAATACTCTGCAGGATAGATCACTATGTATCAGGAGGTAGAGAGGACAGAGCGATGTTCTGCAGATCTGTAGAGAGGTCAGTGGTGTAATACTCTGCAGGATAGATCACTATGTATCAGAGGGTAGAGAGGACAGAGCGATGTTCTGCAGATCTGTAGAGGGGTCAGTGGTGTAATACTCTGCAGGATAGATCACTATATAAGGAGGTAGAGAGGACAGAGCGATGTTCTGCAGGTCTGTAGAGAGGTCAGTGGTGTAATACTCTGCAGGATAGATCACTATGTATCAGGAGGTAGAGAGGACAGAGCGATGTTCTGCAGATCTGTAGAGGGGTCAGTGGTGTAATACTCTGCAGGATAGATCACTATGTATCAGAGGATAGAGAGGACAGCGCGATGTTCTGCAGTAGAGAGGTCAGTGGTGTAATACTCTGCAGGATAGATCACTATGTATCAGGAGGTAGAGAGGACAGAGCGATGTTCTGCAGATGTGTAGTGAGGTCAGTGGTGTAATACTCTGCAGGATAGATCACTATGTATCAGGGGGTAGAGAGGACAGAGCGATGTTCTGCAGATCTGTAGAGGGGTCAGTGGTGTAATACTCTGCAGGATAGATCACTATGTATCAGGGAGAGGACAGAGCGATGTTCTGCAGTAGAGAGGTCAGTGGTGTAATACTCTGCAGGATAGATCACTATGTATCAGAGGACAGAGCGATGTTCTGCAGATGTGTAGAGAGGTCAGTGGTGTAATACTCTGCAGGATAGATCACTATGTATCAGGAGGTAGAGAGGACAGAGCGATGTTCTGCAGATCTGTAGAGGGGTCAGTGGTGTAATACTCTGCAGGATAGATCACTATGTATCAGGAGGTAGAGAGGACAGAGCGATGTTCTGCAGATGTGTAGAGAGGTCAGTGGTGTAATACTCTGCAGGATAGATCACTATGTACCAGGAGGTAGAGAGGACAGAGCGATGTTCTGCAGATCTGTAGAGAGGCCAGTGGTGTAATACTCTGCAGGATATATCACTATGTATCAGGAGGTAGAGAGGACAGAGCGATGTTCTGCAGGTCTGTAGAGAGGTCAGTGGTGTAATACTCTGCAGGATAGATCACTATGTATCAGGAGGTAGAGAGGACAGAGCGATGTTCTGCAGGTCTGTAGAGAGGTCAGTGGTGTAATACTCTGCAGGATAGATCACTATGTATCAGGAGGTAGAGAGGACAGAGCGATGTTCTGCAGATGTGTAGAGAGGTCAGTGGTGTAATACTCTGCAGGATAGATCACTATGTATCAGGAGGTAGAGAGGACAGAGCGATGTTCTGCAGATCTGTAGAGAGGTCAGTGGTGTAATACTCTGCAGGATAGATCACTATGTACCAGGAGGTAGAGAGGACAGAGCGATGTTCTGCAGATGTGTAGAGAGGTCAGTGGTGTAATACTCTGCAGGATAGATCACTATGTATCAGGAGGTAGAGAGGACAGAGCGATGTTCTGCAGATGTGTAGAGGGGTCAGTGGTGTAATACTCTGCAGGATAGATCACTATGTATCAGGGGGTAGAGAGGACAGAGCGATGTTCTGCAGATCTGTAGAGAGGTCAGTGGTGTAATACTCTGCAGGATAGATCACTATGTACCAGGAGGTAGAGAGGACAGAGCGATGTTCTGCAGTAGAGAGGTCAGTGGTGTAATACTCTGCAGGATAGATCACTATGTATCAGGAGGTAGAGAGGACAGAGCGATGTTCTGCAGTAGAGAGGTCAGTGGTGTAATACTCTGCAGGATAGATCACTATGTATCAGGGGGTAGAGGACAGAGCAATGTTCTGCAGATCTGTAGAGAGGTCAGTGGTGTAGTACTCTGCAGGATAGATCACTATGTATCAGGAGGTAGAGAGGACAGAGCGATGTTCTGCAGATCTGTAGAGAGGTCAGGGGTGTAATACTCTGCAGGATAGATCACTATGTATCAGGGAGAGGACAGAGCGATGTTCTGCAGTAGAGAGGTCAGTGGTGTAATACTCTGCAGGATAGATCACTATGTATCAGGAGGTAGAGAGGACAGAGCGATGTTCTGCAGATCTGTAGAGGTCAGTGGTGTAATACTCTGCAGGATAGATCACTATGTATCAGGAGGTAGAGAGGACAGAGCGATGTTCTGCAGATCTGTAGAGAGGTCAGTGGTGTAATACTCTGCAGGATAGATCACTATGTACCAGGAGGTAGAGAGGACAGAGCGATGTTCTGCAGTAGAGAGGTCAGTGGTGTAATACTCTGCAGGATAGATCACTATGTACCAGGAGGTAGAGAGGACAGAGCGATGTTCTGCAGATCTGTAGAGAGGTCAGGGGTGTAATACTCTGCAGGATAGATCACTATGTATCAGGAGGTAGAGAGGACAGAGTGATGTTCTGCAGGTCTGTAGAGGGGTCAGTGGTGTAATACTCTGCAGGATAGATCACTATGTATCAGGAGGTAGAGAGGACAGAGCGATGTTCTGCAGATGTGTAGAGAGGTCAGGGGTGTAATACTCTGCAGGATAGATCACTATGTATCAGGAGGTAGAGAGGACAGAGCGATGTTCTGTAGAGAGGTCAGTGGTGTAATACTCTGCAGGATAGATCACTATGTATCAGGAGGTAGAGAGGACAGAGCGATGTTCTGTAGAGAGGTCAGTGGTGTAATACTCTGCAGGATAGATCACTATGTACCAGGAGGTAGAGAGGACAGAGCGATGTTCTGCAGTAGAGAGGTCAGTGGTGTAATACTCTGCAGGATAGATCACTATGTACCAGGAGGTAGAGAGGACAGAGCGATGTTCTGCAGGTCTGTAGAGAGGTCAGTGGTGTAATACTCTGCAGGATAGATCACTATGTATCAGGAGGTAGAGAGGACAGAGCGATGTTCTGCAGATATAAACAACAGATAGCAGGAGGGCAGGGGCGGCTGTGTGTGCCCGTCCTGTATGGCGGCGTCTTGCAGCGACCACAGACAATCAGGCCTCTGCCAGCAGTCAGTATTTCCATCCGCTGGTCTCCTGATTTAGAGGTTTTTCTGACTTTCCATCCAGCTGTATGGATTGTGTCTGTGAGAATTAACCCCGCAGCCTCCTCTCACACTGGTCATACATGTAGTGCCTACACTCACTGACACAAATAACACCGCCCCCAGAAATGTGAAACTGGTCCTGCAGTTCTGTGTCAGTAAGATATATAAATGATAACAGGTGTGTTCTGATCAAACTGTGGGTTATGCCACAAGAGGGCGTTAAAGTGCTTCCCCCGCTGCCCTATAAAAAGGCTCTCAGAGGATACCTTTAGGTAGTGTACCTCTTGGTGCGAGCTCGGTGACTATTAGAAATGTCTCTATGATGCACACAAAGACATTTTGCCCAGTTGACAGACTCAGAGAGGGCATCATTGGACTGAGTGGAGCAGGATGGTCATTTTGAGGAATTGCCGCTATCTAGGTTGCTCTGACCTGTTAGGAGGTGTTGGGGCAGTGGTTATGTGAGGTCACACATGGCGCACAGCACGGCCCAGACCGACCACCGGTAGAGAAGATTGTTTCATCCACTCACATACATGAGCAGCTCCTGCAGTTTCCACACCCACCATCCAGACACAGGGGGCACCTTCATTACATTCCCTGTCTGAAGGATATTTAGTGTCCCGGAGCCCATTACATGTCCTGCCATTGACAACCAGACACCGTCTCCTTCATCTTCAGTGGTGTCCTGAATGAGATACCTGGACTGTACAGACTGGAGCCAAATCATCTATAGTGATGGATCTGTTTGGGATCTGCTGATGGTGAGGCTGGAGTATGGAGGCCTCGTGGTGAGCGCTTCAATCCTGCCTGTACTTTGGAGTGACACACTGCCCCCTGCTGGTGTGATGATGTGGGGGCCATCACATAGCACAGTCTGTCACCCCTAGTAGTGATACAAGGACACGAACAGCTCAGTGATATGTACAGGACATCCTGTGGCCACATGTGTTGTCTCTCATGGCAGGGCGGACAACTGATACCAGCAGGATAATGCTCGCCCACACACACAAGGGTTCCCCAGGAATGTCTCCACCAGATTACACTTCCTGGTCCTGCCCGGTCACCAGATTTATCACCAATCCACCAGTTATAGGACCAGCTGGGACATCACCAACCTACAAGTGTGCAGGATGTACAGGCCCAGCTGTAACATCTGTGGTAAATGTACTGCAGGATACCATACAGAACCTGTATACCTCCATGTCCTGCCGTATCTCATCTTGTATCCAGACTACAGGCCCAGCTGTAACATCTGTGGTAAATGTACTGCAGGATACCATACAGAACCTGTATACCTCCATGTCCTGCCGTATCTCATCTTGTATCCAGGCTACAGGCCCAGCTGTAACATCTGTGGTAAATGTACTGCAGGATACCATACAGAGCCTGTATACCTCCACGTCCTGCCGTATCTCATCTTGTATCCAGACTACAGGCCCGGCTGTAACATCTGTGGTAAATGTACTGCAGGATACCATACAGAGCCTGTATACCTCCATGTCCTGCCGTATCTCATCTTGTATCCAGGCTACAGGCCCAGCTGTAACATCTGTGGTAAATGTACTGCAGGATACCATACAGAACCTGTATACCTCCATGTCCTGCCGTATCTCATCTTGTATCCAGGCTACAGGCCCAGCTGTAACATCTGTGGTAAATGTACTGCAGGATACCATACAGAACCTGTATACCTCCATGTCCTGCCATATCTCATCTTGTATCCAGACTACAGACCCCGCTGTAACATCTGTGGTAAATGTACTGCAGGATACCATACAGAACCTGTATACCTCCATGTCCTGCCGTATCTCATCTTGTATCCAGGCTACAGGCCCAGCTGTAACATCTGTGGTAAATGTACTGCAGGATACCATACAGAGCCTGTATACCTCCATGTCCTGCCGTATCTCATCTTGTATCCAGGCTACAGGCCCAGCTGTAACATCTGTGGTAAATGTACTGCAGGATACCATACAGAACCTGTATACCTCCATGTCCTGCCGTATCTCATCTTGTATCCAGACTACAGGCCCAGCTGTAACATCTGTGGTAAATGTACTGCAGGATACCATACAGAACCTGTATACCTCCATGTCCTGCCGTATCTCATCTTGTATCCAGACTACAGGCCCAGCTGTTACATCTGTGGTAAATGTACTGCAGGAGACCATACAGATCCTGTATACCTCCATGTCCTGCCGTATCTCATCTTGTATCCAGACTACAGACCCAGCTGTAACATCTGTGGTAAATGTACTGCAGGATACCATACAGAACCTATATACCTCCATGTCCTGCTGTATCTCATCTTGTATCCAGACTACAGGCCCAGCTGTAACATCTGTGGTAAATGTACTGCAGGATACCATACAGAACCTGTATACCTCCATGTCCTGCCGTATCTCATCTTGTATCCAGACTACAGACCCAGCTGTAACATCTGTGGTAAATGTACTGCAGGATACCATACAGAACCTGTATACCTCCATGTCCTGCCGTATCTCATCTTGTATCCAGGCTACAGGCCCAGCTGTAACATCTGTGGTAAATAACCTGTATACCTCCATGTCCTGCCGTATCTCATCTTGTATCCAGACTACAGACCCAGCTGTAACATCTGTGGTAAATGTACTGCAGGATACCATACAGAGCCTGTATACCTCCATGTCCTGCCGTATCTCATCTTGTATCCAGACTACAGGCCCAGCTGTAACATGTGTGGTAAATGTACTGCAGGATACCATACAGAACCTGTATACCTCCATGTCCTGCCGTATCTCATCTTGTATCCAGACTACAGGCCCGGCTGTAACATCTGTGGTAAATGTACTGCAGGATACCATACAGAACCTGTATACCTCCATGTCCTGCCGTATCTCATCTTGTATCCAGACTACAGGCCCGGCTGTAACATCTGTGGTAAATGTACTGCAGGATACCATACAGAACGTGTATACCTCCATGTCCTGCCGTATCTCATCTTGTATCCAGACTATAGGCTGTAACATCTGTGGTAAATGTACTGCAGGATACCATACAGAACCTGTATACCTCCATGTCCTGCCGTATCTCATCCTGTATCCAGACTACAGGCCCAGCTGTAACATCTGTGGTAAATGTACTGCAGGATACCATACAGAACCTGTATACCTCCATGTCCTGCCGTATCTCATCTTGTATCCAGACTACAGGCCCGGCTGTAACATCTGTGGTAAATGTACTGCAGGATACCATACAGAACCTGTATACCTCCATGTCCTGCCGTATCTCATCTTGTATCCAGACTACAGGCCCGGCTGTAACATCTGTGGTAAATAACCTGTATACCTCCATGTCCTGCCGTATCTCATCATGTATCCAAGCTAGAGGCACTAACAGGGTCCTAGAGCCTCCACCCAATTGTCCAGTATTCCCAATATCCTTCTCCTTTGGCTGTAATATTGACATCACTTCTAAAGATCACTATTACATCACACTGAGAAGACTCACAAGGACAACAAGTAATTCTGGGGGACGGATTATTAGTCAATGAGTGTATAGATCTCCATATATAGTCTATAGTATTTAAATCCCCATTTATATAGTTTCCCATGTGTATAGATCCCAATGTATAGTTTAGATATCCATGTATCTTTATGTATAGTTCCTGATGTATATGGTATAAAAATCTCCATGTATACAGTTTATAGATCCCTGTGTGTACAGTGCATAGATTCACATGTATACAGTATATGTATATCCCTATGTACCCCATATATATCAGGTTTAGATCCCCATGTACACAGTGAATAGATTCTCATTTATATAGATCCTCTTGTATACAGAGTATAGATCCCATTGTATACATTGTGTAGATCTCCATCAGTATACAGTAGGGAAAAAAAAGTATTTAGTCAGCGACCAATTGTGCAAGTTCTCCCACTTATAAAGATGAGGCCGGCCTGTAATTGACATCATAGGTAGACCTCAACTATGAGAGACAAAATGAGAAAACTAATCCAGAAAATCACATTGTCTGATTTTTAAAGAATTTATTTGCAAATTATGGTGGAAAATAAGTATTTGGTCACCTACAAACAAGCAAGATTTCTGTCTCACAGACCTGTAACTTCTTCTTTAAGAGGCTCCTCCGTCCTCCACTCATTACCTGTAGTAATGGCTCCTGTGTGACATTGTTATCAGTATAAAAGACTCCTGTCCACAACCTCAGTCACACTCCAAACTCCACTATGGTGAAGACCAAAGAGCTGTGGAAGGACCAGAAACAAAATGGTAGCCCTGCACCAGGCTGGGAAGACTGAATCTGCAATAGGCAAGCAGCTTGGTGTGAAGAAATCACCTGTGGGAGCAATAATTAGAAAACCAGGACCAGGACGACTGATCCGTGTACATGAAAGAATGAATGGGGCCATGTATGGTGAGATTGTGAGCGCAAACCTCCTTCCATCAGCAAGGGCATTGAAGATGAAACGTGGCTGGGTCTTTCAGCATGACAATGATCCCAAGCACACCGCCAGGGCAACGAAGGAGCGGCTTCGTAAGAAGCATTTCAAGGTCCTGGAGTGGCCTAGCCAGTCTCCAGATCTCAGCCCCATAGAAAACCTTTGGAGGGAGTAGAAAGTCCGTGTTGCCCAGCGACAGCCCCAAAACATCCCTGCTCTAGAGGAGATCTGCATGGAGGAATGGGCCAACATACCAGCAACAGTGTGTGCCAACCTTGTGAAGACTTACAGGAAACGTTTCACCTCTGTCATTGCCAACAAAGGAGATAGAACAAAGTATTGAGATGAACTTTTGTTATTGACCAAATACTTATTTTCCACCATAATTTGCAAATAAATTCTTTAAAAATCAGACAATGTGATTTTCTGGATTTGTTTTCTCATTTTGTGTCTCATAGTTGAGGTCTACCTATGGTGACAATTACAGGCCGGCCTCAGCTTTATAAGTGGGAGAACTTGCACAATTGGTCACTGACTAAATACTTTCCCCCACTGTATCTCATCTGTACAGTAGGATTAGACCTCGGGGGCTGAACCAATATACAGAAACCTCTGGGGACGTCCTTTTGTCTCTTGACTAAGCTTTATTTATACCACATGGAGTTCCCCTTTAAATGCTGCTCTTCGTTCTGGCTGTGAGGGGTTAAGCGGTGCATGCGCAGTGCACGTGAGAGAATGTGCAGAGTCTGGCGGCCCCCCGCCCGCTTCGGGGATAACTGGAAGCAGACCTCTGCCTCATTTCTTCTGCTGGGGTTTGGCCGTAGCTTCGCCTCCTGTCCCAGTAACCTAAATCCGCCATTCTGCAGCGGAACATGTTTACTTCATTAGCGCCAGGCTCTCCGCGCCCCTTCCAAAAATAACAGAGCGCTGCTCGCGGAGTCCCCGCTATAATACATGGAGGAGACCAGAGAGAACACACGGGTACATGCTGAACACACTGGAGTGCCGCCATCTGCGCCCGACGCCAATCTGACCGACTGACGCATCCTAACCCTGATAACGCTGCAAGCCGGGGATTAACCCTACTGCTGCCAGATGGTCCTGGGTCACACCATGACTAATACTGAGCTATGTACGCAGGACCCAGGCAGGAGTATGTCAGAGCAGGCCCTGCCTGGTACAGAGACCCCCCCACTGATGTGCGCAAGAGCTGGAAATCCCCACATATACCCCCATGTACCAAGTCTGGGGCAACTACAGGTCATGTGACCCTGGGGGATACTGGCTGTTATGTGGTGGGGGTGTAGTGCTGTATCACACATCTGAGGATTAGATACACGGCTCAGCAGGCAGTATCATACATCTGAGGGTTAGATACACAGCTCAGCAGACAGTATCACATGATAAGATTAGATACACAGCTCAGCAGACAGTATCACACATCTGAGGGTTAGATACACAGCTCAGCAGACTGTATCACACATCAGAGGATTAGATACACGGCTCAGCAGGCAGTATCACACATCTGAGGGTTAGATACACGGCTCAGCAGACTATCACTCATAAGAGGATTAGATACACGGCTCAGCAGACTGTATCACACATCAGAGGATTAGATACACGGCTCAGCAGACTATCACACAGGATAGGATTAGATACACAGCTCAGCAGTCAGTATCACACATGATAGGATTAGATACAGTGGCTCAGCAGACAGTATCACACGGCAGGATTAGATACACAGTTC
Source organism: Leptodactylus fallax (assembly GCA_947044405.1). Taxonomy (NCBI): domain Eukaryota; kingdom Metazoa; phylum Chordata; class Amphibia; order Anura; family Leptodactylidae; genus Leptodactylus; species Leptodactylus fallax. The sequence continues at coordinate 135,596 of CAMRHE010000551.1, read as the reverse complement.
ATCAGACTATCACACATGATAGGAGTAGATACACAGCTCAGTAGACAGTATCACACATGACAGGATTAGATACACAGTTTAGCATACAGTATCACACATGACAGGATTAGATACACAGTTCAGCATACAGTATCACACAGGATAGGATTAGATACACAGCTCAGCAGGCAGTATCACACAGGATAGGATTAGATACACAGCTCAGTATACAGTATCACACATGATAGGATTAGATACACAGCTCAGCAGGCAGTATCACACAGGATAGGATTAGATACACAGCTCAGCAGTCAGTATCACACATGATAGGATTAGATACACAGTATCACACCGGATAAGCTGATGTATACACATTATGTGGGGTGATTTAGCTCCTCCCTGTTTGGGGCTGAGTGGTGTGAAGTGTCGGTCGGTCGGATGCAGGAAGGAGTAATAGGATTTCCCTCTCTGCTAGGTTTGGGTGTGATAATGGGGCGTAGATGTGTCAGGGCGAGTGGGAAACTCACTCATAGGAAATGTTCCTGGGAAGTCCGGACCACGACCGTGTGTCACAACCTGAAGATTAACCCCTTATCTGGCGGATTACACTGAGACATTCATTCATGTTGATCTAGAAGGTTCCTCCTCGTACCTCACACATGGGGCATATACTATTCTGTACCTAAACCCTTATAAATGATGTCAAGTCAGTAGTGCAGGTGATATGGGCGAGCTGGGGGATATAATTCATTAAAGAAAAATGCTTCTTTCTCCCATTGTCTTCTCCTCTCTTCCCCTGCACTGATCTCTGTCTCTGAATACACCATACTCCTGGAATTTCTCTACAAAGCTTTAGCTCCAGCCCCTTAAAGGGGTTGTAACATTAAGGACAGGGGAAACGTGTCAGAGCGCTGGGTGTCCAAACACCGGGTCCCCTCAGCGATCAGGAAAAGGGTGGCCTAAAGTCCGCCTAAAGCCTCCTCGTGAGTGGAGCGCCGGTGCACTTGTGTGTTCACTACTATGGGTCTGCCAGGACTGCAGTCTCTGGAAGCGCTCACAGTCTTTTAGTACTAAATGGAGTGGCGGTCACACAAGTGCACTGGTGCTCCATTCACAAGGGGGACCCAGGGGTCGGACTCCCAGCGATCAAACACCTATCTGCTGTCCTGTGGATCGAGGATAGGTGTCCTTAACAACACAACCCCTTTAAAGCAGGGGTGACCATACCATTGGACAGGAACCCAGTAGGTCCTTAACAGCAGCTTTATACTATCTATTAGACTGTGGGTTAAAGGGATGGTCCATTAATTTCAGGAATGAGGGAGGAGCCTAGGGAAGGTGAAAAGCAAAAAAAAAGATCATTCCTGTCCCTGGCCCAGGGGTCCACCACTACTATCCGGTCTAGTGCGCACCGTGCCTATGCTGTTGTAAATACTGCGCGTGACCACTGGAAAGGAACCAGTGACATCACTCACATACATCACCAGAGCATTGGGGGCAGGAGAGTATGATATGTTTGTTTTTAACCTTCCCCAGCCTCCTCCCTGAGTCCTAAAATTCGTGGACAACCCCTTTAATATCTAAGCTAATGGACTCCATAGCTATCGATGACTGGTGGCTTGTTAGAGCAACATAAGGGGGAGCCTTATGCAGATATATTGCAAAACAAGAGGCCCTTAAGTTCTTACACAGGGGCCCTCCACTGCCTGTGTATGGAGAGAGAACGAACAGACAAGGCTGCAGCACCCAGGGAGTGATTGACCTCTTCCCAAAGCTAGAGTTTCACCTGATAACCCAGCTGTAGTAGGAGATAAAACCCTCACTAGAAGCTGTGGCCCCTGTCTATTATTTCCTTGCGCTCTGACTGCTCACCCTTCTCCACACCCCTTGCCTTCTTCATAGACCCCTATAAGCTGTACAGACTGCTGACTATGCTGTATTCAGGAGCAGAGATAATACATAGCCATAATACATAGCACAACTGAACTTCTGAGGCACAGACTGAAGGTACTATAAATCTACTATGGATGTGGGAGTAGCCAACAAAATGGCCGCTTGTAACGTCTGGTGATGAGTACAGTGTGTCAGATGACAGCAGGCCTCGGCCTCCACAAAGTGAGTCTGGAGGTGGACAGACATCTTGTATCTGTGGTCAGACAGCGACCACAACACAGTGAATCACCCAGCACAATATGGATTCCAGTAAGTACTCCCGAGGCAGCGAGGCCTCAGGAATGTGTCGGCTACTTCGCTCATCTCCAAGGTATCTAACACTACCAATACTCTTAACTCTTTCCTGCGGAGTTCATAATCTCAAACCGAGCAGCCTATCAGAGTTTAACTTTCATTTTCTAATGGTCACTGAGGAGAAGAGATGTTGTCACTGACCGGTTGCTATGGGTGACGTCTGTATGAAGGTGGTCGTCTTGCCAACACATGGAACAAATGCACCCTGGTACTGAAGACAATGGTAAGAGCTGGTAACCGTGCGTTACGGTGTAATCTTACTCGTACCCGCATCAGGTGACTCATTTTCATAAATGTCATGTGACATCTTAATCTTGTGATGTCATTTTTCAGGGGAGCGAGACTGCAGTAGAACCGCGTTGAGTTGCGCCAAACTAGAGGCCATCTGTCTCCTGACTATTTCACATGTCGTATTGTGTAAGACTGTGCAATTCTTATAGGTGCGAGAATTGTGCAAGGCGATGTGGCGGTCTCATAGCTGGCGAGAAGACCGCACCGCATGTGATTACAGTCCTGCTCCTGTCCACAGTCATAAATGTCTGCAAGATTTAGAGACGTCCTGGGAGCAGACTGTAGACAGACCATAAATGTGGGGGAGTACACAAATATCTGGTGGAGGGGGGCAGATATTACCACCCCCCAGTGACACCAGAGGAACGCAACACAGAGTGACCGAACGCCTACCGCCCAACAAAGCCAGAAACCAGAAGAGCTGACCCTCTACTAGACTGCGCAGCACTTCAGGTACTGGATGGATCACCCAGTGACCACAGTGAACTTACAAGATATTACCGACATGACATTTTACTATCACACACATACCGTAAACCGCTGTAACTACTGTAATATTACCGCAACACCCTCTACTTACTGTCATATATAACATAACAGTGTGTCTCTGCAAATCCCCCCCTAGACCCTGTATATATATGATCACCATATCATACACAGTGCAATCCATAGGGGGCAGTATTATATTTATATTCTTGTACATAGGGGCAGTATTATAGTAGTTATATTCTTGTACATAGGAGCAGTATTATAGTAGTTATATTCTTGTACATAGGAGCAGTATTATAGTAGTTATATTCTTGTACATAGGGGTAGTATTATAGTAGTTATATTCTTGTACATAGGAGCAGTATTATAGTAGTTATATTCTTGTACATAGGGGGCAGTATTATAGTAGTTATATTCTTGTACATAGGAGCAGTATTATAGTAGTTATATTCTTGTACATAGGAGCAGTATTATAGTAGTTATATTCTTGTACATAGAGGCAGTATTATAGTAGTTATATTCTTGTACATAGGAGCAGTATTATAGTAGTTATATTCTTGTACATAGGAGCAGTATTATAGTAGTTATATTCTTGTACATAGGAGTAGTATTATAGTAGTTATATTCTTGTACATAGGAGCAGTATTATAGTAGTTATATTCTTGTACATAGGGGTAGTATTATAGTAGTTATATTCTTGTACATAGGAGTAGTATTATAGTAGTTATATTCTTGTACATAGGGGCAGTATTATAGTAGTTCTTGTACATAGGAGGTAGTATTATAGTAGTTATATTCTTGTACATAGGGGCAGTATTATAGTAGTTATATTCTTGTACATAGGAGGTAGTATTATAGTAGTTATATTCTTGTACATAGGAGCAGTATTATAGTAGTTATATTCTTGTACATAGGAGCAGTATTATAGTAGTTATATTCTTGTACATAGGGGCAGTATTATAGTAGTTATATTCTTGTACATGGAGGCAGTATTATAGTAGTTATATTCTTGTACATGGAGGCAGTAATATAGTAGTTATATTCTTGTACATGGAGGCAGTAATATAGTAGTTATATTCTTGTACATAGGAGCAGTATTATAGTAGTTATATTCTTGTACATAGGAGCAGTATTATAGTAGTTATATTCTTGTACATAGGGGTAGTATTATAGTAGTTATATTCTTGTACATAGGAGTAGTATTATAGTAGTTATATTCTTGTACATAGGGGCAGTATTATAGTAGTTCTTGTACATAGGAGGTAGTATTATAGTAGTTATATTCTTGTACATAGGAGCAGTATTATAGTAGTTATATTCTTGTACATAGGGGTAGTATTATAGTAGTTATATTCTTGTACATAGGAGCAGTATTATAGTAGTTATATTCTTGTACATAGGGGCAGTATTATAGTAGTTATATTCTTGTACATAGGAGCAGTATTATAGTAGTTATATTCTTGTACATAGGAGTAGTATTATAGTAGTTATATTCTTGTACATAGGGGCAGTATTATAGTAGTTATATTCTTGTACATAGGAGCAGTATTATAGTAGTTATATTCTTGTACATAGGAGCAGTATTATAGTAGTTATATTCTTGTACATAGGAGCAGTATTATAGTAGTTATATTCTTGTACATAGGAGCAGTATTATAGTAGTTATATTCTTGTACATAGGAGCAGTATTATAGTAGTTATATTCTTGTACATAGGAGCAGTATTATAGTAGTTATATTCTTGTACATAGGAGGTAGTATTATAGTAGTTATATTCTTGTACATAGGAGCAGTATTATAGTAGTTATATTCTTGTACATAGGGGCAGTATTATAGTAGTTATATTCTTGTACATAGGAGCAGTATTATAGTAGTTATATTCTTGTACATAGGGGTAGTATTATAGTAGTTATATTCTTGTACATAGGAGCAGTATTATAGTAGTTATATTCTTGTACATAGGGGCAGTATTATAGTAGTTATATTCTTGTACATAGGAGCAGTATTATAGTAGTTATATTCTTGTACATAGGAGTAGTATTATAGTAGTTATATTCTTGTACATAGGGGCAGTATTATAGTAGTTATATTCTTGTACATAGGAGCAGTATTATAGTAGTTATATTCTTGTACATAGGAGCAGTATTATAGTAGTTATATTCTTGTACATAGGAGCAGTATTATAGTAGTTATATTCTTGTACATAGGAGCAGTATTATAGTAGTTATATTCTTGTACATAGGAGCAGTATTATAGTAGTTATATTCTTGTACATAGGAGCAGTATTATAGTAGTTATATTCTTGTACATAGGAGCAGTATTATAGTAGTTATATTCTTGTACATAGGAGCAGTATTATAGTAGTTATATTCTTGTACATAGGAGCAGTATTATAGTAGTTATATTCTTGTACATAGGAGCAGTATTATAGTAGTTATATTCTTGTACATAGGAGCAGTATTATAGTAGTTATAGTCTTGTACATAGGAGCAGTATTATAGTAGTTATATTCTTGTACATAGGTGGCAGATTTATAGTAGCTACTGTATATAGTCATGATCTTATCCGTTAAGGTCAGAGTTTCCCTTTAACCACAGACTTTGGCGTACAGTGGGATGTTCCATTTTCCTGTTGCACCTGCAGCTTCTTCCCTCGCTGATCAGGAAGTGTAGCGTTGTATAACAAGTGTCATTGTGCTGCTGTGAGAGTCCGGGATTGTTACAGTCGGGTACGTCTCTGTGTCACCGTGATGAATTCGCCGCTGAGGATGAGATCATAACGGTTTATTTCAGGTCCAACAAAGAACCCAAATAAGTAACAGGAAAGTGAGAATCTCGTCGTCACCACCAGCAATAATGGACAATGGATCCTGTGTGAGCGGGAAGGGCAACAATTAGATCTTTGTTATCTGGATGCCATGTATCATCCAGGACCTCATATCATACATATAAATCAGCCGCCTTAAAGGGGTCCTCGGCTTTAGGGCAACCCTACTACTAGATTCAGTGTCTGTACATGAAACGTAGAAAGAAAATACTTCCATACACTGCACAAGGCTATAAGAATTATAGTCTCTACCTACTAAGGTCTTAGTCTAGGGAAAAGGCTATGAGAAATCTTATAGAGATGTTGGAATGCAGCTTTAGATGTGATTGGAGTATACTACACAATGAGTACAAGATGATCCCATAAGTGGATGCGTTCATGGAAAAGTAGTAACTTTCCCTGGTAAAACGTCCATCTCACATAAAGCGACAGCTGCCTCCCTGTGCCCCTTCTCGGAAGTCAGCAATGCAAATTGGTATCTTATGGAAATCCACCATGTATGGTGATACGAGGTCCATGTCATGTGCAGAGATGGATGTCCTGTCAGAACAAGGCAGGACTGTGCGGCTGCCCAGACTCTCCGAGGAACCATTTAGGTGATGTCTTCCGAGAAGGGAAGCAGTTTATTACAATACTGATGCAATTCATACTGGTGCGGGGAAGATAAAAACCCGACATGATGAAGAAATGGGTGATTTCCGAGCTGGGAAAGCCTTAAATGGGAAACACACATGGAATCATTCCAGAGCGGGGAAGAGTGAGTTATCTCTGGTGGCGGCCATCTTGTCTGCTTGTAGCACCTGACAGGCCATGTCAATGTAATGAGGCCTAGTGGTAAACCACACATGTGCAAGTCAGGAAGATCCTCCATACTGCAGCTGAGCGCAAACAGGAAAGCAGCAGAATTGATGCAGCTCTGGTTGTGTGCAGAGTGTAAGACGTGACTCCGTACCAGTAAAGCGATGTATTTTCAGTTTCTGTTCTCAAATGATGTCTGTGATACCACAAGAGGCTTTTATTGTGTGTGAGAAACCGGGGCCCGGGATAGTGGGAGATTGTGGCCCTCAGTAACCACTAACCCCGTGTGAACCCACAGAAGATCACACCGCAGAGATTAAAGGGAAACACATCTTGTCAGCAGAACAGAGATGTGAGAACGGCAGCCACAAAACACATGACATAGTCACAGCTCAGTGTGTATGTGTCCGGCTGGGTGTCTATACATACATGTATGTGTCGTGTAGGTGTGTGTGAGTCTATGTATGTACATGTATGTATATATGTGTGTGTGTGTGTATTTATGTGTGTTTATGTATAGTATGTGTGTGTCTATGTACAGTGTATATATATATATATTTTTATGTGTGTTTATGTATAGTATGTGTGTGTCTATGTACAGTGTATATATATATCTATATGTGTGTTTATGTATAGTATGTGTGTGTCTATGTACAGTATATATATATATTTATATGTGTGTTTATGTATAGTATGTGTGTCTATGTACAGTGTATATATATATCTATATGTGTGTTTATGTATAGTATGTGTGTGTCTATGTACAGTGTATATATATATTTATATATGTGTGTATATGTGTGTTTATGTATAGTATGTGTGTGTCTATGTACAGTATATATATATATTTATATGTGTGTTTATGTATAGTATGTGTGTGTATGTACAGTATATATATATATTTATATGTGTGTTTATGTATAGTATGTGTGTGTCTATGTACAGTGTATATATATATATTTTTATATGTGTGTTTATGTATAGTATGTGTGTGTATGTACAGTGTATATATATATCTATATGTGTGTTTATGTATAGTATGTGTGTGTCTATGTACAGTGTATATATATATTTATATGTGTGTATATGTGTGTTTATGTATAGTATGTGTGTGTCTATGTACAGTATATATATATATTTATATGTGTGTTTATGTATAGTATGTGTGTGTCTATGTACAGTGTATATATATATTTATATGTGTATATGTGTGTTTATGTATAGTATGTGTGTGTCTATGTACAGTATATATATATATATATATTTTTTTATATGTGTGTTTATGTATAGTATGTGTGTGTCTATGTACAGTGTATATATATATTTATATGTGTATATGTGTGTTTATGTATAGTATGTGTGTGTCTATGTACAGTATATATATATATATTTTTTTTATATGTGTGTTTATGTATAGTATGTGTGTGTCTATGTACAGTGTATATATATATTTATATGTGTGTATATGTGTGTTTATGTATAGTATGTGTGTGTCTATGTACAGTATATATATATATTTATATGTGTGTTTATGTATAGTATGTGTGTGTCTATGTACAGTGTATATATATATATTTTTATATGTGTGTATATGTGTGTTTATGTATAGTATGTGTATGTACAGTGTATATATATATCTATATGTGTGTTTATGTATAGTATGTGTGTGTCTATGTACAGTGTATATATATATTTATATGTGTGTATATGTGTGTTTATGTATAGTATGTGTGTGTCTATGTACAGTATATATATATTTTTTTTTTTTTTTTTATATGTGTGTTTATGTATAGTATGTGTGTGTCTATGTACAGTATATATATATATATATATATATATTTATGTGTGTATATGTGTGTTTATGTATAGTATGTGTGTGTCTATGTACAGTGTATATATATATTTATATGTGTGTATATGTGTGTTTATGTATAGTATGTGTGTGTCTATGTACAGTGTATATATATATTTATATGTGTGTATATGTGTGTTTATGTATAGTATGTGTGTGTCTATGTACAGTGTATATATATATTTATATGTGTGTTTATGTATAGTATGTGTGTGTCTATGTACAGTATATATATATCTATATGTGTGTTTATGTATAGTATGTGTGTGTCTATGTACAGTGTATATATATATATTTATATGTGTGTTTATGTATAGTATGTGTGTGTGTCTGTGTATATGTGTATTTGTATTTATGTGTGTATATATATGTGTGTGTGTATTGATGTGTGTATATATGTATGTGTATTTATGTGTGAATATACAGTATATGTGTATTGGTGTGTATGTATGTGTATATATGTATGTGTGTCTGTGTATATGTGTATTTATGTGTGTATATGTCTGTATTTATGTGTGTATATATGTTTTTGTGTGTCTGTATATGTGTAATTATGTGTGTATATATGTCTGTGTATATAAGTATGTGTATTTAGGTGTGTATATATGTCTGTGTGTATATGTCTATGTGTCTGTGTATAGGTGTATTTATGTGTGTATATATATTTGTATATATATGTCTGTATTTATGTGTATGTATTTATCTGTGTATATCGTTATGTGTATTTAGGTGTGTATGTCTGTATGTGTACTTGTGTGTACTTAGGTGTGTATATGTCTTTGTATATATGTATGTGTATTTATGTTTGTGTGTCTGTGTATATATGTCTGTGTGTACATATATATGTGTCTTTGTGTGTATTTATAGGTCTGTGTATTTATGTATGTGTATATATATATATATATGTGTGTGTGTCTCGGAGAATCCATCACGTTTCAGTAGAAGGTCATAAATTATAATGGCTGTAGTAATAATGTACAGAGGATAAAGTTTTAGCACCCGCCGGATGGACCTGTCAGAGAGCTGGTGAGAGCCCATAAATCAGGCGGCTGTGGAGGGGGGGATAGAGAGGGACCTCCGAAAAGCCTTTACTAGCAGATTACCCCTAATGAGGACTGGCATGTTTAATAGGGGGCAGCGCCATGTACACGACTAGTCTGGTGCCAGCAGATATACCGCCTGCAGGCAGTGGTGACCCTAGCCTCTTTGCTGCCTGAGGCGGACTATAGAAAGACGCCCCCCCCCCCCCCAAAAAAAACAAAAAACTGAGTTTCCATGCTACTAGTTTAACACACTGTTATCGTCGCACAATATACACAATACACAAAGTTATAAAACCGTTTATAAGAATTCTTCTTCCTGTATTACTTCAGTATCAGATCAACAACACGGCATTAACAATGAAAGTAACTTCCCACATCTTCTGCTTGGTGGATGGACGAGCCCACGTGGCCCCCATTCTGTATAATAGGAGCCCCGCAGATAGCTGAGGACTGGACTTCGGGTATCTTTGGCACGCACATCGAAGTGAATGAGAGCCACGCAGGTTCGTCCATCCACCAAGTGTCACACCTATATATATGGCTGCGGTCAGGCTGGATTCCCACCTAGTGGGGGAAAAAACCCAATTCTCAGGCTCAGTGGGGGTCTCAGCAGACAGACCCCCATCACTCAGGTATTTATCCTCTATCATTTAGGTGTATACAGGGCAGTAACATTCTGTGACTTACAGGTGACGTCTCTGACTAATCCTTCACATTTCCCTTCTCTTCCCTCTGGGCCGCCATGACCACTTCTTCCAGCTGTGACTTGTCTCTGTAAAGTTTGCAACACAGACATCTTTGGCTCCTCACTTTTCCAGGCACCCGACCCACATTGTCCTCACCTACACAAAGCCCCCATCCTGCTGCTACCCCAATTATATAATATATGATATAACCCCCCATAATGAATAATACCCCCAAGTGCATCTTTATATTAATAATGTCCGTGTGTACCCTGTATAAATAGTGCCCCTTATTAATAATGTCCGTGTGTACCCTGTATAAATAGTGCCCCTTATTAATAATGTCCGTGTGTACCCTGTATAAATAGTGCCCCTTATTAATAATGTCCGTGTGTACCCTGTATAAATAGTGCCCCTTATTAATAATACCCCAGGTGTTAACTAATTAAAAGGTTTTCCAGGTCATTAATAAACTAATCAGTGGGGTTCAAAAACCTAGGACCCCCAGGATCAGCTGTTTGAATGGTACCTGTGTAAGCGCCGTGACCACTTCTCTGTTTACATGGTGTATTTCATCTCATAGCGGCCATGTCATGTAACTACAGCCTCGTCCTGTACATGTCTACAGTATGTGACAAGGCTACAATTACTTCACACGGTCAATATAAACAGACAGCGTATAATATAAACAGGTGCCATAGCCCATGTTTATAGCGCCCCATTTACACACACTTTAAAGTTCCACAGCAGCCCCTGCACACGGTATTATGCCTCGCAGCAGCCCCTGCACACTGTATTATGCCTCGCAGCAGCCCCTGCACACTGTATTATGCCTTGCAGTGGCCCCTGCACACTGTATTATGCCTCTCAGCGGCCCCTGCACACGGTATTATGCTCCATAGTGGCCCCTGCTCACGGTATTATGCCCCGCATTGGCCACTGCACACGGTATTATGTTCCGCAGCAACTCCTGCACACAGTTTTATGCCCCATATTGGCCCCTGCACTGGTATTATGCTCCATAGTGGCCCCTGCACTTGTATTATGCTCTATAGTGGCCCCAGCACACGGTATTATGCTCCATAGTGGCCCCTGCACTGGTATTATGCTACAGAGTGGCCCCTGCACAGGGTATTATGCTCCATAGTGGCCCCTGCACTTGTATTATGCTCTATAGTGGCCCCTGCACTCGGTATTATGCTCCATAGTGGCCCCTGCACTCGGTATTATGCTCCAGAGTGGCCCCTGCACAGGGTATTATGCCCCATAGTGGACCACCCATGAACTACTATTATACTCTGGGGTCTTTTCAGACCCCAGAGTATAATGATTGGAGACCCAGGGGAGAATACAAACATAAAAACCAGAGTTACTTACCTATCCTGGACACCGGTGCACTCCTTGCAGCTTTCGGCCCTGTTTAATTGCGCACACACGTCACGTGATCAGGCCGGCGACGTGACCTGATGATGTCACCAGAGGCCTCAAGCCTGCTCGGAGTTACATCGGATCGCAGGAGGTGAGTAACACTGTTTTTTATGTTCCCTCACCAACCCTAGGCCTCCGATTATTATACTCCGGGGTCTGAATAGACCCCGGAGTATAATAATAGTAGTATTTGCGGCCCGCAGCCTAACTTACCGATGCCCGCGGCCGCTCACAGCGGCATCCGCTTCCCTTTCTGCGGCCCATAGCAGAAGCGGGGGCGGCCGCGAGCAGACCGAGGGTAGGTAAATAAATAGGCCCTGACCTGCCGGGGATGCTCCAACAGGTAACGGCCTATTTATATATATAAAAAAAAAGCTATACTCACCTGCGATGCCTTGATGCAGCCGCCGCCGCCTCCTCTTCTTGTCCGCGACGTCTGTGTCTCAGCGTAGGCGGTCTGATGACGTCATTGTATCGCCGCCTTCGCTGAGATGCGACGTCTTGTAAACCAGCCCAGGACAGGCCGCGCTCATCTCTGTTTTGTTTTTTGTTTTTTAAAGCGGCCTGTCCTGGGCTGGTTTACATTAAATAGTAAAAATGCCGCCCCCCGGACAGTGCCGCCCGAGGCGGCCGCCTCACCTCGCCTCATTAGCGATGCGCCCCTGCCTGCAGGAGATAACCACAACTACACCCTCCTGTGGTATAAGTATATGGCCAGCTCAGCACCAATGGGGCTCATGGTATCCTCATGTCCTGCGGATGATGGACTAACCCTGTGTGCGGCTGTGCCTTGTAGTACTGCAACAATGCTCCATGGTAATAGAAAGGGGTCCCAGGTGCAGGACCCCCACCCAATGGTTGGTTTAGTACTGGAAACCCCCTTAATCTCTATGGCATGTGATAAAAATGTGACAGTCATGGAGACAGCTGGACGATGGTTAGATATGTCACCGGGGGGTGCGGCTGGGGCAGAGGATGACATCATTACAGATGCATCTGGATGGACAATCGGAGAGATGCCCCTCACAGCCTTGGAAAAGTGGGGACCCCGGACCCTTCTCTTAACCTTATGACCATCAGATCTTTGTGCGGGTCAGACAGCTGGATCTTCAGGAAGACTGCCTATGACTGTCCCAGGACATGGTAAACCCGGAGTCACCAGCTTGTTCTTGTCCCAGGCCCGTATGACATCAAGGCCTTCACCAGTCCCCACATGTTGCGTCACGTTCCCTCTGCCGCTGATCCTTACAAGCTGTCATCCCGCTTCTCCTTTCCTTAATTCCGGAATTCTGCTCTGTTGTTCTGAAGTTCCCTAGTATCTGAGGAGGTGACTAGAAGATGGGGTAAGACATCCCAGCCGCTCGCGTATCACCGCCACGCAGTGACGCAGAGGATCTTCTCTTCCAGCAAATATTACTCACGGGAAGCGGGAGAATCACGACTGGCACCGATCCAGACTCATCATCTCCCAGGACTGGATCGGGATAGGGGCCAGGAGTTGGACCGTCTGGTTCACGAAAACTCTTGGGACATAATATTAAAATTAAACCCAGAACTTTCCCTTTTTTAAGTAGAAACATTAAATCCTGAGAATCTGAGCCGGGAAGAGATGAGAGCGCAACATGGAAATACTGAGAACCGGTGGCCGCAATCCAAGTCATCCAACACTAATACTAATCTTATCTGGGTGGAGCAGTGATGTCACTGATGGGGGCGGAGCTGTGACAACATCTCACACATGATATACAGTTGTATAAAAAGTTTACATACCCCGGAAGATTTTTTGTTTTTTTGGCCTTTTTTCATAGAATATGAATGATAACACAAAAACTTTTTCTCCACTCCTGGTTAGTGGTTGGTTGAAGCCATTTATTGTCAGACTTCTGTGTTTTCTCTTTTTAAATCATAATAACAACCAAAAACATCAAAATGACCCTGTTCAGAAGTTCCCATCCCCCAGTTCTTAATACCGTGTATTGCCCCCTCTAACATCAATGACAGCTTGAAGTCTTTTGTGCTAGTTGTGGATGAGGCTCTTTATTTTCTCAGATGGTTCTCCAGTTCCTGTAAGTTCCTGGGCTGTCTTGCATGTACTGCGTGCTTGAGATCTCCCCAGAGGGGCTCAATGATATTGAGGTCAGGAGACTGAGATGGCCACTCCAGAACCTTCACTTTCTTCTGCTGTAGCCAATGACAGGACGACTTGGCCTTGTGTTTTGGATCGTTGTCATGTTGGAACGTCCAAGTCCGTCCCATGCGCAGCTTCCTGGCTGATGAGGGCAGATTTTCCTCCAGTATTTGTTGATAACGTGCTGCATTCATCTTTCCTTCAACTTTGACCAAGTTTCCTGAGCCTCTGAAGCTCACACATCCCCACATCATCAGTGATCCACCTCCGGGCTTTACAGTAGGAATGGGGTTCCTTTCATCATAGGCCTTGTTGTCACCTCTCCAAATGTAACGTTTATGGTTGTGGCCAAAAAGTTCGATTTTTGTCTCATCACTCCAAATGACCTTGTTCCAGAAGTTTTGCGGCTTGTCTCTGTGCTGTTTGGCGTATTGAAGGCGAGATTCTTTGTAGCATTTGCGCAGTAATGGCTTTCTTCTGGCAACTCCACCATGCAGCCCATTTTTCTTCAAGTGCCTTCTTATTGTACATCTTGAAACAGCCGCACCGATAGTTTTTAGAGAGTCCTGTATTTCAGCTGATGTTATGTGTGGGGTTTTTCTTTGCATCCCGAACAATTTTCCGGGCAGTTGTGGCTGAAATTGTGGTTGGTCTACCTGACCGTGGTTTGGTTATTACAGAGCCCCTGAGTTTCCATTTGTTAATCACAGTTTGAACACTGCTGACTGCCTTATCAATTCCTTGGATATCTCTTTGTATCCCTTTCCTGTTTTATACAGTTCAACTACCTTTTCCCGTAGATCCGTGGACAATTCTTTTGCTTTCCCCATGACTCACAATCCAGAACCGTCAGTGAGGAGGAGAGATGCAACAGTCTGTCTGGATCCCAGAAACTCACTCAGCTTTTATACACACACACTGAGGTCACAGGTGAGGAGGTCACAGGTGAGGAGGTCACAGGTGAGGAGGTTACCTTTAGTAGCCATTCAAAGCCATTTGTGTCAACTTCTGGGCATGTTATCAGGCCAAAATCACCAGGGGATGGGAACTTCTGAACAGGGTCATTTTGATGTTTTTGGCTGTCATTATGATTTAAAAAGATTAAAACAGAAGTTTGACAATAAATAGCTTCAACCAACCACTAACCATGAGGGGAGGAAAAGTTTTTGTGTCATTCATATTCTCTGAAAAACAGCCAAAAAAATAAAAAATCTGCCGGGGTATGTAAACTTTTTAGCACAACTGTATACAGGTGGTTGTCAGTAGTAATAGATGAATAGCTGTACTGTAGTATAAGGTGTGCGGATCTCATGTCTGATCACACGTCATTATATCAGTGATGTCAGTAACAGGGGGCGGAGCTGTGACAACCTCTCAGACATGATATATACAGCTGGGTGTCAGTAGTAATAGATGAATAGCTGTACTGTAGTATAAGGTGTGCGGATCTCATGTCTGATCACATGTCATTATATTATATCAGTGATGTCAGTAACAGGGGGCGGGGCTGTGACAACCTCTCAGACATGATATATACAGCTGGTTGTCAGTAGTAATAGATGAATAGCTGTACTGTAGTATAAGGTGTGCGGATCTCATGTCTGATCACATGTCATTATATCAGTGATGTCAGTAACAGGGGGCGGGGGCTGTGACAACCTCTCAGACATGATATATACAGCTGGTTGTCAGTAGTAATAGATGAATAGCTGTACTGTAGTATAAGGTGTGCGGATCTCATGTCTGATCACATGTCATTATATTATATCAGTGATGTCGGTAACAGGGGGCGGGGCTGTGACAACCTCTCAGACATGATATATACAGCTGGTTGTCAGTAGTAATAGATGAATAGCTGTACTGTAGTATAAGGTGTGCGGATCTCATGTCTGACCACATGTCATTATATCAGTGATGTCAGTAACAGGGGGCGGGGCTGTGACAACCTCTCAGACATGATATATACAGCTGGGTGTCAGTAGTAATAGATGAATAGCTGTACTGTAGTATAAGGTGTGCGGATCTCATGTCTGATCACATGTCATTATATCAGTGATGTCAGTAACAGGGGGCGGGGCTGTGACAACCTCTCAGACATGATATATACAGCTGGTTGTCAGTAGTAATAGATGAATAGCTGTACTGTAGTATAAGGTGTGCGGATCTCATGTCTGATCACATGTCATTATATTATATCAGTGATGTCAGTAACAGGAGGCGGGGGCTGTGACAACCTCTCAGACATGATATATACAGCTGGGTGTCAGTAGTAATAGATGAATAGCTGTACTGTAGTATAAGGTGTGCGGATCTCATGTCTGATCACATGTCATTATATTATATCAGTGATGTCAGTAACAGGGGGCGGGGCTGTGACAACCTCTCAGACATGATATATACAGCTGGGTGTCAGTAGTAATAGATGAATAGCTGTACTGTAGTATAAGGTGTGCGGAGCTCATGTCTGATCACATGTCATATCAGTGATGTCAGTAACAGGGGGCGGGGCTGTGACAACCTCTCAGACATGATATATACAGCTGGGTGTCAGTAGTAATAGATGAATAGCTGTACTGTAGTATAAGGTGTGCGGATCTCATGTCTGATCACATGTCATTATATCAGTGATGTCAGTAACAGGGGGCGGGGCTGTGACAACCTCTCAGACATGATATATACAGCTGGTTGTCAGTAGTAATAGATGAATAGCTGTACTGTAGTATAAGGTGTGCGGATCTCATGTCTGATCACATGTCATTATATCAGTGATGTCAGTAACAGGGGGCGGGGCTGTGACAACCTCTCAGACATGATATATACAGCTGGGTGTCAGTAGTAATAGATGAATAGCTGTACTGTAGTATAAGGTGTGCGGATCTCATGTCTGATCACATGTCATTATATTATATCAGTGATGTCAGTAACAGGAGGCGGGGCTGTGACAACCTCTCAGACATGATATATACAGCTGGGTGTCAGTAGTAATAGATGAATAGCTGTACTGTAGTATAAGGTGTGCGGATCTCATGTCTGATCACATGTCATTATATTATATCAGTGATGTCAGTAACAGGGGGCGGGGCTGTGACAACCTCTCAGACATGATATATACAGCTGGTTGTCAGTAGTAATAGATGAATAGCTGTACTGTAGTATAAGGTGTGCGGATCTCATCCCTGATGATGTCAGTGACAGTCGGCCTCCATCTTGCTTACATTACTGAGCAGTCAGCGACCACATCCCGTCCATTATCAGCTGGAGGAGCGGCGTTCTTCTCATCCGTTTTTCCACCATCCAGCTGTTTTCATACTTTGCAGCCAGGAACGCCCTGCCCCCATCTCCCAGAACTCTTCCCACATCCTCTCGCTCCACATGGGGTTCTGATTAAGACTCTCCCTGGTTCATTTCCAACTAGGACCGGTTGAGGGGGCTGTGGGGGAGGGGAAGGCAAATTGGGGAATATTATATCAAAACTTATTCTACATTGTATATGAATAAAACTGATAATAATAATAATACATGATAAGAAAGTGTTAATAATCCGATGGTGAAGGTGATCGGCCATATTTATATATATATCATAGCTATGTCAGTATGTATGGGGGGCCAGGGGCCACAATTAATCCCTCTAAATAGACCCTCATCCTATAGCAAAGTCAGGCGGGTATCACAGTTTTTGGTCCCAAGATGTCAGTTTCAGGGGCTATCAAATGGGTACGAGGGTAAAGAGGACCTTTCACCACCTCCACCTACTTGAGCACTTTTCCTCCTTTAATAGTCACCCTTTCATTGATTCCGGCACAGTTGGAATTTTTTTTCTCTAGTCCCCACCATTCCTGAGCATTCAGTGCTGTTAGTTTTGGTGCCTGATAAGCTGAGTAGACTCCCTAAGGACAAGTGGGTGGTGCCAGGCAGGATCAGAGAAGGAGGCGTGACTCAGAACTCCAATCAGAATCGGACAGTGTCTGGCTCTGAGTCACACTCCCTTGCCTGCTCCTGCCTACAACACCCACTTGTTATTAGGGAGTCTAGTCAGCATATGAGGCACCAAAACTGACTGCTTGGGAACAGTGGTGGCTAGAACAGAGCCTAAGCTGGTGGAGCTGGCAAAATATTCTCTTTAAGTGGATTCCTAAGACTCCGCCTCTAGTCAGATTATGGTTTAGAGAATCCATTTGTCTTCTACATGAGCATGACACAGTCCAGACGATACTTTCCCTTTAATAGAAGACGTAGAGTGGATTTCTGTGAGGATGCTGGTAGAGGGGGCTGGGGTAGTAGTGGGTGGGCTGACCTCCCCGCTGTCAGGTGATCTTATCATATGCTCTGTCTCCATTACACCCTCTTGGGGCGAGTCCTTATAATTCACACAAGATGTATAATGGACAGACGGCTGTTATTATAGGTGTGTTACTCCACCTCCTGGGAGGCCGACAGTCCATCACCTTCCACCTTCATGAGCGCTGTCAATTACAGCACCCCCTTCTTGGAGTATCTGTGGCCCACCAGCGGGCCTGATGTATATTGCATTGCCCCGCGCTGGGTACTGTGGTCTGGGATCAGATCAGTGTCGGCCCATGTGCTGACTGACTGCTGACTGGTTCCTTTGATCTTGCCTAAATCTCGATAATCCCATCATTAGTCTCACATGCTGATGACAACGCCGGCTTCACAACCCATAATTATAACCAGCGCTGATACTACACAACACTGCCACCCCGAGAACACCAGGATGTAAGGGGAACACACCGGGCCTGACCTGTGTCCTGGACACCCCGTAGTAATATAACCAGCGCTGATACTACACAACACTGCCACCCCGAGAACACCAGGATGTAAGGGGAACACACCGGGCCTGACCTGTGTCCTGGACACCCCGTAGTAATATAACCAGCGCTGATACTACACAACACTGCCACCCCGAGAACACCAGGATGTAAGGGGAACACACCGGGCCCTGACCTGTGTCCTGGACACCCCATAGTAATATAACCAGCGCTGATACTACACAACACTGCCACCCCGAGAACACCAGGATGTAAGGGGAACACACCGGGCCCTGACCTGTGTCCTGGACACCCGATAGCAATATAACCAGCGCTGATACTACACAACACTGCCACCCCGAGAACACCAGGATGTAAGGGGAACACACCGGGCCCTGACCTGTGTCCTGGACACCCCATAGTAATATAACCAGCGCTGATACTACACAACACTGCCACCCCGAGAACACCAGGATGTAAGGGGAACACACCGGGCCCTGACCTGTGTCCTGGACACCCCATAGCAATATAACCAGCGCTGATACTACACAACACTGCCACCCCGAGAACACCAGGATGTAAGGGGAACACACCGGGCCCTGACCTGTGTCCTGGACACCCCATAGTAATATAACCAGCGCTGATACTACACAACACTGCCACCCCGAGAACACCAGGATGTAAGGGGAACACACCGGGCCCTGACCTGTGTCCTGGACACCCCATAGTAATATAACCAGAGCTGATACTACACGACACTGCCCCCCCCCAGAACACCAGGATGTAAGGGGAACACACCGGGCCCTGACCTGTGTCCTGGACACCCCATAGTAATATAACCAGCACTGATACTACACGACACTGCCACCCCGAGAACACCAGGATTAAAGGAGAACACATCGGGCCTGACCTGTGTCCTGGACACCCCATAGTAATATAACCAGCACTGATACTACACGACACTGCCACCCCGAGAACACCAGGATGTAAGGGGAACACACCGGGCCCTGACCTGTGTCCTGGACACCCCATAGTAATATAACCAGCACTGATACTACACGACACTGCCACCCCGAGAACACCAGGATGTAAGGGGAACACACCGGGCCTGACCTGTGTCCTGGACACCCCGTAGTAATATAACCAGCGCTGATACTACACAACACTGCCACCCCGAGAACACCAGGATGTAAGGGGAACACACCGGGCCCTGACCTGTGTCCTGGACACCCCGTAGTAATATAACCAGCGCTGATACTACACGACACTGCCACCCCGAGAACATCAGGATGTAAGGGGAACACACCGGGCCCTGACCTGTGTCCTGGACACCCCATAGTAATATAACCAGCGCTGATACTACACAACACTGCCACCCCGAGAACACCAGGATGTAAGGGGAACACACCGGGCCCTGACCTGTGTCCTGGACACCCCATAGTAATATAACCAGCGCTGATACTACACGACACTGCCACCCCGAGAACATCAGGATGTAAGGGGAACACATCGGGCCCTGACCTGTGTCCTGGACACCCCATAGTAATATAACCAGCGCTGATACTACACGACACTGCCACCCCGAGAACATCAGGATGTAAGGGGAACACACCGGGCCCTGACCTGTGTCCTGGACACCCCATAGTAATATAACCAGCGCTGATACTACACGACACTGCCACCCCGAGAACATCAGGATGTAAGGGGAACACATCGGGCCTGACCTGTGTCCTGGACACCCCATAGTAATATAACCAGCGCTGATACTACACAACACTGCCACCCCGAGAACATCAGGATGTAAGGGGAACACACCGGGCCCTGACCTGTGTCCTGGACACCCCATAGTAATATAACCAGCGCTGATACTACACGACACTGCCACCCCGAGAACACCAGGATGTAAGGGGAACACACCGGGCCCTGACCTGTGTCCTGGACACCCCATAGTAATATAACCAGAGCTGATACTACACAACACTGCCACCCCGAGAACACCAGGATGTAAGGGGAACACACCGGGCCCTGACCTGTGTCCTGGACACCCCATAGCAATATAACCAGCGCTGATACTACACAACACTGCCACCCCGAGAACACCAGGATGTAAGGGGAACACACCGGGCCCTGACCTGTGTCCTGGACACCCCATAGTAATATAACCAGCACTGATACTACACGACACTGCCACCCCGAGAACACCAGGATGTAAGGGGAACACACCGGGCCCTGACCTGTGTCCTGGACACCCCATAGCAATATAACCAGCACTGATACTACACGACACTGCCACACCGAGAACACCAGGATTAAAGGAGAACACATCGGGCCTGACCTGTGTCCTGGACACCCCATAGTAATATAACCAGCACTGATACTACACGACACTGCCACCCCGAGAACACCAGGATGTAAGGGGAACACACCGGGCCCTGACCTGTGTCCTGGACACCCCATAGTAATATAACCAGCACTGATACTACACGACACTGCCACCCCGAGAACACCAGGATGTAAGGGGAACACACCGGGCCTGACCTGTGTCCTGGACACCCCATAGTAATATAACCAGCACTGATACTACACGACACTGCCACCCCGAGAACACCAGGATGTAAGGGGAACACACCGGGCCTGACCTGTGTCCTGGACACCCCGTAGTAATATAACCAGCGCTGATACTACACGACACTGCCACCCCGAGAACACCAGGATGTAAGGGGAACACACCGGGCCTGACCTGTGTCCTGGACACCCCATAGTAATATAACCAGCGCTGATACTACACAACACTGCCACCCCGAGAACATCAGGAAGGGGAACACACCGGGCCCTGACCTGTATCCTGGACACCCCATAGTAATATAACCAGCGCTGATACTACACAACACTGCCACCCCGAGAACACCAGGATGTAAGGGGAACACACCGGGCCCTGACCTGTGTCCTGGACACCCCATAGTAATATAACCAGCACTGATACTACACAACACTGCCACCCCGAGAACACCAGGATGTAAGGGGAACACACCGGGCCTGACCTGTGTCCTGGACACCCCATAGTAATATAACCAGCGCTGATACTACACGACACTGCCACCCCGAGAACACCAGGATGTAAGGGGAACACACCGGGCCTGACCTGTGTCCTGGACACCCCATAGTAATATAACCAGAGCTGATACTACACAACACTGCCACCCCGAGAACACCAGGATGAAAGGGGAACACACCGGGCCCTGACCTGTGTCCTGGACACCCCATAGTAATATAACCAGCGCTGATACTACACAACACTGCCACCCCGAGAACACCAGGATGTAAGGGGAACACACCGGGCCTGACCTGTGTCCTGGACACCCCATAGTAATATAACCAGCGCTGATACTACACAACACTGCCACCCCGAGAACACCAGGATGTAAGGGGAACACACCGGGCCCTGACCTGTGTCCTGGACACCCCATAGTAATATAACCAGCGCTGATACTACACGACACTGCCACCCCGAGAACATCAGGAAGGGGAACACACCGGGCCTGACCTGTGTCCAGGACACCCCATAGTAATATAACCAGCACTGATACTACACGACACTGCCACCCCGAGAACACCAGGATGTAAGGGGAACACATCGGGCCTGACCTGTGTCCTGGACACCCCATAGTAATATAACCAGCACTGATACTACACAACACTGCCACCCCGAGAACACCAGGATGTAAGGGGAACACACCGGGCCTGACCTGTGTCCTGGACACCCCATAGTAATATAACCAGCACTGATACTACACAACACTGCCACCCCGAGAACACCAGGATGTAAGGGGAACACACCGGGCCCTGACCTGTGTCCTGGACACCCCATAGTAATATAACCAGCACTGATACTACACAACACTGCCACCCCCGAGAACACCAGGATGTAAGGGGAACACACCGGGCCTGACCTGTGTCCTGGACACCCCATAGTAATATAACCAGAGCTGATACTACACAACACTGCCACCCCGAGAACACCAGGATGTAAGGGGAACACACCGGGCCCTGACCTGTGTCCTGGACACCCCATAGTAATATAACCAGCGCTGATACTACACGACACTGCCACCCCGAGAACACCAGGATGTAAGGGGAACACATCGGGCCTGACCTGTGTCCTGGACACCCCATAGTAATATAACCAGCACTGATACTATACAACACTGCCACCCCGAGAACACCAGGAAGGGGAACACACCGGGCCCTGACCTGTGTCCTGGACACCCCATAGTAATATAACCAGAGCTGATACTACACAACACTGCCACCCCCGAGAACACCAGGATGTAAGGGGAACACACCGGGCCCTGACCTGTGTCCTGGACACCCCATAGTAATATAACCAGCACTGATACTACACAACACTGCCACCCCGAGAACACCAGGATGTAAGGGGAACACACCGGGCCTGACCTGTGTCCTGGACACCCCATAGTAATATAACCAGAGCTGATACTACACAACACTGCCACCCCGAGAACACCAGGATGAAAGGGGAACACACCGGGCCCTGACCTGTGTCCTGGACACCCCATAGTAATATAACCAGCGCTGATACTACACAACACTGCCACCCCGAGAACACCAGGATGTAAGGGGAACACACCGGGCCTGACCTGTGTCCTGGACACCCCATAGTAATATAACCAGAGCTGATACTACACAACACTGCCACCCCGAGAACACCAGGATGTAAGGGGGAACACACCGGGCCCTGACCTGTGTCCTGGACACCCCATAGTAATATAACCAGCGCTGATACTACACGACACTGCCACCCCGAGAACATCAGGAAGGGGAACACACCGGGCCTGACCTGTGTCCAGAACACCCCATAGTAATATAACCAGCACTGATACTACACGACACTGCCACCCCCGAGAACACCAGGATGTAAGGGGAACACACCGGGCCTGACCTGTGTCCTGGACACCCCGTAGTAATATAACCAGCGCTGATACTACACAACACTGCCACCCCGAGAACACCAGGATGTAAGGGGAACACACCGGGCCCTGACCTGTGTCCTGGACACCCCATAGTAATATAACCAGAGCTGATACTACACAACACTGCCACCCCGAGAACACCAGGATGTAAGGGGAACACACCGGGCCCTGACCTGTGTCCTGGACACCCCATAGTAATATAACCAGCGCTGATACTACACGACACTGCCACCCCGAGAACACCAGGATGTAAGGGGAACACACCGGGCCCTGACCTGTGTCCTGGACACCCCATAGTAATATAACCAGCGCTGATACTACACAACACTGCCACCCCGAGAACATCAGGAAGGGGAACACACCGGGCCCTGACCTGTGTCCTGGACACCCCATAGTAATCTAACCAGCGCTGATACTACACGACACTGCCACCCCGAGAACACCAGGATGTAAGGGGAACACACCGGGCCCTGACCTGTGTCCAGGACACCCCATAGTAATATAACCAGCACTGATACTACACGACACTGCCACCCCGAGAACACCAGGAAGGGGAACACACCAGGCCCTGACCTGTGTCCTGGACACCCCATAGTAATATAACCAGCGCTGATACTACACGACACTGCCACCCCGAGAACACCAGGAAGGGGAACACACCAGGCCCTGACCTGTGTCCAGGACACCCCATAGTAATATAACCAGCACTGATACTACACGACACTGCCACCCCGAGAACACCAGGAAGGGGAACACACCAGGCCCTGACCTGTGTCCTGGACACCCCATAGTAATATAACCAGCGCTGATACTACACAACACTGCCACCCCGAGAACACCAGGATGTAAGGGGAACACACCGGGCCCTGACCTGTGTCCTGGACACCCCATAGTAATATAACCAGCGCTGATACTACACGACACTGCCACCCCGAGAACACCAGGATGTAAGGGGAACACACCGGGCCCTGACCTGTGTCCTGGACACCCCATAGTAATATAACCAGCGCTGATACTACACAACACTGCCACCCCGAGAACACCAGGATGAAAGGGGAACACACCGGGCCCTGACCTGTGTCCTGGACACCCCATAGTAATATAACCAGCGCTGATACTACACGACACTGCCACCCCGAGAACACCAGGATTAAAGGAGAACACACCGGGCCTGACCTGTGTCCTGGACACCCCGTAGTAATATAACCAGAGCTGATACTACACGACACTGCCACCCCGAGAACATCAGGATGTAAGGGGAACACACCGGGCCTGACCTGTGTCCTGGACACCCCATAGTAATATAACCAGCGCTGATACTACACAACACTGCCACCCCGAGAACACCAGGAAGGGGAACACACCGGGCCTGACCTGTGTCCAGGACACCCCATAGTAATATAACCAGCACTGATACTACACGACACTGCCACCCCGAGAACACCAGGATGTAAGGGGAACACACCGGGCCTGACCTGTGTCCTGGACACCCCATAGTAATATAACCAGAGCTGATACTACACGACACTGCCACCCCGAGAACATCAGGATGTAAGGGGAACACACCGGGCCCTGACCTGTGTCCTGGACACCCCATAGTAATATAACCAGAGCTGATACTACACGACACTGCCACCCCCGAGAACACCAGGATGTAAGGGGAACACACCGGGCACTGTGTCTGTCACTATTAGGAGGGCACTGTGGCTGTCACTATTAGGAGGGCATTGTGGCTGTCACTATTAGGAGGGCATTGTGGCTGTCACTATTAGGAGGGCACTGTGGCTGTCACTATTAGGGGGGTACTGTGTCTGTCACTATTAGGAGGGCACTGTGGCTGTCACTATTGGGACACTGCGGCTGTCACTATTGGGGGGGCACTGTGTCACTATTAGGAGGGCACTGTGGCTGTCACTATTAGGAGGGAATTGTGGCTGTCACTATTAGGGGGGGCACTGTGGCTGTCACTGTTAGGGGGGCACTGTGGCTGTCACTATTGGGGGGACACTGTGGCTGTCACTATTAGGGGGTACTGTGTCTGTCACTATTAGGAGGGCACTGTGGCTGTCACTATTAGGAGGGAATTGTGGCTGTCACTATTAGGGGGGCACTGTGGCTGTCACTGTTAGGGGGGCACTGTGGCTGTCACTATTAGGATGGCACTGTGTCTTTCACTGTTAGGAGGGCACTGCGGCTGTCACTATTAGGGGGCACTGTGGCTGTCACTATTGGGGGGACAATGTATGTCACTATTAGGGGGGCACTGTGGCTGTCACTATTGGGGGGACACTGTGGCTGTCACTATTGGGGGGCACTGTGGCTGTCACTATTGGGGGGGCACTGTGGCTGTCACTATTAGGGGACACTGTGGCTGTCACTATTGGGGGGACACTGCGGCTGTCACTATTAGGGGGGCACTGTGTCTATCACTATTAGGAGGGCACTGTGGCTGTCACTATTAGGGGGGTACTGTGTCTGTCACTATTAGGAGGGCACTGTGGCTGTCACTATTAGGAGGGCACTGTGGCTGTCACTATTGGGACACTGCGGCTGTCACTATTGGGGGGGCACTGTGTCACTATTAGGAGGGCACTGTGGCTGTCACTATTAGGAGGGAATTGTGGCTGTCACTATTAGGGGGGCACTGTGGCTGTCACTGTTAGGGGGGCACTGTGGCTGTCACTATTAGGAGGGCACTGTGGCTGTCACTATTGGGGGGACACTGTGGCTGTCACTATTAGGAGGGAATTGTGGCTGTCACTATTAGGGGGGCACTGTGGCTGTCACTGTTAGGAGGGCACTGTGGCTGTCACTATTAGGAGGGAATTGTGGCTGTCACTATTAGGGGGGCACTGTGGCTGTCACTGTTAGGGGGGCACTGTGGCTGTCACTATTAGGATGGCACTTTGTCTTTCACTGTTAGGAGGGCACTGCGGCTGTCACTATTAGGGGGCACTGTGGCTGTCACTATTGGGGGGACAATGTATGTCACTATTAGGGGGGCACTGTGTCTGTCACTATTAGGAGGGCACTGTGGCTGTCACTATTGGGGGGACACTGTGGCTGTCACTATTGGGGGGGCACTGTGGCTGTCACTATTGGGGGGCACTGTGGCTGTCACTATTAGGGGGACACTGTGGCTGTCACTATTGGGGGGACACTGCGGCTGTCACTATTAGGGGGGCACTGTGTCTATCACTATTAGGAGGGCACTGTGGCTGTCACTATTAGGGGGACACTGTGGCTGTCACTATTAGGGGGACACTGCGGCTGTCACTATTAGGGCGGCACTGTGTCTGTCACTATTAGGAGGGCACTGTGGCTGTCACTATTGGGGGGACACTGTGGCTGTCACTATTGGGGGGGCACTGTGGCTGTCACTATTGGGGGGCACTGTGGCTGTCACTATTGGGGGGGCACTGTGGCTGTCACTATTGGGGGGGCACTGTGGCTGTCACTATTGGGGGGACACTGTGGCTGTCTGGGACAAGACATCTTTTTCTCTGGGCAGTTTGCTATGTGATGCCTCTTGTCTGTTTCAGCCGGCGGGCAGCAGGCACATGGGCGGCTCTTATACCTGCGCACGGCTGCCAGTTCAGTTGTGGCTGTCTATACTATAGAGGAAATAACTGTAATTATAATCACCCCATATACACACCTGTAATAACCGCACCAACCGCCTGTAACCTGCAGGGGCAGGATAAGCTTACATACACAGCGCGGCAGACTGTATCACACATGATAGGATTAGATACACAGCTCAGCAGACTGTATCACACATGATAGAATTAGCTACACACCTCAGCAGTCAGTATCACACATGATAGGATTAGATACACAGCTCAGCAGACAGTATCACACATGATAGAATTAGCTACACACCTCAGCAGTCAGTATCACACATGATAGGATTAGCTACACAGCTCAGCAGACTGTATCACACATGACAGGATTAGATACAATGGCTCAGCAGTCAGTATCACACAGGATAGGATTAGATACACAGCTCAGCAGCCAGTATCACACATGACAGGATTAGATACAGTGGCTCAGCAGACAGTATCACACATGGTAGGATTAGATACACAGCTCAGCAGCCAGTATCACACAGGATAGGATTAGATACACAGCTCAGCAGACTGTATCACACAGGATAGGATTAGATACACAGCTCAGCAGTCAGTATCACACAGGACAGGATTAGATACACAGCTCAGCAGTCAGTATCACACAGGATAGGATTAGATACACAGCTCAGCAGTCAGTATCACACAGGATAGGATTAGATACACAGCTCAGCAGTCAGTATCACACAGGATAGGATTAGATACACAGCTCAGCAGTCAGTATCACACAGGACAGGATTAGATACACAGCTCAGCAGTCAGTATCACACAGGACAGGATTAGATACACAGCTCAGCAGTCAGTATCACACAGGATAGGATTAGATACACAGCTCAGCAGTCAGTATCACACAGGGCAGGATTAGATACACAGCTCAGCAGTCAGTATCACACAGGACAGGATTAGATACACAGCTCAGCAGTCAGTATCACACAGGATAGGATTAGATACACAGCTCAGCAGTCAGTATCACACAGGACAGGATTAGATACACAGCTCAGCAGTCAGTATCACACAGGATAGGATTAGATACACAGCTCAGCAGTCAGTATCACACAGGACAGGATTAGATACACAGCTCAGCAGTCAGTACCACACAGGATAGGATTAGATACACAGCTCAGCAGTCAGTATCACACAGGATAGGATTAGATACACAGCTCAGCAGTCAGTATCACACAGGGCAGGATTAGATACACAGCTCAGCAGTCAGTATCACACAGGATAGGATTAGATACAGTGGCTCAGCAGTCAGTATCACACAGGATAGGATTAGATACACAGCTCAGCAGTCAGTATCACACAGGATAGGATTAGATACACAGCTCAGCAGTCAGTATCACACAGGACAGGATTAGATACACAGCTCAGCAGTCAGTATCACACAGGATAGGATTAGATACACAGCTCAGCAGTCAGTATCACACAGGACAGGATTAGATACACAGCTCAGCAGTCAGTATCACACAGGATAGGATTAGATACACAGCTCAGCAGTCAGTATCACACAGGACAGGATTAGATACACAGCTCAGCAGTCAGTATCACACAGGGCAGGATTAGATACACAGCTCAGCAGTCAGTATCACACAGGATAGGATTAGATACAGTGGCTCAGCAGTCAGTATCACACAGGATAGGATTAGATACACAGCTCAGCAGTCAGTATCACACAGGATAGGATTAGATACACAGCTCAGCAGTCAGTATCACACAGGACAGGATTAGATACACAGCTCAGCAGTCAGTATCACACAGGATAGGATTAGATACACAGCTCAGCAGTCAGTATCACACAGGACAGGATTAGATACACAGCTCAGCAGTCAGTATCACACAGGATAGGATTAGATACACAGCTCAGCAGTCAGTATCACACAGGACAGGATTAGATACACAGCTCAGCAGTCAGTACCACACAGGATAGGATTAGATACACAGCTCAGCAGTCAGTATCACACAGGATAGGATTAGATACAGTGGCTCAGCAGTCAGTATCACACAGGATAGGATTAGATACACAGCTCAGCAGTCAGTATCACACAGGACAGGATTAGATACACAGCTCAGCAGTCAGTATCACACAGGACAGGATTAGATACACAGCTCAGCAGTCAGTATCACACAGGATAGGATTAGATACACAGCTCAGCAGTCAGTATCACACAGGACAGGATTAGATACACAGCTCAGCAGTCAGTATCACACAGGATAGGAATTAGATACACAGCTCAGCAGTCAGTATCACACAGGACAGGATTAGATACACAGCTCAGCAGTCAGTATCACACAGGACAGGATTAGATACACAGCTCAGCAGTCAGTATCACACAGGATAGGATTAGATACACAGCTCAGCAGTCAGTATCACACAGGATAGGATTAGATACACAGCTCAGCAGTCAGTATCACACAGGATAGGATTAGATACACAGCTCAGCAGTCAGTATCACACAGGACAGGATTAGATACACAGCTCAGCAGTCAGTATCACACAGGATAGGATTAGATACACAGCTCAGCAGTCAGTATCACACAGGACAGGATTAGATACACAGCTCAGCAGTCAGTATCACACAGGATAGGATTAGATACACAGCTCAGCAGTCAGTATCACACAGGACAGGATTAGATACACAGCTCAGCAGTCAGTATCACACATGATAGGATTAGATACACAGCTCAGCAGACTGTATCACACATGATAGGATTAGCTACACAGCTCAGCAGTCAGTATCACACATGATAGGATTAGATACAATGGCTCAGCAGTCAGTATCACACAGGATAGGATTAGATACACAGCTCAGCAGCCAGTATCACACATGACAGGATTAGATACACAGCTCAGCAGTCAGTATCACACAGGATAGGATTAGATACACAGCTCAGCAGTCAGTATCACACATGATAGGATTAGATACATAGCTCAGCAGTCAGTATCACACATGATAGGATTAGATACACAGCTCAGCAGACTGTATCACACATGATAGGATTAGCTACACAGCTCAGCAGTCAGTATCACACATGATAGGATTAGATACAATGGCTCAGCAGTCAGTATCACACAGGATAGGATTAGATACACAGCTCAGCAGCCAGTATCACACATGACAGGATTAGATACAGTGGCTCAGCAGACAGTATCACACATGTTAGGATTAGATACACAGCTCAGCAGTCAGTATCACACAGGATAGGATTAGATACACAGCTCAGCAGACTGTATCACACAGGATAGGATTAGATACACAGCTCAGCAGTCAGTATCACACATGATAGGATTAGATACACAGCTCAGCAGTCAGTATCACACATGATAGGATTAGATACACAGCTCAGCAGTCAGTATCACACAGGACAGGATTAGATACACAGCTCAGCAGTCAGTATCACACAGGATAGGATTAGATACACAGCTCAGCAGTCAGTATCACACAGGACAGGATTAGATACACAGCTCAGCAGTCAGTATCACACAGGACAGGCTCTCTCTAGACTCCTGCAGAGCATCTCTCCGGCTCCTGTATAGCCTGCGCTCTGCTCCCCGGCACTTCCTGCACATCTGCAGTGTATAATAATATTTACTTGAGATTTCTCTCATGGATCTCGCCGTGACATCAGATTTGTCAACAATTGTAATCTGGATGCTGACAGGCGGAGTAACTGGAGGATGACCCCCACTCTCCTCTGTACACTGGGGGTTATAGCCGCGCCCCATCCTGATCCTTGTTATCTCAGCTCTTCCCTAATAATCTTCCACAATGCAGGACAGCAGTACGCAGCTCTGGCTGTGAGTGGAGTAGATTACGTTATTACTCAGTAGTACATAAGGAGGTCTCCTTTCGCCCCTGTCACCCTGCAGAACCTCTCCTGGTCACTTCCTTGCTTTGTCTTATTTTTGGCAGGGCCTGACCCAGGGCGCTGGACATGGCAGGATGTGTAATATGGTGGCTCAGACACCTGGCTGACTCACTGCCCGTACCAGGCCCTGCCAGGAAGTCCTACTGAGACCCCTAAGGGTCCCGCACCGCCCAATATACCATCACACCTTCAGAAGAACCCCACAAGACAATGAGGGACATCCTCCTGAGGAAGCAGAGGCCGGGAGTGTGGCACACCACGCCTCGCACCTCACTGACGGGAAGCCGGCCACTGTTCACACAGGCACTAATTCTCAGGAATTTTATTAATAACTTTACCAGAATGTCTATGATTTCTTATTCTCCAGTCACAGTAAAAGCTGCATCCAGAATTTCTGAGCAGAGGACAGTGCATTGTGTAGTACAGACAAGATTCAGACTGCAGCTCTGGATGTGACTGGAGGATGTGTAAATCTGACTTCTATTAGGGGACTGTTAGTTACGCGGTCACACATCTGTGCAGGGAAAGAAATATCACCGGAGTGATGTCATCACCATGATACATCAGTGCCCGGACAAAGAGGCCATTATACTGCAGGCCCAGTACACACGCGGCTACCTACTGCATGTCATGTGTTACCTGTATACATGAGGATGTGTATAGCACTAAGAGGCACTGTATGGCACTATTATATAGTTACTGTATGGCACTATTATATAGACACTGTATGGCACTATTATATAGAGACTGTATGGCACTATTATATAGTCACTGTATGGCACTATTATATAGACACTGTATGGCACTATTATATAGACACTGTATGGCACTATTATATAGAGACTGTATGGCACTATTATATAGAGACTGTATGGCACTATTATATAGAGACTGTATGGCACTATTATATAGTCACTGTATGGCACTATTATATAGGCACTGTATGGCACTATTACATAGTTACTGTATGGCACTATTATATAGTTACTGTATGACACTATTATATAGTCACTGTATGGCACTATTATATAGTCACTGTATGGCACTATTATATAGGCACTGTATGGCACTATTATATAGTCACTGTATGGCACTATTATATAGTCACTGTATGGCACTATTATATAGTCACTGTATGGCACTATTATATAGGCACTGTATGGCACTATTATATAGTCACTGTATGGCACTATTATATAGTCACTGTATGGCACTATTATATAGACACTGTATGGCACTATTATATAGAGACTGTATGGCACTATTATATAGTTACTGTATGGCACTATTATATAGGCACTGTATGGCACTATTATATAGTCACTGTATGGCACTATTATATAGTCACTGTATGGCACTATTATATAGGCACTGTATGGCACTATTATATAGTCACTGTATGGCACTATTATATAGGCACTGTATGGCACTATTATATAGTCACTGTATGGCACTATTATATAGTCACTGTATGGCACTATTATATAGTCACTGTATGGCACTATTATATAGACACTGTATGGCACTATTATATAGACACTGTATGGCACTATTATATAGAGACTGTATGGCACTATTATATAGTCACAGTATGGCACTATTATATAGTCACAGTATGGCACTATTATATAGAGACTGTATGACACTATTCTATAGAGACTATGACACTATTATATAGTCACTGTATGACACTATTATATAGTCACTGTATGGCACTATTATATAGGCACTGTATGGCACTATTATATAGTTACTGTATGGCACTATTATATAGTCACTGTATGGCACTATTATATAGACACTGTATGGCACTATTATATAGAGACTGTATGGCACTATTATATAGTCACTGTATGGCACTATTATATAGACACTGTATGGCACTATTATATAGACACTGTATGGCACTATTATATAGTCACTGTATGGCACTATTATATAGTCACTGTATGGCACTATTATATAGAGACTGTATGGCACTATTATATAGTCACTGTATGGCACTATTATATAGTCACTGTATGGCACTATTATATAGTCACTGTATGGCACTATTATATAGACACTGTATGGCACTATTATATAGACACTGTATGGCACTATTATATAGTCACTGTATGACACTATTATATAGTCACTGTATGACACTATTATATAGTCACTGTATGGCACTATTATATAGTTACTGTATGGCACTATTATATAGTCACTGTATGACACTATTATATAGAGACTATGACACTATTATATAGTCACTGTATGACACTATTATATAGTTACTGTATGGCACTATTATATAGTCACTGTATGGCACTATTATATAGGCACTGTATGGCACTATTATATAGTCACTGTATGGCACTATTATATAGTCACTGTATGGCACTATTATATAGTCACTGTATGGCACTATTATATAGGCACTGTATGGCACTATTATATAGTCACTGTATGATATTATATAGACACTGTATGACACTATTACATAGTTACTGTATGGCTCTATTACATAGTTACTGTATGATATTATATAGTCACTGTATGGCACTATTATATAGTCACTGTATGGCACTATTATATAGTCACTGTATGGCACTATTATATAGACACTGTATGGCACTATTATATAGACACTGTATGGCACTATTATATAGTCACTGTATGACACTATTATATAGTCACTGTATGGCACTATTATATAGTTACTGTATGGCACTATTATATAGTCACTGTATGACACTATTATATAGAGACTATGACACTATTATATAGTCACTGTATGACACTATTATATAGTTACTGTATGGCACTATTATATAGTCACTGTATGGCACTATTATATAGGCACTGTATGGCACTATTATATAGTTACTGTATGATATTATATAGACACTGTATGACACTATTACATAGTTACTGTATGGCTCTATTACATAGTTACTGTATGATATTATATAGTCACTATATGGCACTATTATATAGTTACTGTATGACACTATTACATAGTTACTGTATGACACTATTATATAGTCACTGTATGGCACTATTATATAGGCACTGTATGGCACTATTATATAGTTACTGTATGATATTATATAGACACTGTATGACACTATTACATAGTTACTGTATGGCTCTATTACATAGTTACTGTATGATATTATATAGTCACTATATGGCACTATTATATAGTTACTGTATGACACTATTACATAGTTACTGTATGATATTATTATATAGACACTGTATGACACTATATAGTTACTGTATGATATTATATAGACACTGTATGACACTATTACATAGTTACTGTATGATATTATATAGACACTATGACACTATTACATAGTTACTGTATGACACTATTACATAGTTACTGTATGGCACTATTATATAGTTACTGTATGACACTATTATATAGACACTGTATGACACTATTACATAGTTACTGTATGACACTATTACATAGTTACTGTATGGCACTATTATATAGTTACTGTATGATATTATATAGACACTGACACTATTACAGTTACTGTATGACACTATTACATAGTTATAGTTACTGTATGGCACTATTATATAGTTACTGTATGACACTATTACATAGTTACTGTATGGCACTATTATATAGTTACTGTATGACACTATTACATAGTTACTGTATGGCACTATTATATAGTTACTGTATGACACTATTATATAGACACTGTATGGCACTATTATATAGTTACTGTATGACACTATTACATAGTTATAGTTACTGTATGGCACTATTATATAGTTACTGTATGACACTATTGTGTAGGCCCTGTGTGTCATGCTTTGTTATTTGGCTCAGTATGGCGGGATTATTTAGGGACATTATGGCATTAGTCAGACTTGTTCTGGGGTTATCTTCTCGCACATGTTTTGCTCAGGGGCTTCCACAGTCCTCGCTCCAGCGCTGGCTTTGTGTATGAGATAAATCTTCCCTGTGTACAGTGTTACAGTAGATTCCGCTTTGTTTACACCGTTGCTCTGCAATGTATCACAGACATCTCCTGCCGGGCCACGAGGTCACAGACATCTGTGTCTGACCCTGAGCCAGCGAGCGCCGCCGCTCCGCCCCAGCTGCGGTCTGAGGCCTCTGATCTCACCGTTGTGTCATTACCTGGACACGGTGAGTCATCGGACATCTGCTCCACTCTTACTCACGAGGATCATCTCACCCCTTCCCACAGAGCAGCCTGGATCGTACACAACCATGTATCCATGGAGGAGAAAACGGCGCAACTTATAGCGCTGGCAACACCAGACGTTTCCATCAACATATCGAAACGTATTATCAGTGTTATATTGTGTACTGTGCCGCCTAACTTTTTACCCCATAAAATGATGTTCATATATCATGGTGGCGTGATATTCAAGTGAGTGACATCACTAATACATAACCTGTGTAACAGGAGGTTGGTTTGGATGGAGGATTTTTTTCAGAAGGGGAACAGTACAGATATTTTTATATGGGGGAGTGAGATGGATGATGTAAGTACGGTGGATGATGTAAGCGTGTACCGGTCATACAGTGGATGATGTAAACGTGTACCGGTCATACGGTGGATGATGTAAGCGTGTACCGGTCATACGGTGGATGATGTAAGCGTGTACCGGTCGTGCGGTGGATGATGTAAGCGTGGACCGGTCATGTGGTGGATGATGTAAGCGTGTACCGGTCATGCGGTGGATGATGTAAGCGTGTACCGGTCATACAGTGGATGATGTAAGCGTGTACCGGTCATACGGTGGATGATGTAAGCGTGTTCCGGTCATACGGTGGATGATGTAAGCGTGTACCGGTCATGCGGTGGATGATGTAAGTATTTACCAGTCATACAGTAGATGATGTAAGCGTGTACCGGTCGTGCGGTGGATGATGTAAGTATTTACCAGTCATACAGTAGATGATGTAAGTATGTGCCGGTCATAAGGTGGATGATGTAAGTATGTACCGGTCATACACTGGATGATGTAAGTATGTACCGGTCATACACTGGATGATGTAAGCATGTGCCGGTCATACGGTGGATGATGTAAGTATGTACCGGTCATACACTGGATGATGTAAGCATGTACCGGTCATACGGTGGATGATGTAAGTATGTACTGGTCATACACTGGATGATGTAAGTATGTACTGGTCATACACTGGATGATGTAAGTATGCGCTGGTCATACATGACCACTGCAAAGTGCGAACCAACCAAGGTTGATTCAACAACTATATACGACCTAAGTGAACTCGTCTTTCGAGAGTGGGGGCAGTAGTCAACTTTCAGGGTGATGTCATACAATGTGCACTGATCTCTTTGTTTGGGACGTTCCCCCTTACATGATCCAAATAGACGATGTACAAAGGTTTATGACACATGACGACCATAAAGTGCGATCCAACAATCAAGTATCATCATCTAACCGTGACCTAAGGTATTGGAACTGAACTTTCGGGAGTGGAGAGGAGCAGTTGACTTCTAGGGTAATGTCACATTGGAACCAATTTGGCCTCATCTTTCAAAAGTAGGGAGCACAGTCAACTTTCAAGGAAATGTCAGGAGGTGTTTGAGATTTGAGATGTTTTTTCTCTTACATGAGTGGAGAAAGTCAAATGCACAACATAATGACAGTGTTGATACATGACCACCATAACGTGCGATCCAACAACCTAGGCCGAATTATCTTCTAACCATGACCTAACGAATGAAACTGAGTGGAGAGGAGAGGTTGACTTTTAGGCTTCATGCACACAACGGAGTGTGAAGTCCTAGTGTATTCCAGTGTTCCTTTCTGATATATTTAGAGCGGAGATGAAGCCTTAGGGTGATGTCACAAGATGGGTGCCAATTTCTTCTATTGGGAAGTTTCTTTCTTACATGACTGGAGAGAGTCAGATGCATCACGATGATACATGACCATCATAAAGTGCAAGCCAAGAGTTGGAGCTGAATTGTCATCTAAACGTGACCTAAGGAATTGGAGAAAGCCGGGAAAATTCAGGGTGATGTCAGAAGATGGGTGCAATTTCTTCTTTTGGGAAGAATACACAAATGACATTAATGATACATGACCACCATAAAGTGTGAAGCAACGATCAAGGCTGAATCGTCGTCTAAGCATGTCCTATGGAACTGGAAGTGAACTTGTCCTTCAGGAGTGGAGAGGAACAATCAACCTTTGGGCATGGTTTTCTTCTTTTGGGACCCTTTCTATATGAAGGTGTCAGATAGTTGCTATACAAATGACGTTGATGATGTCCACCATGAAGTGTGGTCCAACAATCAAGGCCAAATCATCATCTTTCCATGATCTAAGGAACAGGAACTGAATGGAGAGGAGAAATTGAATGATGGTGATGGCAGAAGTTGGGAGCCGACTTCTTCTTTTGGAACGTTTTCCTTCTTCCATGAGCAGAGGGAGTCAAACAGACTATGTATAAAAGACAATGATACATGACCACCGTAAAGTACAAGTCAAGAGTTGGAGATGAATCGTCATCTAACCATGACCCAAGGAATTGGAATTGAATCTGTCTTTGTCAAAATTCAGAGTGACGTCAGAAGATGGGCGCGATTTCTTCTTTTGGGAAGTTCTCATTCTTACGTGAACAGTCAGAGAACAATACACAACTCATAGTAATGATACTTGACCACCATAAAATACGATCCAACGATCAAGGCCCAGTTGTCTTCTGAGAGGTGCAGCTGACATGTAATGTCAGATGGGCACTGACTTCTTCTCTTGACATCTCTTCTAAATGAGATGGTCGGGTGGTTGACGTACAAGCGACGTTGATGATTCATGACCTCCATAAAATGCAAACCAAGGATCGAGGTTGATTCGTCACCTAATTCATTGCAATTGAACTCGAGAGTGGGAGGAGTAGTCAACCAATTTCTTCTTTTTACCACTCATATGAGGGCTAGGTCACTTGTCCTTCAGGTGGAGGAGATCCAATGGTGTCTCTCTTCTTTTGAGGGTGGCGGGACATGACTTTTATGGTATAGGACATACAAATATGTGATCTAACTATTTGAAGATGGGGTTTGGGGGGTAGTTTTCATCTTTTTGGAATAGGGTTGGATGGGAGTTGTCTTCTATTGAGGGGAATTCATCACAAGAGATCGGGGATTCTTTCTACCTGGGGTGGGGGTGGCTTTCATCTTTTTAAGAGAGAAGGGTAGTGGGTGGGATCTTCATCTTTTAGAAGGAGGATAGTCAACTTTTTGGGATGGTTTTTTTCAGTTTTTAAGGGTAGATGCTTGGCTAGGGACCTACAAATGACCCTAATAATACATGACTTCCATAGTATGAGCATCATCTACCATTCATCAACCAACACCTCGGAAATTAGGGTTGTCTTCTTCTTTCGGGGAATGGTCTTACGGTGGGGGCTTACAAATGGTGTTATCGATACATGGCTGCCAACGTAGGAAAATTAATTCATCAAGGCTGAATAGTCTTCTTTTCATCGTTGTTCAGGAGAGGGTCGTATTAGACTGTCTTCTTCTTTTAGAGGGTCTGTCATTTTTCATAAGAGCGTTTGGATAGGGGCTGCCTTTATCTTTTTGGAAGTGGGGGGATGCAGAACATCATTATCTATGGAATGTCTTGAGACTTGTCCCTAATTGACTGTAAATTATCTGCTGTGGCCTCCATGGTCCTCCATTAGAAGATGGATTGTTGTCCTCGGTGGTCCTTCTGTGGCTTTTAATGTACACAATGAAAAATCTTTTTGGAAGAGTCTGAGTTGTTTTCCTCCCTGAAGTCCATCTGTCTCTCGTCTCCTGGCTGGACGACTCTCCTCTTTCTCAGAATCTTTTGAGGAGGGGAAGGGGGCAGCTGGGATGGAGACCTCCCGTAATTCATATAGGGAGTGAGTCATTGTAGGGTAAACATGGACGGTCGTTCACCTCACCTCCTCCCACCCTTGGTGCAAAGAGCCTGTGCCCAAAGGGAAGAACCTCAGCGCCCATTAATCAGGCACGCAAAAAGTTCCCACCGTGTCTTCTGCTTTTGACTTAGGACCCTCAAGTGGCCAAATATCTAATGGGGAGCTGGACGATTAGTCATCCCTAGTTACAAATGTTCTCCTTATGTTTTGGATAATGGGGAGGGGGTGAAAACCTAAGAAATCCTAGACATTAGATAAGGAGATTATTTGGATTTCATGAACTGAAAGCGAAAAGAAAATGCTGACGATGTAAATGAAGAGATGCGGTCGGAAAGTTGGCGTTAGCGGTCCTTTAAATGTTCACATTTACTGTATGGATTCTGAAGAATCTTCACCCCCATCGGATTCTCGGAGCAGTGGTATCCGACTGCTGGGAGTTGTAGTTCACCATTTGTATACTCACACTCCTCCCTTCCCCCGCTCTCCAGGCCTTGTCTCTCGCAGAACAATTCCTCTGGGGAATGCAGCTCCGTTCCAAGTGTGTTGCGGTGATGCCGAGCGATTTACTGGGCAAGCACACAGCGGTTATGTGATCATGAAACATTGTAATCTTAGCTGGCGAGCCCGGCAGGCGGGGGCCGAGGGGGCATTGTGGCCAGATCGGGGGCTCGCAGGCTGAATATAATAGGATTTATAGGACCCCCAAACTGTGGGAACCCCTCACCATGACTAGGCCACCTGCTACACTCTCTAACATAGGCAGCTCTGGAGACGACTAGAGTAGTGGACATGATGCAGCTCTAGAAGTGACTGGAGTGCTAGACATGCTGTAATAGATCTGAACACATCCATCTTGTATTCTGGCAAACGTTGTATATCTTATCTCCGGTGTGAAGCAGGCATACGTTATACGGTGTCTCTACGGCACTTTATATCAGCACAGTATGGCAGTACTCTATTACTACTGTACTCACTAACATACTGACGCGTTATGGCACTTTTATGTTGCTACGATATGGCACTATTCTATTACTCACACACTATCATGCTGGCAGCGTTACATTGGTACAGTATGGCACTACTATTACGTTACTTTTTTACTGGCACAATATGGAATTACTCTGTTACTATTGCTCACACTATCAGGTTGGCACAGTATGGCGCTACGCTATTACTATTGTACACACTAACATGATGGCACAGTATGGCGCTACGCTATTACTATTGTACACACTAACATGATGGTACAGTATGGCGCTACGCTATTACTATTGTACACACTAACATGATGGCATAGTATGGCGCTACGCTATTACTATTGTACACACTAACATGATGGTACAGTATGGCGCTACGCTATTACTATTGTACACACTAACATGATGGTACAGTATGGCGCTACGCTATTACTATTGTACACATTAACATGATGGTACAGTATGGCGCTACGCTATTACTATTGTACGCACTAACATGATGGTACAGTATGGCGCTACGCTATTACTATTGTACACACTATCAGGTTGGCACAGTATGGCGCTACGCTATTACTATTGTACACACTATCAGGTTGGCACAGTATGGCGCTACGCTATTACTATTGTACACACTAACATGATGGTACAGTATGGCACTACGCTATTACTATTGTACACACTATCAGGTTGGCACAGTATGGCGCTACGCTATTACTATTGTACACACTAACATGATGGCACAGTATGGCGCTACGCTATTACTATTGTACACACTAACATGATGGTACAGTATGGCGCTACGCTATTACTATTGTACACACTAACATGATGGCACAGTATGGCGCTACGCTATTACTATTGTACACACTATCAGGTTGGCACAGTATGGCGCTACGCTATTACTATTGTACACACTATCAGGTTGGCACAGTATGGCGCTACGCTATTACTATTGTACACACTAACATGATGGTACAGTATGGCACTACGCTATTACTATTGTACACACTATCAGGTTGGCACAGTATGGCGCTACGCTATTACTATTGTACACACTATCAGGTTGGCACAGTATGGCGCTACGCTATTACTATTGTACACACTAACATGATGGTACAGTATGGCACTACGCTATTACTATTGTACACACTATCAGGTTGGCACAGTATGGCGCTACGCTATTACTATTGTACACACTAACATGATGGTACAGTATGGCGCTACGCTATTACTATTGTACACACTAACATGATGGTACAGTATGGCGCTACGCTATTACTATTGTACACACTAACATGATGGCACAGTATGGCGCTACGCTATTACTATTGTACACACTATCATGATGGTACAGTATGGCGCTACGCTATTACTATTGTACACACTAACATGATGGCACAGTATGGCGCTACGCTATTACTATTGTACACACTAACATGATGGTACAGTATGGCGCTACGCTATTACTATTGTACACACTAACATGATGGCACAGTATGGCGCTACGCTATTACTATTGTACACACTATCATGATGGTACAGTATGGCGCTACGCTATTACTATTGTACACACTAACATGATGGTACAGTATGGCGCTACGCTATTACTATTGTACACACTATCAGGTTGGCACAGTATGGCGCTACGCTATTACTATTGTACACACTAACATGATGGCACAGTATGGCGCTACGCTATTACTATTGTACACACTATCAGGTTGGCACAGTATGGCGCTACGCTATTACTATTGTACACACTAACATGATGGCACAGTATGGCGCTACGCTATTACTATTGTACACACTATCAGGTTGGCACAGTATGGCGCTACGCTATTACTATTGTACACACTAACATGATGGCACAGTATGGCACTACCCTAATATTATTATTGTACATACTAATATGAACACCTTATGGCACATTTATACTGACACAATATGGCACTACTTTATTGCTGACACTATGACACCCTCGTATTGGCACAGTCGCCCGGGCCCCGTGTTTTCCGGTCACACCCCTAGAGAGCCATAGTAAATGGCACAGTCACGGCTAGGGCCTACGACCTGACCAGTGCCCGCGTTCTCAGCCCACAATGGCGGCACTCACATCCCGACCCTCCAGCTGTTGTGTTTTATGACCGTTAGCCTGTAATGAATTCTCATCTGTTTCGGTGGTGCTTTAGATGTGACTGGAGGACATCGACCCTCAGTATCTGTAGTGGAGCATTGTCCCCGTACGTGAGGTCATTGTCACCACGAGGGGAGAATCATAAATCTACTAATCTCTCATCCCTCCACAGGCATAGGCCATCCAGCTTTCCTGGCCCCTGATAGGCAAATCTGCCGAGTTATGTAGTGAATAGTGATACATTACATTACGGCAGAGATAAGCAGGATTATCAATTAAGTGACTGCAGGGGCAGCCATACTGCTTGTCACCCAGCTTTCTCAGGCTCCTGAGTGGCATCTTATTCAGTAGTATTGTTGCCTGCTCTATGTTACCACAGAATTAGAGTCGCCATTCAGGATGCTCGGAAAGTTGTGTGACCCTAGGAAAGCTGGGACACGCCATACAGACGCTGATCCTCCAGACTTGGCCCGAGGCGTGCGGAGGACATGGAAATCCCAGGCGGTATTTGTAATGCCGAGGCTGCGGAGGATGAGAGTCGTGTTACCTCCAGACAAAGATGGCGGCTCATCCCCAGCGAGCCCCGCGCCCTCCTCACTCGCCATAATTGAATTAATGAAGCGCTTTATCCTGACGGCTGATTCGCTTTGTTGGCAGAAACCGTCGTCTTCTATGATGTGGGAGAGCGGGACTTGGCGCGGCGTAGCGGAGTGCGGTCAGCGCGGAGTTTGAGGTCACTGTAAACCGGTTAGGTCGGGATGGGAAAATAGTGAGCGGAACATCTGCCAACGGACAGGACTGCGGGCGAGGATCTATAACTGGGGTGATATGGTGTATGCTCCAGTCACAGCCAAAGCTGCAGTCACTGCGGGCGAGGATCTATAACTGGGGCGATATGGTGTATGCTCCAGTCACAGCCAAAGCTGCAGTCACTGCGGGCGAGGATCTATAACTGGGGCGATATGGTGTATGCTCCAGTCACAGCCAAAGCTGCAGTCACTGCGGGCGAGGATCTATAACTGGGGCGATATGGTGTATGCTCCAGTCACAGCCAAAGCTGCAGTCACTGCGGGCGAGGATCTATAACTGGGGCGATATGGTGTATGCTCCAGTCACAGCCAAAGCTGCAGTCACTGCGGGCGAGGATCTATAACTGGGGCGATATGGTGTATGCTCCAGTCACAGCCAAAGCTGCAGTCACTGCGGGCGAGGATCTATAACTGGGGCGATATGGTGTATGCTCCAGTCACAGCCAAAGCTGCAGTCACTGCGGGCGAGGATCTATAACTAGAGCGGTATGGTGTATGCTCCAGTCACAGCCAAAGCTGCAGTCACTGCAGGCGACAATCTATAACATGATCAGTAGAACTTATACTCCAGTCACATCCAAAGCTGCCAACACAAGTTTGCAAGTTGTCTATCTACTGCCCCCTAGGATTCATACAGTGCATGAACTGCTGCTGTGCGCTGTGGGAGATGTCTCATGCACTGGCAGGGGTGTAACGTGAGTCTCTGGGGCCCCTGGGCCAAATCTGTGACAGGGCCCCGACCTCCCATTATATGGCAGAGCTGCATATCAGGGCCAGTGTGTAACAGCTATGAGTCTGACTGCAGCTCTGGATGTGACTAGAGTAACACCCATGCCGCGTAGATGAGCCGTCTTAAAGTCACATATACATATTTGCTTTATTCTTTGCACTGATTTCGAGTTACCCCACATCTTCTACTCCGCTCACATCCAAAGCTGCATTTACAATTCTGTTCTAGCAGTAACAGGAAGCAAAATCTGTAAGTGCTCCAATGTGGAGCCGTCTTATGTGCACACAGCATGGCCTGTGTGTGACTGAATGCAGCTCTGGAGGTGACTAGAGTAACACCAGACATCCCATTATGCACGCTGTAGAGAGAACCTGCAGGGAGCTCTTCACAAATCAGATGCAGCTTTGGCTGTGACTAGAGTGTAACACTTCAGCTTAACCCCTGCTGCTCTGTGAGATGTTCTGCAGCAGATTACCCCCCCCTCTCCCTCCGGACAGCAGCGTTTATAATCCCGTATTTATTGGCGTCCTCTGGGGTCGCGGATACGTTAAGCGCAGCAGATTTCTCGGACATCTGCGCCTAATGTAAACCATGTGTCCGCACCGCCGCCGCCGCCACCGCCTGATTTTTTGGTTACAGGCTTTGTTCACTTGGCCGTGTTGTGTCCGCACTTCGTCTTCACACCCCACCCACTGCGCCGGAAACACACTATTTATCCACGCCGCCATGTTTTATGGCAGTCGCCTAGGATGAGCCCCAATTCTCTCACGACAATCCCGTATCACCGCGCCAAATCTCGCCATATTCCGGGGATTCCCAGCGAGCGGGATTTCCCGCCGTCCCGTCTACCTTGTAAACGTGTAATCGCCGCGCGCCAGCCCACACGTCCTAACCAGAACCACATGTCGGCCGTACCTAGGGGTGAAGTCAGGACGCTGCCGTGGCCTGAACGTTAAACCCCCTTTGGCGTTTGCGGGGAGATTTTGCGTTCCGAAACGCCTCGATGTTACTTTTCGACACATGTTGTCCTGGCCCCCGTCCTGCTCCGTGGAAACCCGGGAGGTAACGCTCTGTTTTACTTGGTCTGCTCGGTTTTTTCGGCCGGTGAGCGCCCCCTGAGGATAGGGGGGATAGGTTTCAGAGAGTGCATGCGGGGACATAGGCCGGGGCGGCGGTGGCGGCGGGGGCCACTCTCAGACGGTTACA
This sequence comes from Leptodactylus fallax, assembly GCA_947044405.1. NCBI lineage: Eukaryota > Metazoa > Chordata > Amphibia > Anura > Leptodactylidae > Leptodactylus > Leptodactylus fallax. The sequence goes on along the minus strand of CAMRHE010000551.1, from coordinate 90,803 downwards.
TTACACAGGGCCCGGCGGGCTCACACACATCACTGTTGCAATGCCATTGTTTGGAGAAGCCTTTGTCACGGGCAGCGAGTGACTGTCTGGACGCGGCCGCCCGCTCGCCATTGGTCGGGACGGCGACAAAAGCCCAACGAGGGGGAGGGGAGATTTCCAAACCAAGTCATGCATTGGTTAACTCTCTTTGTCTCCCCCTCCTCGGCTGTGTCCCGCTTTCTCCCTCGCCCGCTCCTCCTCCTCTTATTATTAAAGGGAAACGGAGAATAAATTCTATCCAGGCGTTCGCACAGCTGAGGTGTCGCTTCAGTCTCCTCTGCTGACAATTATCACATCCACTCGGATGTCAAAATTTGTCTATGTTTGGAATCCATCACGTACGCCAGAAGCCTGTGGGAAAAACGCCAAAAAAAACGCCATACCGAAAGTATGCTGAAGGCCCAGGGCAGATTTATCATGGGGGGTAAAGTCCGTATCATTGGAGTCTGCTGTGTGCGGCCCGAATCTGCGCCAAACTGATCAAACGTCGCAACGTCTGAGAATTTTTGCTCATCTTTAAGTCTGAGGCCCTGCGCACATTACTAAATTATGGCTGCCCCCCAAGGAAAATCAAAAATTACACACCACTATGGGGCTTTACTGGGCCCCACACACTATAACGCCCCCTTTATTTGCCCCTACATGGTATAACACCCCCTCATGGCCCCCACATGGTATAACATCCCCCTTACTGGCCCCAACACAGTATAACATCCCCTTTTACAGGCCCACACATGGTATAATGCCCCCTTATGGTATAATGCCCTCTTTACTGGCCCCCACACGGTATAACGCCCCCTTTACTCGACCCCACATGTATAACACCCCCGTTACTAGCCACCAAACTGTATAACACTCCCTTTACTATAATGCCCCCTTATGGTATAATGCCCCATTACTGACCCACACATGATATAATGCTTCCTATCCGGGCCCACACATAGTATAACACCCCCTTTACTGGCCCAAACACGGTATAATGCCCCCTTATGGTATAATGCCCCCTTTACTCGACCCCACATGTATAACACCCCCGTTACTAGCCACCAAACTGTATAACACTCCCTTTACTATAATGCCCCCATATGGTATAATGCCCCATTGCTGACCCACACATGATATAAATGCTTCCTATCCGGGCCCACATACAGTATAACACCCCTTTTCCGGGCCTCCACATGGTATAATGCCCCCTTTACTGGTCCCCACATGGTATAATATCCTCTATACTGACCCCCACATGATATAACACCCCCTTTCTGGTCCACACATGGTATAACACCCTCTTCTGCACAGTAGAATGCCCCCACACTGTATAATGCCCCCTTTTCAGGCCCCCACACTGTATAATGCCCCCTTTTCAGACCCCCACACTATATAATGGCCCCTTTTCAGGCCCCCACACTGTATAATGGCCCCTTTTCAGGCCCCCACACTGTATAATGCCCCCCTTTTCAGGTCCCCACACTGTATAATGGCCCCTTTTCAGGTCCCCACACTGTATAATGGCCCCTTTTCAGGTCCCCACACTGTATAATGCTCCCTTTTCAGGCTCTCACACTGTATAATGCCCCCTTTTCAGACCCCCACACTGTATAATGGCCCCTTTTCAGGCCCCCACACTGTATAATGCCCCCTTTTCAGGTCCCCACACTGTATAATGCCCCCTTTTCAGACCCCCACACTGTATAATGCCCCCTTTTCAGACCCCCACACTGTATAATGCCCCCTTTTCAGACCCCCACACTGTATAATGGCCCCTTTTCAGGCCCCCACACTGTATAATTGCCCCTTTTCAGGCCCCCACACTGTATAATGCCCCCTTTTCAGGTCCCCACACTGTATAATGGCCCCTTTTCAGGTCCCCACACTGTATAATGGCCCCTTTTCAGGTCCCCACACTGTATAATGCTCCCTTTTCAGGCTCTCACACTGTATAATGCTCCCTTTTCAGGCTCTCACACTGTATAATGCCCCCTTTTCAGACCCCCACACTGTATAATGGCCCCTTTTCAGGCCCCCACACTGTATAATGCCCCCTTTTCAGGTCCCCACACTGTATAATGCCCCCTTTTCAGACCCACACACTGTATAATGCCCCCTTTTCAGACCCCCACACTGTATAATGCCCCCTTTTCAGACCCCCACACTGTATAATGCCCCCTTTTCAGGCCCCCACACTGTATAATGGCCCCTTTTCAGACCCCCACACTGTATAATGCCCCCTTTTCAGACCCCCACACTGTATAATGGTCCCTTTTCAGGCCCCCACACTGTATAATGGCCCCTTTTCAGGCCCCCACACTGTATAATGCCCCCTTTTCAGACCCCCACACTGTATAATGGCCCCTTTTCAGGCCCCCACACTGTATAATGCCCCCTTTTCAGGTCCCCACACTGTATAATGGCCCCTTTTCAGACCCCCACACTGTATAATGCCCCCTTTTCAGACCCCCACACTGTATAATGCCCCCTTTTCAGACCCCCACACTGTATAATGGTCCCTTTTCAGGCCCCCACACTGTATAATGGCCCCTTTTCAGGCCCCCACACTGTATAATGCCCCCTTTTCAGGTCCTCACACTGTATAATGCCCCCTTTTCAGGCCCCCACACTGTATAATGCCCCCTTTTCAGGTCCTCACACTGTATAATGCCCCCTTTTCAGGCCCCACACTATATAATGGCCCCTTTTCAGGCCCCCACACTATATAATGCCCCCTTTTCAGGACCCCACACACTATAATGCCCCCTTTTCAGGCCCCCACACTGTATAACTCACCCTTTACTATCCTCCACTTAGTATAATTCCCCCTTTACTGGCCCCTACAGTTTGTAGCCCATTTACTGGCGCACACACAGTGGGGCAAATTTGTAATGGATAATGGGTAGAATCCAGCAGGTAATGGCCTACTAAAAAGGGGGGAAAAAGCAGTGGGGGGCTGGGCCCTAATGTCACTGGTGTTCTCCACATAGTATCTGTAATTGGGGACCCGTCCATCTCTACGGCCCTATACACACATCTGTATCAGTGACTGGGCCATCCCCACAATATGGCGCGGCACCTATTCCCCTCTGTATGGGACCACATAGGTCTTTTTGTGGATCTATAAATATGGATGATGTATAAATGCCATACGGACATGTTTTCTGCATAACATCAGTTTTTGCCACAATATAAACCACTGCGGTCCTGTACATGTTACTCCATGTTCTACACCACCCCCTACTGGAGTGAGACTGCAACAACTTTTACAACTTTTTGGATTTGATAAATCCGGTGTCCATCAGCGGACCAGGCTAAAAGTAAAGGGAGTGGAATAAAAAAATGTTACTGTGGCGAAAATTTGCAGCATATAAATTTCCGTCTGAACATGGCCTTAAAGAATTAAAAACAAAAAAATAAAAAAATAAAAATGATAAAAGGAAAAAATAATAAAAAGGGAAAAGGACAAAATGTAAAAAATAAAAGGATAATAAAAATCAAAAAGATAAAAATGGGAAGAAAAAAAGAAGGAATGAATAAAAAGGTGGCGAAAAGGACAAAATGGAAAATCTAAAAAAAAAATTTAAGGATAATAAAAATCAAAAAGAAAAAACTGAGAAAAAAAAAAATTGTAATACAACAAAAATGGAAAAAGGAGACTATAAGAGAGCGGAGTTCCAGTAAGCGCTGCGGCGGTGGCTCGCGGCCCGATATTAATAGCTTTATAATCACTATTTCTATAAAATCTCCGCTGGGATGTGCAGGTGCAAAACTACTTTATCTGGCGACGCCCCAGGCCCACGAGGTGTTAAGCGATTTTTTCCCAGAAGACGGGGTAGGCGGAGGATAAACGGTTTCATGTAATTCCTTTGCCCCTGGTTTTGTGAGGGGGCAAAAGGCCAATGAGCAAACCTCCAGGACCCAATAAACACTGAGGATTGGTGTGATGTTCCACGCTGCCACCTAGAGGCCGCACAGAGAACAGCAACAAAAACACTAAAAAAATCAGATAAAATTCCAGGGCCCTGTGTAAAGCTGAGAGGTACAGGGTTTACTAGCGCCACCTAGATTATAACAGGGCAGGGGGCACAATACAAGGGGACCAACAGAATGCTGTGAATTGTGATGTTTACTACCGCCACCTAGAGGAAGTGCAGAGAACCACCACCAAAAACACAAAGAATTGTGGCAAAATCCAGGGCCTAGTGTAACTCTGACTGGTACATTGTGTACTAGCGCCACCTAGGGCAGGGAAACAACACTATGGGCCCAGTATTATGCTATAAATTGTGATGTTCACTACCGCCACCTAGAGGAAGTGCAGAGAACCACCACCAAAAACACAAAGAATTGGGGCAAAATCCAGGGCCTAGTGTAACTGACTGGTACATTGTGTACTAGCGCCACCTAGTGCAAGGAAACAACACTATGGGCCCAGTATTATGCTATAAATTGTGATGTTCACTACCGCCACCTAGAGGAAGTGCAGAGAACCACCACCAAAAACACAAAGAATTGGGGCAAAATCCAGGGCCTAGTGTAAAGCTGGGGGGTACAACAGTGTTTACTAGCACCACCTAGATTGTAAGAGGGCGGGGCATAATAAAACGAGCCAATTAGAATGCTGTGCATTGAATACTGCCATCAAGAGGAATCACAGAGGACAGCAGCTTACAAGCTGGCAAATGGGGGAAATGCAGGGCCGGAGAGAAGGTTCAGGATTATGTTTTTCACTACTGCCACCTATGGGTACTATGTAGAATTACAAGACAAAGGCATAAGAGAAGGGTTAAATAGATGCATCACATCCATTGGTGCAGCTCAGTCCCAATCAAATGTATGAGGCTGAGCTGCAATACCAAGCACAGCCACTATACATTGTACGGTAAGTAGTGACGAGGCTGCAGCATTCAGTAGTCCTGGACTACCCCTTTAAGAGACAGATCCCTTGATATCGGTCGCAGTTGGTGGGTACGGTTGTGTCATGGCTAGACTTTCTTCCGCCTGGGGCACAGATTTAGTTTACTACCCTGTTTGCACCAAACCACACACCCGCCAGCACCCCCTACTGGTGACCCTAGGCTCACTAGGGTACAGACCACATCGTGCCCCGGTATACAGGAGGGCCAGTGCAATAAGGCACCATGGTGGCTACCTCCCTCCTCCTCCTCCTCCTGGGCCTGTGCCGCCACCGCCGCCGCTCCCTCTCCTCCTCTCACCCGTTACTTCTGCTGACACAGAGTAACGCACATCTGGAAGTGATTGTCCCTGTAAACAGAGAGAATTCTGACCCATCCAAGAGCGCTCGACGCAGCCAACCGAGCCTCAGTGTCACCCATCATTTACATATAAGGGTCGGGGGAAAGCGGGTGACATGTCACTGATCACACCCCAACACCCACCGCTAAAGGGCTGTAAATGTGGCACCCCGGGGTGAGAAGGAGCCACGTAACATATAGGACGCCACATGGTGACCTACTAACCAGGGCAGGGCTGGCGGCATCATACTGTGACCGCTATATGTACAGAGTGTACAGCTGCCAGCCCACCGGCAAGAATCAGGGCCGGCCTGGGAAAGAGGGCGAGGAGGACAGGGTTACCCAGAGGTTATAGTGCGGAGAGAGGGGAGCAACGCTCTGCACAGGAGTAATACTCTGCAGGATAGATCACTATGTATCAGGAGGTAGAGAGAACAGCGCGATGTTCTGCAGGTCTGTAGAGAGGTCAGTGGTGTAATACTCTGCAGGATAGATCACTATGTATCAGGAGGTAGAGAGAACAGCGCGATGTTCTGCAGGTCTGTAGAGAGGTCAGTGGTGTAATACTCTGCAGGATAGATCACTATGTATCAGGAGGTAGAGAGAACAGCGCGATGTTCTGCAGGTCTGTAGAGAGGTCAGTGGTGTAATACTCTGCAGGATAGATCACTATGTATCAGGGGGTAGAGAGGACAGAGCGATGTTCTGCAGGTCTATAGAGAGGTCAGGGGTGTAATACTCTGCAGGATAGATCACTATGTATCAGGAGGACAGGGCGATGTTCTGCAGATCTGTAGAGAGGTCAGTGGGGTAATACTCTGCAGGATAGATCACTATGTATCGGGAGGACAGGGCGATGTTCTGCAGATCTGTAGAGAGGTCAGTGGGGTAATACTCTGCAGGATAGATCACTATGTATCAGGAGGTAGAGAGGACAGAACGATGTTCTGCAGGTCTGTAGAGAGGTCAGGGGTGTAATACTCTGCAGGATAGATCACTATGTATCAGGAGGTAGAGAGGACAGAACGATGTTCTGCAGATCTGTAGAGAGGTCAGTGGTGTAATACTCTGCAGGACAGATCACTATGTATCAGGAGGTAGAGAGGACAGAACGATGTTCTGCAGGTCTGTAGAGAGGTCAGGGGTGTAATACTCTGCAGGATAGATCACTATGTATCAGGAGGTAGAGAGGACAGAACGATGTTCTGCAGATCTGTAGAGAGGTCAGTGGTGTAATACTCTGCAGGATAGATCACTATGTATCAGGAGGTAGAGAGGACAGAGCGATGTTCTGCAGATCTGTAGAGAGGTCAGTGGTGTAATACTCTGCAGGATAGATCACTATGTATCAGGAGGTAGAGAGGACAGAGCGATGTTCTGCAGATCTGTAGAGAGGTCAGTGGTGTAATTGCAGGATAGATCACTATGTATCAGGAGGTAGAGAGGACAGAGCGATGTTCTGCAGGTCTGTAGAGAGGTCAGTGGTGTAATTGCAGGATAGATCACTATGTATCAGGAGGTAGAGAGAACAGCGCGATGTTCTGCAGGTCTGTAGAGAGGTCAGTGGTGTAATACTCTGCAGGATAGATCACTATGTATCAGGAGGTAGAGAGAACAGCGCGATGTTCTGCAGGTCTGTAGAGAGGTCAGTGGTGTAATACTCTGCAGGATAGATCACTATGTATCAGGAGGTAGAGAGAACAGCGCGATGTTCTGCAGGTCTGTAGAGAGGTCAGTGGTGTAATACTCTGCAGGATAGATCACTATGTATCAGGGGGTAGAGAGGACAGAGCGATGTTCTGCAGGTCTATAGAGAGGTCAGGGGTGTAATACTCTGCAGGATAGATCACTATGTATCAGGAGGACAGGGCGATGTTCTGCAGATCTGTAGAGAGGTCAGTGGGGTAATACTCTGCAGGATAGATCACTATGTATCGGGAGGACAGGGCGATGTTCTGCAGATCTGTAGAGAGGTCAGTGGTGTAATACTCTGCAGGATAGATCACTATGTATCAGGAGGTAGAGAGGACAGAGCGATGTTCTGCAGATCTGTAGAGAGGTCAGTGGTGTAATACTCTGCAGGATAGATCACTATGTATCAGGAGGTAGAGAGGACAGAGCGATGTTCTGCAGATCTGTAGAGAGGTCAGTGGTGTAATTGCAGGATAGATCACTATGTATCAGGAGGTAGAGAGGACAGAGCGATGTTCTGCAGGTCTGTAGAGAGGTCAGTGGTGTAATTGCAGGATAGATCACTATGTATCAGGAGGTAGAGAGAACAGCGCGATGTTCTGCAGGTCTGTAGAGAGGTCAGTGGTGTAATACTCTGCAGGATAGATCACTATGTATCAGGAGGTAGAGAGAACAGCGCGATGTTCTGCAGGTCTGTAGAGAGGTCAGTGGTGTAATACTCTGCAGGATAGATCACTATGTATCAGGAGGTAGAGAGAACAGCGCGATGTTCTGCAGGTCTGTAGAGAGGTCAGTGGTGTAATACTCTGCAGGATAGATCACTATGTATCAGGGGGTAGAGAGGACAGAGCGATGTTCTGCAGGTCTATAGAGAGGTCAGGGGTGTAATACTCTGCAGGATAGATCACTATGTATCAGGAGGACAGGGCGATGTTCTGCAGATCTGTAGAGAGGTCAGTGGGGTAATACTCTGCAGGATAGATCACTATGTATCGGGAGGACAGGGCGATGTTCTGCAGATCTGTAGAGAGGTCAGTGGGGTAATACTCTGCAGGATAGATCACTATGTATCAGGAGGTAGAGAGGACAGAACGATGTTCTGCAGGTCTGTAGAGAGGTCAGGGGTGTAATACTCTGCAGGATAGATCACTATGTATCAGGAGGTAGAGAGGACAGAACGATGTTCTGCAGATCTGTAGAGAGGTCAGTGGTGTAATACTCTGCAGGATAGATCACTATGTATCAGGAGGTAGAGAGGACAGAACGATGTTCTGCAGGTCTGTAGAGAGGTCAGGGGTGTAATACTCTGCAGGATAGATCACTATGTATCAGGAGGTAGAGAGGACAGAGCGATGTTCTGCAGTAGAGAGGTCAGTGGTGTAATACTCTGCAGGATAGATCACTATGTATCAGGAGGTAGAGAGGACAGAGCGATGTTCTGCAGATCTGTAGAGAGGTCAGTGGTGTAATACTCTGCAGGATAGATCACTATGTATCAGGAGGTAGAGAGGACAGAGCGATGTTCTGCAGGTCTGTAGAGAGGTCAGTGGTGTAATTGCAGGATAGATCACTATGTATCAGGAGGTAGAGAGGACAGAGCGATGTTCTGCAGGTCTGTAGAGAGGTCAGTGGTGTAATACTCTGCAGGATAGATCACTATGTATCAGGAGGTAGAGAGGACAGAGCGATGTTCTGCAGATCTGTAGAGGGGTCAGTGGTGTAATACTCTGCAGGATAGATCACTATGTATCAGGAGGTAGAGAGGACAGAGCGATGTTCTGCAGTAGAGAGGTCAGTGGTGTAATACTCTGCAGGATAGATCACTATGTATCAGGAGGTAGAGAGGACAGAGCGATGTTCTGCAGATCTGTAGAGGGGTCAGTGGTGTAATACTCTGCAGGATAGATCACTATGTATCAGAGAGGACAGAGCGATGTTCTGCAGATCTGTAGAGAGGTCAGTGGTGTAATACTCTGCAGAATAGATCACTATGTATCAGGGGGTAGAGAGGACAGAGCGATGTTCTGCAGATGTGTAGAGAGGTCAGTGGTGTAATACTCTGCAGGATAGATCACTATGTATCAGGAGGTAGAGAGGACAGAGCGATGTTCTGCAGTAGAGAGGTCAGTGGTGTAATACTCTGCAGAATAGATCACTATGTATCAGGAGGTAGAGAGGACAGAGCGATGTTCTGCAGTAGAGAGGTCAGTGGTGTAATACTCTGCAGGATAGATCACTATGTATCAGGAGGTAGAGAGGACAGAGCGATGTTCTGCAGATGTGTAGAGAGGTCAGTGGTGTAATACTCTGCAGGATAGATCACTATGTACCAGGAGGTAGAGAGGACAGAGCGATGTTCTGCAGGTCTGTAGAGAGGTCAGTGGTGTAATACTCTGCAGGATAGATCACTATGTATCAGGAGGTAGAGAGGACAGAGCGATGTTCTGCAGATCTGTAGAGAGGTCAGTGGTGTAATACTCTGCAGGATAGATCACTATGTATCAGAGAGGACAGAGCGATGTTCTGCAGATCTGTAGAGAGGTCAGTGGTGTAATACTCTGCAGGATAGATCACTATGTATCAGGAGGTAGAGAGGACAGAGCGATGTTCTGCAGATGTGTAGAGAGGTCAGTGGTGTAATACTCTGCAGGATAGATCACTATGTATCAGAGAGGACAGAGCGATGTTCTGCAGATCTGTAGAGAGGTCAGTGGTGTAATACTCTGCAGGATAGATCACTATGTATCAGGAGGTAGAGCGGACAGAGCAATGTTCTGCAGATGTGTAGAGAGGTCAGTGGTGTAATACTCTGCAGGATAGATCACTATGTATCAGAGAGGACAGAGCGATGTTCTGCAGATGTGTAGAGAGGTCAGTGGTGTAATACTCTGCAGGATAGATCACTATGTATCAGGGGGTAGAGGACAGAGCAATGTTCTGCAGATCTGTAGAGAGGTCAGTGGTGTAATACTCTGCAGGATAGATCACTATGTATCAGGAGGTAGAGCGGACAGAGCAATGTTCTGCAGATGTGTAGAGAGGTCAGTGGTGTAATACTCTGCAGGATAGATCACTATGTATCAGAGAGGACAGAGCGATGTTCTGCAGATGTGTAGAGAGGTCAGTGGTGTAATACTCTGCAGGATAGATCACTATGTATCAGGAGGTAGAGAGGACAGCGCGATGTTCTGCAGATCTGTAGAGAGGTCAGTGGTGTAATACTCTGCAGGATAGATCACTATGTATCAGGGGGTAGAGAGGACAGAGCGATGTTCTGCAGATCTGTAGAGAGGTCAGTGGTGTAATACTCTGCAGGATAGATCACTATGTATCAGGGAGAGGACAGAGCGATGTTCTGCAGATGTGTAGAGAGGTCAGTGGTGTAATACTCTGCAGGATAGATCACTGTGTATCAGGAGGTAGAGAGGACAGAGCGATGTTCTGCAGTAGAGAGGTCAGTGGTGTAATACTCTGCAGGATAGATCACTATGTACCAGGAGGTAGAGAGGACAGAGCGATGTTCTGCAGATCTGTAGAGAGGTCAGTGGTGTAATACTCTGCAGGATATATCACTATGTATCAGGAGGTAGAGAGGACAGAGCGATGTTCTGCAGGTCTGTAGAGGGGTCAGTGGTGTAATACTCTGCAGGATAGATCACTATGTATCAGGAGGTAGAGAGGACAGAGCGATGTTCTGCAGATGTGTAGAGAGGTCAGTGGTGTAATACTCTGCAGGATAGATCACTATGTATCAGGAGGTAGAGAGGACAGAGCGATGTTCTGCAGTAGAGAGGTCAGTGGTGTAATACTCTGCAGGATAGATCACTATGTATCAGGAGGTAGAGAGGACAGAGCGATGTTCTGCAGTAGAGAGGTCAGTGGTGTAATACTCTGCAGGATAGATCACTATGTATCAGAGAGGACAGCGCGATGTTCTGCAGCTCTCCTCTCTCTAGTGATATACCAGGCACTAGGTCTCCGGATATCCCTCTGATCTCGGTTACATACTGCCGGATGTCCCCAAATCTCCTCCATATTGAGACAATGAATAGGGACAGATGTCATAAAGCTGCAGAACAGCTGCAGAAAACCGCGGCGCCCCCTGTGTATGAGCACTGTGTGAAATTATCATTCTGCTTCCCCTGCTGCAGATATATGACTCAGTAGCCTGCAGTGTCTGCTGGGAGTTGTAGTCCTCTGCTGCGCATTATCCATTACTTTCACATTTTCAGGCAATGCAAAATACAGAGATTAAATGTTTGTCGTTAGCCTTATAAATAAAGTTGATTAAAAAATAAACACACAAAGTGCCCTCTATAACAACTAGAGGTAAGTGAAGAAGTTGCCCTTAGCAACCAATCAGATTACAGCTTTGATTTGCTCAGTGAAAGCAAGAAAATGAAAGCACTGATCTGATTGGTTGCTATGGGTAACTGCTCCACCCGCTATCAGTTCCTATTCTCTTCTGTGCTCTTTTTAATCAACTTTATTTGTAATGTTCCATACACATGATGGGATTAGATACACAGCTCAGCAGACAGTATCACAAAAGGCAGGATTAGATACAGGGCTCAGCAGACTGTATCACACAAGGCAGGATTAGATACAGGGCTCAGCAGACTATATCACACAGGGCAGGATTAGATACAGGGCTCAGCAGACTGTATCACACAGGGCAGGATTAGATACAGGGCTCAGCAAACTGTATCACACAAGGCAGGATTAGATACAGGGCTCAGCAGGCAGTATCACACATGATAGGATTAGATACAGGGCTCAGCAGACTGTATCACACCGGGCAGGATTAGATACAGGGCTCAGCAGACTGTATCACACAGGGCAGGATTAGATACAGGGCTCAGCAAACTGTATCACACAAGGCAGGATTAGATACAGGGCTCAGAAGGCAGTATCACACATGATAGGATTAGATACAGGGCTCAGCAGACTGTATCACACCGGGCAGGATTAGATACAGGGCTCAGCAGACTGTATCACACAGGGCAGGATTAGATACAGGGCTCAGCAGACTGTATCGCACAGGGCAGGATTAGATACAGGGCTCAGCAGACTATCACACAGTGCAGGATTAGATACAGGGCTCAGCAGACTGCATCACACAGGGCAGGATTAGATACAGGGCTCAGCAGTCAGTATCACACATGATAGGATTAGATACAGGACTCAGCAGGCAGTATCACACATGATAGGATTAGATACAGGGCTCAGCAGACTGCATCACACAGGGCAGGATTAGATACAGGGCTCAGCAGACAGTATCACACAGGGCAGGATTAGATACAGGGCTCAGCAGACTGTATCACACAGGGCAGGATTAGATACAGGGCTCAGCAGACAGTATCACACAGGGCAGAATTAGATACAGGGCTCAGCAGACTGTATCACACAGGGCAGGATTAGACACAGGGCTCAGCAGTCAGTATCACACATGATAGGATTAGATACAGGGCTCAGCAGACTGTATCACACATGATAGGATTAGATACAGGGCTCAGCAGTCAGTATCACACATGATAGGATTAGATACAGGGCTCAGCAGTCAGTATCACACATGATAGGATTAGATACAGGGCTCAGCAGACTGTATCACACAGGGCAGGATTAGATACAGGGCTCAGCAGACAGTATCACACTGGGCAGGATTAGATACAGGGCTCAGCAGACTGTATCACACAGGGCAGGATTAGATACAGGGCTCAGCAGACTGTATCACACAGGGCAGGATTAGACACAGGGCTCAGCAGTCAGTATCACACATGATAGGATTAGATACAGGGCTCAGCAGACTGTATCACACATGATAGGATTAGATACAGGGCTCAGCAGACTGTATCACACAGGGCAGGATTAGACACAGGGCTCAGCAGTCAGTATCACACATGATAGGATTAGATACAGGGCTCAGCAGACTGTATCACACAGGGCAGGATTAGATACAGGGCTCAGCAGACTGTATCACACAGGGCAGGATTAGATACAGGGCTCAGCAGACAGTATCACACTGGGCAGGATTAGATACAGGGCTCAGCAGTCAGTATCACACATGATAGGATTAGATACAGGGCTCAGCAGACTGTATCACACAGGGCAGGATTAGACACAGGGCTCAGCAGTCAGTATCACACATGATAGGATTAGATACAGGGCTCAGCAGACTGTATCACACAGGGCAGGATTAGACACAGGGCTCAGCAGTCAGTATCACACATGATAGGATTAGATACAAGGCTCAGCAGACTGTATCACACAGGGCAGGATTAGATACAGGGCTCAGCAGACTGTATCACACATGATAGGATTAGATACAGGGCTCAGCAGACTGTATCACACAGGACTACTTGTAGGGGGCGCTCTATGTGTATTACATGGTGGTCAGTCCTTGCAGATAACACGTGTCATATATCTATAGGTCACCTGTCCCACAATACATGATAAGGGGAAGGACAGCACCCAGCTTTCCAAGCCCCCTGCATAACACATCCACCTAGTCATACAGCCCTACTCCATCTCATCACACTGCTGCCATTCAGGAGCCAGGAAAGCTGGGTGACTTAAGAGGCGGCTGTGACATAAGACATATTAGTCCAGGATCTCTGAGTCTATAGAGAGGATATATAACCAGTCAGATTTACCATTCAGGGCTCCGGGAAAGTTGGGTGACAACCCTCGTGCCGGATTCAATAACTGAGCAAGTTCCGCAGGGGCCATAGTGACGGTCACCCAGCTTTCCCAGTGACAGATGCATCTACAGACCTGTAGCCGTTGTACAGCGTGGTGTTGTCGCCCTCTGCAGTTGGGGACTGGTATCTCATATTCTGGGCTGTCCCCCGCTCAGCTGTTCTCTTCTGGGCTGTGGGCGTGGCTGAGGCTCGGGCTCCTCCTACTACGCTTCCCTTAGTCCCCCTGCGCTGTAGTCCCGCCTACTTCCGGTCCCGCCTCCCTACCTCTTTCGTTCCCTCCTCGGCGCGTTATTCGTGTTTACACTTGGCGGTGGCTGCACGTGCTGGACTGCGGTAACCGAGAGCCTGCTCAGGGGATGTCACTGGCCTTATCCCCCTCCTTCTCTCCTCTCTGTACTGTCCTGTATATATGTGGTATATAGCGGTGACGCCCCTCCTGGGGTATATATACGTGGTATATAGCGGTGACGCCCCTCCTGGGGTATATATATGTGTGGTATATAGCGGTGACGCCCCTCCTGGGGTATATATATGTGTGGTATATAGCGGTGACCCCCTCCTGGGGTATATATACGTGGTATATAGCGGTGACCCCCTCCTGGGTTATATATATGTGGTATATAGCGGTGACGCTCCTCCTGGGGTATATATATGTGGTATATAGCGGTGACCCCCCTCCTGGGTTATATATATGTGGTATATAGCGGTGACCCCCTCCTGGGTTATATATATGTGGTATATAGCGGTGACGCCCCTCCTGGGTTATATATATATGTGGTATATAGCGGTGACGCCCCTCCTGGGGTATATATATGTGGTATATAGCGGTGACGCCCCTCCTGGGTTATATATATGTGGTATATAGCGGTGACCCCCCTCCTGGGGTATATATATGTGGTATATAGCGGTGACCCTCTCCTGGGGTATATATACGTGGTATATAGCGGTGACGCCTCTCCTGGGTTATATATATGTGTGGTATATAGCGGTGACGCCTCTCCTGGGTTATATATATGTGGTATATAGCGGTGACGCCCCTCCTGGGGTATATATACGTGGTATATAGCGGTGACCCCCCTCCTGGGTTATATATATGTGGTATATAGCGGTGACGCCCCTCCTGGGGTATATATACGTGGTATATAGCGGTGACCCCCTCCTGGGTTATATATATGTGGTATATAGCGGTGACGCCTCTCCTGGGCTATATATATGTGGTATATAGCGGTGACGCCTCTCCTGGGGTATATATATGTGGTATATAGCGGTGACGCCTCTCCTGGGGTATATATATGTGGTATATAGCGGTGACGCCCCTCCTGGGGTATATATACGTGGTATATAGCGGTGACGCCCCTCCTGGGGTATATATGTGTGGTATATAGCGGTGACCCCCTCCTGGGGTATATATATATGTGGTATATAGCGGTGACGCCCCTCCTGGGGTATATATATGTGGTATATAGCGGTGACCCCCTCCTGGGTTATATATATGTGGTATATAGCGGTGACGCCCCTCCTGGGGTATATATATGTGGTATATAGCGGTGACCCCCTCCTGGGTTATATATGTGTGGTATATAGCGGTGACTCCCTCCTGGGTTATATATATGTGGTATATAGCGGTGACCCCCCTCCTGGGGTATATATACGTGGTATATAGTGGTGACCCCCTCCTGGGTTATATATATGTGGTATATAGCGGTGACCCCCTCCTGGGGTATATATATGTGGTGTATAGCGGTGACCCCCTCCTGGGTTATATATATGTGTGGTATATAGCGGTGACGCCCCTCCTGGGTTATATATATGTGTGGTATATAGCGGTGACGCCCCTCCTGGGTTATATATATGTGTGGTATATAGCGGTGACGCCCCTCCTGGGGTATATATATGTGGTATATAGCGGTGACCCCCTCCTGGGTTATATATATGTGGTATATAGCGGTGACCCCCCTCCTGGGTTATATATACGTGGTATATAGCGGTGACGCCTCTCCTGGGGTATATATACGTGGTATATAGCGGTGACGCCCCTCCTGGGTTATATATATGTGTGGTATATAGCGGTGACGCCCCTCCTGGGGTATATATATGTGGTATATAGCGGTGACCCCCTCCTGGGTTATATATATGTGGTATATAGCGGTGACCCCCTCCTGGGTTATATATACGTGGTATATAGCGGTGACGCCCCTCCTGGGGTATATATATGTGGTATATAGCGATGACCCCCTCCTGGGTTATATATATGTGTGGTATATAGCGGTGACCCCCTCCTGGGTTATATATACGTGGTATATAGCGGTGACGCCTCTCCTGGGGTATATATATGTGGTATATAGCGGTGACGCCTCTCCTGGGGTATATATATGTGGTATATAGCGGTGACGCCCCTCCTGGGTTATATATATGTGGTATATAGCGGTGACCCCCTCCTGGGTTATATATATGTGTGGTATATAGCGGTGACGCCTCTCCTGGGTTATATATATGTGGTATATAGCGGTGACGCCCCTCCTGGGCTATATATATGTGGTATATAGCGGTGACGCCTCTCCTGGGGTATATATATGTGGTATATAGCGGTGACGCCTCTCCTGGGTTATATATATGTGGTATATAGCGGTGACGCCTCTCCTGGAGTATATATATGTGGTATATAGCGGTGACCCCCTCCTGGGGTATATATATGTGGTATATAGCGGTGACGCCCCTCCTGGGCTATATATGTGTGGTATATAGCGGTGACGCCCCTCCTGGGGTATATATATGTGGTATATAGCAGTGACGCCTCTCCTGGGGTATATATATGTGGTATATAGCGGTGACTCCCTCCTGGGTTATATATATGTGGTATATAGCGGTGACGCCTCTCCTGGGGTATATATATGTGGTATATAGCGGTGACCCCCTCCCCCTGGGGTATATATACGTGGTATATAGCGGTGACGCCTCTCCTGGGGTATATATATGTGGTATATAGCGGTGACGCCTCTCCTGGGTTATATATATGTGGTATATAGCGGTGACGCCTCTCCTGGGGTATATATATGTGGTATATAGCGGTGACGCCCCTCCTGGGTTATATATATGTGGTATATAGCGGTGACGCCCCTCCTGGGTTATATATATGTGGTATATAGCGGTGACGCTCTCCTGGGGTATATATATGTGGTATATAGCGGTGACGCCCCTCCTGGGGTATATATATGTGGTATATAGCAGTGACGCCTCTCCTGGGGTATATATATGTGGTATATAGCGGTGACTCCCTCCTGGGTTATATATATGTGGTATATAGCGGTGACGCCTCTCCTGGGGTATATATATGTGGTATATAGCGGTGACCCCCCCTCCTGGGGTATATATACGTGGTATATAGCGGTGACGCCTCTCCTGGGGTATATATATGTGGTATATAGCGGTGACGCCTCTCCTGGGTTATATATATGTGGTATATAGCGGTGACGCCTCTCCTGGGGTATATATATGTGGTATATAGCGGTGACGCCCCTCCTGGGTTATATATATGTGGTATATAGCGGTGACGCCCCTCCTGGGTTATATATATGTGGTATATAGCGGTGACGCCTCTCCTGGGGTATATATATGTGGTATATAGCGGTGACGCCTCTCCTGGAGTATATATATGTGGTATATAGCGGTGACCCCCTCCTGGGTTATATATATGTGTGGTATATAGCGGTGACGCCTCTCCTGGGTTATATATATGTGTGGTATATAGCGGTGACGCTCCTCCTGGGGCCTATGTACTTGGTATATAGCGGTGACGCCCCTCCTGGGTTATATATACGTGGTGTATAGCGGTGACGCCTCTCCTGGGGTATATATATGTGGTATATAGCGGTGACCCCCTCCTGGGTTATATATATGTGGTATATAGCGGTGACGCCCCTCCTGGGGTATATATATGTGGTATATAGCGGTGACGCCTCTCCTGGGTTATATATATGTGGTATATAGCAGTGACGCTCCTCCTGGGGTATATATATGTGGTATATAGCGGTGACGCCCCTCCTGGGGTATATATATGTGGTATATAGCGGTGACGCCTCTCCTGGGGTATATATACTTGGTATATAGCGGTGACGCTCCTCCTGGGGTATATATATGTGGTATATAGCGGTGACCCCCTCCTGGGTTATATATATGTGGTATATAGCGGTGACGCCTCTCCTGGGGTATATATATGTGGTATATAGCGGTGACCCCCCTCCTGGGTTATATATATATGTGGTATATAGCGGTGACGCTCCTCCTGGGGTATATATATGTGGTATATAGCGGTGACCCCCTCCTGGGTTATATATATGTGGTATATAGCGGTGACGCCCCTCCTGGGGTATATATATGTGGTATATAGCGGTGACCCCCTCCTGGGTTATATATATGTGGTATATAGCGGTGACGCCCCTCCTGGGTTATATATATGTGGTATATAGCGGTGACGCCTCTCCTGGGGTATATATATGTGGTATATAGCGGTGACGCCTCTCCTGGGGTATATATATGTGGTATATAGCGGTGACGCCTCTCCTGGGTTATATATATGTGTGGTATATAGCGGTGACCCCCTCCTGGGGTATATATATGTGGTATATAGCGGTGACGCCTCTCCTGGGGTATATATATGTGGTATATAGCGGTGACCCCCCTCCTGGGTTATATATATGTGGTATATAGCGGTGACGCCCCTCCTGGGGTATATATATGTGGTATATAGCGGTGACCCCCTCCTGGGTTATATATATGTGGTATATAGCGGTGACGCCCCTCCTGGGGTATATATATGTGGTATATAGCGGTGACGCCCCTCCTGGGGTATATATATGTGGTATATAGCGGTGACGCCTCTCCTGGGGTATATATACTTGGTATATAGCGGTGACGCCCCTCCTGGGGTCTATATACGTGGTATATAGTGGTGACCCTCTCCTGGGGTATATATATGTGGTATATAGCAGTGACGCCCCTCCTGGGGTATATATATGTGGTATATAGCGGTGACGCCTCTCCTGGGTTATATATGTGTGGTATATAGCGGTGACCCCCTCCTGGGTTATATATATGTGGTATATAGCAGTGACCCCCTCCTGGGGTATATATATGTGGTATATAGCGGTGACGCCCCTCCTGGGATATATATATGTGGTATATAGCGGTGACGCCTCTCCTGGGTTATATATGTGTGGTATATAGCGGTGACGCCTCTCCTGGGGTATATATATGTGGTATATAGCGGTGACCCCCTCCTGGGTTATATATGTGTGGTATATAGCGGTGACGCCCCTCCTGGGTTATATATGTGTGGTATATAGTGGTGACCCCCTCCTGGGTTATATATATGTGTGGTATATAGCGGTGACCCCCTCCTGGGTTATATATATGTGGTATATAGCGGTGACGCCCCTCCTGGGTTATATATGTGTGGTATATAGTGGTGACCCCCCTCCTGGGGTATATATATGTGGTATATAGTGGTGACCCCCTCCTGGGTTATATATATGTGGTATATAGCGATGACCCCCTCCTGGGTTATATATATGTGGTATATAGTGGTGACCCCCTCCTGGGTTATATATATGTGGTATATAGCGATGACCCCCTCCTGGGTTATATATATGTGGTATATAGCGGTGACGCCTCTCCTGGGTTATATATATGTGGTATATAGCGGTGACGCCTCTCCTGGGTTATATATATGTGGTATATAGCGGTGACGCCTCTCCTGGGGTATATATATGTGGTATATAGCGGTGACGCCCCTCCTGGGTTATATATATATGTGGTATATAGCGGTGACGCCTCTCCTGGGTTATATATATGTGGTATATAGCAGTGACGCTCCTCCTGGGGTATATATATGTGGTATATAGCGGTGACGCCCCTCCTGGGGTATATATATGTGGTATATAGCGGTGACGCCTCTCCTGGGGTATATATACTTGGTATATAGCGGTGACGCTCCTCCTGGGGTATATATATGTGGTATATAGCGGTGACGCCTCTCCTGGGTTATATATATATGTGGTGTATAGCGGTGACCCCCTCCTGGGTTATATATATATGTGGTATATAGCGGTGACGCCCCTCCTGGGGTATATATATGTGGTATATAGCGGTGACCCCCTCCTGGGTTATATATATGTGGTATATAGCGGTGACGCCCCTCCTGGGTTATATGTATGTGGTATATAGCGGTGACGCCTCTCCTGGGGTATATATATGTGGTATATAGCGGTGACGCCTCTCCTGGGGTATATATATGTGGTATATAGCGGTGACGCCTCTCCTGGGTTATATATATGTGTGGTATATAGCGGTGACCCCCTCCTGGGGTATATATATGTGGTATATAGCGGTGACGCCTCTCCTGGGGTATATATATGTGGTATATAGCGGTGACCCCCTCCTGGGGTATATATATGTGGTATATAGCGGTGACGCCCCTCCTGGGGTATATATATGTGGTATATAGCGGTGACGCCTCTCCTGGGGTATATATACTTGGTATATAGCGGTGACGCCCCTCCTGGGGTCTATATACGTGGTATATAGTGGTGACCCTCTCCTGGGGTATATATATGTGGTATATAGCAGTGACGCCCCTCCTGGGGTATATATATGTGGTATATAGTGGTGACGCCCCTCCTGGGGTATATATATGTGGTATATAGCGGTGACCCTCTCCTGGGGTATATATGTGTGGTATATAGCGGTGACCCCCTCCTGGGTTATATATATGTGGTATATAGCAGTGACCCCCTCCTGGGGTATATATATGTGGTATATAGCGGTGACGCCCCTCCTGGGATATATATATGTGGTATATAGCGGTGACGCCTCTCCTGGGTTATATATGTGTGGTATATAGCGGTGACGCCTCTCCTGGGGTATATATATGTGGTATATAGCGGTGACCCCCTCCTGGGTTATATATATGTGGTATATAGCGGTGACGCCTCTCCTGGGTTATATATATGTGGTATATAGCGGTGACGCCTCTCCTGGGTTATATATGTGTGGTATATAGCGGTGACGCCTCTCCTGGGGTATATATATGTGGTATATAGCGGTGACGCCTCTCCTGGGGTATATATATGTGGTATATAGCGGTGACGCCTCTCCTGGGGTATATATATGTGTGGTATATAGCGGTGACCCCCTCCTGGGTTATATATATGTGGTATATAGCGGTGACGCCCCTCCTGGGTTATATATGTGTGGTATATAGTGGTGACCCCCTCCTGGGGTATATATATGTGGTATATAGTGGTGACCCCCTCCTGGGTTATATATATGTGGTATATAGCGATGACCCCCTCCTGGGTTATATATATGTGGTATATAGTGGTGACCCCCTCCTGGGTTATATATATGTGGTATATAGCGATGACCCCCTCCTGGGTTATATATATGTGGTATATAGCGGTGACGCCCCTCCTGGGGTATATATATGTGGTATATAGCGGTGACGCCTCTCCTGGGTTATATATATGTGGTATATAGCGGTGACGCCTCTCCTGGGTTATATATATGTGGTATATAGCGGTGACGCCTCTCCTGGGTTATATATATGTGGTATATAGCGGTGACGCCTCTCCTGGGCTATATATATGTGGTATATAGCGGTGACCCCCTCCTGGGTTATATATATGTGGTATATAGCGGTGACCCCCCTCCTGGGGTATATATATGTGTGGTATATAGCGGTGACGCCCCTCCTGGGGTATATATATGTGGTATATAGCGGTGACGCTCTCCTGGGTTATATATATGTGGTATATAGCGGTGACGCCTCTCCTGGGGTATATATATGTGGTATATAGCGGTGACGCCCCTCCTGGGGTATATATATGTGGTATATAGCGGTGACGCCTCTCCTGGGTTATATATATGTGGTATATAGCGGTGACCCCCCTCCTGGGTTATATATATGTGGTATATAGTGGTGACGCCTCTCCTGGGGTATATATATGTGTGGTATATAGCGGTGACGCCTCTCCTGGGGTATATATATGTGGTATATAGCGGTGACGCCCCTCCTGGGTTATATATATGTGTGGTATATAGCGGTGACGCCTCTCCTGGGGTATATATATGTGGTATATAGCAGTGACGCCCCTCCTGGGGTATATATATGTGGTATATAGCGGTGACGCCTCTCCTGGGTTATATATATGTGGTATATAGCGGTGACGCCTCTCCTGGGTTATATATATGTGGTATATAGCGGTGACCCCCTCCTGGGTTATATATATGTGTGGTATATAGCGGTGACCCCCTCCTGGGTTATATATATGTGTGGTATATAGCGGTGACGCCCCTCCTGGGTTATATATATGTGTGGTATATAGCGGTGACGCTCCTCCTGGGGCCTATGTACTTGGTATATAGCGGTGACGCCCCTCCTGGGTTATATATACGTGGTGTATAGCGGTGACGCCTCTCCTGGGGTATATATATGTGGTATATAGCGGTGACCCCCTCCTGGGTTATATATATATGTGGTATATAGCGGTGACGCCCCTCCTGGGGTATATATATGTGGTATATAGCGGTGACCCCCTCCTGGGTTATATATATGTGGTATATAGCGGTGACGCCCCTCCTGGGGTATATATATGTGGTATATAGCGGTGACCCCCTCCTGGGTTATATATACGTGGTATATAGCGGTGACGCCTCTCCTGGGGTATATATATGTGGTATATAGCGTTGACGCCTCTCCTGGGTTATATATATATGGTATATAGCGGTGACGCCTCTCCTGGGGTATATATATGTGGTATATAGCAGTGACGCCCCTCCTGGGGTATATATATGTGGTATATAGCAGTGACGCCCCTCCTGGGGTATATATATATGTGGTATATAGCGGTGACGCCTCTCCTGGGTTATATATATGTGGTATATAGCGGTGACGCCCCTCCTGGGTTATATATATGTGGTATATAGCGGTGACGCCCCTCCTGGGTTATATATATGTGGTATATAGCGGTGACCCCCCTCCTGGGGTATATATATGTGGTATATAGCGGTGACGCCTCTCCTGGGCTATATATACGTGGTGTATAGCGGTGACGCCTCTCCTGGGTTATATATATGTGTGGTATATAGCGGTGACGCCCCTCCTGGGGTATATATACGTGGTATATAGCGGTGACGCCCCTCCTGGGGTATATATATGTGTGGTATATAGCGGTGACGCCCCTCCTGGGGTATATATATGTGTGGTATATAGCGGTGACGCCCCTCCTGGGGTATATATATGTGTGGTATATAGCGGTGACGCCCCTCCTGGGGTATATATATGTGTGGTATATAGCGGTGACGCCCCTCCTGGGGTATATATATGTGGTATATAGCGGTGACCCCCTCCTGGGTTATATATGTGTGGTATATAGCGGTGACGCCTCTCCTGGGGTATATATATGTGGTATATAGCGGTGACGCCCCTCCTGGGGTATATATATGTGGTATATAGCGGTGACCCCCTCCTGGGGTATATATATGTGGTATATAGCGGTGACGCCTCTCCTGGGCTATATATACGTGGTGTATAGCGGTGACGCCTCTCCTGGGTTATATATATGTGTGGTATATAGCGGTGACGCCCCTCCTGGGGTATATATATGTGGTATATAGCGGTGACCCCCTCCTGGGTTATATATGTGTGGTATATAGCGGTGACGCCTCTCCTGGGGTATATATATGTGGTATATAGCGGTGACGCCTCTCCTGGGGTATATATATGTGGTATATAGCGGTGACGCCCCTCCTGGGTTATATATATGTGGTATATAGCGGTGACGCCTCTCCTGGGGTATATATACTTGGTATATAGCGGTGACGCCCCTCCTGGGGTCTATATACGTGCTATATAGCGGTGACGCTCTCTCCTGGGGTATATATACTTGGTATATAGCGGTGACGCCCCTCCTGGGGTCTATATACGTGGTATATAGCGGTGACGCCTCTCCTGGGTTATATATATGTGTGGTATATAGCGGTGACCCCCCTCCTGGGGTATATATATGTGTGGTATATAGCGGTGACGCCTCTCCTGGGCTATATATATGTGGTATATAGCGGTGACGCCCCTCCTGGAGTATATATATGTGGTATATAGCGGTGACGCCCCTCCTGGAGTATATATATGTGGTATATAGCGGTGACCCCCTCCTGGGATATATATATGTGGTATATAGCGGTGACGCCTCTCCTGGGGTATATATATGTGGTATATAGCGGTGACGCCCCTCCTGGAGTATATATATGTGGTATATAGCGGTGACGCCTCTCCTGGGGTATATATATGTGGTATATAGCGGTGACGCCCCTCCTGGGTTATATATATGTGGTATATAGCGCTGACTCCTCTCCTGGGTTATATATATGTGGTATATAGCGGTGACGCCTCTCCTGGGGTATATATATGTGGTATATAGCGGTGACCCCCCTCCTGGGGTATATATATGTGGTATATAGCGGTGACGCCCCTCCTGGGGTATATATATGTGGTATATAGCGGTGACGCCTCTCCTGGGGTATATATATGTGGTATATAGCAGTGACGCCCCTCCTGGGGTATATATACGTGGTGTATAGCAGTGACGCCCCTCCTGGGGTATATATATGTGGTATATAGCGGTGACGCCTCTCCTGGGTTATATATATGTGGTATATAGCGGTGACGCCCCTCCTGGGGTATATATATGTGGTATATAGCGGTGACCCCCTCCTGGGTTATATATGTGTGGTATATAGCGGTGACCCCCTCCTGGGTTATATATACGTGGTATATAGCGGTGACGCCTCTCCTGGGGTATATATATGTGGTATATAGCGGTGACGCCTCTCCTGGGTTATATATATGTGGTATATAGCAGTGACGCCCCTCCTGGGGTATATATATGTGGTATATAGCAGTGACGCCTCTCCTGGGCTATATATATGTGGTATATAGCGGTGACGCCCCTCCTGGGGTATATATATGTGGTATATAGCGGTGACCCCCTCCTGGGTTATATGTGTGTGGTATATAGCGTTGACGCCCCTCCTGGGATATATATATGTGGTATATAGCGGTGACGCCTCTCCTGGGGTATATATATGTGGTATATAGCGGTGACGCCTCTCCTGGGGTATATATATGTGGTATATAGCGGTGACGCCCCTCCTGGGTTATATATATGTGGTATATAGCGGTGACGCCTCTCCTGGGGTATATATACTTGGTATATAGCGGTGACGCCCCTCCTGGGTTATATATACGTGGTGTATAGCGGTGACGCCTCTCCTGGGTTATATATATGTGGTATATAGCGGTGACGCCCCTCCTGGGGTCTATATACATGGTGTATAGCGGTGACGCCCCTCCTGGGTTATATATACGTGGTATATAGTGGTGACCCTCTCCTGGGTTATATATGTGTGGTATATAGCGGTGACGCCCCTCCTGGGGTATATATATGTGGTATATAGCGGTGACCCCCTCCTGGGTTATATATATGTGGTATATAGCGGTGACGCCCCTCCTGGGTTATATATACGTGGTGTATAGCGGTGACGCCTCTCCTGGGGTATATATATATGGTATATAGCGGTGACACCCCTCCTGGGGCCTATATACTTGGTATATAGCAGTGACGCCCCTCCTGGGGCCTATATATGTGGTATATAGCGGTGACGCCCCTCCTGGGGCCTATATACTTGGTATATAGCAGTGACGCCCCTCCTGGGGCCTATATATGTGGTATATAGCGGTGACGCCCCTCCTGGGGTCTATATACTTGGTATATAGCAGTGACGCCCCTCCTGGGGTATATATATGTGGTATATAGTGGTGACGCCTCTCCTGGGGTATATATATGTGGTATGTAGCGGTGGCGCTCCTCCTGGGGTATATATATGTGGTATGTAGCGGTGACGCCCCTCCTGGGGTATATATATGTGGTATGTAGCGGTGACGCCCCTCCTGGGGTATATATATGTGGTATGTAGCGATGATGCCCCTCCTGGGGCGTGTATGTAGCGGTGGCGCCCCTCCTGGGGCATGTATGTAGCGGTGGCGCCCCTCCTGGGGCGTGTATGTAGCGGTGGCGCCCCTCCTGGGGCGTGTATGTAGCGGTGGCGCCCCTCCTGAGGCGTGTATGTAGCGGTGACGCCCCTCCTGGGGCGTGTATGTAGCGGTGACGCCCCTCCTGGGGCGTGTATGTAGCGGTGACGCCCCTCCTGGGGCGTGTATGTGGCGGTGACGCCCCTCCTGGGGCGTGTATGTAGCGGTGATGCCCCTCCTGGGGCGTGTATGTAGCGGTGACGCCCCTCCTGGGCCGTGTATGTGGCGGTGGCGCCCCTCCTGGGGCGTGTATGTAGCGGTGACCCCCTCCTGGGGCGTGTATGTAGCGGTGACGCCCCTCCTGGGACGTGTATGTAGCGGTGACACTCCTCCTGGGCCGTGTATGTAGCGGTGACGCTCCTCCTGGGGCGTGTATATAGCGGTGGCGCCCCTCCTGGGGCGTGTATGTAGCGGTGACACTCCTCCTGGGCCGTGTATGTAGCGGTGACACTCCTCCTGGGGCGTGTATATAGCGGTGACCCCCTCCTGGGGCGTGTATGTAGCGGTGACGCCCCTCCTGGGCCGTGTATGTAGCGGTGACGCTCCTCCTGGGGCGTGTATATAGCGGTGACCCCCTCCTGGGGCGTGTATGTAGCGGTGACGCCCCTCCTGGGCCGTGTATGTAGCGGTGACACTCCTCCTGGGCCGTGTATGTAGCGGTGACACTCCTCCTTGGGCGTGTATATAGCGGTGACGCCCCTCCTGGGGCGTGTATGTAGTGGTGGCCCCCTCCTGGGGCGTGTATGTAGCGGTGGCCCCCTCCTGGGGCGTGTATGTAGCGGTGACACTCCTCCTGGGCCGTGTATGTAGCGGTGACGCCCCTCCTGGGGCGTGTATGTAGCGGTGACACTCCTCCTGGGCCGTGTATGTAGCGGTGACACTCCTCCTGGGGCGTGTATATAGCGGTGACGCCCCTCCTGGGGCGTGTATATAGTGGTGGCGCACCTCCTGGGGTATACATATACTAGGGGTAGACGTGCTGCCACCTCAGGGGTACCGCGTGCTGTAAGATAAGACTGCCTCAGCCTTCCTTGTTACTAGGGCGCTGCTATGAGCCAAGGACTGCTCGTCTTCACCGGCCGCGGCATTGTCATACGGAGAAGGTCGCGCCCCTGGACCGGGTCCATGGTAAACCTGTACAGACGGCTGTCTGCGTGGCTGGCCGTGCTTGTGCTAGGTTCACACTTGTGTTCCGCTCTCCATCATTCGGGTCTGCATGGGGACCAAAAAGATGGAGAACATGTTCACTTAAAAAGTGGTTACCTGAGGACACCAGCGGACCCGGTAGACTATAATGGGGTCTGCGCGGTTTCCACCAGTTTTATGCTGAAGCCGGGACTTTTCTCTCTCCCTATTTCAGGCGGAGTCTCCTACGCAGGTGCGACCCTAGCCTGACACCGAGCCATTGACTCACTGTCTGAGTTTTGGTGTATCACCTGGGGGTGTTTATAGGGGCCCTAGAAAATAATGGCTGGGTGTGCCAGCCGCTAACACTGTACAATCCCCGATCACTACGGAGGGATCACGTGCCGCAGGAGGGATCTGCAGCTCCTGTGCCCCACACCCCCAGGGGCGGCAGGTGTCCCCCTATATTGTAAGGTGTCGTAGACCAACCCACATGCAAAGCATCGGCTGTTGGCTCTGAATTTGTGGTAGCTAGCGGGAAAAATAAGTGTCCTGCTCGTTCCCTTTGAAAGGAAAAGGAGGTGGAAAATACCACTTTTTCTATTGGCGTGGAATTTGATAAATTTTACAAGAAAATCCGCTCACGGAATTTGGCAAAGTCTAGTGAGTGGCACTCTTCTCCAAATTCTGCTTCAAAATTCCTCATTGGGGTATGTTCACACAGCGGAAAGTGAAGAGGAATTCCTCTTTATCTTCTGCCGATGTATATTCGCCGCAGTCTATCTGCAGCGGGATGATGATGTAGGACATTGTCGCGGCTTTCCCCTGCTGATTAAGCGTATATGGGTGGGTCTAATCAGCAGGGACCCCCGAGCCGCGGAAACCACAGTGAGATCGAGCAGGACGCTTATTTTTCTCGCATCCTGCTGCGATCTTTGCCTTCCGTTGAAAACAATGGGAGACAGATTCTGGGCAGAATCCGTGACAAATTCCACCATGTGGACATACCTTTAAAATCCACATTGTTTTCCTCCTTGACAAAAACCAATCTGCTACAAATTCCTGATGCAGAAATTTTCTGTTTAACAAATTCAGCTTGCAATTCCTGTGTGTGAAATCCTCTACCCCTTTCTCCCTTAGAGGGTAATGTTCACGCAAAGGAATTTGGAGCTGATTTTGAGGCAGATTCTGCTTCAGAATCAGCTCCAAGTTCCACGTTTGGTCTACGGAGGGAAGGAGACTGGCAGGGCGCGGAGGACGGAGGGACGGAGACTGGCGGGGCACGGAGGACGGAGGAAAGGAGACTGGCAGGGCGCGGAGGACGGAGGGAAGGAGACTGGCGGGGCGCGGAGGGAAGGAGACTGACGGGGCGCGGAGGACGGAGGGAAGGAGACTGGCGGGGCGCGGAGGACGGAGGGAAGGAGACTGGCGGGGCGCGGAGGACGGAGGGAAGGAGACTGGCGGGGCGCGGAGGACGGAGGGAAGGAGACTGGCGGGGCGTGGAGGACGGAGGGAAGGAGACTGGCGGGGCGCGGAGGACGGAGGGAAGGAGACTGGCGGGGCGCGGAGGACGGAGGGAAGGAGACTGGCGGGGCGCGGAGGGAAGGAGACTGGCGGGGCGCGGAGGGAAGGAGACTGGCGGGGCGCGGAGGACGGAGGGAAGGAGACTGGCGGGGGCGCGGAGGACGGAGGGAAGTAGACTGGCAGGGCGCGGAGGGATGGAGGAGCCTCCCACCGACAAAGTGTAAGTAGAAGAGATGGATTGTATAAATCCCAGCTTTGACCATCTGGGTGATATCCATGTGTTGCTGCTAACGCATTATATGATGTATTTTGGGTTAGGGGCGCAGTTTCCGCTCTTTTAGGACCCGCCTGGTATAAATGGTCTGTTCTTTTACCTCCAGTCACACTATATGAGTAGGTGGGGCGAAGGCCGATCTGGTTTTAATCTGGATCAGGCGTGATCTGTATAATCCCTTTTGTCTGCCGGTCCTGTGCTCCCAGCCTGTCTCTTTAGATTTTTACTGCGCTCGTACGAGGGCTGTGACCCCTTCACTACTGCAGCGACCCTGTGATGTCACTGCAGCCTTCTCATTCACTTCTGTAGGGCGAGGCTATAATGACATCACACGACCGCTATGAAATATATTTAGTGCGATATAAACTTTGAAGAGGTTGTGGTGCTCTCAAGTGCTGCAGGCTCTTCACACAGCTGATCAGCGAGGTCCTGGGTATTGGACCCCCCCACTGATATCTTGTTCATGACTTGAAGGGCATCCCTTAAAGATATTTTGTAGGACTATAATATTGATGACCTGTCTTTAGGATTCGTCACCATCAGATTAGTGGGGTCCAACCCCCAGCACACCCGCTGATCAGCTGTTTATGACGTTCAGGTCTTGAGCACTTCCACTTTGACAATCTCTTTCCTCACAGCCCATCTGTCTGCCCCGGGCTACATCTCTCTCTCTTCTTCCTCTTTCCCACTGTCTTATACGCCATGTATATGACTTGTATGTTCTTCGTCTTCAGGCCCCTGGTGGTGGTGTTATGGAGAATTCCTTGGATGAGCGCACTTATGCGGTAGGTTTTTTTTCTTCTGATGCTATTGCTGTATAACCTCAGAGCGGTATATTCTGTATCATACACCGTCTATGTTCTGTAATATTTCGCAGGCCGTTCTGCTGCTCTTACGGCGGCTGATGCAGCAGTCCATGCCCGTCCGGGATCCAGAAGGCCGGTTACAGGATCTGCACTGGTGCCGCTGCTCTTGTTGTCAGCTGATGCCCATTGTAAAGGAGAGCGTGTGCTGCCGGGAGCTGAAGGCCATGGCGCCCTTCATCGGAGCCAATCAGTGCGTGACACAATATGCCCGCTTCGAGGAGCGGGTCCTCAATCGCGATGAGCTCATAATGCTTTTGGCCTACTGTACAGATATCCCCACCGAGGACTTTCTAGAAAACGAAAGCAAGTAAGTCCCTAATTCTAGGATCAGGAGGTATAGCCAGTACCCCATGCTGGTCTGTACCGTCACTTGTAGTAGCATGCAGCGTGCACAGGGGGCATCATTGCTGACAAATGATATGTTTGTTCTTTTAGGCTTTTAAGAATGACAGCCTACGGCTCCTTTATAGCCATGACGTATGGACTTCTATCTAGAGGGCAGACGACCCCTATCCCCTCCTGTGTGATCAGCGCCATTCGAGATAGGTACCCCGATCTAGACATGGATTATAAGGATATCGATGATATGATCTTCTCTCTGCACGAACTGTGTGACTGGTGCACTTTTGACCAGGAGATTGGTGCACAGACATAGCTGTTGGTATCTTATGGGTGAAGGAAATAAAAACTGTTTGTGAAACATGACTGCTCCTGTGATTGGTAGTATTAGGCACCACCCGTGTGGCCACGCCCCTCCTGAGATTTAGTATTAAGCACTACCCCTGTGGCCACGCCCCTCCTGAGATTTAGTAGTATTAGGCACCACCCCTGAGGTCACGCCCCTCCTGAGATTTAGTAGTATTAGGCACCACCCCTGAGGTCACGCCCCTCCTGAGATTTAGTAGTATTAGGCACCACCCCTGTGGTCACGCCCCTCCTGAGATTTAGTATTAGGCACCAGCCCTGTGGTCACACCCCTCCTGAGATTTAGAATTGGGAACCGCCCCTTTAGCCACGCCCCCTCATGTGAATGTTGGTATGTCATGCCCCCTCATGTGTTTTAGTATTAGGCACCACCCCCTGTGGCCACGCCCCTCCTGAGATTTAGAATTAGGCACCACCCCTGTGGTCATGCCCCTCCTGAGAATTAGCAGTATTAGGCACCACCCCCCTCTGGCCACGCCCCTTCAAGTGATTTCATATTAGGCACCACCCCTTGCGTGGGTTGACTAGTATACTGTAATCATATACTCGTGGTGTTAAAAGATTAAAAAATGTTTTGAAACCCATCTTGTATATGTGTAAATTTTTAAAAAAAAAATTTTTATTAAAAAAAAAAAAAATCTAGGTTAACAAATAGTTACACATTACTATTATATTATATATTTTTTTTTTTTTTGTTAACTCCTTTAAAGGCTAATGCCACATATTACGGAAACACTGCAAAAAAAAATTGTTTTATAGTACCAGCAAAGCGAATGAGATTCTGGCTAATTCCATCTATATATGGTAGAGGGAAAAAACATGCTGTGGAAAAGCTCCATTCTGCATGTCAATTTTACCTGCAGAAATGCTTGCGTTTTCCCTATAGATTCAATAAGGGAAGAGAAACGCTACGAAAACTAAATGAAAAACGCTAAGTAATCATGCGATGCGTTACTGCAACGTGGGCCCTTAACGGAAAGTTCCTAGGTGTCTCCCTTCTAGCTAATTTGCAGTTCACTCCTTGTCGCTAGGGAAGTACGTCCATAAATGCACAGTTAATGCAGATGGGTGAGGCATATTTTCTTCGCAGCACATCTGCAAGCTGCTCTGTGTAAAGGACTGAAGATTCTGCACAGCTTACAGTGTAAGAAAAGTCTGTTTACATGTGTGTACTTCTGGCTGCTTGTGTGGTTACAGATTGGATATTATTTACAGACAACTATACCTTACAACTTTACTGACTGTACTCATAGATTATTCTCTTCTTGTGTCAGGGATCTTTCCATCGTCATCTCTGCATGTATTTGTATTATTTGTATTGTATTGTATTATTTGTATTATGATCTCTTCTCACTTGGGCTTTCCTCAACTACTACTTTGCTATTATACAGTTACTTCTGGCAGAATTGCATATAAATAAACCAATATTAGTAGTAATGGATAGGAGAGGGCAGACTGCTCCTTATTGTACACGTCCCTGCCTCAGAGAGAAATGTAAAATGTGCTGCAGCCATGATGTGATTATTAGCAGCAGAAAAACAGATAGGACACCATGTCTGAAGGCTTATACAGTCATAGAACAGCCAGCCCAGACAGAGCAGGGAAAGTAACAAGTCAGAATGCCTTATAAGAATTGCCAGAATTATTCACCCTATGGAAGACTGTTCTAGTAAGTAGCAGGATAAAGAGCATCCTCCTAATATTGTAGAAGACTATAGATTAATTATATAACATTACTTCAGATGTCATACATGTCCGAGGCTAAAAAAAATGCTTCTCAAAAATAAGAGATTGCTGGAAAAAATGTAGTGCGACCTCTGGTGTGGCGTAGAACCGGCGACTCCGCCATACCTGTGGCCTTCCTTTTGATGAGCGTCCGACCAGCTCCATGCGGATCAGGAGGTTTTTAGTTCATCCGCTGGGACTAATGAAAAGGCCTTACTAGCAAGTTATCGAGTTGAGTTTCGCATTGTAAGCGGTAAGCGATGCACCATTGCCAAAAATCTCTGCACACGGTGGAAATAATGGAAGGTGAAAAGTGGCTGAACAAGTCTCTCCAGATTCTGTGTTGTAAAGGGTTAATGGCGCGTCTCGATGATTTCGTCCGCTTCCATTCTGGTTCTGCTTTAGCTTTGTACAATGTCCTGGTACTGTCTGATACAAGAGGTGAAGGGCACGCGCCAAACCAGCGACCATCAGTGTACACGGCTTCTGGAACGTTCAGCAGCTAATAAGTTAGTGAACCCATTTGCCTGTATACCTTGGGGTGTTGACATGTATAACATTGGGTTCCCCGAGCTCGTGTGTGATGTTTCTTGTGTATTACCTTATGTATACATGCTTATTGTCTGTTCTCTTATTAAATCCCTTCCATCCGTGGTGTGCGGTGTTCTTATTCTCACTGTCCGTATAATCCCTTGTAAAACAGATTCAATGAAGGAGAAGCGACATGGCGAGGTCCTTAAAACGATGGAGAAGTCTATCCTTGTCATTCCCGATGGAGGAGCCCACAGATCCCTCCAGCTGTGCGCAGCGTCTTCTCTCTGCAAGTTTTGAGCTATGGTGAATGGTGTTAGATATTATATTTCGTAAACTCTTGGAAGACATTACTCATGTATGGAATATATGGGCACGTGCGATATTGACTGGACTAAGTGTATTGGCACCAAGGCCGGGCCATGAAGGAGGTCTCATTGTCAGATTACAGCACGATGCCCCATGGCTTTGCTGCTTATCATGGCGAGAAGTGCTTGTATCCTAATGGATGGTGTTTATAGGGATCCTCACCAGAGCCCAGCCCCGTAGATAGATTAATGGGTGACCCCATTGCTCCAAAGAGGTAACCGCACCCTCATTGCTCCAAGGAGGACCTAGTTTTCAGTTCTTTTTGGGATTCTTAGATTCTTCTTTCTTGCAGATAGTTCCCAGCACTTTGAATAGTAGTTTGCAAGGCCAAGATGTTAACCAGTCTTGTATACGAGCGTGGGAGGTTCTGATAATAGAGGATGTTAGTCTTAGGTCAGTGAGTGAGCGGAGAGTACGGGTTGGGTGATAGAGATGAGGGAGGAAATGTAGGGAGGTGCAGCATTATGGAGAGCCTTGTGGAGGAGGGGGAGAAGTTTATATTGTATTCTGTATTGAATAGGCAGCCAATGTAGTGACCGGCACAGACCGGAGGCCTCGCTGTAGTGACCGGCGCGGACCGGAGGCCTCGCTGTAGTGACCGGCGCGGACCGGAGGCCTCGCTGTAGTGACCGGCGCGGACCGGAGGCCTCGCTGTAGTGACCGGCGCGGACCGGAGGCCTCGCTGTAGTGACCGGCGCGGACCGGAGGCCTCGCTGTAGTGACCGGCGCGGACCGGAGGCCTCGCTGTAGTGACCGGCGCGGACCGGAGGCCTCGCTGTAGTGACCGGCGCGGACCGGAGGCCTCGCTGTAGTGACCGGCGCGGACCGGAGGCCTCGCTGTAGTGACCGGCGCGGACCGGAGGCCTCGCTGTAGTGACCGGCGCGGACCGGAGGCCTCGCTGTAGTGACCGGCGCGGACCGGAGGCCTCGCTGTAGTGACCGGCGCGGACCGGAGGCCTCGCTGTAGTGACCGGCGCGGACCGGAGGCATCGCTGTAGTGACCGGCACAGACCGGAGGCCTCGCTGTAGCGTCTAGACTGATAGATGAGCCTGGCCGCCGCCGCATTCAGAATAGATTGTAGAGGGGAGAGTTTAGTAAGGGGAAGACGGATTAGTAAGGAGTTACAGTAGTCAAGGCGAGAGTGAATCAGGGCAACAATAAGTGTCTTCAGTGTATCTGTGGTAAGGAAAGGGCGGATTCTGGAGAGGTTTTTGAGCGGAGATGACATGAGCGCTGTAAATAGATAAGAGGGGGGTTTATTTGTTAAACAGTCATTTTGCCACTTTGCAACGTCTGTAATGCTACAATGTGGCAGCAGATGCAATAAAATAGAGAACTGAATATAAAGGAGACAGTAAGTCGCTGAGAGGCAGAGACTCCTTGTATCACATATAACTGCTCCAGGCATGAAGGTCAGGCTGGTAAATGTGGTGGACACGTGCACTGAGTCTCACTGTGTGTGAATCTCGCCTTAGTCTCATATAATGGATGCCGTATATGCTGCAAAAAGAGAAACAAGCCGGCGCTTTATTTAATACATCGGGAGTGGAGAATAGATCAGATCTCACCGAGAGTGGAAGCTCAAAGCAGATCTCACCAGTCAGTCCGGGAACACTCGCTGCACAGCCGGCGGCGCTCCACGAGGGGTTCACATAACGCAGAGAAGAAGGTACATGGATAAAATCGTGTATATAGGGGCCATTACTGGAGAAAACTATAAAAATAGACATTATAAATAAAATGGGCAAATCAATGCATAGAATAGAAGACATTTAAAGCCATTAAAGGTTTCCCATGACCCATTGATAGGGTGGATTAATGGATTAACCATCACATGTGGCAGACGCCAGAGTCCTATTCACACCTCACTGTACCCTACTCAGGAATCAGAACTCCCTCACGTATCTGTATAAGGCCCATTTATATTATGGCGAGAGTTTAAAGGAACTCGTGTGTGAGACTAAATAATGCTAATAATGTAACCGTGTACAATGGTGGTGAGTATGTGGCCTAGAAATCCTGTGTCTGTTATGGAGTGGCGTTGGTGTCTGACTAGATGAGTAGGTGTTGCATGGTGGATGGATTAGGAGATCAAGTGGCCACACTATGGATTGACTTGGACTCCGTATTTTACGCTCTCCTATTTCCTCTGACTAAGAACTATTGAGACTATATTGTGTATTTACTAACCACATGGAATTGTCTGTAATCCTGGCGTGTGTGGAGGAGCGCTAGAAGACTGAATGTATTTGTACAGTGCTGCGGAATATGTGGGTGCTATATAAATAAAATGTATTATTATTTGTATGGGATTGTCTGAAGGAGCTGCTGGTACTTTAAAAGAGACTTTAACTATGAATTACACTGTACAAAGACAATAGTACTTTTGTTTCTTTCAGTGTTTTTGCCTTGCTGAGCCTTGTGGTTCTACACTAGTGTGATGAGACAGGAGGGAGACATAAAGCCCAGCTATGTGTATGGTAAAGAAGCGGGAGTGGAGCTTACTAGACACAGAAAGGATTGTCCTGGTCTTTGAAGATGTCTGAATGTTTATTGCCTATAGCAGGGGATGACACACTGTAATGTATTGCATCCGCCATCTTGTTGTCACTGGATTCAGAAAGAGGAGAGATAACATTTACCTGGCCCCAGAACAGGAACAACATGACGTAGGAACAAGATGAGCTAGAATTCCTGAACGGAGAGACACAAGGCTTAGTAAAGCTGGAGAAGACTTCTTGCCTAATGCAGATTTTGAGTTCTTCATAGAATGTTCCAAATGCTACAAAATGGATGATGTAAGACCAGGCCTTGTGGCAGCCATACAGGGCGAAGCGTTACTGTAAATACCCTCCTAGCTGGGGTATTAGTGCAGGAGGTGGAGTGGGAGGCAGCTAAGATGGCAAACCAATCTAACATGGAGGCACTCTAATATTAGAAGGCCTAGAGCTACCAAAGAAGGTGGCTATCAAAGGGTCAAGTCTACACAGAGGAGACGACCCCAGAAGTCAGGGCTATCCCGATGATGGATGAGGCTGCCGCATTGTAGCCCCTCTCTGACAGTGGTTCAGGGTATACAGGTAACCGGAGGAGTGTGGATCTGTCTTAGGTCTCCTGCAGAAACAAGTCCCACAGGCTGAGTGAGACCAGCGGGAAGACAAGATGATACAGGGTGAGGAAGGCAGCTGAAGAATGAGCCCTGTACCTGGTAATGACCCATCCAGCACACAGCCCCACTGACAAGTAAAGGAGACCATGTGTATTGTAGTGCCCTTACATGGGTTGGTCCAGGGATTCAATAAAGGCAGCAATGAGGTTTGTGCAGGCTTACATAATCCAGATAAAATAGTGACCGACACTTCACAGACATCTTACCTGTCTCAGAGACTGCAGGTGGGTTCATCTAACTGCTAAAGGTGGGCAAAGTGCGGGGCGAGATGTAAGCACGTTGCACGTTTGGAAGCCCAGATCATGGATCTAAGTGAGCAAAGTGCAAGACTGAGATCCATTGCTCACAGAGCAGGAACTCGCTGGGGTAAGTGCAGAGGGGGATGGTAGCATGGAGGGGCAGGAGCATGAGGCAGAAAGCAGCGGGTAGAGGGAAGAGTGGCAGGGAGGTTAGTCCTGAACTGGCACCCCAACAAGTTAGCAGATGAGGGGGGTTGTCAGTACAGGGGTAACACTGCTGGGGGTGTCAGTGCAGATGGGGGCAGATTGGGACCTGAAAGTGGCCCCATTTTATAGGCAGACTCAGTGCAAGTAGATGGGGCCAGCACAAATAGCGCCATGTAAAGTCATTTTGCACAGGACTGCTTTACATGGAGGCAGCGGCTTCAGTCCTATGTAAGTTACCATGTCAGACTGAATCTGTCACCTACACAGGACTGCTGCCTCTCCCTCCATTACTGTTACATAGCCTGCTTTATATGTACCTTCAGCAGTCCTATGTGAGTAAAGGCAGTGGGGTCAGGGTGGCCATTACACTGTAGGTGCAGCAGCGGCCGCTGCCATGACACTCACAGGCCACTGACTCCACAATCTAGAGGCCCTCAGATAAAGTCCGCAGGGGCCCGGGCAGGTGTAATATAAAATAAAAACACATTCCCTGGCGCTCTGGTGTCCGCTGCCTGTTCGGTCACCACTGTGCTTCAGTCCTCAGAGACCAATCAGCAGCCTCAGAGACGGGTGACATCACCGGTCCCTCTCCAGCAACTGCCTAATTGGCCTCAGTGGGAATGAGACACGGTGTGCGACTGAACGGGCTGCAGTGTCAGACACTGGGGACAGGAGAGTATGTTATTTTTCTTAATCTTACACCTCTGTCGGAATAATGTCCCATAGTGCACACAGTATAATGTCCAATAGTGGCTCCTGCACACAATATAGTGGGCCCTGCACACGGTATACTGTCCCATAGTGGCTCCTGCACACGGTATACTGTCCCATAGTGGCTCCTGCACACGGTATAATGTCACATAGTGGCCCCTCCTCACGGTATAATGTCACATATTGGCCCCTCCACACAGTATAATGTCCCATAGCGGCCCCTTCACACTGTATAATGTCCCATAGCGGCCCCTGCACACGGTATAATGTCCCATAGCGGCCCCTTCACGCGGTATAATGTCCCATAGCGGCCCCTTCACGCGGTATAATGTCCCATAGCGGCCCCTTCACGTGGTATAATGTCCCATAGCGGCCCCTTCACGCGGTATAATGTCCCATAGCGGCCCCTTCACGTGGTATAATGTCCCATAGCGGCCCCTTCACGCGGTATAATGTCCCATAGCGGCCCCTGCACGCGGTATAATGTCCCATAGCGGCCCCTGCACGCGGTATAATGTCCCATAGCGGCCCCTGCACGCGGTATAATGTCCCATAGCGGCCCCTGCACGCGGTATAATGTCCCATAGCGGCCCCTGCACGCGGTATAATGTCCCATAGCGGCCCATGCACGCGGTATAATGTCCCATAGCGGCCCCTTCACGCGGTATAATGTCCCATAGCGGCCCCTTCACGCGGTATAATGTCCCATAGCGGCCCCTGCACGCGGTATAATGTCCCATAGCGGCCCCTGCACGCGGTATAATGTCCCATAGCGGTCCCTGCACACGGTATAATGAATGTATCTCTAAATAATGACTGGGATAAAAAGTCCATAGGACACCGACAAGAAATAACAGGTCTTCTCCTGAGTCTGATTTTAAGTAATTGTTGGATATGCATTTATTGCCACATGGATGACAGTCCTAAAGGTCCATGGTGTCACTGTATAAATTCCACTTGGTTGATGCACTTGGTGGACACTTTCATGACTGGCTTATAGTATAAGTTACCTGACAGTGTGTATGTGGTTTGTGGTCACCATACATGGAAATGGGTACAGTCGGGCACATTGACAGGGTTATCTCCAGCCACGTTCACTGTCCCTCATGGTGTAGGCGATGTGAGTGTTATCCCCATCAGAGTCAGTAGGGTGTGGTGGGCTCACTATGGCCGTGTTCAAGTAGGGTCTCAACCCGTCTTAAATCAGCTACAATGTACTTCACACAGGCGTGCAGTATTCTAATATGTGTATTAATCACCAGACCGGTGTGAAGGTAAGAAGATAAATCCAACAACGTTGTTATAGTGTATCACAGACGTTGTAAGGTATTGATGTACTACATAATGTAGAGTAATGAAACGTTTTTCGGTCAAGACTGACCTTCATCAGACTCTATAAGGAGATATATATATATATACAGTATTTATCATCTATGAGGAGATAGAGAGGACACAAGAGGAGTGAGGACCCCGCTCACAAGAGCTTACAATCTATGAGGAGATAGAGAGGAGGACACAAGAGGAGTGAGGACCCCGCTCACAAGAGCTTACAATCTATGAGGAGATAGGAGGAGGACACAAGAGGAGTGAGGACCCCGCTCACAAGAGCTTACAATCTATGAGGAGATAGAGAGGACACAAGAGGAGTGAGGACCCCGCTCACAAGAGCTTACAATCTATGAGGAGATAGAGAGGACACAAGAGGAGTGAGGACCCCGCTCACAAGAGCTTACAGTCTATGAGGAGATAGAGAGGAGGACACAAGAGGAGTGAGGGCCCCGCTCACAAGAGCTTACAGTCTATGAGGAGATAGAGAGGAGGACACAAGAGGAGTGAGGGCCCCGCTCACAAGAGCTTACAATCTATGAGGAGATAGAGAGGACACAAGAGGAGTGAGGGCCCCGCTCACAGGAGCTTACAATCTATGAGGAGATAGAGAGGACACAAGAGGAGTGAGGGCCCCGCTCACAAGAGCTTACAATCTATGAGGAGATAGAGAGGACACAAGAGGAGTGAGGACCCCGCTCACAAGAGCTTACAATCTATGAGGAGATAGAGAGGACACAAGAGGAGTGAGGACCCCGCTCACAAGAGCTTACAGTCTATGAGGAGATAGAGAGGAGGACACAAGAGGAGTGAGGGCCCCGCTCACAAGAGCTTACAGTCTATGAGGAGATAGAGAGGAGGACACAAGAGGAG
Source organism: Leptodactylus fallax (assembly GCA_947044405.1). Lineage (NCBI taxonomy): Eukaryota > Metazoa > Chordata > Amphibia > Anura > Leptodactylidae > Leptodactylus > Leptodactylus fallax. The sequence goes on along the minus strand of CAMRHE010000551.1, from coordinate 51,338 downwards.
TGAGGACCCCGCTCACAAGAGCTTACAATCTATGAGGAGATAGGAGGAAGAAGAGGACACAAGAGGAGTGAGGGCCCCGCTCACAAGAGCTTACAGTCTATGAGGAGATAGAGAGGACACAAGAGGAGTGAGGGCCCCGCTCACAAGAGCTTACAATCTATGAGGAGATAGAGAGGACACAAGAGGAGTGAGGGCCCCGCTCACAGGAGCTTACAATCTATGAGGAGATAGAGAGGACACAAGAGGAGTGAGGGCCCCGCTCACAAGAGCTTACAATCTATGAGGAGATAGAGAGGACACAAGAGGAGTGAGGGCCCCGCTCACAAGAGCTTACAATCTATGAGGAGATAGGAGGGGGACACAAGAGGAGTGAGGGCCCCGCTCACAAGAGCTTACAGTCTATGAGGAGATAGGAAGAGGACACAAGAGGAGTGAGGACCCCGCTCACAAGAGCTTACAATCTATGAGGAGATAGGAGGAGGACACAAGAGGAGTGAGGGCCCCGCTCACAAGAGCTTACAATCTATGAGGAGATAGAGAGGACACAAGAGGAGTGAGGGCCCCGCTCACAAGAGCTTACAATCTATGAGGAGATAGGAGGAGGACACAAGAGGAGTGAGGGCCCCGCTCACAAGAGCTTACAATCTATGAGGAGATAGAGGAGGACACAAGAGGAGTGAGGGCCCCGCTCACAGGAGCTTACAATCTATGAGGAGATAGAGAGGACACAAGAGGAGTGAGGGCCCCGCTCACAAGAGCTTACAATCTATGAGGAGATAGGAGGAGGACACGAGGAGTGAGGACCCCGCTCACAAGAGCTTACAGTCTATGAGGAGATAAGAGGACACAAGAGGAGTGAGGGCCCCGCTCACAAGAGCTTACAGTCTATGAGGAGATAGGAGGAGGACACAAGAGGAGTGAGGACCCCGCTCACAAGAGCTTACAATCTATGAGGAGATAGAGAGGAGGACACAAGAGGAGTGAGGGCCCCACTCACAAGAGCTTACAGTCTATGAGGAGATAGAGAGGACACAAGAAGAGTGAGGGCCCCGCTCACAAGAGCTTACAATCTATGAGGAGATAGAGAGGACACAAGAGGAGTGAGGACCCCGCTCACAGGAGCTTACAATCTATGAGGAGATAGAGAGGAGGACACAAGAGGAGTGAGGGCCCCGCTCACAAGAGCTTACAGTCTATGAGGAGATAGGAAGAGGACACAAGAGGAGTGAGGACCCCGCTCACAAGAGCTTACACACTATGAGGAGATAGGAAGAGGACACAAGAGGAGTGAGGACCCCGCTCACAAGAGCTTACAATCTATGAGGAGATAGGAGGACACAAGAGGAGTGAGGACCCCGCTCATAAGAGCTTACAATCTATGAGAAGATAGGAGGAGAACACAAGAGGAGTGAGGGCCCCGCTCATAAGAGCTTACAATCTATGAGAAGATAGAGAGGACACAAGAGGAGTGAGGACCCCGCTCACAAAAGCTTACAATCTATGAGAAGATAGAGAGGACACGAGGAGTGAGGGCCCCGCTCACAAGAGCTTACAATCTATGAGAAGATAGAGAGGAGGACACAAGAGGAGTGAGGGCCCCGCTCACAAGAGCTTACAGTCTATGAGGAGATAAGAGGACACAAGAGGAGTGAGGACCCCGCTCACAAGAGCTTACAATCTATGTGGAGATAGGAGGAGGACACAAGAGGAGTGAGGACCCCGCTCACAAGAGCTTATAATCTATGAGGAGATAGAGAGGACACAAGAGCTTACAATCTATGAGGAGATAGGAGGAGGACACAAGAGGAGTGAGGACCCCGCTCACAAGAGCTTACAATCTATGAGGAGATAGAGGAGGACACAAGAGGAGTGAGGGCCCCGCTCACAAGAGCTTACAATCTATGAGAAGATAGGAGAGGACACAAGAGGAGTGAGGACCCCGCTCACAAGAGCTTACAATCTATGAGGAGATAGAGAGGAGGACACAAGAGGAGTGAGGGCCCCGCTCACAAGGGCTTACAATCTATGAGAAGATAGAGAGGAGGACACAAGAGTGAGGACCCCGCTCACAAGAGCTTACAATCTATGAGGAGATAGGGGGACACAAGAGGAGTGAGGACCCCGCTCACAAGAGCTTACAATCTATGAGGAGATAGGAGGAGGACACAAGAGGAGTGAGGGCCCCGCTCACAAGAGCTTACAATCTATGAGGAGATAGAGAGGACACAAGAGCTTACAATCTATGAGGAGATAGGAGGAGGACACAAGAGGAGTGAGGACCCCGCTCACAAGAGCTTACAATCTATGAGGAGATAGAGGAGGACACAAGAGGAGTGAGGGCCCCGCTCACAAGAGCTTACAATCTATGAGGAGATAGAGAGGACACAAGAGGAGTGAGGGCCCCGCTCACAAGAGCTTACAATCTATGAGGAGATAGAGAGGACACAAGAGCTTACAATCTATGAGGAGATAGGAGGAGGACACAAGAGGAGTGAGGACCCCGCTCACAAGAGCTTACAGTCTATGAGGAGATAGGAGGAGGACACAAGAGGAGTGAGGGCCCCGCTCACAAGAGCTTACAATCTATGAGGAGATAGAGAGGAGGACACAAGAGGAGTGAGGACCCCGCTCACAAGAGCTTACAATCTATGAGGAGATAGAGAGGAGGACACAAGAGGAGTGAGGACCCCACTCACAAGAGCCTACAGTCTATGAGGAGATAGGAGGACACGAGGAGTGAGGGCCCCGCTCACAAGAGCTTACAATCTATGAGGAGATAGAGAGGACACAAGAGGAGTGAGGGCCCCGCTCACAAGAGCTTACAGTCTATGAGGAGATAGAGAGGAGGACACAAGAGGAGTGAGGACCCCGCTCACAAGAGCTTACAATCTATGAGGAGACAGGAGGAGGACACAAGAGGAGTGAGGACCCCGCTCACAAGAGCTTACAATCTATGAGGAGATAGAGAGGACACAAGAGGAGTGAGGGCCCCGCTCACAAGAGCTTACAATCTATGAGGAGATAGGAGGACACAAGAGGAGTGAGGACCCTGCTCACAAGAGCTTACAATCTATTAGGAGATAGAGGACACAAGAGGAGTGAGGACCCCGCTCACAAGAGCTTACAATCTATGAGGAGATAGGAGGGGGACACAAGAGGAGTGAGGGCCCCGCTCACAAGAGCTTACAATCTATGAGGAGATAGGAGGGGGACACAAGAGGAGTGAGGGCCCCGCTCACAAGAACTTACAATCTATGAGGAGATAGGAGGAGGACACAAGAGGAGTGAGGGCCCCGCTCACAAGAGCTTACAATCTATGAGGAGATAGAGAGGACACAAGAGGAGTGAGGGCCCCGCTCACAAGAGCTTACAATCTATGAGGAGATAGGAGGAGGACACAAGAGGAGTGAGGGCCCCGCTCACAAGAGCTTACAATCTATGAGGAGATAGAGGAGGACACAAGAGGAGTGAGGGCCCCGCTCACAGGAGCTTACAGTCTATGAGGAGATAAGAGGACACAAGAGGAGTGAGGACCCCGCTCACAAGAGCTTACAGTCTATGAGGAGATAGGAGGAGGACACAAGAGGAGTGAGGACCCCACTCACAAGAGCTTACAGTCTATGAGGAGATAGGAGGAGGACACAAGAGGAGTGAGGACCCCGCTCACAAGAGCTTACAATCTATGAGGAGATAGAGAGGAGGACACAAGAGGAGTGAGGGCCCCACTCACAAGAGCTTACAGTCTATGAGGAGATAGAGAGGACACAAGAGGAGTGAGGGCCCCGCTCACAAGAGCTTACAATCTATGAGGAGATAGAGAGGACACAAGAGGAGTGAGGACCCCGCTCACAGGAGCTTACAATCTATGAGGAGATAGGAGAGGAGGACACAAGAGGAGTGAGGGCCCCGCTCACAAGAGCTTACAGTCTATGAGGAGATAGGAAGAGGACACAAGAGGAGTGAGGACCCCGCTCACAAGAGCTTACAATCTATGAGGAGATAGAGAGGAGGACACAAGAGGAGTGAGGGCCCCGCTCACAAGAGCTTACAATCTATGAGGAGATAGGAGGAGGACACAAGAGGAGTGAGGGCCCCGCTCATAAGAGCTTACAATCTATGAGAAGATAGAGAGGACACAAGAGGAGTGAGGACCCCGCTCACAAAAGCTTACAATCTATGAGAAGATAGAGAGGACACGAGGAGTGAGGGCCCCGCTCACAAGAGCTTACAATCTATGAGAAGATAGAGAGGAGGACACAAGAGGAGTGAGGGCCCCGCTCACAAGAGCTTACAGTCTATGAGGAGATAAGAGGACGCAAGAGGAGTGAGGACCCCGCTCACAAGAGCTTACAGTCTATGAGGAGATAGGAGGAGGACACAAGAGGAGTGAGGGCCCCGCTCACAAGAGCTTACAGTCTATGAGGAGATAGGAGGAGGACACAAGAGGAGTGAGGGCCCCGCTCACAAGAGCTTACAATCTATGAGGAGATAGGAGGAGGACACAAGAGTGAGGACCCCGCTCACAAGAGCTTACAATCTATGAGGAGATAGGGGGACACAAGAGGAGTGAGGACCCCGCTCACAAGAGCTTACAATCTATGAGGAGATAGGAGGAGGACACAAGAGGAGTGAGGGCCCCGCTCACAAGAGCTTACAATCTATGAGGAGATAGAGAGGACACAAGAGCTTACAATCTATGAGGAGATAGGAGGAGGACACAAGAGGAGTGAGGACCCCGCTCACAAGAGCTTACAATCTATGAGGAGATAGAGGAGGACACAAGAGGAGTGAGGACCCCGCTCACAAGAGCTTACAATCTATGAGGAGATAGAGGAGGACACAAGAGGAGTGAGGGCCCCGCTCACAAGAGCTTACAATCTATGAGAAGATAGGAGAGGACACAAGAGGAGTGAGGACCCCGCTCACAAGAGCTTACAATCTATGAGGAGATAGAGAGGACACAAGAGCTTACAATCTATGAGGAGATAGGAGGAGGACACAAGAGGAGTGAGGGCCCCGCTCACAAGAGCTTACAATCTATGAGAAGATAGGAGAGGACACAAGAGGAGTGAGGACCCCGCTCACAAGAGCTTACAATCTATGAGGAGATAGAGGAGGACACAAGAGGAGTGAGGGCCCCGCTCACAAGAGCTTACAATCTATGAGGAGATAGAGAGGACACAAGAGGAGTGAGGGCCCCGCTCACAAGAGCTTACAGTCTATGAGAAGATAGAGAGGAGGACACAAGAGGAGTGAGGGCCCCGCTCACAAGAGCTTACAATCTATGAGGAGATAGAGAGGACACAAGAGGAGTGAGGACCCCGCTCACAAGAGCTTACAATCTATGAGGAGATAGAGAGGAGGACACAAGAGGAGTGAGGGCCCCGCTCACAAGAGCTTACAATCTATGAGAAGATAGGAGGACACAAGAGTGAGGACCCCGCTCACAAGAGCTTACAATCTATGAGGAGATAGGGGGACACAAGAGGAGTGAGGACCCCGCTCACAAGAGCTTACAATCTATGAGGAGATAGGAGGAGGACACAAGAGGAGTGAGGGCCCCGCTCACAAGAGCTTACAATCTATGAGGAGATAGAGAGGAGGACACAAGAGGAGTGAGGGCCCCGCTCACAAGAGCTTACAATCTATGAGGAGATAGGAGGAGGACACAAGAGGAGTGAGGACCCCGCTCACAAGAGCTTACAATCTATGAATCTCTAGATCAAGGCAGGTGCAGATAAGGAATTATGGGAAACTGGTTATAAGAACATATCTAGAAGGCTATTGGTGAGAAGTCCTCAGGGAATGGCTGCCATGTAATCCCCAGTATACTCCAGATATAGTCCATAGCTCCCAACCGTCCCGCATCTGGCGGGACAGTCCCGATTTCACACTGCGGTCCCGCATAGCTTACAGTTTGTCCCGCTATGCCCCTGAAAAGTTTTTCTGTTAACAAACTTTATTAGGGTCGGGTAAAGGCTAAATGGTAGATGCTACATCCTTGTGGGCGAAAGGACCTTTGATGACGTCGTGACCATGTGATCAGACTCGTGTGTGGACGGAGCTATTCTGGATACTGCGGGACATACTGTGATGTTACACAGAGGAAGCTGCTGGGAACAGAGAGTGATCGGAGATAAGGAGAGAAGAGACAGCATGTGTGAGCAAGAGGGGAGAACTGGGGGCAGTTAAACTGAAGGCAGATATTAAATTGGGTGCAGATGAAGGGGGACATTAAACTGGGGGCAGATGAAGGGGGGCATTAAACCGTGGGGGGTAGCTGGAGGGGGACATGTCTTCATCCAGTTGCCCCCAGTTTAATGTCCCCCTCCAACTACCTCCATTATTTAATGTCACCCTACAGCTGCCCCAATTTAATGTCCCCCTCTAGTTTCCACCAGTTTAAACTGGGGCACGAGGAGAGGGACTTAATATTGTGGGGCAATTGGAGGTGAACATTATAATGTGGGGCATATAATGTTAGGGCGCCTGTAGGAGCATTATACTGTGTGGGGGCACATGGAAAAATAGATGAGAATGGGAGGAGTCAACATAGAAGTGGGTGGGGCTAAATTTGCCGCAGCGCACTGCATATTTTGTCCCTCTTTCTATCCTTTGAAAGTTGGGAGGTATGTATACCTTATATTATGTACCAGCGGAGGGAATAGTTACTGAAGGGTTAAACACTAGTGTTATGTAAGAGCATTAGTGTGGGTTCCTAGACTTTCTATAACCTTGTGCACAGGTTTCTCTTTTTTCTGTGTAGCTGCATCATAACCTGTATTGGCAGTTCAGTATTCCTAGGCCTCCTATATTATTGCTTTTCTCTGCTATTATACAGTTACTCCTGACAGAATTACATGTAAAGTAACCAGTAGTAGTAGTAATGGATGGCGAGGGGGCAGACTGCCCTGTATTGTGCATGCCCCCTACCAGAGAGAAAAATGTGAAATGTGCTGCAGCCATAATGGAGCTATTACCAGCAGAAAAGCCTATAGGACATCATGTATGAACAGACTGCCCGGAACGACCCTGCAGACCCCGCCTGCTTTTCTGGGGACTATACAGATAGGAGCGGCCATAATCTCTACTGAGATATGGATTCTCCTATTGTACTTACATGTCTCTTATTATAAGTTGTTGCTTAGAAACATAAGAGACAGCCTGTATGTGACCACTCCACCTAGCAGTCACTATTGGACAAAGTGAACAATTCCTTTAAGTCAACATTCCAAATACCAAAAAATCCTGATACAGAGCAGCGCTGGAAATATTACACGTCATGTCAGGGTATTGTCCTGTGAAGCCCCTACAAGTCTATTATATATTTGTTCCGCTCACCCACATTCTGCACAGATTCCTTTAAGGCCATTTTATCTGTAATTGACACATTAACACTTTAGGCCCCGAGTCATAATGTACAAATCCCCATTGACTCCTCCAAGTATAATGCAAGTAGTGATGGCATCCATGCCCCTATCCAAGATGTCTTCCATCGTCTCTGCAGCACCGGAAGTACGTCACCGCGCCGCCTTCCTCACCCAATATGGCGCCCGCTATGCCTCAATCCTTACAGTGGTGAAGCCCGAGCTCTACACCGGAAGTTCACGGCTGTCAGTTGGCTCGGGCTGTCGGAAAGATGGCGGCGCTCAGAGCTCTGGGGAGGCTGCGGGCACCTTCAGGGGCTTTGGCCGGGCGCTGGCTGCGGTTGGCTCAGCCGGTCAGGTACTGCGGGCGGCGGGGTGAGGGCTGGGCTAGGAGGCCGGAGGTGACGGCGGGGCCCGGGGGTGACACTGACAGGACACTGTGCAGGGGGCTCACACCGGGACACCCTCAGAGCCTGCGGGCAGATCCTCACCTGGGAAAGCTGAGTGACTGCGCCCGAGGCCAGAATCACAGCTGTCGCCGCGTAGTCACCCAGCTTTCCCGGAGCCCTGAAGGCAGATCCCCCTGGCTGTGTGTTAGCAGGTCACGTATTGCTCAGTAACCCTGCAGGATTGCCGATCAGGACTCTGGGAAAGCTGGGTCATTACAAATATGGCCATGGTTCCAGCTTTCCTGGGGTCCTGAGAGGTAAATCTCCCTAGGATGTGCAGTGATGTGTGAATAGGGGACATATAAGGAGGCAGGACTCTAGGAAAGCTGGGTGACAGCTGTAAGGCCCTTGTTACACTTGTAACCCAACTTTCCTAAAGTCTTGGTAGGTAAATCTACTTATTGGCACTGCTTAGATGCCTGAGATGTCATGTATCTATGTATCACCCAGCTTTCCTACAGTCCAGAAAGGCAGGTCTGCCCAGTTCTTCACTATATGAGGACATAAATGAGCAGATTTGTCACTTAGGAGTATAGAAAGCTGAGTGACGACAATATGGCCGCCCTTATAGCCCACACATGAGCAGTCACCCAACTTTACCTGTATCCTGAATGGCAATTCTACCTAGTTATAGTGTTTTACTGTTCTGGAATCTTAGAAAGCTGGGTGATAACAATATGGCCGCCGTTATGGTTACCCATCTTTTCCAGTGTCCTGAATGGTAAGCGTGCCTAGTTAGCTGGTGACATGGGAGCAGGCAATGTGTTACAGCAGATCTGCCATTCTGGGTCCTGGAAAGCTGGGTGACACAACATGTCGGCTGTATTAGTCCTGCAGAGCAGTCACCGGGTTATTTCTATCTTTCAGAGAGAAGCAATGGCAGCCGGACGTGGAGTTCATGCAGCAGTACGCCGGGGCCGTCATGTATCCCAACGCCACCACCGCAAAATGGCTCCCCGCCCCCTGGCACGGTCAGTAATGGAGGGGTGTGAGGAGTTCTGCAAATGTCCTGCCACATACAGCGTAGTCTAACCCCCCAGCTGAGGGTCTGTTACAGTGTGTACAGTCATCTGTTGTCTGTACTGATACATTGTAACAAAGTAGAGAGAATTGTGCTGCTGACAGAACATTGTGACAAGTCCTCAGCTGTGTGAGCAGGTTATCCATCCAGGGTGCAGTACCTTCTTCCTGCCTGTAGATGTCACTGTTCTTCACTGTACAGATAACAGGAGCTTGGCGTAACCCCAGCAGGTATCGGGCCCTATTTACTTACTGACCCCGCTCCTCCTCACTGCCGCCTCCGCTACTCCTTCTGCTATCCAGAGGGATCCTGTGTGTCCTCAGCGACGTGATATAGGGCAGAACTTTTGCAGTATTTGCAACAAACACTGTTGTGGCGACGATGGGACATTATACTGTGTGCAGGGGCCGCTATGGGACATTATACTGTGTGCAGGGGCCGCTATGGGACATCATACCGTGTGCAGGGGCCGCTATGGGACATCATACCGTGTGCAGGGGCCGCTATGGGACATTATACTGTGTGCAGGGGCCACTATGGGACATCATACCGTGTGAAGGGGCCACTATGGGACATCATACCGTGTGCAGAGGCCACTATGGGACATTATACTGTGTGCAGGGGCCACTATGGGACATCATACCGTGTGCAGGGGCCACTATGGGACATTATACCGTGTGCAGGGGCCACTATGGGACATCATACCGTGTGCAGGGGCCACTATGGGACATTATACCGTGTGCAGGGGCCGCTATGGGACATTATACTGTGTGCAGGGGCCACTATGAGACATTATACTGTGTGCAGGGGCCGCTATGGGACATCATACCGTGTGCAGGGGCCGCTATGGGACATTATACTGTGTGCAGGGGCCACTATGGGACATCATACCGTGTGCAGGGGCCGCTATGGGACATCATACCGTGTGCAGGGGCCGCTATGGGACATCATACCGTGTGCCGGGGCCGCTATGGGACATTATACTGTGTGCAGGGGCCACTATGGGACATCATACCGTGTGCAGGGGCCGCTATGGGACATTATACTGTGTGCAGGGGCCACTATGGGACATCATACCGTGTGCAGGGGCCGCTATGGGACATTATACCGTGTGCAGGGGCCACTATGGGACATCATACTGTGTGCAGGGGCCGCTATGGGACATCATACCGTGTGCCGGGGCCGCTATGGGACATTATACTGTGTGCAGAGGCCACTATGGGACATTATACTGTGTGCAGGGGCCACTATGGGACATCATACCGTGTGCAGGGGCCACTATGGGACATTATACCGTGTGCAGGGGCCACTATGGGACATCATACCGTGTGCAGGGGCCACTATGGGACATCATACCGTGTGCAGGGGCCGCTATGGGACATTATACCGTGTGAAGGGGCCACTATGGGACATCATACCGTGTGCAGGGGCCACTATGGGACATTATACCGTGTGCAGGGGCCACTATGGGACATCATACCGTGTGCCGGGGCCGCTATGGGACACTATACTGTGTATAAATGGGGCTGTATGCCATGTGGGGGATGCTTTGGGGTCCAGACTTTGCTAGATATCGCCTCGACCCCTTCTTTTCTTACAGATCTTTTCTTGTTGCCTCCTCTTCCTCCACAGACAAGGACCCCCCCTGCTCACAAAAGTGTTTCCAACCTCACCATCAACTTCGGCCCCCAGCATCCTGCCGCTCATGGCGTGCTCCGCCTGGTCATGGAGCTCAGTGGGGAGTCGGTGAAGAAGTGTGACCCCCATGTGGGGCTCCTGCACCGCGGCACCGAGAAGCTCATCGAGTACAAGACCTACCTACAGGTAAGAATGCTGGGGGTTATACTCCTGACCGGGCTATGCCTGGTGTCCGGCTGATGCTGGGGGTTGTACTCCTGAGCGGGCTATGCCTGATGCTGGGGGTTATACTCCTGACCGGGCTATGCCTGATGCTGGGGGTTATACTGCACTCATGTGAACGGTGTCATGTCCTTGCAGGCTTTGCCCTACTTTGACCGGCTGGACTACGTGTCCATGATGTGCAATGAGCAGTGCTACTCGCTGGCTGTAGAGAAGCTGCTGAACATCCAACCCCCGCTCCGAGCACAGTGGATTCGCGGTAAGTGGGTGCGGTACCTTCCTCCTGCTGTGACTGGGGGTCTCCATTACTGGTGACACCGCACTGTGTGCCCGTCCCTTTAATCCTCTGTTCCGTCTCCATTCTCAGTGCTGTTTGCAGAAATTACCCGTCTAATGAACCACATCATGGCGGTCGCCTGTCACGCCCTGGACATCGGAGCCATGACGCCGTTCTTCTGGCTGTTTGAAGAGCGTGAGAAGGTGATGACCCCCATGCCTTAGTCATGGAAGGGGTTAATAATCCAGATACGGGGGCTCCCCGCCAGTGATTTAACCCATTGATTGCTGTCTGTCCTTGCAGATGTTTGAGTTCTATGAGAGGGTGTCGGGGGCTCGCATGCATGCGGCGTACGTCCGCCCCGGAGGTGTACACCAGGTAACATCCTGAGCCCCACATTTACCAGCTGTGTACATGAGGGGGGTGCCCTGCTGATTCTTCACCCCATCTTTCCTAGGACTTGCCGCTCGGTCTGATGGATGACATCTACGAGTTCATAAAGACCTTCTCTCTGCGACTGGATGAGCTGGAGGAGGTGAGAGGGGCAGGTTATACCTGATCTGGACTGCAGGGGGCGCCATGTCTGGTCCAGCCATGTAGTACTGTATTTCCCCAGTAGAGGGCACACCTCCCCCATCGATCACAAGCTGAGATTCCTCCTTACATAAGGCCTCATATCCGTCCAATGAATGATTCTCAGTATCTCTACTTGCTGTCAGTGCTGCAGTGTTCGTCACAGTGTGTCAGAGTATTCGGTCACTGACAGTAAGCAGAGATGTCTCGCACAATATGTAGAGCCCTCTGAGGCGTCCTTGTACATTTTGTCACCTCAGTTCATCTCCCGGCCCCGGGGCCGCTGCATGTTATACGAGCTCTAACAGGTCCGGCCCCAGTCGCTTCCTTTGCCATCACACAGGGTAGGTCGCTTCCTCTGACTTTAACACTTCGGGGGATGACTGCTATTTCTGGTAGTCACTGTATGACTGTGAGTGATTCCCCTGCTCACCACTAGGGGGCAATGCGGCTTTTATGGTGTTGGTTACATAATTATTTATTTATTATGTATACTTATATAGCGCCATCCTATTCCGCAGCGCTGTACACACATTGTCAGTCACTGTCCCACAACCTACATTCCCTATCAGGATGTCTTTGGATAATAATAAATAAATAATGGTCTCTTGTGGCCCCCAGATGCTGACAAATAACCGGATCTGGAAGAACAGGACTGTGGACATCGGGGTGGTGTCTGCCGAGGACGCCCTGAACTATGGATTCAGGTAATATGTGTGCGCCTGTCAGTGACAGCAGCAGAGGACAGGCCCCCGACCCACAAATACTGAGTGCCATGTTCTGGATTATTGGGGGCTGCTCTATGGTCTGGGCCGTTGTGGCCGTACATAATTTTTCTCACACTTGACATATATGATATGATTCAAAGTTTCAGTAGTGAAGTCTATGTGCCTGCGGCAGGGCCTAATAGGTACACAAAGATGGTAGCTGCCATGGAGACCATAGCCCCACCACCACCTGCCATGGGGACCATAGCCCCACCACCATCTGCCATGGAGACCATAGCCCCACCACCACCTGCCATGGGGACCATAGCCCCACCACCACCTGCCATGGAGACCATAGCCCCACCACCACCTGCCATGGGGACCATAGCCCCACCACCACCTGCCATGGAGACCATAGCCCCACCACCACCTGCCATGGAGACCATAGCCCCACCACCACCTGCCATGGGGACCATAGCCCCACCACCACCTGCCATGGGGACCATAGCCCCACCACCTGCCATGGGGACCATAGCCCCACCACCACCTGCCATGGGGACCATAGCCCCACCACCACCTGCCATGGGGACCATAGCCCCACCACCACCTGCCATGGAGACCATAGCCCCACCACCACCTGCCATGGGGACCATAGCCCCACCACCACCTGCCATGGGGACCATAGCCCCACCACCATCTGCCATGGAGACCATAGCCCCACCACCACCTGCCATGGGGACCATAGCCCCACCACCACCTGCCATGGAGACCATAGCCCCACCACCACCTGCCATGGGGACCATAGCCCCACCACCACCTGCCATGGAGACCATAGCCCCACCACCACCTGCCATGGAGACCATAGCCCCACCACCACCTGCCATGGGGACCATAGCCCCACCACCATCTGCCATGGAGACCATAGCCCCACCACCACCTGCCATGGGGACCATAGCCCCACCACCACCTGCCATGGGGACCATAGCCCCACCACCATCTGCCATGGGGGAACCCATAGCCCCACCACCACCTGCCATGGGGGAACCCATAGCCCCCTTTATACACTACCATGGAGATCATAGCCACCCCATCAGCTGCCACGGGGGGAACCTATATCCCTCACGTCCACCACCACCAGCTGCCATAGGAGGACGCCTAATCCTCCCCCAGTCCCAGCTGTTATGGAGGACCCCATTGGTATCCTTCGATTGGGTTAAACTTCCCTCCACTATGTACAGTCCAGTAATCCGGAACCCTCCTGCTGTTCTGGATTATCGGGTACAATTTTCACCCTTCTTGTGTCCACACAGCGGGGTGATGCTGCGAGGATCAGGGATCCAGTGGGACCTCCGGAAGTCTCAGCCGTACGACGTCTACGACCAGGTGGAGTTCGATGTTCCTATTGGTTCTAATGGAGACTGTTATGACAGGTGAGTGGGCGGGGCTATGTAAATATGACCCCTCCCCCATGCTATATCTGACCACCCGCCATCATCCCGCCTCCGCAGGTACCTGTGTCGTGTGGAGGAGATGCGCCAGTCCCTCAGGATTGTCCACCAGTGTTTGAATAAGATGCCGGAAGGTGAGATCAAGGTGGATGACGCCAAGGTCTCTCCTCCCAAGAGGTCCGAGATGAAGGTATGCTGGGAGGCCAGGGATTATGGGGTTAATGGCTGCTGGTTTCCAGGGTGATGTCACCGGCGCTCACTTCCCCCTGATGCTATATTTATACATGTACAGAAATAGGATGTCGGGGAAATTGGTTTTCTTGAGTTCTGTGTCAGTAAATCGGGCAGGAGGGGGCGGGGCTTATTGATGACAGACTCCCCCCGGCGACTAATCCTTAATACTTGTATTCCAGCGCTCCATGGAATCCCTGATCCATCACTTCAAGCTGTACACAGAGGGCTACCAAGTGCCCCCCGGGGCCACCTACACCGCCATCGAGGCCCCCAAGGTATGGAGCGGCCGTAGTGAGGTCGGCCATACTGCTCTATGTTTTATGTGGATTACTTATGTTGTTCTTTCCACTCAGGGTGAATTTGGCGTCTACCTCGTGTCTGACGGATCGAGCCGTCCGTACCGCTGTAAGATAAAGGCCCCCGGATTCGCCCACCTGGTAATGACCCTGCCCCCACAGATCCTCCAGAGTCTGGGTAGTGGCAGCCATATTTACTTTCCTTCTCTCTTCTAGGCCGGCTTGGACAAGATGGCACAGGGTCACATGCTCGCGGACGTCGTGGCCATCATCGGTGAGTATTGGGGGCGGAGTTACGTGACAGGTTGTGCGTCTCACTGGATACTGACGCGACTTCTCCTCCCGCAGGAACTCAGGATATCGTCTTTGGAGAGGTGGATCGATAATCTGGTCGCTTCATGTGACGCTGATGCTACGTGCGGGCGATGTCTCCCCTCCATCTGGACGTCTCACGTTATTTAAACATTGTGCTTGTAAAAGTCTGAAAATAAAAAAAATCTCTGGTTTCTTAATGGACAAAGTCTGTGTTGTCACTACTGTCACTGCCAGGAATGTTTATCCAAGCCATTCGCTAGTAAAGCAGCTGACTCTGTTATATCTGGGTCAATATGGCCGCTGTAGTGGTTGTCACCCAGCACAGCAGACTTGCCTGGTTACACATTCATGGGTGGGAAAGCTGAAGTGGAGATCACCCAGCTTTTCCAGGAACAGAATAGGCCCTGGGTTAGACATATAACATAAAGCTATATAATAGGAGGCAGCGCTGATGCCGGGGTGAGGACACCAGTGTCAGTCAGGGGCAGTAAAGCCTCCATGATCCCCTCCGATCAGATCTGCACTTCTCACAAAATAAGGAACTTCCAATTTCCTTAAAATGTTCTTATTGCAAAACCTAAAAGCGAAGAAAAAAAAAACCCTTGTGTTTGTGTAGCGGGTGCGGGGCGGAGAGTCACTTCCTGTCGCTCTGGACACAGGCGTTAGTTACCAAAAAGTTCCGCTCTGCAGAGTTTGGCCGGACTGCAGCGCTGACACCGAGAAACGAAACCGCTCCTGCCGGACTGTAGAGACGAGAAGGTAACCGACCTCATCACCATTTAACTTTTTTTTTTTTTTTTTGAAAAATCCTGATCGAGCATGATCTGGAGCACAAAGAATTATTTAACTTTTTTTTTTTGGCTGTGATGTTATT
This sequence comes from Leptodactylus fallax, assembly GCA_947044405.1. Classification (NCBI taxonomy): domain Eukaryota; kingdom Metazoa; phylum Chordata; class Amphibia; order Anura; family Leptodactylidae; genus Leptodactylus; species Leptodactylus fallax. Next base: position 35,917 of record CAMRHE010000551.1, on the reverse strand, counting down.
TTTAATCTTTTATGATATCAGAATTTTTTTGTATTTCATATTTTTACATTTTTGGTTTTTTATCGCATTTTCTTTGGACTTGTGAAGGAGAACGCGGAGTTAAATATCTTTTATCCTCCAGGGGTCCGGTAATATCTTGTATAACTCACAATATAACAATCCAGCACCTTGTCTATAGGTGAAAAGTTTTTGGGTTTCTCCCTCGGTGAGGGTCATTTTCTGGTCTTCGCTGTCTCTGACGGGTCCTGTTTGTTTAGTGAGATCACTTGGCAGTTCCTTATGAATGTTTTTGGGTGGGGGGGGTCTTATAAAATGACCGTATCAGTACAATTTGGGTGTCCAGTAAAGAACCTCCTCGTGGGGTCCATGGGACATCTGAAGCCGCTTTGTGTCCCGACCCCGAGGGGATAAAGCCTCAAATGTTCATAGGTGTTTGGTGATAGATCTCTGGGGTAAAGCTGGCCCCATGTGGTGACTTATCTTTGACCCATAAAGTTTGGAACCCACATAGTGACATCTCTGACCCCCATAGTATGGACCTCACATAGTATGGACCTCACGTGGTGACATCTCTGACCTCCATAGTATGGACCCCACTTGGTATGGACCTCACATAGTGACATCTCTGACCCTTTATAGTAAGGATCCCCACATGGTATGGACCTCACATAGTGACATCTCTGACCCCCTATAGTGTGGACCCCACATAGTATGGACCTCACGTGGTGAGATCTCTGACCCCCATAGCATGGACCCCACATAGTATGGACCTCACGTGGTGACATCTCTGACCCCCATAGTATGACCCCACATAGTATGGACCTCACATAGTGACATCTCTGACCCCCTATAGTGTGGACCACACATAGTATGGACCTCACGTAGTGACATCTCTGACCCCCATAGTATGGACCCCACGTAGTGAGATCTCTGACCCCCATAGCATGGACCCCACATAGTATGGACCTCACGTGGTGACATCTCTGACCCCCTATAGTGTGGACCTCACATAGTATGGACCTCACGTAGTGACATCTCTGACCCCCTATAGTGTGGACCTCACATAGTATGGACCTCACGTAGTGACATCTCTGACCCCCATAGTATGGACCCCACGTAGTGAGATCTCTGACCCCCATAGTATGGACCCCACATAGTGAGATCTCTGACCCCCATAGTATGGACCCCACATAGTATGGACCTCACGTGGTGACATCTCTGACCTCCATAGTATGGACCCCACTTGGTATGGACCTCACATAGTGACATCTCTGACCCTTTATAGTAAGGATCCCCACATGGTATGGACCTCACATAGTGACATCTCTGACCCCCATAGTATGGACCCCACGTAGTGAGATCTCTGACCCCCATAGCATGGACCCCACATAGTATGGACCTCACGTGGTGACATCTCTGACCCCTATAGTATGACCCCACATAGTATGGACCTCACATAGTGACATCTCTGACCCCCTATAGTGTGGACCTCACATAGTATGGACCTCACGTAGTGACATCTTTGACCCCCATATTATAGATCCCAAATAATATAGATATCACGTGGTGACATTTCTGACCCCACATAGTATGGACCTCACGTGGTGACATCTCTGACCCCCATAGTATGGACCCCACATAGTATGGACCTCACGTAGTGACATCTCTGACCCCCATAGTATGGACCTCACATAGTATGGAATTCACGTAGTGACATCTCTGACCCCCATAGTATGGACCCCACATAGTATGGACCTCACGTAGTGACATCTCTGACCCCCATAGTATGGACCCCACATAGTATGGACCTCACATGGTGACATCTCTGACCCCCATTGTATGGACTTGACGTAGTGACATCTCTGACCCCACATAGTATGGACCCCTCATAGTATGGACCTCACGTAGTGACATCTCTGACCCCCATAGTATGGACCCCACATAGTATGGACCTCACATGGTGACATCTCTGACCCCCATAGTATGGACCCCACATAGTGAGATCTCTGACCCCCATAGTATAGACCCCACATAGTATGGACCTCACGTAGTGACATCTCTGACCCCCATATTATAGACCCCACATAATATAGACCTCACATGGTGACATCTCTGACCCCCATTGTATGGACTTGACGTAGTGACATCTCTGACCCCACATAGTATGGACCTCACGTGGTGACATCTCTGACCCCCATAGTATGGACCTCACATAGTATGGACCTCACGTAGTGACATCTCTGACCCCCATAGTATGGACCTCACATAGTATGGACCTCACGTAGTGACATCTCTGACCCCCATAGTATGACCCCACATAGTATGGACCTCACATAGTGACATCTCTGACCCCCTATAGTGTGGACCTCACATAGTATGGACCTCACGTAGTGACATCTCTGACCCCCTATAGTGTGGACCACACATAGTATGGACCCCACGTAGTGAGATCTCTGACCCCCATAGCATGGACCCCACATAGTATGGACCTCACGTGGTGACATCTCTGACCCCCTATAGTGTGGACCACACATAGTATGGACCCCACGTAGTGAGATCTCTGACCCCCATAGTATGACCCCACATAGTATGGACCTCACATAGTGACATCTCTGACCCCCCATAGTATGGACCTCACATAGTATGGACCTCACGTAGTGACATCTCTGACCCCCATAGTATGGACCCCACGTAGTGAGATCTCTGACCCCCATAGTATGGACCCCACATAGTGAGATCTCTGACCCCCATAGTATGGACCCCACATAGTATGGACCTCACGTGGTGACATCTCTGACCTCCATAGTATGGACCCCACTTGGTATGGACCTCACATAGTGACATCTCTGATCCTTTATAGTAAGGATCCCCACATGGTATGGACCTCACATAGTGACATCTCTGACCCCCATAGTATGGACCCCACGTAGTGAGATCTCTGACCCCCATAGCATGGACCCCACATAGTATGGACCTCACGTGGTGACATCTCTGACCTCCATAGTATGGACCTCACATAGTATGGACCTCACATAGTGACATCTCTGACCTCCATAGTATGGACCTCACATAGTATGGACCTCACATAGTGACATCTCTGACCCCCATAGTATGGACCCCACGTAGTGAGATCTCTGACCCCCATAGCATGGACCCCACATAGTATGGACCTCACGTGGTGACATCTCTGACCTCCATAGTATGGACCTCACATAGTGTGGACCTCACGTGGTGACATCTCTGACCCCCATAGTATGGACCCCACATAGTATGGACCTCACGTGGTGACATCTCTGACCTCCATAGTATGGACCCCACTTGGTATGGACCTCACATAGTGACATCTCTGACCCCCATAGTATGGACCCCACGTAGTGAGATCTCTGACCCCCATAGCATGGACCCCACATAGTATGGACCTCACGTGGTGACATCTCTGACCCCCATAGTATGGACCTCACGTGGTGACAGATTTTACCCCAAGTGGTAACAGATCTCTAACCCCTATAGTTTGGGAGATATTTAAGCCAGCCAAAAACTCAAGATAGGTTTGGCCAACAGTTATGTCTCCTGATTCCTCTATACACATGCATGCTCAGCTCGGCCAGGCTCCTCTGCCGGACAACAAGAGGATCAGATTATCAGCCCGAACGTGGATTGGGTTAACTAAACTCCACAGGTCACTTCGGCCAACACATGGAGAGTTCTGCCCTGCCCGGAGATGGCCCTTAGAAGTTGTAGATCAATGTAGCCCACAGGTCCTCTAGATACAGTAGACCATATGATCTGCTTGCACCTCAATGTCAGGCTGCTGTAGGTAAAGCCCTGAAATGGCCCTGAGAAGTTCTAGATAGACGCTTGAGGGCAGGCATATCAGTCTGGATATCGGTCTCATTTACCAGCCCACATGTGGCCGGCTTTACTAAACCCAGCAGGACAGTTCTTCCTGGCGTCGACATGGTCATCTGAAATGGCCCTTAGAAGTTCTAGGACACTACAGCTGCTTTAGGGCCAGTCAAAATGGTCTGAATATCGGCCTCACAATTACTGGCCCACGTGTGACTTAACTAATCCCAGCAGGTCAGTTTGACCAACACATGGACAGCTCTTCCCAGCCCGGAGATGGCCCTTAGAAGTTGTAGATCAATGTAGCCCACAGGTCCTCTAGATACAGTAGACCATATGATCTGCTTGCACCTCAATGTCAGGCTGCTGTAGGTAAAGCCCTCCGATTTTTCCTTATTTCCGCTGAGGACCCCGCACTGTTACTTTTATCTTCTACCTTGTTTTTCCAGCCGCTGTAATGCAGGAGCCTGAGATCTGCTATATCCTCGACGGAATCCTCTTCCTCTATGGAATTGTCCTCACGGCTCTCTACTGCCACCTCAAGGTGAGTGCAGTTTTGTACTGCCCATATAATGGGCTGTCAGGTGCTGGGTGGTAGGTTCTGTCATGGGATAGGAGCCTTATCGATCCCGTTGATCAGCCCCATCTCTATTACATCTCCTGCAGGTGAAGACGGCCAAGGCCAAGAAGGCGAATCCGGGGGCAGGACTATACGAGGTGATTGATTTGACCCCCTATATGGATTTTGTATAAGTGTCCTTGTCCTGGCGCTAATGTCTCTTCTGTCCGCAGCATCTGAACTGCCCCGAGAAGCAGATCTACAGCGAGATCGGGAAGGGCGAGAACGAGATGGCGATGAAGGTAAAGACGCTTTGCGGTATTTTTGTGTTGCCATTTTGACCTTTGTTGGTGTGTGACAACTACATCGGCCCTTTACCCGGGCCCCTCGGCGGTGGTGCCGGCTCTCCCTTACATCATGTGACCGTGATGGGTTTTATGTACATCTGGCCCTGGTATGTAAGATGGCCGCAGGATTTCAGGAGGGATTGGGCTTTTTGGGGTGGTCGTGAGATTTGGTAGTTTTCAGTCTGAGATCTCGTCTGGTGCCGCCTACATCGACCATGTAGAGGTAAATGCAGAGGGGAAGATGAACCCTCAGAGCTGACAACCTACCCCCTCAGTCCTGACAACCTACCCCCTCAGCCCTGACAACCTACCCCCTCAGCCCTGACAACCTACCCCCTCAGCCCTGACAACCTACCCCCTCAGCCCTGACAACCTACCCCCTCAGTCCTGACAACCTACCCCCTCAGTCCTGACAACCTACCCCCTCAGTCCTGACAACCTACCCCCTCAGTCCTGACAACCTACCCCCTCAGCCCTGACAACCTACCCCCTCAGCCCTGACAACCTACCCCCTCAGCCCTGACAACCTACCCCCTCAGCCCTGACAACCTACCCCCTCAGCCCTGACAACCTATCCCCTCAGCCCTGACAACCTACCCCCTCAGCCCTGACAACCTACCCCCTCAGCCCTGACAACCTACCCCCTCAGTCCTGACAACCTACCCCCTCAGTCCTGACAACCTACCCCCTCAGTCCTGACAATCTACCCCCTCAGTCCTGACAACCTACCCCCTCAGCCCTGACAACCTACCCCCTCAGTCCTGACAACCTACCCCCTCAGTCCTGACAACCTACCCCCTCAGTCCTGACAACCTACCCCCTCAGCCCTGACAACCTACCCCCTCAGTCCTGACAACCTACCCCCTCAGTCCTGACAACCTACCCCCAGTCCTGACAATCTACCCCCTCAGTCCTGATAACCTACCCCCTCAGTACTGACAACCTACCCCCTCAGTCAGTTGTCATGCAGCCGCCAGCCCACGCCCTTCCCACACAGACGTCTGATGTCACAGCTGACTCATAGTGAAAGCGCTGCTAGCCATGTCCATACCCTGCTGACCGCTTCCTGGGCCCCATCGCTTGCTGACTGCCTCCCTCGACACCACAAGCTTCACACGCAGCTTCCTGAACTGTGATGTGCAAAGTCTTCTGACCGGAGAGACGGCGTACAGTCCTGTGTCTGGGAAAGCTGAGTGATGACAAATATGGCTGCCACATAGAGCCCATGAATGGTGAATCTCACTCAGTGCTCACCCTGCTTTCCTGGGATCAGATGGAGGTGTTACTGAGCCTTGCTGGTGTAGATGGTCTCGGCTCCTCCTCATCTTCAGGATCTCTGCTTGTTGTCAGTGAATGAGATGTTTATATGAAGACCAAAAGTCACAGCGAACAGAGGTCTGACAATGAGGAGGAGGTAGAGCGCCGCCCAGGGGGTGAATGGAGGAATGACAGGTACAGATAGAGAGTCAGCCCTTTAATGTTATATGTCACTCATTATATCATATGTTCTCTTACAGGGAGCGGAGGGGGTGTACACTGTAAGTATCACAGAGTATCCACCGGGCTGTATCACACAGGAGACGATTAGATACACAGCAAACGGAATCACACATGATAGGATTAGATACACAGCTCAGCAGACAGTATCACACATGATAGGATTAGATACACAGCTCAGTCGTCAGTATCACACATGATAGGATTAGATACACAGCTCAGCAGACAGTTTCACACAGGACAGGATTAGATACACAGCTCAGCAGACGGTTTCACACAGGACAGTATTAGATACACAACTCACTAGACCACATTTCATATAATGATTAGATACACAACTTAGACAGTTTCACATCTGATATGATTAGATACATGGCTCAGCAGTCAGTATCACACATGATAGGATTAGATACACAGCTCAGCAGCACAATGTGCCTGATAATGCTGGGAGTTGTAGTTCTTCCAGTTTTTGTGGTATATTTCGGATAATACATGGATCTGTCTCCTAATTTTCAGGGTCTTGGACCAACCGAGAAGGCGACTTATGAGACTCTGAACCGTCAAGAAAAATAGAACTGACCCCGGGGTGCTGATCGCTGCCGCTGGCCGTGTCTGCCGCTTGTATATAGCAGATATTGAGAACCCCCATGTCTAATACTCCTCGTATCCTCCATCATACTCTATATGTCTAGTGGTTCACAAATCTGTATAACTAAGAGCAGGGATTGTCCTTGTTTTTGTGAATAACGTTTATTGGGGAAAAAAAATCATATCCATAGCAGCCAATCAGGCTTCAGCTTTCATGTTCTAGCCTGTAAAGGAAAACTGAAAGCTGGAATTTGATTGGTTGCTATGGGCAACAAGGCCTCTGCCTCTCCTGAGGACCTGTATGGTGTTACATACGTATCCGTAATAAAATGGCGCCATTCATTGTTACAGAGCGGGCGCTCACATAGCACTTGTTTCAATAAACTTTCTTTATAATACTGGACGACCCCATTTATAATATAGAAATATTCTCTTTATGCAGCATCTGTATAGTAAGTGTAATAATATTGGTAATTAATGAGTTAATGTTTGCACCGCTCCTTGCGGTGACCGCCATCTTCTCGCCAGGCTGACATTTTGTATTATTGTTCTGTGCTATTAAATGGTCGTTTTTAAACCCCGTCAGCATTGTGTGCGGTTATTGGCTCTAGGGCAGCCACTGAGGAACTACAACTCTCAGCAATCGCCCAGCGGTTGTGATTCTACAGGCTGTCAGGACATGCAGGGAGTTGTAGTCCCTTATACATGTATGTTGGATATGCGTGCACACATCGCTGCTTTCACATCCTTATAAGCGCTGTCACGTCCGGGAGAGTCTCCTTCCTGCCTGAGGTTTTGTAGCTGCGGCCACAGTGTAAAGTCCTCACAGTCTTAAAGGGACACTACGCAGGGTGGAGGGACCTGCGGCATCCCCTGCTCTATATGTATGAGGCTCTAAACGAGAGATAAAACGCTGCAGCCTGCAGGGCGCGACGTTCTGGTGACCCTAAACCCCAGGCACTATTGTATGTATGGTTATCATATTGTTAAAGTCGCATGATGTCGCAGATCACCTCATGACCACATTGACGTCACAGTCCAAAAATCGCCTTGAGGTTCTCCTAGTCTGTACTGGCTCCCAGTGCTCATGGCTATGGCGTCACTGCGCGGTCCATGTGACCACCATTTTCTGTGCAGATGTCTATTTGTGGCGCCATCTGGTTATTTTGACTCTCACATGGCTTGGCATGCACAGCGCCTGCTTCTTCCTCTTTTTTTCTTGTTCCTTTGCTGGGACTTTCCAAGGAAATGTATCTCAGCAGATTATTGATGAAGATTCTCAAGAAAGTGAAGAAATTTATGAAGACGATTCCTGAGAAGAAAGAGCCATGACAAGAGAGTCACGTCAGGGAAGGTGAAATGACGCCATTACTTAAAGGGATGAGTCTGCTGTGACTTATGTCGGACTGAGGTTCCTCCAATAACCCCTAGGAAATAAACCAAATTTGAGTGTCTTCTGCTGGAACATTGGGCTGGGGCTACACAACCAAAGATCGCTGGGTCACCCTCCGACTTTATTCACTAACATTAGGGAGATGTCGAAGGATGACTGAGTAATCTTTGGTCACAATCTCTGTGTAGCCCTCGTCTTATTGTATAAGATCCAGGGCCACCGGAAGATCCTCTGTGACTATGGCAGGCCAGTCTGACACTGACTATAACAGTCACATGTTACATATCACAGCTGCTCTTATACTGCCCCCTAGAGGGAACACATGTGCCAACTAGATAGCCTCCAAAAGTACCAGAAAACAGGTGTAGCCCTATTTGGGGGGGGGGTATGAGTATTATCCCTCCCGCAACAGACTCTGGCGCTGACCTGTGTGTATAATGGGACCTGAAGCCTTCGCTGAAGGGAAGAGTGGGAACATATATGAAATATATCAGTGCCTCCACCCAGGATAGAGCCTCTGTATTACAGGGAGGATCTCTTCCTGGGACTTACCCATGAAGTACAGTTAGTAGCCTTAACAAGGATCACTGTACTAATCTCACAGTCTGAAGAATACATACAGATACCACATAAGGTTATAACAGTAGCTTTATAAGAATCAACAGGGTAATAATACATACATAAAATATACTCAGAACACAGCAATACTACAACAACCAGCAAGTCCTCAACCGTCTTAGGTTATATACCCGGGTATATATATAGATATATAGCAAGAGTCCAGTGCACAATACCTCCAGGCAACAGAAGAGATGCAGGGGCCCCTGTGGATGACTGTGGATCCTCGGATTCTTCCAGGAGATGACAGACAGCCGATCAGGAGATGATGATGATGGTGAGATTCTTCACAGGCAGCAAACAGGGCGACGGTGACGGCAGTAGATGCAGGCCTGACTACCCTAACACTGAGTCCTTAACCTGCCAGCTAAACTACTAGTGCCACCGGGCCTCTAACTAGCTAGTTGGCCTTCGGAAGCCTAACCTATCACTGCCCTGAACTGTATATATATATGGATCCCTAACTACGGTTACTAGCTAGGTCCTGTGAGTATATAGGGGGTAACACATACCTAACTATATACTGTGAAGTAAAGAGGAACAAGTGGCTCTTAGACTCCCCCAGACACAACATGTCTGTCTCAGCAGCTCTGCTCACATCTCTCCCCCCAGCAGCTCTGCCTCACATGTGTCTGACTCACTGTATTTACAAAACAAAACTTGCACTAAATGCCTGGGGTCTCTGAAGCCAAACTGCAGGGGCAAAGAAGCCAGATACATTATATACTAGTAGAAATGGCAGTTCCCTACACTCTCCCTCTGGTGAAATCTTTACGTCACGTCAAAGACATACAAAGTCATAGTATACAGTCAACATTACCAATGACAATATCAATATGGTTGCTTTTGCATTTACAGAGTCACAACAGGTTAATAGGTATACATGCCAGCAGGAGCGAAAATTGGTAATATATTGACCAAAGTGGACACTGCACCCACCCAAGCATGGTATAAATGAGGCTGAGTAGTAAATCTGGGGTCCCCCAAACTATCATATGTCAGCATAGGTGGAGGGTGTCTAATTCTCTCTCCTCTCCGTACCTCTCTCTGAGGTAAACTAGCATGTCCAGGCCCTAAACTAGGGTTGTCTGCCATGGGAGGGGATGATGCTGGTGGCGTAGGAGAGCTAGATCCCTGCTCATCTGTAGACACAGATCTAGGTACGAATTCTGGAGTTTGAGGGTTCATAGGTCTCCCTGAAGGAGAAGATACTGGTGATCTAGGAACTTCAGGAGCCACAGTCCAATCACTCTCAGGAGTTTCAGGAAGGTCAGGTGGAATATCGGCTAAGGACTGTGGAGAATCGCAGGCCGAGCCATCATTGGAGATATCCATACCATCAATCTGAGGTACAGGCAACAAATGATTTCTATGCCAAGTCCTGATCCTCCCGTCCCGTCCTTTTATCTTGTAGACTGGTATTCCAGGCAACCGATCTACCACTGTAAAGAGTTCACTCCGCCATCGATCAGCCAGCTTATGTTTTGCAGATGCTCCCAAATTCCGTAGCAGAACATGGTCCCCAGGGTTCAATTCTCGGTATCTTACTCGAAGATCAAATCTCCTTTTATTTCCTTCATTCACTTTGGCTGCATTTTCCTCAGCCAGCTGATAAGCACTCTTAAGCGTTTCTTTCAAACGTGCCACGTATCGGTAATGATCTCGATGACTGATACCATCGGTAGAGACTCCCAACAAGATGTCAATAGGTAGCCTAGGCTCTCTTCCAAACATCAGAAAGTATGGTGAATATCCTGTGCTCTCGTGCCTTGTACTATTATAGGCATGCACCATAGCCTCCACTTTTCGACTCCAGGATCGCTTATCCTCAATTCGTAAGGTACCAAGCATATCAAGTAAAGTCCTGTTAAATCTTTCAGGAAGGGCATCTCCCTCTGGATGGTAAGGCGTCGTCCGACTTTTGCGGATGTTCAACAACTGAAGTAACTCTTTGATCAGGTTACTCTCAAAATCCCGGCCTTGATCAGAATGCAACCGGTGTGGTAAGCCATAATGGATAAAATACTTTTCCCAAAGCACTCTTGCAACAGTGACTGCTTTTTGATCCTTAGTCGGAAAGGCTTGAGCATATCGTGTGAAGTGATCAGTCACCACCAATACATTTCCAAATCCTCTGGAGTCGTTGTCAATACAAAGGAAGTCTATGCAGACAAGATCCATTGTCTGTTCTTACTTCAAACGTGGCTCCGTATAAATAGTCATGTAATTTATCAACAATGGCCCACTTGAGCGCCAAAAACTCCAATTTATGTACTGGATAATTTTTCTCGCTGGGAGAAAGACTTCGACTTATGAAAGCTATGGGCCGTAACCCGGCTGGGTATTCTTGGTGCAGCACGCCACCTAATCCTTCAAAGCTGGCATCTACATGTAGCACATATGGCTTCTGTGCATCAGCATAAGCCAGAACGGGAGCTTCTGTCAATTTCTTCTTCAACAACTTAAATGCTTCTTCACAATCCACAGTCCACCTATCGCCAAAAAGGCTTTTGGAAGACCCTTTCTTCTTTCCCAGATCTCCTGCATCACTCTTCAACAGGTCGAGGAGGGCTCGAGCAATTTTTGAATATCCTTCCACAAATCGTCGATAGAATCCACAAAACCCCAAGAAAGATTGCAACTCCGTAATATTTTGCGGTCGGGGCCAATTCACCACAGCTTCAATCTTACCAGGATCGGTAGCAACTCCTTCAGCAGAAACAATATGACCTACATAAGTGACCGAAGATCTACAAAATTTGCATTTGTCAGCCGACAACTTCAGCCCCTCTTCTTTTAAGCGATGGAGTACTCTCATGAGTCGTTCTTCATGTTCTTCCAGCGTCTTTCCAAACACAATAATGTCATCAAGATATACAAGGCATTCCCGGGGCACTAAATCACCTAACACTCTTTCCATCAACCTTTGGAACGTTGCTGGCGCACCTTTTGTACCTTGCGGCATACGAGTGAACTGAAAGAAACCCAAGGGGCATATGAAGGCTGTCTTTTCCTGATCCTCAGGTGCCATTGGGACTTGATAGTATCCCGATCTTAGGTCCAGCACTGTGAACCAACAGTTTCCATTCAGAGCTTCCAGAGCTTCTTCAATTCTCGGCAGTGTATACTGATCAGGTAAGGTTCTCCGGTTCAGAGTTCTGTAATCCACACATAGGCGAATTGCTCCAGATTTTTTTCTTACCACCACAATAGGTGAGGCATAGGGGCTCTTACTGTCCACAATGATCCCCTGACCTTTCATTTGCTGTAGAGTCTGTCTTAACTCATCAACATCCTTTGGAGCAACTCTCCGTGGTCGCTCCCGGAAGGGAGTAGAATCGGTCAATCGGAAAGTGTGTTGAGCACTTTTAGCACAACCTACATCCATATCATCCATGGAGAACACTTCCGATAATTCAGACAACTTCTGTGTCAGTCGCTGATTCCAGGCCTCTGGTAAATGTGGATCACTCAAGTCAAGATTGAGATTAGGGATTGCATCTCGGATTTGAATCCTGCACACTTCAGCGTATGGATTTACTCCAAGCACAGGGTAGCAGTGGGCCACATTCTGGTATGGTCCAATTACAATCGGATGCGGTGAACAGTTCCTCACTGTCACACAGGTAGATAACTCCACTTTATTTCTCCAGTCCTTTCTCTCTGGGATCACCATCCAGCCATTCTGGTTAATCATTTCTTCAGGGGTTTCCATAAGGACATAACTCCCCCCTTCAAGCAAATCGGGAGCAATGCTGGAGGCTACTCTCAGAACTCTCTCCCCGCCGGCAGGAACTTCCACGGTTCTCTCACCGATATGATATACCATTCCATGTCGATAGCCAGTAGACAGGGCATCACAGAGTTCTCTAAGATCAGAAGATATATTCACCGGCTGAGCTGCAGGGTTCCAATCTCTTCCAAGAAACTTCTGAAAAGCATAATGCACTGCGGGACAATTAGTGCCAAGTATCACAGGAGCTGCACAAGAATCCCCTGTATCAGGACAGACAAGAGCCGTAATCTTCATGGGAGCGACACTCTGATCTTCTAATTCAGGGACAGCTATAACTACTTGTAGGCTGCCATCTACAGGATATGATCCTGAATTAAGCCCCCACAATTTCATTTGTCCTGTAGACTGAAGAGGTATATCCCTCAGATACTTTTGGTAGAACGAGCGATAAATCAGGGTCACTTGAGATCCTGTATCAAACAGGGCAGGAGCGGCATGACCATTGACAGTGACTTTGACAACGGACCTGGAGCCCGCGATAGCGCCTCTGGTATTTACTCGGCCCGCCTTCCTTTGGTGTCTTTGATTCTGAATAGAGAAGACAGCACTGTGTCCCAATCCCTCACTGTCCTCCGTACACTGTCTGGCAGTATGGCCCGTCTGACCACATTTATAACAGGTTCTAGCATCCTTCCTCCATTGAGTGGCAGTGGGTGGAGTGGCGGACTGTCTAAGTTCTGACCGCTCCGCTGGTTTGTTCTTGTTTGAACTAGGAAGAACATCTTCTTTAGAGATGCTTTTCGCTTTCTTAGGGGTACTAAAACTAATGTCAGCTTCTTGTTTCTTCACTAACTTCATTAAGTCAGGAAATGGAAGGACTCTATCAGATAGTAAGACCTTGAGTACTTGAGCAAGAGGATGATGAGGTTGTAACCCTCTCACCAACTGACTGGTTCTCATAGCGTCTACCTCTGAAGTAGATATAGCTGCGTGGTACACCAGACGTGAAAGAAGTAGCTGTAAACGGTTAATAAAAGTAGAGACATTTTCCCCTTCTTTTTGACGAACCATTCGGTAATCAGCAACCATCTGGGCAAGGTCATAGTATGGCTCAAAGTGATCAGACAGTACTTGTATATAGTCCAATGCACTCACTCCTTCATGAGAGTCTCTGTACAAGCGGATCAATTCTGCAGCAGGAGACCGCAAACTTTCACTGATACGCTGCCGCTTGCCTTCTTCAGAGCAAGACCATTCCTTCAGGCATTGGAGAGTATGTTCTTTCCATATCTCAAAGTTTTCCTCCCCTTGTGGTACTGGGACATTACCAGAGAATACTTTTAGTTTCTTGTAGTGAGTGGCCTGCAAGCCCTGAGCTAACATTTCAGTCAGCCTGGCTAAAGTGCTAATAGCACTGTCACTAGAGGAACTGCTAGCGACGGCCATACTGGGGGGGTAACTGGCTGAGCGGGGGTTCTTCCTTTACCTGAACCAGGGGAGGAACAGGAGGTCGGTAATCCCATGTAGTAGCTAGTGGGAGGTTCCCCTCTGAGCTATATCGCTTCTCCATATCAATGATTATTCCCACTTCTAAATCTCAGCAGTGCCTCCAAATGTAGCCCTATTTGGGGGGGGGTATGAGTATTATCCCTCCCGCAACAGACTCTGGCGCTGACCTGTGTGTATAATGGGACCTGAAGCCTTCGCTGAAGGGAAGAGTGGGAACATATATGAAATATATCAGTGCCTCCACCCAGGATAGAGCCTCTGTATTACAGGGAGGATCTCTTCCTGGGACTTACCCATGAAGTACAGTTAGTAGCCTTAACAAGGATCACTGTACTAATCTCACAGTCTGAAGAATACATACAGATACCACATAAGGTTATAACAGTAGCTTTATAAGAATCAACAGGGTAATAATACATACATACAATATACTCAGAACACAGCAGTACTACAACAACCAGCAAGTCCTCAACCGTCTTAGGTTATATACCCGGGTATATATATAGATATATAGCAAGAGTCCAGTGCACAATACCTCCAGGCAACAGAAGAGATGCAGGGGCCCCTGTGGATGACTGTGGATCCTCGGATTCTTCCAGGAGATGACAGACAGCCGATCAGGAGATGATGATGATGATGGTGAGATTCTTCACAGGCAGCAAACAGGGCGACGGTGACGGCAGTAGATGCAGGCCTGACTACCCTAACACTGAGTCCTTAACCTGCCAGCTAAACTACTAGTGCCACCGGGCCTCTAACTAGCTAGTTGGCCTTCGGAAGCCTAACCTATCACTGCCCTGAACTGTATATATATATATGGATCCCTAACTACAGTTACTAGCTAGGTCCTGTGAGTATATAGGGGGTAACACATACCTAACTATATACTGTGAAGTAAAGAGGAACAAGTGGCTCTTAGACTCCCCCAGACACAACATGTCTGTCTCAGCAGCTCTGCTCACATCTCTCCCCCCAGCAGCTCTGCCTCACATGTGTCTGACTCACTGTATTTACAAAACAAAACTTGCACTAAATGCCTGGGGTCTCTGAAGCCAAACTGCAGGGGCAAAGAAGCCAGATACATTATATACTAGTAGAAATGGCAGTTCCCTACACAGGGGGGGAAAAAAAAAAAAAGAGTTTTATTTTTTTATAAAAAAATAAAAAAAAAAAAAAAAAAAAAACAACCCGGGGGGGAGGGTGAGAGGCAAAAATTTTTTATAAAACCAAAAAAATTTAGAGGGGTTTTGGGGGGCCGGGGGCCCCACCCCTCCCGCCCCGGCCCCTCGGGGGTTAATAATGTGCCATATTAATGGTTCAGATGCAAAGAATCATAAAAAAAAAAAAAAAAAAAGTCATCTTGTTCCGTCCTCAGGAAGTGGTCAATGTATTTACAGAAGATGGGCCGGTCTGGTCACTGCGGTACAGCGAGCCCCCTAGTGTATACAGCAGGCAAAACAGCACTGAAAAGAAGAAATATAACAAAACTGTCGTACAATACAAAACCCCGGAGCAAGAAATATACGCTAATAGAACATTAGCCATCTATAATGAAAAGCAGGAGCAGCCACCGCTCCTGCCACTACGGATTAACTTCCAGTAGCCTCGACCCATCCGAGGGGGTCTACAACTCAGAGAACACCAAATCATCCAGTGATCGGACCACTCACCTCAACAACACTCTGCAGAAGAACTGGCTTCTAGAAAACCTCCGGACCCCTACGATAGGTGTACTCCAAGTGGTCTGGGGTGTGTGGACTCCTGAATTTCAGGCCCGGCTGCCACCTTGTTTGTATTCACTGCTCTGTGATGTCACCTCAGTGCTCTGTGATGTAACTTCAGTGCGCTGAATGAGGAGATTCTTTGACCATCTTTGGGTTAACCTGTTATAAAACCCCATTTTTCTACAGTACATAATGTATATAACAATGTACTGGTATACAGATATATATATATATATATACACACACACACACACTGGCTTGCAATAGTATTCATACCCCTTGAACTTTTTCACATTTTGTCACCTTACAACCACAAACATAAATGTATTTTACTGAGATTTTCAGTGATAACCAACACAAAGTAGCAAATAATTGTGAAGTGGAAGGAAAATGATACATGGTTATCAAAATTTTAATCATATGAAAATTTAAAAAGTGTGACGAGCAAAAGTCTTCAGCCCACTGTACTCTGATACCCATAAATATAATTCAGTGCACACAATTCCCTTCAGAAGTCACTTAATGAGTTAATAGAGTCCGGCTGTGTGTAATTTAGTCTCAGTATAAATACACCTGTTCGGTGAAGGCCTCAGTGGTTTGTTAGAGGACACTAGTGAACAAACAGCATCATGAAGACCAAGGAACTCACCAGACAGGTCAGAGATAAAGTTGTGGAGAAGTGTAAAACAGGGTTAGGTTATAAAAACATATCCCAAGCTTTGAGCATCCCAAGGAGCGCTGTTCAATCCATCATCCAAACATGGAAAAGTATTCTACAACTGCAAACCTACCAAGACATGGCCGTCCACCTAAACTAAAAGATCGAGCAAGGAGAGCACTGGTCAGAGGAGCAGCCAAGACGCCCATGGTCACTGTGGAGGAGCTGCAGAAATCCACAGCTCAGGTACAGGGAGAGTCTGCCCACAGGACAACTAGAAGTCGTGCACTCCACAAATCTGGCCTTTATTGAAGAGTGGCAAGAAGAAAACCATTGTATAAGAAGAGCCGATTACAGTTCGCCACAAGCCATATAGGGGACAGCAAACATGTGGGAGAAGGTGCTCTGCTCAGAGGAGACCAAAGGGGAACTTTATGGCCTAAATACAAAGCACTATGTGTGGTGGAAAAGTAACCCTGCTCATCCCCCTGAACACACCGTCATCCCCACTGTGACACATAGGGGGCAGCATCATACTGGGGGGACAGGGAAGCAGCTCAGAGGGGATGGGAAGATGGAGGGAGATAAATACAGGACAGTCCTGAAAGAAAATCCTGAGACTGGAGGCTGCAAAAGACAAGACTGGGAAGGAGATTCCAGCAAGACAATGACCCTAAACCTACAGCCCGAGCTCCAGGGGAAGGTTTAGATGACAGAATATTCCGGGGTTAGAATGGCCCAGTCACAGTCCAGACCTAAATCCCATCGAGCATCTGTGGCAAGACATGAAAATTGCTGCAAAGAAGAAGAAGAAGGGGCAGAAATCTCATCTCTAGATGTGCAAAGCTGGTAGAGACCGAGCCCAAAAGACTCGCAGCGAAAGGCGGCTCTACAAAGTATTGATATAGGGGGCTGAAGACTTTTGCACGTCACACTTTTCAGATTTTTATTTGATTAAAATGTTGATAACCTTGTATCATTTTTCTTCCACTTCACAATTATCTGATACTTTGTGTTGTTATCACTCAAAATCTTAAGTAAATACATTTAAGTTTGTGGTTGTGGCAAATGTGAAAAAGTTAAAGGGGTGTGAATACTTCTGCAAGACACTGTAGCAGTGGCGTAACTAGGAATGGCTGGGCCCCAAGGCGAACATTTGACATGGGGCCCCCCCCAAGCCGCCGCCCCCAACCCCCCAAAGCCGCCGCCCCCAACCCCCCCACACACACAAACCGCATTCCTGCGCACACTATTATGCCCCATAGTGGCCCCTGCACACGGTATTATGTCCCATAGTGGCCCCTGCACACGGTATTATGCCCCATAGTGGCCCCTGCACACGGTATTATGCCCCATAGTGGCCCCTGGACACGGTATTATGCAGCATAGTGGCCCCTGCACACAATATTATGCCCCATAGTGACTCCTGCACACAGTAGTTTGCCCCATAGTGGCCCCAGCACACAGTAGTTTGCCCGATAGTGGCCCCAACACAGAGTAGTTTGCCCCATAGTGGCCCCTGCACACAGTAGTTTGCCCCATAGTGGCCCCTGCACACAGTATTATGCCCCATAGTGGCCCCTGCACACAGTATTATGCCCCATAGTGGCCCCTGCACACAGTATTATGTCCCATAGTGGCCCCTGCACACAGTAGTTTGCCCCATAGTGGCCCCTGCACACAGTATTATGCCCCATAGTGGACCACCCATGAACGATTATTATACTCTGGGGTCTTTTCAGACCCCAAAGTATAATGATCGGAGACCCAGGGGAGGAGAAAAACATAGAAAACACTGCAACTTACCTCTTCCTCGCTCCGGTGCACTCCCGTGCGCTACTTCGGCCATCTTCAAAGTCGGACCGGATCTCGCGCGATCCAGGCCGGCGTCGCGACGCATAATGAAGTCGGCTGACGTCTGGGACGTCACCAAACAGGCCCGAAGCCTGCGGAGCGGAGGATAGGTGAGTCACAGTGTTTTTTATGTTCGCTCACCTCCCCTGGGCCCCCTATCGTTATACTCTGGGGTCTCAAAAGACCCCGGAGTATAACGATAGCAGTGCTTGTGGGGTTCGCGGTAGCGACTGCCACAGGGCTCCGGGCCCCGTAATGTTCCAGGCCCTGTGGCAGTCGCTACCACTGCTACCCCGGTAGTTACGCCCCTGCACTGTAGATACATAAAACTCAATTACCCGCTTCTTCGTTTCTTTTTAAGCCCGAGATCCGTCTTTCACCCATGTGAGGGGCCGTGCCTCAGCCAAAAAGTGCACAGGGGTCAGGTCCAGAAGAGGAGGGAATGTAATGGTCACACAACTCCTCCCCCTAGACCTTGGGAGGATCCCAAAAGGGCAGCCGCGTCCCTCAATCCTGTGACAAACAAGACAGTGAACACACATAAATAAGTGGGAGAACGGCCTGTGATATGGCCTGGTCATCCCTTTACAAGGGAAATGACCAAGCCAAAAGGGTGAGTGCTCACAAACTGAGTGCAGTGTGCCAGGCTCAGTGGGATCTCATCCCCAGTGACCCCTGGGGCACTTCAGCACCTTGGGCTTTCAAGCTCACGAACCACTAGAGACCGATATGAAGTATATCGCGAGTCTCTTTTAGCTTGATGCACGGCCACCAAGTTTGGCAGCCTGGTCTCTTGCAAAAAATAAAAAGTTGGCTTAAACATGGCTGACAAAATTTAAGGGCCGCAAATCTAACTGCGAGAGTGTGCCGCCATCCTGGGCTGTTACATTAGATGGCCTTCTTTTTCCCATCACCAGCAGATGAGACACTTCCTGTCCAACTTGGATTGGAGACCATAAAGAAAAACTTCCTGTCCCTCGGCCTTCTTTTCCCCACCCTCTTCCACATCACCTTCAGACTAAGGGAAGCAGACATGGCTATACCCTCTTGGCTCCCTCCACAGCAGACTCGTTGTCCTCATCTCCAGACTCTGAGACAGTCTTCCCCACTCGACATCCCCCACAGAACCCCCACTGCCACCTCCAGACACTTACCCTCAGCCTCCCCTTTCAAGGAGATGTCCTTAAGGGCTTTATATTGGTTGGAGACCAATAAGATGGGAGCTGGTTTGACCTTCTTTATGAATCTCGACCAAGGTGGTCATCTAGCCACCTCCTGTTGTCCTCATCCATGCTTTCATATAGTGAGGGACTTGAGGAGATGGGCTCCTTCTCTTCTTCCCAACCTTCTGACCTCCTCATCCAAGCCCTGTTCCCTCAGAGCCTCAGCAGTACTCTTCTCCGAGGTAGGACCACGAATCACCCCACCAGTCTGAGGTTCTCCCAGCTCTCTGCTCCTTCAACAGTTTTCAAGTTGCCTCAACAATTTGGTCTTGTCTTTTCTTCCTTGGCCCCTCTGGCCCTTCACCCCTACTTGTCCCCTTTGTGGTAGGAGCAACCTCTTAGTTCCCACTGGGCCTGCAACTGCATAGACTATAGACCAAGGTCAGTGACTAAACAGGTGACCAAGGTCTCCGCACTGGTGACATCTATGCTTAGATCTGTGTGCGTGGGGGTGGAGGTGTGTGGGTCAGACAGCCGGGACCCCCACAGATCTGCTTTTTGGGGAGACAGCATGGCTACCAGCCACACTGCTCACTTGCTGCACAATTTGTGATGATCCATTGGAGTCCACAAGGAGCTTTTCTGATACCCCATTCTACACCCAGTGGTGTAAATACCCAGGGAAGCAGCGGCAGCAGCTGCCACAGGGCCCGGGAGGACCCTGAGGCTTTTTTTTTTTTTTTTTTTTTTTTTTAATAGGCCGTTACCTGCTGGAGAAACCCCAGCAGGTAACGGGCCCTATTTACTTACCGATCCCCGCTCCTGCTCATGGCTGCCTGCGCTTCACCTTCTGCAGAGGTGGCTGTGAGCAGGAGCGGGGATTGGTAAGTAAGGCCACGGGCTCGCGAACCCCACAAACACTGCTATCATTATACTCGGGGGTCTTTTCAGACTCCAGAATATAATGATCAGAGGCGCAGGGGAGGTGAGGGAACATAAAAAACACTGTTACTTACCTCTCCTGTGCTCCATCAATCTTTGGGCCTGTTTGGTGACGTCCCAGACGTGACATCTGGTCCAACATTGAAGAGGGCCGAAAGTAGCGGGGAGTGTGCTGGAACCAGGGAGATGTAAGTAACACAGTTTTTTATGTTTGTATCCTCCCCTGGGTCTCCGATCATTATACTCTGGGGTCTGAAAATTGTTCATGGGTGGTCCACAATGGGGCATAATACTATGTGAAGGGGCCACTATGGGGCATAATAGTGTGTGCAGGGGCCACTATGGGGCATAATAGTGTGTGCAGGGGCCACTATGGCGCATAATAGTGTGTGCAGGGGCCGCTATGGGGCATAATACTGTGTGCAGGGGCCACTATGGCGCATAATAGTGTGTGCAGGGGCCACTATGGGGCATAATACTGTGCGCAGAGGCCACTATGGGGCATAATAGTGTGCGCAGGAATGCGGTTTGTGCGGGGGGGGGGTTGGTCAGGGGGGGGCCCATGTCAAATGTTCACCTTGGGGCCCAGCCATTCCTAGTTACGCCACTGTCTACACCCATACACAACAATATGGAGTTCTGTGGGAATTTTTGGCCCTTCATCCAGCAGAACATTTGTGAGGTCAGACACTGATCATGGACACTGAGAAGTCCCGGCTCACCATCTTCCTTCTAGCTGATCCCTTGGGTGTTGGATGGGGTTGAGGGTGCGGAGCAGTCATGTTCTTTCACACCAATATGCCCCAACCTAGTCTTTATGGACCTTCTGCATTGGGGCACAGTCATGCTGGAACAGAAAAGAAGCCTTCCCCAAACTGTTCCCACAAAACGGAAGCAACAATTGTCCAAAATGTCTTTTAGATTTCCCTTCCCCGGAACTGAGGGGCCTGCAGGACTAGGGGCTAGATACTCCGAGGGTAAAGGGGCTGAAGGAAACACAAGAATTCAAGGATTAAGAGCTGGGTGCAATACTGTTCTCCATATAGTGATATGTCCTGCAGACTATTACACCCCCGCTCAGGCATAAGTGGCTGTGTACAAGCCACTTGTACGTAGAGAACCAGCTGTCACCCGCACAGTGAGGATATGGTCCGAGGAGTGTGATGAGGCTCTGAGGGATTGTTTTGACACAACCGCATGGGAAGTTCTGCAGGATTCGTATGGAGAAGATATAGAAGGACTCACACACTGCATAACAGACTACATTAATTTTTGTGTGGACAACACAGTACCCACAAAAGTGGTGAGGTGCTTCTCCAACAACAAACCATGGATTAACTCTGATATAAAAACACTACTTAAGGAGAAAAAGATGGCATTCAGGACAAGAGATAAGGAGGGGCTGAGGGAAGTACAAAAGGAGCTGAGGCATCTAATCAGGCAAGGAAAAGCCAGTTATAAGGAAAAAATGGAAAAGCAAATGGAAAGAAAAGACATAAGGGGGGTCTGGGAGGGGCTTAAGTCAATTTCGGGTCATAAACAGTCTGTCTGCCAGATTGAGGCAGATGTTAATTGGCTTAATGAACTAAACCTATTCTTCAACAGATTTGATCACACACCAGCTCCTCCCACCCCAGCATGTCCTTCAGCTCCCCTCACCACAATGACTTCTCCCCATTCACCCCATGTGGCTACTTCCCAACAGACCAGTAAATCCAGAAATCCGTCTTTATCTGACCACAGTCTGACCTTCACACGGGCCCAGGTGAGGAAGGAGATGAAAAAGATCAAGGCGAGGAAAGCCGCAGGGCCAGATGACATCAGTGCAAGGCTAATTAAGACTTGTGGGGACCAGCTGTGTGGTATAATTACATATATGTATAATATGAGCCTGAGGCAGGAAATAGTCCCTGAATTATGGAAATCTTCTTGTGTGGTACCAGTTCCAAAGAAACCCCACCCTATGGACCTCAACGACTACAGACCTGTAGCACTGACATCCCACCTGATGAAGATCTTGGAGAGATTGGTTCTCACACATCTCCGCCCTCTAGTGAGCCCCGCTATGGACCCCCTCCAGTTTGCTTATCGGCCGGGCATTGGGGTAGATGATGCCATCATCCATCTTCTGCACAGGGCTCTGTCTCACCTGGAGAAACCAGGGAACACAGTGAGAATAATGTTCTTTGATTTCTCCAGTGCTTTTAACACCATACAGCCCAGGTTATTGAGGGACAGAAATAAACTTGACAAGCTGATTAGAAGGGCCAGCTCTGTCCTGGGGAGCCCACTGGACCCAGTGCAGGTGGTGGGTGACAGAAGGATACTGTCCGTGGTGAGCTCCATGCAGAAGAAGAAGTCCCATCCCATGCATGAGACTGTGATCGCGCTGAGCAGTACTGTCAGTGACCGACTGCTCCACCCTAGGTGTGAGAAGGAGCGCTATCGGAAGTCTTTCCTCCCCCACCGCGGTTAGGCTGTACAACCAACACTGACCTAAGCGGAGATCATTACACACAGAGAACTGAAATATCTCTCTGCCTGTTATATCCCCCCCCCCCCCCTGCTACGTCCTATCTGTCTGTCTGCTATTAATGTAATGCCTCTCACCTTGGAACATTCCTGTACATGTTGTATTTGTATCTGCTTATCTTATCTTATCTTTGCTGCTGTAACACACTGAATTTCCCCATTGTGGGACTATTAAAGGACTATTATTATTATAAGCACATTAAAGAAATCCAGTTGCATGTATTGCTGGCAGTCGCCATTAGGGGGAGCTAGCTGCACCTATTTTACTATTGCTCTATAAATATGTATGTAGTGAGCTCCTCCTAGTGGTGATTGGAGGCAAGTGCTCTGAGTACCTGAAGTGTGTCGTGTCTCCTTGCTAGGTTATAAGGCCGTGATGGAGAACCTTTGAGAGACTGAGTGCCCAAACTGCAACCCAAAACCCACTAAATTATCACAGAGTGCTAACACGGCAATTTATCCTTACTAAAGTGCGGATCCACATCTGCGGACAGTTACGGACCCGCAAAATACGATCGTGTGAATGGGGCTTTACAGAGCTTTAAATAATACAAAAAACTTTGTACTGTAAGGTAATAGTCTCTGCATTTGGCATAATTTTGAACAATTAATGTTCACTATCGCACAGGATCTGTTTTATAGTGACCATGCAATGTTATTACAGCCTGTACTAATATCACATGTCTGCTATAAAACAGATACTGTGTTAGACTGCTAGACAGTAAAATGTGCTCCAGAGTGGCCCCCAGACAGTATTATATGCTCCACTGTGGCCCCACACAGTGCAATGCACAACACAGTGGCCCCCACACAGTACAATATGCTCCACCGTGGCCACCACACAGTATTATACACTACACAGTGGCCCCCAGACAGTATTATATGCTCCACTTTGGGCCCCCACACAGTATTATACGCCCACAGTAGGCCCCCCACACAGTATTATATGCTCCACAATGGCCCACACACAGTATTATATGCTCCACAGTGGCCCCACACAGTATAATATGCTCCACAGTGGCTCCCACACAGTATTATACGCTCCACACTGGCCCCAACACAGTATTATATGCTCCACAGTGGCCCCACACAGTATTATATACTCCACAGTGGCTCCCACACAGTATTATATGCTCCACAGTGGACCCACACAGTATTATATGCTCCACAGTGGCCCCCACACAGTATTATATACTCCACAGTGGACCCACACAGTATTATATGCTCCACAGTGGCCCCCACACAGTATTATATACTCCACAGTGGACCCACACAGTATTATATGCGCCACAGTGGCCCCCTCACAGTATTATATACTCCACAGTGGACCCACACAATATTATATGCTACTTAGCTGGAGTCCCACGAAAAGCGTCCTTCTTCTTCTGACTGCAGGTGCTGACGACTTACGTCATCATGCCTTTGTCGGGGCAGAGGTCACACTCTGCGGTCAGTGTAAGCCGCGGTCCCTGTACCATTCCCCATTAGTGAGCGATCAGGGCAATGGCGCGCGTGCCAACAGAGAGGGCTCTGAGTGCCCCTGCTGGCACACATGCCATAGGTTCGCCAACATGGTTATAGGGCATTATTCAGATTGTCTCCCTGGGAGCTGATCATGGAGGCATGTGAGCTTCTATTATGAATAAGGAGACTATATATATATATATACATATATATAGGTGACAACTGACTCCCTGCTGGTGACCTATTCAAATGTAATGGATGTATCACCGCTGACACCTAGTGGCCACTCACAAGAGTAACCTCCCCATTAAGCCTGCCGTCCGCACTCACTGTACAGTGAATAGTCTATTGCTCCCTGTTATCAGCTCTTTTCTATCACCTCCCCCACCATGTTACAGAGCACATTACACTGATATATTATACCTCTATTATCTGGGTCACGTTTGTAGATTTGCATATTTGTAAATGAGGCAGTTGGTGCACTGGGGGCGGGCCTTTGGTGGTGGACCACTGCTCTTGCCACTCAGACCCCTCCCATTTCCTGCCTGCTCCACCCCATGCAGTTAGAGTTGATCCTCTCACTGTTATGACAAGAGCAGTGCTCTGGAGCTAAAGGCCCGCCCCCAGTGCTCCACCTGCCTCATTTGCATAAGACTTCAAAATAGTTTTCCTCAAAAACCACAAAAGTGACATACATAACAAAGGTAGGTTATATATCTCAGGGAGAGATGAGGGGACACTAATGACTGTGACACAGGAAGAGGTAAGGGGACACTAATGACTGTGACACAGAGGAGATGAGGGGACACTAGTGACTGTGACACACGGGGAGATGAGGGGACACTAATGACTGTGACACATGAGGAGATGAGGGGACACTAATGACTGTGACACAGGGGGAGATGAGGGGACACTAATGACTGTGACACGGGGGAGATGAGGGGACACTAATGACTGTGACACAGGAGGAGATGAGGGGACACTAATGACTGTGACATGGGGGGAGATGAGGGGACACTAATGACTGTGACACAGGGAGATGAGGGGACACTAATGACTGTGACACGGGGAGAGATGAGGGGACACTAATGACTGTGACACAGGGAGAGATGAGGGGACACTAATGACTGTGACACAGGGAGAGATGAGGGGACACTAATGACTGTGACACGGGGAGAGATGAGGGGACACTAATGACTGTGACACAGGGAGAGATGAGGGGACACTAATGACTGTGACACGGGGAGATGAGGGGACACTAATGACTGTGAGACGGGGGGATGAGAGGACACTAATGACTGTGACACAGGGAGAGATGAGGGGACACTAACGACTGTGACACGGGAGGAGATGAGGGGACACTAATGACTGTGACACAGGAGGAGATGAGAGGACACTAATGACTGTGACACAGGAGGAGATGAGGGGACACTAATGACTGTGACACAGGAGGAGATGAGGGGACACTAATGACTGTGACACAGGGGGAGATGAGGGGACACTAATGACTGTGACACAGGGGGAGATGAGGGGACACTAATGACTGTGACACAGGGAGAGATGAGGGGACACTAATGACTGTGACACAGGGAGAGATGAGGGGACACTAATGACTGTGACACACGGGGAGAAGAGGGGACAGTAATGACTGTGACACAGGAGGAGATGAGGGGACACTAATGACTGTGATACACGAGGAGATGAGGGAACATTAATGACTGTGACACGGGGAGATGAGGGGACACTAATAACTGTGACACACGGGGATATGAGGGGACAATAATGACTGTGACACCAGGGGAGATGATGAGGGGGACACTAATGACTGTGACACAGGGGGAGATGATGAGGGGGACACTAATGACTGTGACATGGGGAGATGAGGGGACACTAATGACTGTGAGACGGGGAGATGAGGGGACACTAATGACTGTGACACAGGAGGCGATGAGGGGACACTAATGACTGTGACACACAGGGAGATGAGGGGACACTAATGACTGTGACACAGGGGGAGATGAGTGTACACTAATGACTGTGACATAGGAGGAGATGAGGGGACACTAATGACTGTGACACGGGGGAGATGAGGGGACACTAATGACTGTGACACTGGGGGAGATGAGGGGACACTAATGACTGTGACACACGGGGAGATGAAGGGACACTAATGACTGTGACACACGGGGAGAAGAGGGGACAGTAATGACTGTGACACAGGAGGAGATGAGGGGACACTAATGACTGTGATAAACGAGGAGAAGAGGGGACAGTAATGACTGTGACACAGGAGGAGATGAGGGGACACTAATGACTGTGACACACGAGGAGAAGAGGGGACAGTAATGACTGTGACACAGGAGGAGATGAGGGGACACTAATGACTGTGACACGGGGGGAGCTGAGGGGACACTAATGACTGTGACACAGGGAGAGATGAGGGGACACTAATGACTGTCACACAGGGAGAGGTAAGGGGACACTAATGACTGTGACACACGGGGAGATGAGGGGACACTAATGACTGTGACACACGGGGAGATGAGGGGACACTAATGACTGTGACACAGGGAGAGATGAGGGGACACTAATGACTGTGACACAGGGAGAGATGAGGGGACACTAATGACTGTGACACAGCGAGAGATGAGGGGACACTAATGACTGTGACACACGGGGAGATGAGGGGACACTAATAACTGTGACACACGGGGATATGAGGGGACAATAATGACTGTGACACCAGGGGAGATGATGAGGGGGACACTAATGACTGTGACACAGGGGGAGATGATGAGGGGGACACTAATGACTGTGACACGGGGAAATGAGGGGACACTAATGACTGTGAGACGGGGAGATGAGGGGACTCTAATGACTGTGACACAGGAGGCAATGAGGGGACACTAATGACTGTGACACACGGGGAGATGTGGGGACACTAATGACTGTGACACACGGGGAGATGAGGGGACACTAATGACTGTGACACAGGGGGAGATGAGGGGACACTAATGACTGTGATATAGGAGGAGATGAGGAGACACTAATGACTGTGACACGGGGAGATGAGGGGACACTAATGACTGTGACACGGGGAGATGAGGGGACACTAATGACTGTGACACTGGGGGAGATGAGGGGACACTAATGACTGTGACACACGGGGAGATGAAGGGACACTAATGACTGTGATACACGAGGAGAAGAAGGGACAGTAATGACTGTGACACAGGAGGAGATGAGGGGACACTAATGACTGTGACACACGAGGAGAAGAGGGGACAGTAATGACTGTGACACAGGAGGAGATGAGGGGACACTAATGACTGTGACACGGGGGGAGATGAGGGGACACTAATGACTGTGACACAGGGAGAGATGAGGGGACACTAATGACTGTCACACAGGGAGAGGTAAGGGGACACTAATGACTGTGACACACGGGGAGATGAGGGGACACTAATGACTGTGACACACGGGGAGATGAGGGGACACTAATGACTGTGACACAGGGAGAGATGAGGGGACACTAATGACTGTGACACAGGGGGAGATGAGGGGACACTAATGACTGTGACACAGGAGGAGATGTGGGGTCACTAATGACTGTGACACTGGGGGAGATGAGGGGACACTAATGACTGTGACACAGAAGGAGATGAGGGGACACTAATGACTGTGACACAGGAGGAGATGCGGGGACACTAATGACTGTGACACGGGGGAGATGAGGGGACACTAATGACTGTGACACAGGAGGACATGTGGGGACACTAATAACTGTGACACACGGATAGCTGAGGGAACACTAATGACTGTGACACACAAGAAGAGGGGACACTAATGACTGTGACACAGGAGGAGATGAGGGGACACTAATGACTGTGACACAGGAGAAGATGAGGGGACACTAATGACTGTGGCACATGAGGAGATGAAGGGACACTAATGACTGTGACACACGAGGAGAAGAGGGGACAGTAATGACTGTGACACAGGAGGAGATGAGGGGACACTAATGACTGTGACACAGGAGGAGATGAGGGGACACTAATGACTGTGACACAGGAGGAGATGAGGGGACACTAATGACTGTGACACGGGGAGATGAGGGGACACTAATGACTGTGACATGGGGAGATGAGGGGACACTAATGACTGTGACACAGGAGGAGATCAGGGGACACTAATGACTGTGACACACGGGGAGATGAGGGGACACTAATGACTGTGACTTGGGAGGAGATGAGGGAACACTAATGACTGTGACACAGGTAGGAGATGAGGGGACAGTAATTACTGTGACACAGGAGGAGATGAGGGAACACTAATGACTGTGACACACGGGGAGATGAGGGAACACTAATGACTGTGACACACGGGGAGATGAGGGGACACTAATGACTGTGACACACGGGGAGATGAGGGGACACTAATGACTGTGACACAGGAGGAGATGAGGGGACACTAATGACTGTGACACAGGAGAAGATGAGGGGACACTAATGACTGTGACACTGGGGGAGATGAGGGGACACTAATGACTGTGACACACAGGGAGATGAGGGAACACTAATGACTGTGACACACGGGGAGATGAGGGGACACTAATGACTGTGACACAGGAGGAGATGAGGGGACACTAATGACTGTGACACAGGAGAAGATGAGGGGACACTAATGACTGTGACACTGGGGGAGATGAGGGGACATTAATGACTGTGACACTGGGGGAGATGAGGGGACACTAATGACTGTGGCACATGAGGAGATGAAGGGACACTAATGACTGTGACACGGGAGGAGATGAGGGGACACTAATGACTGTGGCACATGAGGAGATGAAGGGACACTAATGACTGTGACACACGAGGAGAAGAGGGGACAGGAATGACTGTAACACAGGAGGAGATGAGGGGACACTAATGACTGTGACACAGGAGGAGATGAGGGGACACTAATGACTGTGACATAGGGGGAGATGAGGGGACACTAATGACTGTGACACAGGGATATCTGAGGGAACACTAATGACTGTGACACAGGGAGAGATGAGGGGACACTAATGACTGTGACACAGGGAGAGATGAGGGGACACTAATGACTGTGACACGGGAGAAGATGAAGGGACACTAATGACTGTGACACAGGGAGAGATGAGGGGACACTAATGACTGTGACACAGGGAGAGATGAGGGGACACTAATGACTGTGACACGGGGAGAAGATGAGGGGACACTAATGACTGTGACACGGGGAGATAAGGGGACACTAATGACTGTGACACAGAAGGAGATGAGGGGACACTAATGACTGTGACACGGGAGGAGATGAGGGGACACTAATGACTGTGACACACGGGGAGATGAGGGGACACTAATGACTGTGACACACGAGGAGATCAGGGGACACTAATGACTGTGACATGGGGAGATGAGGGGACACTAATGGCTGTGGCACGGGGAGATGAGGGGATACTAATGACTGTGACACAGGGGGAGATGAGGGGACACTAATGACTGTGACACAGGAGGAGATGAGGGGACACTAATGACTGTGACACGGGGAGATGAGGGGACACTAATGACTGTGACACGGGGAGATGAGGGGACACTAATGACTGTGACACAGGAGGAGATCAGGGGACACTAATGACTGTGAAACACGGGGAGATGAGGGGACACTAATGACTGTGACACAGGGAGAGATGAGGGGACACTAATGACTGTCACACAGGGAGAGGTAAGGGGACACTAATGACTGTGACACACGGGGAGATGAGGGGACACTAATGACTGTGACACACGGGGAGATGAGGGGACACTAATGACTGTGACACAGGGAGAGATGAGGGGACACTAATGACTGTGACACAGGGGGAGATGAGGGGACACTAATGACTGTGACACAGGAGGAGATGTGGGGTCACTAATGACTGTGACACTGGGGGAGATGAGGGGACACTAATGACTGTGACACAGAAGGAGATGAGGGGACACTAATGACTGTGACACAGGAGGAGATGCGGGGACACTAATGACTGTGACACGGGGGAGATGAGGGGACACTAATGACTGTGACACAGGAGGACATGTGGGGACACTAATGACTGTGACACACGGATAGCTGAGGGAACACTAATGACTGTGACACACAAGAAGAGGGGACACTAATGACTGTGACACAGGAGGAGATGAGGGGACACTAATGACTGTGACACAGGAGAAGATGAGGGGACACTAATGACTGTGGCACATGAGGAGATGAAGGGACACTAATGACTGTGACACACGAGGAGAAGAGGGGACAGTAATGACTGTGACACAGGAGGAGATGAGGGGACACTAATGACTGTGACACAGGAGGAGATGAGGGGACACTAATGACTGTGACACAGGAGGAGATGAGGGGACACTAATGACTGTGACACGGGGAGATGAGGGGACACTAATGACTGTGACATGGGGAGATGAGGGGACACTAATGGCTGTGACACAGGGGAGATGAGGGGACACTAATGACTGTGACACGGGGAGATGAGGGGACACTAATGACTGTGACACAGGAGGAGATCAGGGGACACTAATGACTGTGACACACGGGGAGATGAGGGGACACTAATGACTGTGACTTGGGAGGAGATGAGGGAACACTAATGACTGTGACACAGGTAGGAGATGAGGGGACAGTAATTACTGTGACACAGGAGGAGATGAGGGAACACTAATGACTGTGACACACGGGGAGATGAGGGAACACTAATGACTGTGACACACGAGGAGATGAGGGGACACTAATGACTGTGACACACGGGGAGATGAGGGGACACTAATGACTGTGACACAGGAGGAGATGAGGGGACACTAATGACTGTGACACAGGAGAAGATGAGGGGACACTAATGACTGTGACACTGGGGGAGATGAGGGGACACTAATGACTGTGACACACAGGGAGATGAGGGAACACTAATGACTGTGACACACGGGGAGATGAGGGGACACTAATGACTGTGACACAGGAGGAGATGAGGGGACACTAATGACTGTGACACAGGAGAAGATGAGGGGACACTAATGACTGTGACACTGGGGGAGATGAGGGGACATTAATGACTGTGACACTGGGGGAGATGAGGGGACACTAATGACTGTGGCACATGAGGAGATGAAGGGACACTAATGACTGTGACATGGGAGGAGATGAGGGGACACTAATGACTGTGGCACATGAGGAGATGAAGGGACACTAATGACTGTGACACACGAGGAGAAGAGGGGACAGTAATGACTGTAACACAGGAGGAGATGAGGGGACACTAATGACTGTGACACAGGAGGAGATGAGGGGACACTAATGACTGTGACACAGGAGGAGATGAGGGGACACTAATGACTGTGACACGGGAAGAGATGAGGGAACACTAATGACTGTGACACGGGGAGGAGATGAGGGAACACTAATGACTGTGACACAGGTAGAAGATGAGGGGACAGTAATTACTGTGACACAGGAGGAGATGAGGGAACACTAATGACTGTGAGACACGGGTAGATGAGGGGACACTAATGACTGTGACACAGGAGAAGATGAGGGAACACTAATGACTGTGACACACGGGGAGATGAGGGGACACTAATGACTGTGACATAGGGGGAGATGAGGGGACACTAATGACTGTGACACAGGGATATCTGAGGGAACACTAATGACTGTGACACAGGGAGAGATGAGGGGACACTAATGACTGTGACACAGGGAGAGATGAGGGGACACTAATGACTGTGACACGGGAGAAGATGAGGGGACACTATTGACTGTGACACACAGGGAGAGGTAAGGGGACACCAATGACTGTGGCACATGAGGAGATGAAGGGACACTAATGACTGTGACACACGAGGAGAAGAGGGGACAGTAATGACTGTAACACAGGAGGAGATGAGGGGATACTAATGACTGTGACACAGGAGGAGATGAGGGGACACTAATGGCTGTGACACAGGGGAGATGAGGGGACACTAATGACTGTGACACAGGGGGAGATCAGGGGACACTAATGACTGTGACACGGGGAGATGAGGGGACACTAATGACTGTGACACACGCAGAGATGAGGGGACACTAATGACTGTGACACACGGGGAGATGAGGGGACACTAATGACTGTGACACACGGGGAGATGAGGGGACACTAATGACTGTGACACACGGGGAGATGAGGGGACACTAATGACTGTGACACACGGGGAGATGAGGGGACACTAATGACTGTGACACAGGAGGATATGTGGGGACACTAATGACTGTGACACAGGGATAGTTGAGGGTAGACTAATGACTGTGACACAGGGAGAGATGAGGGGACACTAATGGCTGTGACACAGGGGAGATGAGGGGACACTAATGACTGTGACACAGGGAGAGATGAGGGGACACTAATGACTGTGACACAGGGAGATGAGGGGACACTAATGACTGTGACACAGGGAGAGATGAGGGGACACTAATGACTGTGACACGGGAGGAGATGAGGGGACACTAATGACTGTGACACGGGGAGATGAGGGGACACTAATGACTGTGACAGGGGGAGGAGATGAGGGGACACTAATGACTGTGACACGGGAGGAGATGAGGGGACACTAATGACTGTGACACGGGAGGAGATGAGGAGACACTAATGACTGTGACACAGGGAGATGAGGGGACACTAATGACTGTGACACGGGAGGAGATGAGGGGACACTAATGACTGTGACACAGGGAGATGAGGGGACACTAATGACTGTGACACGGGAGGAGATGAGGGGACACTAATGACTGTGACACGGGGAGATGAGGGGACACTAATGACTGTGACACAGGAGGAGATGAGGGGACACTAATGACTGTGACACAGGAGGAGATGAGGGGACACTAATGACTGTGACACGGGAGGAGATGAGGGGACACTAATGACTGTGACACAGGGAGATGAGGGGACACTAATGACTGTGACACGGGAGGAGATGAGGGGACACTAATGACTGTGACACAGGGAGATGAGGGGACACTAATGACTGTGACACGGGAGGAGATGAGGGGACACTAATGACTGTGACACGGGGAGATGAGGGGACACTAATGACTGTGACACAGGAGGAGATGAGGGGACACTAATGACTGTGACACACGGGGAGATGAGGGGACACTAATGACTGTGACACACGGGGAGATGAGGGGACACTAATGACTGTGACACAGGAGGATATGTGGGGACACTAATGACTGTGACACAGGGATAGTTGAGGGTAGACTAATGACTGTGACACAGGGAGAGATGAGGGGACACTAATGGCTGTGACACAGGGGAGATGAGGGGACACTAATGACTGTGACACAGGGAGAGATGAGGGGACACTAATGACTGTGACACAGGGAGATGAGGGGACACTAATGACTGTGACACAGGGAGAGATGAGGGGACACTAATGACTGTGACACGGGAGGAGATGAGGGGACACTAATGACTGTGACACGGGGAGATGAGGGGACACTAATGACTGTGACAGGGGGAGGAGATGAGGGGACACTAATGACTGTGACACGGGAGGAGATGAGGGGACACTAATGACTGTGACACGGGAGGAGATGAGGAGACACTAATGACTGTGACACAGGGAGATGAGGGGACACTAATGACTGTGACACGGGAGGAGATGAGGGGACACTAATGACTGTGACACAGGGAGATGAGGGGACACTAATGACTGTGACACGGGAGGAGATGAGGGGACACTAATGACTGTGACACGGGGAGATGAGGGGACACTAATGACTGTGACACAGGAGGAGATGAGGGGACACTAATGACTGTGACACAGGAGGAGATGAGGGGACACTAATGACTGTGACACGGGAGGAGATGAGGGGACACTAATGACTGTGACACAGGGAGATGAGGGGACACTAATGACTGTGACACGGGAGGAGATGAGGGGACACTAATGACTGTGACACAGGGAGAGATGAGGGGACACTAATGACTGTGACACGGGGAGATGAGGGGACACTAATGACTGTGACACAGGAGGAGATGAGGGGACACTAATGACTGTGACACGGGAGGAGATGAGGGGACACTAATGATTGTGACACGGGAGGAGATGAGGGGACACTAATGACTGTGACACGGGGAGATGAGGGGACACTAATGACTGTGACACAGGAGGAGATGAGGGGACACTAATGACTGTGACACAGGGGGAGATGAGGGGACACTAATGACTGTGACACGGGAGGAGAAGAGGGGACAGTAATGACTGTGACACAGGGAGATGAGGGGACACTAATGACTGTGACACGGGAGGAGATGAGGGGACACTAATGACTGTGACACGGGGAGATGAGGGGACACTAATGACTGTGACACAGGAGGAGATGAGGGGACACTAATGACTGTGACACACGAGGAGATCAGGGGACACTAATGACTGTGACACAGGAGGAGATGAGGGGACACTAATGACTGTGACACAGGAGGAGATGAGGGGACACTAATGACTGTGACACACAGGGAGATGAGGGGACACTAATGACTGTGACACAGGAGGAGATGAGGGGACTCTAATGACTGTGACACGGGGAAATGAGGGGACACTAATGACTGTGACATGGGGAGATGAGGGGACACTAATGACTGTGACACAGGAGGAGATGAGGGGACACTAATGACTGTGACACACGGGGAGATGAGGGGGGACACTAATGACTGACACAGGAGGAGATGAGGGGACACTAATGACTGTGACACAGGAGGAGATGAGGGGGACACTAATGACTGTGACACACGGGGAGATGAGGGGACACTAATGACTGTGACACGGGGAGATGAGGGGACACTAATGACTGTGACACGGGGAGATGAGGGGACACTAATGACTGTGACACGGGGAGATGAGGGGACACTAATGGCTGTGACACGGGGAGATGAGGGGACACTAATGGCTGTGACGCAGGGGAGATGAGGGGACACTAATGACTGTGACACGGGGAGATGAGGGGACACTAATGACTGTGACACAGGAGGAGATCAGGGGACACTAATGACTGTGACACACGGGGAGATGAGGGGACACTAATGACTGTGACACGGGAGGAGATGAGGGAACACTAATGACTGTGACACAGGTAGGAGATGAGGGGACAGTAATTTCTGTGACACAGGAGGAGATGAGGGGACACTAATGACTGTGACACACGGGGAGATGAGGGGACACTAATGACTGTGACACAGGAGGAGATGAGGGAACACTAATGACTGTGACACAGGAGGAGATGAGGGGACACTAATGACTGTGACACACGGGGAGATGAGGGGACACTAATGACTGTGACACAGGAGGAGATGAGGGGACACTAATGACTGTGACACTGGGGGAGATGAGGGGACACTAATGACTGTGACACTGGGGGAGATGAGGGGACACTAATGACTGTGAC